>CP092883.1:51479718-51710814 GCA_030710605.1 Cordylochernes scorpioides | reverse complement strand
CATCAAATGTGTGAATTCATACATGAAAAAAAAAAAACAAAGAAACAGGACTAGAACCAACAAACATTGGTGAAATAAAAGCGATTATTGAACATCTACCAAATGAAAAAGTTCCCGGAATCGACGAATTGCCTAATGAAGCTCTCAAGCTGCTCCCTAATCACATACTAGTATCAATAACCGAAATCTTTAACGCATCACTGCAGCTTGCCCACTTCCCTGACAGATGGAAAACGTCCATTATTTGTCCCATACTTAAAAAAGGGAAATCCATGCATGAACCAACAAGCTACTGGCCCATCTCACTGCTACCTGCCATCTCAAAACTATTCGAAAGAATTGTTTTAAGAAGACAGAAAATCCCAGGAAGAAAAGAATCCACTCAGACCTGAATAATTTGGCTACCAAGCCAAGCACTCAACATTGCACCAGCTAGTTGTTGTCACTGAAAAAATAAAAAAGCCATGGACCTAGGCCAAATAACAGGAGCCGTGGCAAAGTCTGGCATGAGGCCCTTCTTTAAAAAATGTGCAAAAAGCACCTTCCTGGAGACATCATAAAAAAACCCAAAAACATTTTAATAAATAGAACATTCAAGGTACGAGTCAAAGACGAACTTTCAACAGCTAGGAACATCCTTGCTGAGGTCCCTCAAGGATCAGTCACAGGACCAACCTTATTCGACATATATATAGATGACTTCCCCTGTATTGAAGACATCTCTTTACACCTATTTGCCGATGATACCGCCATTTTGGCCTCGACATACACCTTCGACAGACTCCACATGAAACTCCAAGAGGCCTGCATCTTTTCCACAATTTGGTGTGAAAAATGGCAAGTCACAATGAACCCCTAAATAAGTGAAACAATAATTTTCTCCAGAAAAAAAAAAGACGAAATTAAGAAACCTTTAGACGAACTCTTCGTCTTTGAAGACAATATTAAATGGAAAGAGAATATCCGATACCTAGGGATGACTCTAGACGAGCACCTAGCCTTCAAAAAATACATTGAAAACAGAATTAATTTGGCGAAAGCTGCCCAACATCGATTATCCCTACTTCTAGGACCGAAAAGCAAATTATCCCTTCACTGAAAAAGAACCATTTGCACGTCAATAATAAGACCAATACTCTTATACGGCCACCCCATTTTTATGACAGCACATAAGACCATCCTTAAAAAGCTAAAAGTCTTTGAAAATAAAATGATCAGAAAAATCATGTCTCCACCCTGGTTCGTTCGGAACACAATCCTCAGAAACGATCTAAATATCGAAAACATCAATGACTACATTATTTGACAATCATTTAAATTCTACGAAAAATCCGAAAAATTAGAAAACCCCACCTTTAAGGAAGCCACAAACTACAAATGCGGAAAAAGGAAAATAAGAAATTTAAAACCTAGACATATTCTCCATCAATTTAGCCAGAATGACGAAAAGTAGAAAAAAAAGGAAAAATAAACCCACCTTGAATATCAAACAAGCCAGACAAAACCTTCTCAAGAACAATATCCCCAAGGACCTGAGGATCCAACGACATCAATATAAATTGTAAATTAACAAACCCTGTACACCCCCCATAGTAAATATGATGATCTAGGTTGCTCTTTTTGAGCGATGGCACCTAATAAAGTTATTTGGAACCTGGTTCCCCTTGTAAAACTCCTGAGCGCACTTTTATTGGCTCGGTGAATGGCTGTTCCATTGAACCACAGCCGTCTATTTGCATTATAACTTTTAATTAAGTTAACGAAACGACGGTTAAGGCCTGCATCAATTAGTTTTCTCCATGTGTGTAAAATTCAGGCAAAAAAATTAAAAAAATTTAGCTGTTATTTTTGCATGTTAGAAAATACCTGAATATGTAAATTTAAAAAATATATATAAACTTTCGAATTTTTAACAACAACAACAACAACATCAAAAACCTTTATTAAGACACTATTGTCTTACAAGGGGATTCCCCTAAAGGTTATATATGTACATGAGTGAGGAGGAAAAGCAATTTTGAGGGGAGGGGGAGCAATCAGCCGTTGTCTGTGGAGTTGAGCACCTCTTCTCTCATTTTATCAATCGCCTTGAAAAATTTAAAATATTTATAAACAAATGTTTTATCCAGCAGGAGAGCATTAAATATTTTATATACATGTTGTTCATTGTAGTGAGCTAGCTCCGAAATTTCGCGAATTTCTAGTCTCTTTTCATGTAGGAATGGGCAATGGAATAGATAGTGGACCAAATTGTCTTGGATGCCAACATTGCAGAAGTAGCAATTTAAAGGGTCGCTGTTCCAAAATCCCGTGATATCCTCGCGGAAAAGTAGCCATAGAATCCTTTGACGGGCTATAAATCGTTTAATTTTCAAAGGGAGGTTTGATAGTAAGTAGTCCTCCGTCATAAAGGAGATACTTAGAGATTGGTAGTGAATAAAATGAGTTGAGCCTTGTATCTTAGCTCGGTCAAATTGTAGTAGCTGGTCCACTGTGGTTTGAATAATTCTAGGCATTTCTCCTCGCACAACCATATAATCTTCACAGTTCTTAAGAAAAGAAAAACCCCTAGAGTCAATGATGCTATTCAAGTTATGAATAAAGTTGTTTCCCGCTTTTCCCACAATTGAAACTTTCCAGAGCTGGGACAAGCAAACATAGGGTAATCTTGTCCTGTCCATTTTTAAAATCTGTATCCAGAACTTTAGAATCAATTTCGTAATGTTTAATTCAAGGGACATCCTTCCGGTTTCTGTTCGTAAGATGTAGCCCGGAGTATATTTGGGTAGGTCAAGAAATCGCCGTAGGAAAATATCCTGGATCTGTTTCACAACTACTATCTGATTTGTCGCCCACATGTGGGCCGAGTATAACAACGTGGATAAAACTATGGAGTCAAGTAATTTCATCACTGCTCCGAACGATTTGGTTCTTGACTTAGATAGTATTCTCCATACTGCGTTTGTAACAACCAATGCTTTGCTTTTAAAGTGCTGCGCCACGTAAGCAGTTGTATTCTTGGTAGTTAAGGGGTAGCCAAGATATGTATATTTTGAAGATACTGTCAAGGGTTGTTGGCCCCAAAACCAAACGTCAGATCTGGCCAAGCGGCCTCCATTTCGAAACACTACGATTTTAGACTTGGATTGGTTCAGAGTTAAACCATTTTCCTCAAAATATCTTTTTATTAGATTAATCTTTATTTGAAGATTTATCTTGGATTCACCAAAGAGGACTATATCATCAACTTTCGAATTTTAATTTTTATGACTTAAGAATCATTTAATATAATCATTCGTAAGGTTATAATATTGTCACAAAGTATTTTAATTCAACTATTTTGTAGATATGTAAATGTTCTAACTAGTTTTCTATTAATTCTTTTACTTTTTGTTTGGATCTATGTAAATATTTGACGTCAATTGTTGCGCCTTCTACTATGTAAATTTTTGAGAATTAGTTTTTATTATTAGGCTGACTGTCTAGAGTAAGCTAGGATAAAGCAAATAATTGTTGCCGGGTTTTTCTATTTCACAGTGTGTTTATAAAACTTACTTTTGAGTTAGCTTCGTGATTCCGTGGCTTACCAGCGACAGAATTAAAGAAAAGATCGCCACAATATAACATCAATCAATATGACATCTGACATAAATTTTTTTAGTCTGCTCCCTGAGGATGCCAGATCACAAATGTATTTCAACAACGAATTATTCCAACGTATATGTGATACGCACTTATCACTAGCAGAAGCTGCAGCAGAAAAACATATTCTCAAGTTTCATAAAGAATTTAAAAGAAACGTTGAAGAATTGCGATATACAAATCAGATCTGAACGTCGTCAACGCGTGCAATAAGAAGGAATTATTATTTGGCAATGAGAATTTTTGAACATTTTCATCGATTTTATTACTCAATTGGAGCAAAAGCAATAGTTCATCATTTTGAAATTACTTTAGTTTTCGATACGGGGAGCACGGACAATATAATTAGTCTAAAAAGTGTCAAAAAACTCGGATTATATAAAAATATAACAAATACACAAGTAAAAAAAACTTAAAGGAATATTTTATTCAAAATTTTAAATTTGAAATTTCTGGACTTATATTTACTGAAGATTTTTTTGTGGTGTCAGAAAATTCTATGGACACAATAATAGGAATTGCCTCGATGAGAAAAATGCAAGTGGAAATCGACTGCAATAAAAACACTTTGACGTTTAAAAAAATAGTCAAATGTATTTCTGATGACGCATTGCCAGATCCTATTAGAAAAGTCAAGGAAGAAAATAATATCGCCCCGAGAAATCCTAGACGAATCTTCATCCACGTGTTTATAAACGGATTTAAAATCAAAGCTCTGATCGATACAGGATTCACCTCTTCAACAATTCCATATAAAATCGTGACAAATTTAGGCCTTGAATATTTGATCGATCAAAGATTCCTGACGAACAATTTCTGGAATGGGAGAAATAATTTCCAGAGGTAGAATCCATTGCATCGAAGTTACACTACCAAATAAATCAACATTTCTTAGTGGCTTTGATATAATCGACAAACCTAAATATATCTTAATTGGCCTAGATATTTTAAAGCGAAATTTAGTACAAATATCTTTCATAAACCTAAATTTTTCATTTCGTGAAAAGCAAAATAAATTTGCATTTAATTAAACTTGGGAAAATTTAGCGAAATTTAGAAATTTAAATTATTTTTTTTTCATAAAACATTATTCTATCGATCTTGTGTTTTAGAAAATATTTTATTTATTTTTCGGCAACTTCATCCGCATAATTTCTTTATACAATATTTCTTTCTCTTTTTTTTTATTTTTTTATAAAGATATATGCAAATATTACAAATCAACATTATTTTACATTTAAATTTTGTATACTTTTTTTAAGAGAAATAAAATTCATATTTTTTTTTATTTTGAGTGTGATTATTCTGAAATTTTTGCTATTAGCTAGGTGCTGAGAGATGCTCTTTTTAAAAAAAAATATTTGATTGATATATTTCATTGAAACGTAAATATGTATTCATATAGTTAAGTCAATTTTTTTATTTTTATTTTAAAAAATGAATTTTAAAGTCATATAATACCTTTTAAGTATTGTTAAATCGATTATCAAATCTTTGGGAGATTGAAGGTAGAAAGACTAGCAATTATGAAGAACATAAGTCTCTATCTAGAACATCTATTTGGAAAATCAATTCAGTTATAGTAGTTATAAACACCGACAAATCACATAAAACATTTAGAAATAACAGAACTTTGGTTAAAAAAAATATACAATGTAATTTATTTGTAACACGCAAAACTATTTTTTAAATTTGAAATATTTATTGAACTTGTGTAATTTCTTTTGAAGAGGCATTTAAAAACATAAATCTTAGAATAAGCTTCAAAGCGTGGTCTCGTAGTTACTATATTTCTATTGAGGTTTAGCACTGTTTGTGATCTTGAGGAATGAAGATTTAACAAATAACGAAGTGTAAGTTCACTTTGAAATTAACACACAGTTATTATTTTTACACTTTATTACATATTTTCTCAATATAAAAAGAAAATTAATTCTTGTCATTATAAATTTTCTGCGCCACAAATTCAATATGTGATGTAAAAAGCAGGTAAAAGTAACTCTAATTACAGCCTAATAAAAGCTCATATTATAAAGCGCAATTATCTCAAAGATATCTCTAGTTTTAATTTTGGCTACTTCTAAAAGCTGTTTCGGGCAAAAAAAGAGGAATCCATACCAGTACGTATCGTCGGCAGAATGGTAGCCTACAGAAACTGCGGGTTTTCCGAGATATTGCTATTTGGTCGGGATCTCATAACTGTCACAAAAGGGAATCTATGAATCCAATTGGGCAATGCAGTATCTTGGTTACTACCTCTTGTGAGCACACACGTCTTGTTCGCATGGTCCTTCACGATCTCACAAGCCAAATCCTAGGTATTTTTATGACGAGGAGTGACATCAAAGCTACCACGCCTGCAGTAAACTGTCAACATGGTTCTCTTGACTGCAGTTTAGACGGAAAGTGGTGTGCTTAATGTCAAACATGAACAATTTTGGCCTCAAATGGTCGCGGGTTGGATGATTACACGGTGTGCGGAGATGCCGAAGTGAATGACCAATGCCTGCTTGCATTATTAAATGTTTTCCGTATACAGCAAGTAAAGGTCTTTTTTTTTTTAGATCTTAACATGATGCAATATATTAATCTAAAAATGACCTTGCTGTGTTTTTGAATAGGATAATACTTGAAGCATTTTTATATTCATAATTATATCCACATCCTCTCCCTCACTTCCATATTACTCCGCTCCCAGGAATATTCCTTCCTTTTACGTGACATATTATACCGATATTTTTACTTCCTCATTTGTAAGAACTTATAAATAGACCTCATTTCCTATGAATCTAGGTATGGATGCCAATGCCCACTCTTCCACTTGGGGCATCGGTGCAAAGTTGGACACCCGTAGATCAAACCTTGAAGACTTCGCCCGCTGCAACGACCTTAATTTTCTGGGACATCCTGTGCAGTTTACATGGTCAAATGGACATCTTTCCTCATCCAATGATGTCACATTGTCATCCAGCTCATTACATGCTTCTTGGAGCTTGCTTGAGGAATTGGTCTTCGCCGACCACATCCCGATTTAGACAATCTTTCCAAACATGGTCACCACTGAGGAAACTACCACAAGTGTGGAATCCTCATGCAAGCAAGACTGTTTCAAATCGTTCCTCAACTCATCTCTCCACCAAGTTACTGCCCTCCTAAATACGGCTTCTACACCAGAAGACAAGAGAGCTCTCCTACTCACTTCAATCCTACAGACAGCCTGTGAGTCCTCCATGTTCCAACACTTCTAGACCATCTAATCCATGGTGGACCCCGAGCTAAGCCGGCTCATAAAACTGGTAGTAAGCCTCCGCCGAAGCAGCCAGAAAATCCAGAACTCTATTGGGAACTTTTTCCATGGATTTTATCGAGCATGTCACAACAGGTTCAATGCAGCTATCCGGAAAGCTAAACGCCACTCCTGGCTGCGAGGAGGTTTCAACGGCGGAGTGGAGTGCCATTCACCGTTTTATGGGCCGAGAACCCAGCTCCCCAAGAGGGTCCGCCTTTTCTCAAACATGATGGCTCTCATTTTTCTCTCTAAGAGACCTGCCTCACTGTGCTGAATCACCTTTTCCCTCAGGACACCAGACCTCACTCTAAGAAATTCGCTAATGCAATGTTTCCAGATCAACCCGACTTTACATCGTGGGAGGTTACAAGAGCCATACAGCGCTGTGGTAGAAAGAAAGCTCCAGGACCAGATGGCCTCGGTTCCCTTTGCATAGATCTTGGAGGATCTGATCTACACTCCCTGCTAGCTGGTATATTCACCAAATGTCTCAGAACGGGTCACTTCCCTCGGCCATGGAAGGAAGGCCGCCTCATACTCCTGCCAAAGGCGTCCAACTGTGCCAGCAGTCATTTTTGAACGATGTACCCTGGCCAGAATGAAATGGCTCGCCGATCGCCATGGATGGCTCTCGGAGAACCAATTTGGATTTGTTCATGGCAGGTCATCAGAAGAAGCACTCGCAAAAATTACCCAGTTTATCGATGAAAGACAGTCCACTTGATGAAAAACGTTGGCCATCAGTTTAAACATAAGCAAAGCATTCGACACCGTTTGGAGACCTGCCATCATACAATGTTACGATGTACTAGAGCGCCATCTGTTATCAAATTATAAAACTATTTTAGAGGCGTAAAATTCTTTTTAAAATAAAACAATTTCTACTGTCCTTACTGCGATGGAAAAATTATATTATATATTTATAATTATATTTAATTCTGCTGTCCTAAAAGCTTATGTCCATAGTTCTTCTAAAATACCCATTCCAAGAGTCTTACAACAGTCACCTATAAAAGGAAGTTCCAAAAATGCAATATAACAGCGGTATGGTAGATTAAACTGGCGAAACCGCTGGGAGGGTTCACCACTGATGAGCCAGGCCCTCCCTTTAATTTTTCCATTGCAGTAAGGACAGTAGAAATTGTTTTATTTTAAAAAGAATTTTACGCCTCTAAAATAGTTTTATAATCATACAATGTCTCGAACGCCTGGCTTTCCCCCATTCACTGATTTGTATTGTGCAAAGTTTTATGGAAGACAGGAAGGTGTCTTTCTCCGCGTGGACAGCTACCGCCTTCTCATTCTCTCAGCTTGACACCCCCCAAGGTTCTGTACTATGCCGATTCCTGTGGAATATATCATCACCCGGTTCCTCTTCATCATATCTCCCATTAGAGAAAGTTTACTAGTAACTTATCAGACGATTTCACCCTGTTGACTCAAGTTTGGGGCCGACTACCGACCAAAGCTATTAATACATTTCTGGATCAAATCGCTTCATGGAGCACTGAGAACGGACTAGAGTTGAACCCCAGAAAGACGCAAGCTTTTATCTTACAGTGGCGAAGAGTCCGCCCCAACTCCGACCTTGGACTCATAATGCTTGGCCAACCCATTCCTATCAGTAAGACATAACCATCTTGGGGGTGGAATTCGACAAGACACGAGGTTTCGTCTCTCACCTATCCAAACTCATTCGCAGGTGTCGAGCAATTGTTCCAAGATTGACGAACTCAATCCATAATGAATTCGGTATTTCCTATGCTGCTGGCATCAAAATCTTACAGGCAGTGGTCATCCTGGCCCTTCTATACGGAGTGCCAGCTTGGGGTCGTCGCGCTTCCTCCAAGGAGGGTGCCCGTCAGCTCCGGAGCATCCACTACACCTTTGCAAAGCATATATTGAGAGAGGGCCCTTGTACGCGAACCATACCAGCCATACCCCTGACAGGCAGTCCCCCTCTTGACATCATCATCCAGGCCCGGCTGGCTTTCCTGAAGGAGATCAAGGAGGGGAACTACGAATCAAAGCCAGGACCTGCTGCGCTGCCATAACCCCATTCAGAGGATCTCTTTCCTTCAGTTTGAACCTAGAAAAGGTAAAAACGCCGCTAATTTTCACAGGATATATCAAAAAGTGATTCAGTAGTTGGTTTTCGCGATTTTCTTACTTTCCCAATAACATCAGCCATTACTCCTACGGCTTCACCCAGACTGCACTGCCTTTCAAGCTGAACTCTTAGCAATTCTCTGAGCAGCTCAAATCGCGGAGACTAGTCCAACCAAAACAGCAGTGATCATTGCCTCGGACTGTAGATCCGTTTTAGCAGCTATCTGCTCCTCAGGACTGACAGTACATCGCTAGTGGCAAATATAATAAAATTCCTTAACAGAGCTCCTTACATCAGGCTGTGTTGAGTTCCTGGATACACTGGAATCAATGAACTAGCAGACAGTGCAGCAAAATTACCGCTATTTCTGATCTACCACATTCATACTCCACCCTGCCTCGAACTCATACTCGAAACCTAACACATAAGACTGATCTATCATAATGGACTGTATCATATACCCAAGACCATTCGACCAGATCCCTTTGGAGAAAAATTAAAATTAAATGGATGAAATTTTAGAAGATCAAACCACATTTTAACCCATTAATGAAATAGATGAGAAAATTTTGTATGCATATTTTTAAAAAGAATTGAACATACTATCAAAAAGCAAGCATATATCAAAAGATGAACATACTTTATTTCTCTCGAACATGGACAATAATAGGCTGGTCCATAAACTAAAATAGCATAATTGTTCTCTCAATTACAATATCTTATAATTTTGCATTTAATAATATTAGCAGATAGATTAATTTTACATAACCATAATTATTACTTAATAAAAACTATATAAATAATCCTAGGTATGCAAAAAATTGTTTGTATATATGTATATATATAAGTCTGATTCACTTGTTTCCTTTAATTCCTGTAGAAGGGCTGCATGCGCCCGAAATCTCGAAACGGCTTTTTACCAATAAAGAAACTCATCCTTTATGATTTTATTCGTGTTATAATAATGGACAATAATAGTTATATTTATGGCAAACCAAAGGTACACAAGGAAAACCTCCCTCTTAGACCCATAGTAGCTTTCCATCATTCACCCTTAGCTCCAATAGCCAAATTTTTAACAGATTTTCTACAGCCCATAATCAATAGTAAGTCTTTTCCATTGTCAATTTCTAAAATACCGAAATTTATAGATGAAATACTTAACCTTAAAATACGCAATAACCACATACTAGTTTCGATTGATGTAGAAGCTCTTTATCCCAGTTTCCCCCATGAATTAATTATAGAAAACAGTAGAACCTTTTTAATAGAAAATAACATAGATACCTTAAGCATTGAAAAAACAATTGATTTAATATCGTTATGTTTAAAAATAAACCTATTTACATTTAATTCAAAAACATATAAACAGGTTAAAGGTTCCCCCATGGAAAGCCCACTATCCTTCCCTATAGCTGAAATAGCGTGCTATAGATACGTGGATTACAGCTCTATACCCTGAAGACATTATTATATATAGAAGATATATAGACGATATTTTTTGCATATGTACAGACATTTCCCATATCCTAGCCTCCTTGAATAGTTATCATTCAAATATTAATTTCACAGCATAAAAAGATAATAATGGTATCCTCCCCTTTTTAGATATTAAAATAATGAGGATAGAAGATAAATTAAATACAGGTGTATATTATAAGCCAATCCTTCATCCCAAACTACATTAAATATTCTTCATTCTGTCCTCTTAGCCATAAGATCAATACTATAAAAACCTTATCTAAAAGAATATTCACACATTGTTCTTTACCTCAATTAAAAACAGAAGAAACAAAAAATATTATCAATAACTTATCATCATCAGGTTACCCAAAATCCTTCATTCTACGACATGTTCATCAGACTGCAGAAAACACCAAATCAATAACTCAAAAAGCAGAAATTTATAGAACATTATGCATCATCCCATATTCGCTTCAATCAGTATCCATAGCTAGAACACTTGGAAAATATGGTATCAAAACTATGTACAATAATTCTCCAAATTTAGGCAATATGATTAGAAACCCACTAACAAGAATCAATCCAATATTCCACTTAATAGAAAAGAAGCTATCTACTCCATATCATGTAATAACTGTAGTTCTGAATATGTAGGGGAGACTGGGAGAAAGGTCCATAATAGAATAGCCGAGCATAATAGGAATATTAACAATAGCTATCCAAGATCTTTAATAGTTCAACACATAAAAGAAACAGGTCATACATTTAACTTATCTCAACCGATAGTGTATTATGACAGTATTCATAGTAAATACCAAATACTTTAATAGAATCTATGATAACCAAACGGCAAAAAAGCATAAACAGATGCATTTAAATATCAGAAACATACGAAACAATATAGACAAATACTACCCCATAGATGTAGGCAGTCTTCTATATATACCATAATAGTTCACGAATTTATTGGGTTTAATTTGAGATCTCGAGATATCATTCAACCAGCACGTAGCCTCCACCATGCACGTATATTTTCAAAAAATTGTTTATAACACACAAAGAATGTAATATATATTTTCTCCCCCTTTCAATATCATTAATATTTGAATATGTAAAAATTAATTTGTATATAAAATAGTATTCAACATCTATTTTTTTTTATCGTGATACTCCTGTTGGAGGACTGAAAAGTCCGAAATCCTGAAAATAAAAATTTGAACAAGAAACTTAACCCTAGAAGTTTTATTTATTTTAAAATACAATAACAAACTTGTTCCCATATGTGTTTAAAAGATAAAAATAAGAATTATTATTACAGATAACTTCATTAAATCAACTTCTATCATTGCTTAACATACTGTAAATAACTACCTTGCGATTTCTTCTATTTTCTTATGTTGTTGCTTATTTGTTTAATGTATATGTTTATTCAATGCTATTTTTCTTAATTGTTTATTTCCTTTTGAGAATTCTGTTACCTACTCTACTACAATCATTGTAAATAGTTTAATGCGCAATTATCCAGATCGGATATAGTGTGTCTTAACTGGTAATAAATAAATACACAATATTTTAATGCAGAATTTAATTAACAATTTTATCTCTACAGAGATAATTTCAAAATTATAGATGATGATCATCTTGAAATATATTAATTCTTCTTTCGGAATATTCTTGGACTGATAAATATCATCGTTTTGTTCATCGAAATCCAAAGATTATTTGATATTGAATTGATGAGCGTAAATCAGCTTCAGCAATATAAGTTCCCCTTTGGAAGGATCCTTCTTGGATTGTAGAGCGCAGATATGATCAACGGGAGCAGTTCCACACATCCTAAGAAATAACAGATCAAAGTAGAAATCAATGTGATGAGCATACTGAAGAGCATCTGGAGGATTCAGATCTCCCAGAGTTTGATCCAGGCATTGCAGGCTAGTCGCAAACAAACTGAAAAAAACATCAAATTGGTGAAAGATAAACAGAATATTATATTAAAAATAAAAAAGGCATATCCTGACCAGGATCAAATGTGATTTTCAGAAGCAAGAGCGCCATCTGGTGGAACAGAAATCAACTATTCATTGATTTAACCTGTTCCCTGATATTTGGCCAACCCAATTTCTTGATAAATCAAGAAAAGCCATCCACGAACGCGTTTGGCGCAGTTGGAGCTCGTCAGGGTAGAGTAGGCTGTACCACTGCGACCAAAAAGACTTTTGGTCCCAGTGGCTTCCTGAAATACCAAGAAATGGGTATTTAAGGCCAAACTTGCGTAAATACGCTTAACACACGAAAAAAAAACAATAGAAAATAAAAAGGTCAGGTGTTGATATTAAAAATAAAAAAGGCATGTCCTGACCAGGGGAACATGTGCTTTTAAGAAGGCAGAGCGTCATCTAGTGGAACAGAAATCAACTATTCATTGATTTAACCTGTTCCCTGATATTATATAAAATAAGTTTATAACACAATATAATACGACTATGATTTATAGAACGACGTTTAACACTTTTACCGCAAATGTTTCTTTTTACAGAACGAAAAATCATAATTTTAATTATTTTAAGGAGAAATAACGACTATTCCTATCCTTAGGGATGAAGTATGAAAGGATGAATTGTGAAGTCATTCCATTCATCATTACTCTTCACAATTCATCTTTTCATACTTCATCCCTAAGGATAGGAATAGTCGTTATTTCTTCTTTAAAATAATTAAAAACTACGATTTTTTCGTTCTGTAAAAAAGAAACATTTGCGGTAAAACTTGTTGAACGTTGTTCTATAAGCATACTATGATAAATAAATACAATAAATCTTTAGGTAAAGTTTGTCTTTTATTAGCGGATAAATCACAATTTTTCGACTACAATGCTTTTCTACTCTCTAATGACGCTGAATAATTACATCCTTTACATATAACATATTAGGTTAAGTTTTCTTCTATCAGAAGAATAAAAACAGATTGGATACATTTCTTCAGATTGTAGAATTGAGAACAAAACTCTCTATTAAAAATCGGTAACAAAACAGAAGATTTTAGGTGAAATTTTGGCTTACATAATTAAGTATTGTAGAACGACATTTGAAAATTATCCCGCATGTGTTTCTTTTGAACGAAAAATCGAAATTTATTTTAAGGAGAAATAACGATTATTTATAACCTTAGGGATGAAGTATGAAAGGATGAATTGTGAAGATTTTTCCGTTCATCATTACTCTTCATAATTCATCCTTTCATACTTCATCCCTAAGGTTAGAAATTATCGTTATTTCTCCTTAAAATGAATCTCGATTTTTCGTTCAAAAGAAATACATGCGGGATAATTTTCAAATGTCGTTCTACAATCATAAGCCGCATTATATTGTATTAAAATTAAAGAATGTGAAAACAGTACAAAAGTGATATTGTACTGAAATCATGAGGATAAATTAAGAAAAAAATAGGCATCTGTCAAGAGGCCACAAAGAGATAAATTTGCCTTTTTACCTCTTAAAGGCAATACATAAAAGGTATCCATTTGTAAAAAAAAAAAACTTAAGAAATTGTAAATTATTTGATTTGGCCGGTTGCCTATTTCTTTCTTTTTTTTTTTTCGAAGGAGACAGAGGCAATTTTGTTCATACTTAATTATTGCGTGTGTTTTCAATAAAGGTCACTGTGTATAAATTATATTTCAGCGTTATTATCTCAATCCCAATATACATGCTAAATGGTACAACTTCTTTAAGTTTTATCCATGAGTGTATATGGACATTTTGCCAGGAAGAAACTAATTTATAAAAATAAAATTCCACTCTCCTATCAAAAGATACGTCAAAACTAGCCATATAAAAGGTTTTATTATTCGATCAAATAATCCCTTGAATTAATATTAAAATAAAAACATAAAGCCTCCAGGGAAAAGTTTATTTTAAAAGAAACTTTTCCCTGGAGGCTTTATGTTTTTATTTTAATATTAATTAAAATAAACTTTTCCCTGGAGGCTTTATGTTTTTATTTTAATATTAATTAAAATAAACTTTTCCCTGGAGGCTTTATGTTTTTATTTTAATATTAATTAAAAGAAACTTTTCCCTGGAGGCTTTATGTTTTTATTTTAATAAAAGGTTTTATATTATTTCTTTCAAGATAATAATTATTATATGATATTTTATCCATAGATCTGGCCTAGCCACTTTGCCAGATAAGGACCTCTTTGGCAGATTGTGAAGATTCCATTAGATCCCGTGTGGATCTCATGGAATAAAGTCCTGCCCTAGACTGAAGAGGGCCATTAGCCCGAAACCATGGTCTCTAGGTGGTCGCTTTTCAGTTTGTCAAAGCTGGTGTTGTGGCTTTTTTATCGACCTGAGGCCGTTAGTTTGTTGCGACGGTCAATAGATGGAGTCTGGTTCTGACGTCTGTTTTGAAAGGAGAGGCGACCTTTAGATATTTGTATCAGCTTACCAACAGAATCCTGGTTTCCATTGGCTCACAGTTTCTTTTTCAACCAGGTTAGATGAGGCCTTGAATTCCTTCACGCAATTCATGAAAATGTCGCTGTCGAATGTAGGCGCCATCCCGACCAGAGAGCCACAGATAAACAGATTATAAACGCACAGAATATAGAATCCGAGCTCCCCAGTAGAAGGAATACCCGGAAGACGACGGTACTCTCTGTTATATTTGTTGTTCACTATCATGATTTTGTTCTAATAAAGGCTACTAAATTATTTCATTGGATCCTCTCTTTCTTTTTTCCCAGTAAGAAACGCCTACGGAAGCCAACAGAAATTCAGAAGTGGGATAGTCCTGAAGAAAATTGAAGATTCACTGGAATAATTTGGAAACGAGAAGGACGTGGCGCGGTGACCGATCAACGTAAGAGGAGTTGCATGGTATGTACGAAATTTAATTACCTATTCCTAAAAGTATTATTACAAGTCACCTCGGTAAAAATATTATTGCAAAATCATCTCGATAAGAAAGTATTTTAAAGTAAGCATTTTAAAGTAAAGTGAAGTATTTTAAAGTAAGCATTTTAAAGTAAAGTGAAGTATTTTAAAGTGAAGTATTTTAAAGAAAGTATTTTAAAGTAAAGTGAAGTATTTTAAAGTAAGCATTTTAAAGTAAAGTGAAGTATTTTAAAGTAAGCATTTTAAAGTAAAGCGAAGTATTTTAAAGTGAAGTATTTTAAAGAAAGTATTTTAAAGTAAAGTACAGTATCTAAAGAAAGTATTTTAAAGTAAAGTAAAGTATTCTAAAGAAAGTATTTTTAAAGTAAATTGAAGAAACAAATAAAAAGTATTATCGCAAAGTATCGCGGTAAAAAGAAAAAAAAAAAGTATTGTCTCAAAATTACCAAAGAAAAGTTGATTTCGTTTAAAGAAATAATTGAAACAGTACGTATCTGGCTTAGTCAGTTTTATTTGTTTATTTTAAAAAAAAAAACTTTGCCTTGTTTATTTTTCCTTTTGAAAAACATGACTTATTTAGCGAAAGTAAGGAAATGCGATTTGAGCAAGTTGGCGTATGAACTCGGCGAGGTAGTACCGCCAGAGAGCAGGATCGTCGACTTAAAAACGCCTTATCCTGAATAGTCAATCCTACGAAGAAGAATTCGCAAAACAACTGTTGGAGACTCTGATCGAGGAACGGGAACAAACAGCACAAACAGAGCAAGCAGAACGTATAGAACGGGAACGAAAAGAACAAATGGTAATGGAATTCGAGCTTGAGAAGCTGCGCATCCAGACTACACGCGGAAACAACGATACGTCTCGAAGTACCAGCAATGACGCACATTACGAGATACGTAAACTGATGCCCAAGTACGAGTCGAAGGACAATGATTTGAGTTTTTTACCTAATTCTTTTCGAAAGACAGGCAAAGCGACTAGGATTGGATGAAGACCAATGGGCGTTCAGCCTCCTAGGATTGCTACCTTACGAAATGACTCAATTAATCGCTCGGGAAACAGAAGAACAAAGCGGCGATTATAGGTTCGTGAAAAGGTTGCTCCTAAAACGGTACAAGTTGAGCCCCGAACAATTCAGACAAAAATTCGAGAAGCACGAGAGATCTCAAAAGGGTTCCTGGAGAGACTTCGCTTTCGAATTGCGAGGATATTTCAACGAATGGATCGAAGGAATGAACGTGGAAAATTTCGACGCCCTAAAGGATTTGTCCGTCCACTAACCAGCTAAAGAAAAAAAGTTCCAAATGTGCTGCGTAATCATCTCATTGACGATTGGACCAAGTTAAACAACCCAGATGAGTTGGCGGATAAACTGGACGAGTACGAAAATGTTCGCACCGAGATGGGACCTCCGCATTGGAATGCGAAACACCTCATACCACCGTCGTTTCAGCAGAAATCTGCGAGATTCCCCAACCAAAGCGAAGTTAAAGAGACTAAACAAGGAACGAATGTTTCGGGTCAAGACGCTGCAAGGAACGAAATCAGTGAAACGTACCCTAACACCTTGAGGAGAATGGTCAACCGTACGATCAGAAACGACAAGGGAGAACCGAAGTGCTTCAACTGCAATCAGTTTGGACACATTGCCAGAGACTGCCCAGCACCCAGGACTACGTTGACATGCCGAGGATGCGGTCAAACGGGACACAAGGAAAGGAATTGCACAAGACCCAAAGAAGGACTAAAAGTAGCCAACCTGGAAGTCGAAGGACTGGAGACTGTCCCGCCAGATGTATATTGAAGGATGTCAAGATCGACAACAAGGAAACCGTGAAGGCAATGATAGACACCGGGAGCAGCAGTTGTCTAATGAGAGAATCGGTCGCAAGGAGGATCAGCGTCGACATCGAACCAGACTCGACTAGTCTGTACGGCATCGGTAACCAGACTGCACCAGCTGCCAGGACCGTTGGAAGGACGACAGTCGACCTGGAGATTGATGGCATCGTCGGAAGGGAAATCACTGATTCATTGTTAACGATGATGCCCAACCTTATGACCTACTAATTGGAAGAACATGGACAGATCTGCCCTACGTATCCTTCGCGAGAATCGGTAAGGAACTGCATATTGGCTATTCATCCGAATTTCCGTTTACTAATCTGCAAGAAGAAATCAGAGTCGCGTCGCATCGAACTGAGAGCAACCGAAACTGTTCAGTTGGAGAGCGACTCCATTAACTTTACAAGTGCAATCACAGACGAGGTAAAGGACGGATATGTATTGTTCACAGGAGTAGATGACGCCTGTGTCGATTCCCTATTGGAAGTGGTCGATGGAAAGACGACCGTACCCATCATCTCAGCTGGCAAGGGCAAGTTGAGAGTAAGGAAGAACCAATGTGTAGGGCGAGTTGAACTACTAAACATTGATGATATTGTTGTTAACCTGGACGTCGCAGAGGATTCGTTTCAGACTAAAAATGAAGAGAAGAGGGAAGGACAAGACCAAATGAAACGTAAGCGCCCCATACTGCCTGAGGACATCAACGTCAATCATTCTCTGACTTCGAAAGAGAGACAAGAAATCCTAGATGTAGTAAACGAGTATAGAGACTGTTTCGCTCTTGGCATGGAGGAATTAGGGTGCACCGATGTCACCAAGATGGACATTAAGGAGGTTGATGGAAGCAAGCCAGTCTGTCTGAGACCGTATAAGACGACTGCAAGTGAACGCGAAGCAATCAGGGAGATTGCAGAGAGTGAAGGACAATGGAATAGTCACGGAAACTAGATCACCCTACGCTAGTCCCGTCCTACTTGTGAGGAAGAAAACTGAGATCATCGTCTGGGTGGGTAGATTATAGGAGACTCAACATTCAAACAGTTAAGGACAAGTTCCCATTACCAAGGATAGACGACCTTCTGGAAGGCCTAAGGAATGCGAAATTCTTCACCACCTCTGGATCTGGCGCATGGATATCTGCAGATACCACTAACCGATAAGGCAAAATTAAAGACAGCATTCATCACCCCAGATGATACAGGTCAATTCGAAAGGATGATTTTTGGACTCGCCAACGCACCAGCTGAATTCCAAAGACTGATGGCACACTGTCCTAGGTCCCGCTGCTGAACAAGAAGGCATTCTGCTATCTCGACGACGTGATTTATCCCGCAAAGGATTGGCGGAGATGATCGAAAGGTTGAGGGAAGTCCTCGAAAGAATAAGATCAGCGAAGTTGACACTGAAAACCCTCCAAATGTGAGTTCGGAAGGAGGGAAGTTGAGTTCTTAGGGTATGTCATCAGTACAGGGCGGACTTAAGCCAGGCCCAAGAAAGATCAAGGCGATAGAAGAATTTCCAGAACCCAAGAATGTCCACGACATACGACGCTTTCTGGGACTGACGAACTTCTTCAGACGATTTGTAAAGACTTCGCGAGGGAAAGCAGAACCGCTAAGCAGACTTACGAAGAAAGGTTCACAATTTGAATGGAAGGAAGAACAGCGAAGGTCATTTGGAGGACTACGAAAGGATCTGGTCGAATATCCGGTACTAGCTCATTACGACCCTGAACTCAAGACAGAAGTACATTGCGATGCGAGTGCTGAGGGATTAGCAGGAATGGTGCTACAGATGGACGAAGACGGCAAAGGGCGCTTGGTCTACTGTGTGAGCAAGAAGACAACAGAGGCCGAGAAGATGTACCACTCAAGCAAATTGGAGCTGATGGCGATAGTGTGGACCTTGGATCGACTACGTCAGTTCCTCGTAGGAATCAAGTTTACAGTGGTTACAGATTGCCAAGCACTGGTCTACATGAACGCGAAGAAGACTACAAATCCTCAGATAGCGCGATGGTACAATCTGATTCAGGAATACGATTTCGAAATTCGACATAAACCAGGGGAGAAGATGGCCCACGTAGACGGAATGAGTAGAGCTCCAGTCGACGACCCTAGAGACACGATGGAGGAAATCGTGGAGAAAAAACCTTGAAGTGTGCCTCACAATCACACTGGAAGAACAAATCTTGATGATTCAGCATTCCGACCCTGAATTGAGAGACCTGATCCAGATCTTTCGAAAGGACCCGTGTGATAGGACAGTAGGAGAACAAAATAGAATTAACGACTACAGCTACAAAGGAGGCAGACTTTTCCGCATGGTGAACAATGAAGAAGATGATTCAGCTACAGAAGAAAGTCCGGACGAGGAGGCCAGAAGTAGAAGATACCCCCCGACGCAACCCACGACGTTCCTGCAACGCAAGGTTCAATCGAGGACGATTGAAATCCAGGAATGGCCGAATGTAGGCGCCATCCCGACCAGAGAGCCACAGATAAACAGATTATAAACGCACAGAATATAGAATCCGAGCTCCCCAGTAGAAGGAATACCCGGAAGACGACGGTACTCTCTGTTATATTTGTTGTTCACTATCATGATTTTGTTCTAATAAAGGCTACTAAATTATTTCATTGGATCCTCTCTTTCTTTTTCCCAGTAAGAAACGCCTACGGAAGCCAACACGATTATTGCACTTTCTGAGTTTACAATCGCCTCTGCAACATACCATTGGGTTAATAGATTCTAGAAGATCCAAGCTATCAAAATTTATCACATACTCCAGACTGGGTATATCACAAGAAGTACTTTAAACATTCATTAATTCTAATTATCAAACACGTTGCATATTAACCCTATGAGAAAAACAGTTGTTTTATTTTTCTCGCAGCGTTATCATATTTAGAATTATTGAATGCTTTAATAAAAAGGAGATACCCAAAGCTGAATAAAAATAAGAATGGTTTAAACCGTGTTTATACAATTTTTCATCTAATATTACTGTAACAGGCTTTGTATTTATTTATGTAAAATATTAAATTTTTCTTTGATTTTTCTTCATAGTTAGGTAGTCGGTAACATTGTACTTTCTTTTTCTCTAATTTTACATAGGTTATTTTTTTAATATATTATGGTTAATCTTGTTGTAATTTAATTAAATATTAAAACACAAAGTATTATAATTATCCCTTATTTATAAATAGGAAACGTTACGATTATATATACATATGGCAAAGATAGAGGCTACCTGGCCGGCATTAATATTTCTTGAAAATAAAGATACTTCGGTCAGTAAATCTTTTTATTGCCTCTTTTCGACAAAAAGCTTTTGTCCTCGTCAGGAGCAAACAAAAATTTAAAACATTTGGCAAGGCTTTAAAAATTATATCGTTATAAATGCCAAATGTTTTAATGTTTGTTTGCTCCTGACGAGGACAAAAGCTTTTTGTCGAAACGTAAGATTTACTGGCCGAAGTATCTTGATATACCAGAAACAATAACATATGTTATGTACGCTAATTGATATATTGTGTCTAAGGAGGGTTATATAGGGTATATATATCTATATATATAAAATGAATTAGCAGAAAGCAATAACGCGCCATCTATACATATAAAATAAAAGGATTTAAAAGCGTATATAAAAGCAGAATGATCCAATACAGTATTAGAGCTCTGAGAAGCGGTCTGGTGGATTAAATTGGCGAAACCGCTGGGAGGGTTCACCACTGATGAGCCAAGCCCTTCCAATATATTTTTTCATAGCAGTAAGGTCAGTAGAAGTTCGTTTTATGTATAAAAGAAACATTCGCGCTTTTAAATCCTTTTATCTATATATAAAATTGAATGTCTGTGTGTCTGTCTGTGTGTGTGTGTCCTCTATGGATTCGAAAACCATACATCCAATCGCCGTGAAATTTCGGGATATTATTAGGCATATCCCCGGAAAGGTTTACGAAAAATAATATCTTGAATATCTTTAATATCCTTAGAGTTATTTGCAGATTTGTAGCTTTAACTCGCAAGCAGCGCCACCATTGAGACGGAGATAGGCTTTTTCAAGAGGGGGAGTAATGTTAGGAGAGAGGAGCGCGTCTCGAGGCGGGTGCTCACGTGTCACTGTTAAAAACCTATTTGTTTTGGCTACATCTTTTCCCGTGGACTTAACGATAACTTTTCTAAAACTTATATCAAATTTCATGTATAATTATTTTTACATCATTTAGTTTAGTATAATTATTTACTATAATTTCCTATCGTTCAATTATTATACTTTTTGTTCTTAAAGATTATTTAAGACAATAATCTTTAATTAGAAAGTGCTTTGCCAAAAGTTTGGAGTGGGGCAGACCCCGTGCGAGAATGGATTCGCCCGGCCGCCGGCCGACAGTCAAAGTACCCACCGACCAATCAGGGCAGAGTTGGCAACACAGCTATGCCAAGTAGACAAGAAAAAAAGCCTCGCGGGAGCTTGCCCAAGATGACCTCCGGGAACTTCGTCCATCTTCCATAAACGACCATGAATTTATTCAACCTTATCGAGTATTTTTCAAGGGACCGGGAAAAATGTTCACTAGATAAAACGATGATTTTGTAATGTAGAAAATTAGGAAAGACAAAATTCAGGATGACACGGCACACAGGGACCGGGAAAAAATAATCACTTTATCGAGAGATTCACGACCATGATTTTATTCAACTTATCGAGTATTTTTCAAGGGACCGGGAAAATATGTTCACTAGATAAAACGATGATTTTGTAATGTAGAAATTTATGAAAGACAAAATTCAGGATGACACGGCACACAGGGACCGGGAAAAAATAATCACTTTATCGAGAGATTCACGACCATGATTTTATTCAACTTATCGAGTATTTTTCAAGGGACCGGGAAAATATGTTCACTAGATAAAACGATGATTTTGTAATGTAGAAAATTATGAAAGACAAAATTCAGGATGACACGGCACACAGGGACCGGGAAAAAATGTTCACTTTATCGAGAGATTCAAATTTACGAGTTTCAAATTATCAAAATATATCTTTTTTTTTCAAGTTTATAGAGAATTGTTTTAACAAATGTTCGTTAGACAAACCTTTACTCGGGTAAAACCTCGGGCGAAGCCGGGTACGTCCGCTAGTTTTATATAAAAATGAATGTATGTGTGTGTGTGTCCTTTATGCCTGACCAAACCACTCATTGGAACGCCATGAAACTTTGGGAAGTTATTTAGTATAGTACTGGGAAGGTTTCTAGCAAATAAAATTTTTGAAATAACTTTTCGCCTAAAAATAATCAAGATAAATATTCTAATTTATCTGTTATAATTCAACAATCTGCTCTAAATATTATCATGATGATACGATGATTTTGTAATGTAGAAAATTAAGAAAGACAAAATGAGACAAGAATAATGATACAATTCCAAGGCAAGATACTATTCCTTTAACTTCCAATTACCGAGGGAACCAATTAATATTGATTTTATTCAACTTATCGAGTATTTTTCAAGGGACCGGGAAAAAATGTTCACTTTATCGAGAGATTCGTTAGACAAACCTTTACTCGGGTAAAACCCGGGCGAAGCCGGGTACATCCGATAGTATTATATAAAATAATTATAGATTTTCTGTTGATTTTTGGTATCTTGAGGATTATGCTATGTCAATGCAGTCGTGGTTAAAAATCTTGAAAGAATAATAATATAGTTTTTGATCAGTAATTGTTTTAATTGAGCTAAGGAATATATGAAAGAACATAATTTGATAAAAAGTACTGCCTGACTCTAGGCATTAGAATAAAAAAAATGAAAAACTTATTTACATAATGTACAAAAGATTTGAGCCGGCCATCGGGAAACAACAACGAGGTTTTATATGCAAAGCGTGACCTCTGGCGGTCGATTTAACAGAATATTTGAATCTATGATATATAGTTTTAAATAAAATAATATTTTTATATAACATATATCTATATTGAGAATACCTTGAACGACAGTGTCGTTGTTACACAAGTCTTCCAACATGGTCAGTGTAACCTGCGAGAACTCGGGAATTCCTTCTTTCAACTCCTCAGCCAAACAGTCTTCAAGTTCCTCCAGAGCAGCATTAATGGATCCAATTCTTATTCTGCAGCAAATCAGATTGGTAGATATCGTTGTAAATAGAGATTAGAATAATACAAATACATTAGAGTTTATAAATAAATTTTATTTGCATATTTACATGATGCATTAGTGCGCCATCTGTTATGAAAATTTTGAACTATTTTTAACGCGTATGATTCTTTTAAAAAATAAATCAATTTTATACTGTCATTACTGTAATGATAAAAATTTATGATTGCATTAGGGTCAGTAGAAAATCGTTTTATTAAAAAAAAAAAAAAGAATACGTTTCAAAAATAGTTAATTTTTTTCATTTGTGAATTTATTAGGTACTTTTTAAGAAGGCAGGATTTCTAGCCAAGATTCATCTATACGTCTATTGCATATCTACAAGGCTACAAGCTGGTAAAATATTTGCATACCTACATTTCATATATTCATAATCAATATATACTGAAATTGCAGATAAAATTTATAATTTTTATTAAATTTAATCTGTGTGAAAAAAATTATTTTCACTAAAAAATTAAATACTTATTTAATTTTTGACAATTTCAAATTAGAAGTGAAAGTATAATGTTTGGAAGTGATTTATTTATTTGAATTGTTAAAATTTTATATGAAGTTTTATTGGCGTATGTTTTAGAAAAACTTTGAGATGTGATGATTGTAAAATTTATGAAGCAATCATGATGACTTGGAAGTTTTCTTTATGAAAATACTAGCCGAATGACCCAGGCAACGCCCGGGTTTTACCCGATTAAATGCTTTTATTCAAATACTATTCGTTATAATTATAAATTGGCGCCGTGGATGTCATTCTTGTGAAACGTCCCGCTCCAAACTTTGTGTCTGAGAAGCGATATTTTTATAAAGAGATGATCTGGCTTTGTGTCTTCTGCTCGAATGAATGTTTTTTCTGTTAGAATTTTGTTCCCGCATACTAAAAATGAACTGGCTTCACCCGTGGTCTCTGCTTTTTTGGAATTTTTCTGGATAAAATTTTGTATCTGATAATCAAATATGACACAGCAATATTGTCATCATCATTTTCTGAATAAAAAAACAACTACTTTTTTTCCCAGAACCTGTCAATTTATTTTTCTTGACTAAAAATCCGAAAAATATGTTTTCCAGATTTTTCTCTATGTCCTGTTAAAACACGTTTTACATGTCCATTAGGTCAGCTGATATTACCTCCCATCTTCACCGCTAGAGGCGCTGCTTGCGAGCGAAAGGGGCAAATTTACAACGCAATTTGCAAATAACTTGTATACATACTTGTATACTTGTGTACATAGACCATAAATCTGTTCATAGACAGGAAAAGCACATATATTTTAATAATATAAATGAGTTTTTAAAATTGTAAAAAAAAAAAAATGCATCGGCCGGGAATCGAACCCTGGGCGCCCGCGTGGCAGGCGAGCATTCTACCACTGAACCAAAAGCAAACGATGACAGAATTGTGCATGACTCTGATACTTGTATATTTTAACTAGCCGAATGACCCGGGCAACGCCCGGGGTTTACCCGAATAAATGCTTTTATTCAAATACTATTCGTTACAATTATAAATTGGCGCCGTGGATGTAATTCTTGTATAATATATAAATGAGTTTTAAAAATTGTAAAAAAAAAAAATGCATCGGCCGGGAATCGAACCCGGGCTGCCCGCGTGGCAGGCGATCATTCTACCACTGAACCACCGATGGTTATGAGAAATGGCCATATTTGGGTATTTATTCCATTCACAAAAGCAAACGGTGACAGAATTGATTAAGAAAGGGCAATGCCCGGGTTTTACCCGATTAAATGCTTTTATTCAAATACTATTTGTTACAATTATAAATTGGCGCCGTGGATGTCATTCTTGTGAAACGTCCCGCTTCAAACTTTGTGTCTGAGAAGCGATATTTTTATAAAGATATGATCTAGCTTTGTGTCTTCTGCTCGAATGAATGTTTTTCTATTTAGAATTTTGTTCCTGCATACTAAAAATGAACTGGCTTTACCCGTGGTCTCTGCTTTTTGGAATTTTTTCCGGATATAATTTTGTATCTGATAATCAAATATGATACAGCAATATTGTCATCATGATTTTCTGAATAAAAAACAACTACTTTTTCCCAGAACCTGTCAATTTATTTTTCTTGACTAAAAATCCGAAAAATATCTTTTCCAGATTTTTCTCTATGTCCTGTTAAAACACGTTTCACATGTCCATTAGGTCAGCTGATATTACCTCCCATCTTCACCGCTAGAGGCGCTGCTTGCGAGCGAAAGGGCAAATTTGCCACGCAATTTGCAAATAACTTGTATACATACTTGTATACTTGTGTACATAGACCATAAATCTGTACATAGACAGGAAAAGCACATATATTTTAATAATATAAATGAGTTTTAAAAATTGTAAAAAAAAAATGCATCGGCTGGGAATCGAACCCGGGGCGCACGCGTGGCAGGCGAGCATTCTACCACTGAACCAAAAGCAAACGATGACAGAATTGTGCATGACTCTGATACTTGTATATTTTAATTGGTTATTGGAGCGAGAGAGGACCTAGACGAAAACTGCGGATCACGATCTACGAGGAAGACCACGAATAAATAAACACAATAACGTTGAAAGGTAATTTATTTTTATTTACTTTTGTTTATTTACTTTTACTTTTATTTATTTGCTTTGAATATGGAAACCCGCTTGGGAAACGTGTATAACACCAAGAAGGAAGAAACCAAGGTCGACGACCCTGCAAAGCTGCAACTTGTGCAACAATATATTTCTTCATTAAATTCGATCCAGTAGAGATAGAAAGTTTTCTAGAAAAAATCGATCAAATATTCGTTAATCAAACTCATACTCGAGTAAAACACGGGCGAAGTCGGGTACACCTTCTAGTATATTCATAATAATTTCACGAATAACAATGTGATGAGAGAAGCGTGGACGCGGCCGCTTGGCGGTGCTGCATGAAGATAACTGACCAATGGGAACGCCCCCCCCCCCTTCCTGCCGCCGTCATCTTGTATATAGTTTTAAGTCTGCCTTTGGTTCTACTGCTGTGTGCGGTTGCCACTCCTTTTCATCATATATATCCTTATATTTAATAAATAATATCATATTTATAAATCACTTATTTGGCTGTTCTTTTTGCATCACCGACCCACAACATGGTAGCAGAGCGTGGTTAGCTGCATTAAAAAGAACGAAAAGTAAGTGAAACCAAGATGACGTCGTCTTCCCAAGCGCTTGCCCTGAACGTCGAGAAGCTCACCGGCAGCAATTATCGATCATGGAAATTTAACATGAAGATGCTTCTGATCGAAAGAGGATTATGGGAATGTGTAATTAACGAAGAAACGATCGACGCTGATGAGGATCAAAGAAAATATGAAAAGACAAAAATTAAACAAGAAAAGGCACTGTCAACGATTGCTCTATCAATTTCTACAGAGCAACAAATACACGTTATCGACTGTAAGACTGCAAGTGAAGCCTGGACGACCCTGGAACAAATATTTGAACCGAAATCAAGGGCGCGAATTCTTCAACTCAAGAGACAATTCGTGAACATCAAGTTCATCGAAGAAGAAAATATGATAAATTACCTATCAAGATTAAAGACCTGCAGTGATCATCTCAGAGAAGCAGGATGTGAAGTAAAGGATGAAGATCTGGCATACTCTATGCTAGCTGGACTACCAGACTCCTATGATGGGATTATAATGCACTTTGGCAACATGACGGATGATGAGTTCACGTCATCCAAGGTAAGGCAGGTCCTGCTAACGGAACACGAGAGAAGAAAAACCAGAAAAGAGGATTCATCCAAGGAGGTGCTACAGGTAAACAAGCTTCAAAATAACAACAGCACCGACAGTCGAAGAAAATGCTACCGTTGCGGGAAGATCGGCCACATCGCCACCAACTGCCGAGGAATGAAGCAAACAACTACTTGGAACCGCGATAATCAGCATTATCATAGGAAGGTAAACAAATCAGATAACTTCCTGGCTGCACTCAACCTAACGAGCGACGAGGATTCGTGGCTGCTGGATAGCGGAGCAACCAACCATGTATGCAGAAACAAGGACTGGTTCGTTGACCTTCGGGAGGTGTCATCTGATCCTATTATGACTGCGAGTGGAACAACTGAGGCCAAAGGATATGGACACATATTTCTCCAGACGTCTATCCATAATGAAAGCATCGAAATCAAGCTAAACAATGTGTTGTACGTCCCAAATGTGCGAAGGAATCTGCTGTCAGTCTCCAAAATAGAAGAAAACGGCAACCGTGTGACCTTCCGTAATATGGTAGCTCGCGTTTTCAACCCAGAAAACAGGATTATAGCGGTAGCGACAAATGTAAACGGCCTCTACATTGTGAAAGGTAAGACCTTGAACTCCAGTAAAACAGCATTTAACAGTGAAAGGGACCATTTTCAGAACAATTCCTTAAGAACGTGGCATCAAAGGTTATGCCATATTGACAGTAACGCCATTGAAAAGATGGCGCGGGAGGAGCTCGTAATAGGCTTAGAAATTTCCTCTAGAGACAAAGGCCTATGCGACGATTGTTGTATCGCCAAATCCACCAAAGCGTCACATAAAAACCTAGGCAATATCAGATCAAAACAGACCTTGGAGCTTATCTACACAGATATTTGCGGTCCAATGCCGGTAAAATCAACCGGAGGCAATAGATATTTTCTATCTTTTGTTGATGATTTCTCAAGAAGGATTACTGTGTATCTTCTGAAAAATAAAGATGAGGTATTAAAACATTTCGATATCTGTAGAGCCACTGTAGAGAGACAAACTGGTAATAAAATTAAAGTGTTACGATCGGATAATGGACTTGAGTTTTGCAATAGAGATTTTCAAAACAAATTACAAAAACTAGGGATAAAGCATGAACGCACAAACGTGTATTCTCCGCAAATGAACGGTGTGGCAGAACGTGTAAATCGAACACTTTTAGATATGGCCCGCGCTTGTTTACATAGCGCTAATCTCCCCCAAATATTTTGGGCAGAGGCGGTAAACACAGCTGCTTACATTAAAAACAAATGTTATAATACTGCTCTAAAAGACAAAGTACCTGATGGACTTTGGTTAGAAAGAAATCCTAGTGTAAGACACCTAAAACCATTTGGTTGTTTGGCATATAGCCATATACCAAGAGAAAGAAGGCGAAAATTAGACAATCGGGCATTTAGATGTATTCTGGTAGGATACTCTACTCAAACACGTGGATATCGTCTCTGGTGCCCAGAATCACAAAAGGTGATTGAAACAAAACATGTTAGATTCGATGAGTCTAAAATTGGACTAGAGTGGACCAAAATAGTCGAAGAGACAGAACCGGAAAGGTACAACCACGTTTGGCTAGAACCTGAGACTAATCATGATAACGACCTAGAGAATGAATTACCGAGTAATTTGGATTCAGAGGGGGTAGAGGACACTCTACCACAACCCTCCACCTCCAAAAACATTGTTAGAAATCCATATGGGAGAAAAGGTAAACCAAGAGTAGAGTTAAATTTTTTAGATGTTACCGAGCCGCAAAGTTTTGAAGAGGCAGTCCAATCTCCCGAAGCCATGTATTGGAGAAAGCAATGGAAGATGAGCTTAGAGTGCTTCAGGAACGAGGCACTTGGAGTTATCAACATTACCGCCGGGAAAGAAACCGATTAGCAGCAGATGGGTGTATAAAGTGAAGACAAATGAGAGCGGAAATGTAGAGCGTTTCAAAGCACGTTTAGTAGCTAGAGGTTTCTCACAGAAACAAGGAATCGATTTTCAGGAAACTTATGCACCTGTTATTAACTTAGCTGTAATAAGAGTTTTGATAACGTTAAGTTTGAACATGAAATGGTACAATAGACATCTCGACGTAGATAACGCTTATCTATATGGCGACTTAGAAGAAGAAATATACATGCTTTTGCCAGAAGGGGTCGAGAGGAAAGATAACGAGGTTTACAAACTGCTTCGACCTATTTACGGCCTGCGACAATCAGGGCGGAATTGGAATTTAACACTCGATCATGCTTTACAAGAGATGGGATTTACACGACTAGAATCCTGTAATTGTATTTATACTTATCTGGATAAGGCAATTATTGCCGTGTATGTAGATGACTTGGCTTTATTTGGTGAGAGTGAAGAGATTTTGCGGAATATAGAACAGAAAATTAATGAAAGGTTCCGAGTTAAAAATTTGGGAGCGATCAGGAATTTCTTGGGAGTTCAGATTGACTATCCAGATGAGGAGACTGTAGTACTATCTCAAAGTACGTATGTTAAATCAATCTTACAAAAATTCAACATGATTGAATGTCGACCGGTATCCACACCGTTAGACATTAGTTTTCCAATCTCAAAAGGAGATTGCCCCACAGATGAAGAAGAGAAAGAGAGGATGAAAGCTATTCCATATAGGGAACTAATCGGGTCGCTCCTTTATCTTGCGAATTGTACTAGGCCAGACTTAATGTTTTCTGTTACGAGATTAGCTCAATTCGCCAGCAACCCTGGACGTCGACATTGGCAAGCTGCCAAACACGTCTTAAGATATTTACACGGCAGCTTAAATCTATCTCTCGTTTATCGCCGGACTGATTCCAATGATGTTTGTGCATACAGTGATGCAGATTGGGCTAGCGACATCGATGACAGACGGTCCAATAGTGGAACCGCTATCACTATAGGACATTCCTTAGTCATATGGAAGACTAGCAAACAGAAGTGTGTCTCACTTTCCACAATGGAGGCAGAATATTTAGCGCTATCCCAGACCACTAAGGAAGCAGTTTGGATCGCTACCATCTTGAAAGAATTAAAGTTCTTAACGAATTTTGCCTTTCCCTTGATAATTCATTGCGATATTAGATCCGCTATAGATTTTTCCAAAAATAATGTGGAGAACAACAGATCCAAACACATTGACATAAGATACCATCACGTCAGAGTAAGAATAATTAGCGGAGAGATCAAGATTGTCTACATCCCTACAAAGGAGAACCTGGCCGACGTCTTCACCAAGACCCTGAGCAAAGTGGCTCACAAGAACGCCTGTGACTTCATGAACTGTTCTCCTGTCCAGCGCTTCAGTGGGGGAATGATGAGAGAAGCGTGGACGCGGCCGCTTGGCGGCGCTGCATGAAGATAACTGACCAATGGGAACGCCCCCCCCCCCCCCCTTCCTGCCGCCGTCATCTTGTATATAGTTTTAAGTCTGCCTTTGGTTCTACTGCTGTGTGCGGTTGCCACTCCTTTTCATCATATATATCCTTATATTTAATAAATAATATCATATTTATAAATCACTTATTTGGCTGTTCTTTTTGCATCACCGACCCACAACACAATGAACCAAATTTTAAAGTAGAAAATTCAGAGTTTAAAGTTTTAAGATTTAAAGTTTTTTTGGTGAAATAAAGTTTGCGATGAAAAGCGAGTACAAATGACTGAGAGATAGAATCGGTGCCTAGTCCTCGTTAATTGATTCAGAACGATTTTTAAATTTTTTAAAATAAAATTAATAATATTTGCGTATGAGACTAAAGAGCCGCAGCTTCACATTCAAAGAGCTGGATGTGGCTCGCAAGCCACAGTTTGCTATCCTAGTCTGTTATTGGTTATAACCCTGCCCAGAAGTCCTCCTCTGCGTGGCGGTTGGGAGAAGCAGCACAAGTAAGGGACTGTTCTGTAGTACGGTGTCGTGAGCCGCTACGGTAACCGTGAACTGGGAACTCTGAAATGTGGCTGACTAACGGGACAATGGCAACCCCCTATTCCATGGAGCACAAAATCAGACAAGACATGACTAGAACCAACAGGAACTACAATAACTGTTACAACACCCAACTCACTCCGGACCATATATACCCGGCCATCCTTGCAGCCCTCTATATGGCAGACATCAATCCAGAAGAGGAAATCCATACTAACAAGGCAACTTTGTTGGCTGGTATTGTGATCCGGGAGCATGGACCGATCTGATCTGCTCCATGGACAAGACACCACCACTTCAGTTGGCCAGTATTGTGATCAGGGTGCACGGACCGATCTGATCTGTTCCATGGACAAGACACCACCACTTCAGTTGGCTGGTATTGTGATCAGGGTGCACGGACCAATCTGATCTGCTCCATGGACAAGACACCACCACTTCAGTTGGCCAGTATTGTGATCAGGGTGCACGGACCAATCTAATCAGCTCCATGGACAAGACATCACCACTTCAGTTGGCTGGTATTGTGATCAGGGTGCACGGACCGATCTGATCTGTTCCATGGACAAGACACCACCACTCAGTTGGCCAGTATTGTGATCAGGGTGCACGGACCAATCTGATCAGCTCCATGGACAAGACACCACCAACACCATTGGGTATAACGTAACCTGATAGCAGTTGTAGATAACTGGTAACTTACTCGCAGTGCTGTTTCACGTCATCTACAGATTGGTCCTTGTTCCATTCCCCAGTTGGTAGTAGATTTAGCCAGGTCTGCATGTCCTTGTTCAGATTGTCCATGTCGCACTGGCTGAAGTAGACATCCACTTCTTCTGGGGTCAGCTCGCCCCAAGCTGGAACATAATGTGGTATTTGATTAAATCAAAAAGGAACCTAAAATTTGGTTTTTTTAAGTTAATTCTCACAGAGTGGCTTTCCAAAATCACTTTATTAGGTACCACTCAAAAAGAGCAACCTATTTTATGACAACAATGATTAATATGTGAAGAAATAGTACAAATGTGATATTGTACTGGGATAAGGCGCATAAAATATTTTTAAAAAGGGCCTCTCCTTATCGTGCAACTAAAAGTTGCTGATGGCTTGCGCCATCTATCGGAATAAATATCAACTATTCTCGTTGATTTTTGATTATTCCAGAACGCGTCCGTGGTTAGCTTTTCTTGATTGATCAAGAATGGGTATTTGGCCAATTCTGGAATAATTAAAAATCAACGAGAATAGTTGATATTTATTCCGATAGATGGCGCAAGCCCTGAGATGCCCAGTTTTATAATATCTGAAGGCACATATTAAACAAAATATAAACGCGGGATTCGATTCTGGTTCATGACTGTCTGGAATCGAAGGTGTTATCCACTCGTCCACCGACTCTTTCTATTACCGAGTGGCTAGGAAGACACCCAGTATATACTAAAATATTCCAATTCTTTAAATTGTTGTTTATATTTCTGCTATGTATACAGTAGAACCTCCCTGTAAAGGACACCTAATTGCAGAGCCAAAGTGTCTTTTAGGATGAGGTGACCTCTTAGCAAAGAGCAGCTACAGTAGAACAAACTCCCTGTAAAGGACACCTAATTGCAGAGCCAAAGTGTCTTTTAGGATGAGGTGACCTCTTAGCAAAGAGCAGCTACAGTAGAACCTCCCTGTAAAGGACACCTAATTGCAGAGCCAAAGTGTCTTTTAGGATGAGGTGACCTCTTAGCAAAGAGCAGCTACAGAAGAACCTCCCTGTAAAGGACACCTAATTGCAGAGACAAAGTGTCTTTTAGGGAGAGGTGTCCTCTTAGCAAAGAGCAGCTACAGTAGAACAAACTCCCTGTAAAGGACAACACCTAATTGCAGGGCCAAAGTGTCCTTTAGGGAGAAGTGTCCTCTTACCGGAGAGTTGTTAAATAGTAAAAATGGTAATTTTGCAAATGAAAACTGTTCATTGTAGAGAAGTGTCCTATAGCCTGAGTGTCCTCTCATGGAGGTTCTACTGTACTATTTCTTCGGAAATAGACAACACCAAATACAGTAGAACCTCTCTGTAAAGGACAACACCTAATTGCAGAGCCAAAGTATCCTTTAGGGAGATGTATCCTCTTACCGGAGAGTTGCTAAATAGTAAAAATGGTAATTTTGCAAATGAAAACTGTTCATTGTAGAGAAGTGTCCTATAGCCTGAGTGTCCTCTCATGGAGGTTCTACTGTACTATTTCTTCGGAAATAGACAACACCAAATACAGTAGAACCTCTCTGTAAAGGACAACACCTAATTGCAGGGCCAAAGTGTCCTTTAGGGAGAAGTGTCCTCTTACCGGAGAGTTGCTAAATAGTAAAAATGGTAATTTTGCAAATATAAACTGTTCATTGTAGAGAGGTGTCCTATAGCCTGAGTGTCCTCTCATGGAGGTTCTACTGTACTATTTCTTCAGAAATAGACAACACCAAATACAGTAGAACCTCTCTGTAAAGGACAACACCTAATTGCAGAGCCAAAGTATCATTTAGGGAGATGTATCCTCTTACCGGAGAGTTGCTAAATAGTAAAAATGGTGATTTTGCAAATGAAAACTGTTCATTGTAGAGAGGTATCCGCTAAAGGTAGGTTCTATTGTACCTCATTATAATAAATAATCTTTTCTGTTTTTACACTTTGAAAATTGCAATAAGGAATCAAAGGTTTGGTTTCTTTTCACAATTTTTTTATTTTTCGAGCTATCGGGCCAACATGTCCTTCAACAAAGAGACCCAGAAGTAGTACTTCATAGTACTACAGTAGTAGTAGAGTAGTACTTCATAGTAGTACAGTAGTAGTAGAGTAGTACTTCATAGTACTACAGTAGTAGTAGAGTAGTACTCCATAGTACTACAGTAGTAGTAGAGTAGTACTCCATAGTACTACAGTAGTAGTAGAGTAGTACTCCATAGTACTACAGTAGTAGTAGAGTAGTACTCCATAGTACTACAGTAGTAGTGTGTAGAGTAGTACTTCATAGTACTACAGTAGTAGTAGAGTAGTACTTCATAGTACTACAAAAATAAGAGAATTGTAAAAAGAAACCAAACCTTTGATTCCTTATTGAATTTTTCAAAGTGTAAAAGCATAGAAGAATATTTATTATAATGTGGTACAATAGAACCTCCATGAGAGGAGACCCCGCTAGCGGACACCTCTCTATAAAGGACATTTTTCATTTGCATAATTACCATTTTTACTATTTAGCAACTTTTCGATAAGAGGACACTTCTCTCTAGAGGACAGTTTGGCTCTGCAATTAGGTGTCCTTTACAGGGAGGTTCTACTGTAGCTGCTCTTTGCTAAGAGGTCACTTCTCCCTAAAGGACAGTTTGGCTCTGCAATTAGGTGTCCTTTACAGGGAGGTTCTATTGTAGCTGCTCTTTGCTAAGAGGTCATCTAAAAGACACTTTGGCTCTGCAATTAGGTGTCCTTTATAGGGAGGTTCTTCTGTATATATACCAGAAATACAAACAACAATTTGAAGAATTGAGATATTTCAGAATATACAGGGAGAGTCCCTAGCCACTCTATGGGAAATAATTCTCGCAGTTCAACGGTGGCAGAGTCTTTCCTTCCATTGAAGACATTTCATGTATATACCCCATATAAATGAATACATTTTAAAAATCTATTATATATATATAATTAATAATTCATAAGAAACATTTGTGGCATAATTATCAAACTTCGTTCTACAATCATAAGCCGCATTATATTGTATTATAAATTACTTTATATAATATTTACGAACGTAAAAATATGTCCAGGGTAGCCTAGTGGACATTGCATCTGCCCGGTAAACGGAACATTGTGGGTTCGATTCCCAATCCCTGGACACTTTATTTTTCCGTTTATCATTACTCTTCATAATTCATCCTTTCATACTTCATCCCTAAGGTTGGAAATAATCGTTATTTCTTCTTGAAATAAATTTATATTTTTCATTCAAAAGAAACATTTGCGGGATAATTGTCAAATTTTGTTCAATAATTCAAAGTATTCAAATATATTCTAGTCGAACTCCTTTTCACATGTGTAGACATGTGGTGCTCTTACAGTAAAAAAGCAGTCGCTAACTACCCACCATGATTATCATGGCCTGGACCACGTATACTAGGGATAAGCAAAAAAACATATATATATTCTAATAATTTTTAATTACAGTGAAACCTCCATGAGAGGACACCTCTCTATAAAGGACAGTTTTCATTTTCTAAATTACTATTTTCTACTATTTAGTAACCCTCTAGTAAGAGGACCCCTCTCCCTAAAAAACACTTTGACTCTGCAATTAGGTGTTGTCCTTTACAGGGAGGTTGTACTGTATTATAAAAAGTTGTGAATTAACGTTTAATTATAGTGTGAAAGAGCGCAAGATCCATAAAAGCATCCAACAAAAATATATATTAACACAAATCAATAACACGCCATCTCTATACATAAAATTAGATTCCTGCCCATGTTGGGATCGAGGGTAATGAAATGGCAGATGAATTGGCAAATAAGCCAGAAAAAGCTGAGCCAAAGGAAAGAACAAATGTCAGTATTTGACGCTGATGCTTTGGCAAAATACAAGATAATCAAACAAAAAATAAGAAAATATCAGATATGTGAAATAAACTCTGAGAGAAAACTGACAAAAACTATAACAAGACTTAGAACAAAACACTATAAAGGAATGACAATAGATCCAGATGACTCAAGAACCTATAGGACATGCAACGACTGTCCTGGTGTGGAACTAACACCTACCCACATATTCTCATGTCCAGCAATGGCCGCAGCCTTGCAGAAAATTGACCCAGAGCAGCAGCTTTACACACCCAAGATAGTGGACATTGCTGCTGCTGTGATAGAGATGCATGGAGACATCTGAGGCTCTTTATTGGACACGACAACAACAACATATACATAAAATGAAAGGACTTAAAAGCACGAATCTTTATAAATACATATATATTTATATATAGGTAAACACCTCTTTGGCAGATTGTCAAGATTCCATTAGATCCCGCGTGGATCTCATGGAATAAAGTTCGCCATAGGCTGACGAGGGCCATTAGCCCGAAACCATGGTCTCTAGGTGGACTTTTTTCAATTTGCCAAAGCTGGTGTTGTGGCTTTGTCACCGACCCGAGGCCGCTAGTTGCGGCGATAGTCAATAGATGACGTCTAGTTTTGACGTCTATTTTGACGGGAGAGGCGACCTTGTCTCTCTAGATCAGTATCCTCCCAATATACATATATATTTTAATTTTGCGGTAAGTTATTCAAGCGATTTTATCACCATAAATAACAATTAATTAAAATATACTCCCAGCTTTTGCCTTTCCATTCTTCCTTTTTGACTAATCACTCTGTTAGATGTGATAAAGGGTGTGAGAGAAGAGAATTTGACCGATTCCAGAACAACCTACGAGAGAAGACATGGAATACTGCCTCTGTACTGATGTGGGCCATAGCTCGAAATCCTAGTATACAGATCGTTGGAGTTTGTCTGGATTTATCAAAACTGGTGTTTTAGCATATTCTTTATCAACAACTATACTTTCTGTATACTGGAATACTTAAACAAAATGTAACAAAGTATCATCTATTAACGTGGTAGATTAAACTGGCGAAACCGCTGGGAGGGTTCACTATTGATGAGTCAGGTCCTCCCATTAATTTTTCAACTGGTATTGTGGCATATTCTTTATCAACAACTATACTTTCTGTATACTGGAATATATACTCGCAACTCTGGACGAACTCAATAGTACACCCTATATATAAAAGCGGTGATAAGAATAACCCAACAAATTATAGAGGGATTGCCCTCTGCAGTAATATATCTAAATTATTTACTACAATACTAAGAAACAGATTAAACAATTGGATAGAAAAAAGAGAGATTATTTTAGAAAACCAAGCAGGTTTCCGTAAGAACCGATCATGCACTGACCACATACTACTACTGAATTCACTCATCCAACTATCTCTGAGAAGAAAACGAGGTAAGCTCTATGTCTTCTTCGTCGATCTGACTAAAGCTTTCGATACAGTCCCACATGATTTACTTTGGCAAAAATTGCAGAAAATGGGCATTAGCAATAAATTTGTAATGCTGATAAAAAACTTTTACCAAGAAGCTAAGATTACTATCCGATGGAAAGGACAATATTCAAGTAATGTGAAAATTAATTCTGGAGTGTTGCAGGGAGAATCACTTTCCCCACTTTTATTTATACTATATATGGCCGACCTAATAGAACTTTTTAATAACTCAGCACTTACAGGATTTCATCTCCCTGATTTTGGTGTTTTACACCTACTTATGTATGCGGATGACATAGCCATAATTGGAGAATCGAAAATTAATTTACAAATTAAAATTAATTTACTAAAGTCTTACCTGGATAATAACAAATTAGTTTTAAACGAAAATAAATCCAAAATAATGGTATTCAGGAATGGAGGAAGACCGGCAAGACATGAAAACTGGCACTGGGGTGACACCCCACTGACTGTTGCGTCCAATATTACATATCTGGGATATCCATTCACTTCCACTAATAATAGTAAGAAGGTAGCCCTCTTTTATAAAGCCAAAGCAAATACGGCAATAAATGCAACTATTAGACTGATAAAAAAAGAAAAAATTAACTCATTAAAAGTTGCACTCAATCTATTTGACTCAGTAATTAAATCAATACTACTCTATGCGGCCCCTGTGTGGGCTTGGGACAATGCGGATATTATAGACCAATTACAGAATACGTTTATCAAAAACTTTCTGAATCTACCAAGATATATACCAGGGTATATTGTAAGGCTGGAAACAGGCAGAATATCTCTGACTTTTACAACGATCAAATTAATTATGAAATATTTCATTAGATTACAAAAAATGGAGGACAATAGACTACCTAAGCTATGTTGGAATAGATTGAAGGAAATTTCCTTAATGACAAAAAAACCTATAGGATTTTGTAAGAATATTATGGATATCATCAATCATTGTGGACTCACATGGCTAAACTATAGGTTAAACTATGATGACATACAGATCGAACTTCCGAATATACTAAAAATAAAAATTGAACAGCTATTGCAGCAAGATCTGGCAAAATTATCTCTTACGAAAACATACTCAAACTATAGGTTACTTTATGATTCATTCATTCCAGAACATTATCTTTCATGCAATTTGTCTTCAGCTTTAGTGAGTTTTATTGCACAGATCAGATTAATGTCAACAATGATCAAAGAAAATCATATTTACGCAATTAAGAAAGAAGATTTGTACTGTGGGTTATGTGGAAGTCAGATAACTGATGAAATATACCATTTTATTGTTGAATGCGGGGATCTGGAAGGAGAGAAAAAAAAGATCCTGAAAAGTCTTCCTAGACCGCATTTGAACTCAATAAAGCTAATAAAAACTGTTTCAGATAAGAAGAGTTGGGCAATTGAACTGTTCAACTATCAAAAGCGGTTGGAAAAAAAATTGCACTCGTGGAAGAGAGAAGAACAGGGGCACAATAAAAAGTCACCCTGTTTGCCGCACCTTAATTGTAAATACTCTATCTTCCCCTTTTCTCTTATGTTTAATATTGTCTGTAACTCTACGACGAATCCGTACAGGGCAAGATGCCCTAATAAAGTTTTTTTGTTGTTGTTGTTTGTATACTGGAATACTTAAACAAAATGCAACAAAGTATCATCTATTAACATGGTAGATTAAACTGGCGAAACCGCTGGGAGGGTTCACTATTGATGAGTCAGGTCCTTCCATTAATTTTTCAACTGGTATTGTGGCATATTCTTTATCAATAACTATACTTTCTGTATACTGGAATACTTAAACAAAATGCAACAAAGTATCATCTATTAACATGGTAGATTAAACTGGCGAAACCGCTGGGAGGGTTCACTACTGATGAGTCAGGTCCTCCCATTAATTTTTCAACTGGTATTGTGGCATATTCTTTATCAATAACTATACTTTCTGTATACTGGAATACTTAAACAAAATGCAACAAAGTATCATCTATTAACATGGTAGATTAAACTGGCGAAACCGCTGGGAGGGTTCACTATTGATGAGTCAGGTCCTCCCATTAATTTTTCAACTGGTATTGTGGCATATTCTTTATCAATAACTATACTTTCTGTATACTGGAATACTTAAACAAAATGCAACAAAGTATCATCTATTAACATGGTAGATTAAACTGGCGAAACCGCTGGGAGGGTTCACTATTGATGAGCCAGGCCCTTTCATTAATTTTTCATTGCAGTAAGGGCAGTAGAGAAATTGTTTAATTTTTAAATCGAATCATACGCGTCTATAATAGTTTCAAATTTTCATAAAATCATTGTGTTATTCTTAATTGTACGTATTTCGAATACACTCCATTTTCAATAGCATTTTAAAATTGTCTCATCATTATATATAATATAACAATTTTTGATAAAATCCACCTTGAATTATCAGAATCTCTATTTTAAAATAATAATGAGAAAAGCGGCTTCTATATTCTAAAAAGGTATTCCTCAATAGGATTACATACAAAGCTTATATGTAATTCTACTTTCCTAAAACTCTGCCCAGAAGTCCAACCCCTCTTCTACGTGGCGGGCGGGAGAAGCAGCACAAGTAAGGGACTGCCCTGTAGGGAGAAGTACGTTGTCGTGAGCCCCGAGCCGCTACGGTAACCGTGAACAGGGAACTCTGAAATGTGGCTGACTAACGGGGCAATGGTACCCTTCCCTTTCCACCACCACCACTTTCCTAAAGCCTTACGTCCATAATTTACTTAAATACCATGGCCAAGATTCCACTCTTCAATATCTCATATACAAGTTTTAGCGTTCAGTATTAGAGCTCTATAAAACGGTCTGGTGTGAGGGTTCATTGATATAAACTATAAACGCTACAAGTAGTTAGCATTTTCAATAAGAGATGGCGCGCAAATCAATCTTATTTGAATCTTAGCAATGAATCATCTTACCTTGGCATAGCATCAGGGATAGAGATAGTAGTTCAATCAGCAACATCTTCAGTTCATGTCTTGAGCAATTCTATCAACAGCTTATATAGAACTCTGGACTAACCATCGCATCTTTATTCAACAAGAGAGCGCGTTGCAATAAATAAAGATATAAGACAGATGGTCTGAGAACAGGTTATACTGAATAGATGATGAGAAAGATATTAAATATGCATGAATCTCTGCGAAGGAGATATTAAATCCATTCCTATTTTTAACACTGTGTTAATACATTTTGTATCTTTGATACATGGCGGATATTTCACATATTCTTATGTTTTAAATTGTAGAAAATGATCATTATACCTTTTAAATTTATAAATTTAATTTCCAACTATCGATACAATTTGGAACAAATAAATTTACTAGCAATGTGTTGCTTTTCATCAAATATTATCGCTACAGACCTTACTGCAATGATATAAGTTCTTAATATAGGAACCTATTTGTTCTGAAAATAGAAAAATCCATTTTAAAAATAGGGCTTATAATGCTCAGTTTACAACGAACCATGGAAATTTTAAGGGATTTTTATCAAAAATTGGAGCGGTTGAAGACTCTAGCTATCATTGTGGCAATGAATTCCAGGATTCAAGACACCTACTGCTGGAATGCCCACTCTTTTCTAGCGCTAGACAACCGACAATAAATAATGTTGTAGATCTATATCAATTTGTAAATAGCAGAGAGAATTATCATAGGTTTAACTATTTTTGTAGATATATTTATGATTATCTTACAAACCTGAAAGGTTCACAGGTTCCTAATATATATTATTGTTTCTCTTTTTTATTTTTAATTCTTTTTCTTGTATAATATGTTTATAACTTTACGATGTACTAGAGTGCCATCTGTTATCAAATTATAAAACTATTTTAGAGGCGTAATATTCTTTTTAAAATGAAACAATTTCTACTGTCCTTACTGCGATGGAAAAATTAAAGGGAGGGCCTGGCTCATCAGTGGTGAACCCTCCCAGCGGTTTCGCCAGTTTAATCTACCATACCGCTGTTATATTGCATTTTTGGAACTTCCTTTTATAGGTGACTGTTGTAAGACTCTTGGAATGGGTATTTTAGAAGAACTATGGACATAAGTTTTTAGGACAGCAGAATTAAATATAATTATAAATATATAATATGCTTCGAGCAATCGCTCTTCCGCAAATATCAAATTGTGTCTTTTATTAGAACAATAATGTTACGATGTACTAGAGCGCCATCTGTTATCAAATTATAAAACTATTTTAGAGGCGTAATATTCTTTTTAAAATAAAACAATTTCTACTGTCCTTACTGCGATGGAAAAATTAAAGGGAGGGCCTGGCTCATCAGTGGTGAACCCTCCCAGCGGTTTCGCCAGTTTAATCTACCATACCGCTGTTATATTGCATTTTTGGTAAGTATCAATCAATCCGCCTTCTACATGCTAATCTGGAAGACACATGCGAACAGCCTGCTGCATCTGGTAACAGCGCGCCGCCTGCGAGGGAACCAAGGCAGCACCAAGCACACCTAGAGCTCTACCCGGCTACAAAAATAGGGGATCATCAGTGATCAAAGTCTGGCTTTTATCTTTCGAGCTCCCGTTGGAACTATTGCATTTTTGGAATATATACTATTATTGTGCCTTCTACAAGCTTCGGTAAGCTTTTTAAGGCATAACTCATAGTTAGGTGTCTCCGAGCAACCCGCCGCAGAGGAGGGCCAAGGAGAGGGCTGGAGAGGCGACGGCGAGGCCGTAGGCGCCCCGGGGGAGAGGAGGGCTAGTGCACGCCGTTTTGAGGGAACCAAGGCAGCACCGAGCACAACTCCGGCACCGCAGGCTTCAAAAATAGGGGATCATCAGAGATCAAAGGTCTGGCTTTTACCTTTCGACCTCCCGAAGGAAGTGCATTTTTGGAACTTTCTTTTATAGGTGACTGTTGTAAGACTCTTGGAATGGGTATTTAGAAGAACTATGGACATAAGCTTTTAGGACAGCAGAATTAAATATAATTATAAATATATAATATGCTTCGAGCAATCGCTCTTCCGCAAATATCAAATTGTGTCTTTTATTAGAACAATAATGTTACGATGTACTAGAGCGCCATCTGTTATCAAATTATAAAACTATTTTAGAGGCGTAATATTCTTTTTAAAATAAAACAATTTCTACTGTCCTTACTGCGATGGAAAAATTAAAGGGAGGGCCTGGCTCATCAGTGGTGAACCCTCCCAGCGGTTTCGCCAGTTTAATCTACCATACCGCTGTTATATTGCATTTTTGGAACTTCCTTTTATAGGTGACTGTTGTAAGACTCTTGGAATGGATATTTTAGAAGAACTATGGACATAACCTTTTAGGAGAGCAGAATTAAATATAATTATAAATATATAAAGAGCTTCGAGCAATCGCTCTTCCGCAAATATCAAATTGTGTCTTTTATTAGAACAATAATGTTACGATGTACTAGAGCGCCATCTGTTATCAAATTATAAAACTATTTTATAGGCGTAATATTCTTTTTAAAATAAAACAATTTCTACTGTCCTTACTGCGATGGAAAAATTAAAGGGAGGGCCTGGCTCATCAGTGGTGAACCCTCCCAGCGGTTTCGCCAGTTTAATCTACCATACCGCTGTTATATTGCATTTTTGGTAAGTATCAATTAATCCGCCTTCTACATGCTAATCTGGAAGCATTTTAAGGCACAATTGAACACCTGGACGACACATGCGAACAGCCTGCTGCATCTGGTTACAGCGCGCCGCCTGCGAGGGAACCAAGGCAGCACCAAGCACACCTAGAGCTCTACCCGGCTACAAAAATAGGGGATCATCAGAGATCAAAGTCTGGCTTTTATCTTTCGAGCTCCCGTTGGAACTATTGCATTTTTGGAATATATACTATTATTGTGCCTTCTACAAGCTTCGGTAAGCTTTTTAAGGCATAACTCATAGTTAGGTGTCTCCGAGCAACCCGCCGCAGAGGAGGGCCAAGGAGAGGGCTGGAGAGGCGACGGCAAGGCCGTGGGCGCCCCGGGGGAGAGGAGGGCTAGTGCACGCCGTTTTGAGGGAACCAAGGCAGCGCCGAGCACAACTCCGGCACTGAAGGCTTCAAAAATATGGGATCATCAGAGATCAAAGGTCTGGCTTTTACCTTTCGACCTCCCGAAGGAAGTATTGCATTTTTGGTAACAATTTATTCCGCCTTCTACATGCTAACAGGTAAGCATTTTAAGGCTCAATACAACGTTGAGGGTCACCATGCGCCCGCCGCACTGGAGGGCCAAGGAGAGGGCTGGAGAGACGCCGGCGGAGCCGTGGGCGCCCCAGGGGAGAAGAGGGCTAGAGCGCGGTTAGTGAGGGAACCAAGGCGACACCAGGCCCAGCACCAGACTCCAAGCAAGTCCGGTAGATTGCGAGTTTGCTTTTTTTTTATTATAATTATTAATATATATATATATAAATATATATATATATATTGAAGATTGAGCAATCCATAATTAAAATTATATTTTTAAAAAGATGCATATATTGGATTTATAATGAATTTATTGTTCCAATATTTCGAGGGGCAACTCGCCTCTCTTTATCGAGGATGTTTGTGTTTTCACTAAAGCATGCGCGCACGTGTACACCACTCTCGTTCTACAAGGCCAATGAAAGAATTGTATCTTTGATTTAAACATTACATTCAGTATATATACAGCTAATAATTTATAAAGAATTCATATCCTAATTGATTGTAAATAACTATGTATATACTTTTAATTTACTCATTTATTACCCTTAAAATTTTATCATTAATTTAGAATTAATATGTATGCACACATTTATTTACGGTTACACTGTTATATATAAATCTCTATTTCAAGCACAATGTGTAGACAAAATAATAATAATGGTATTTATCTGTAATAATGTATATAATTATTAGCTGTATATATACTGAATGTAATGTTTAAATCAAAGATACAATTCTTTCATTGGCCTTGTAGAACGAGAGTGGTGTACACGTGCGCGCATGCTTTAGTGAAAACACAAACATCCTCGATAAAGAGAGGCGAGTTGCCCCTCGAAATATTGGAACAATAAATTTATTATAAATCCAATATATGCATCTTTTTAAAAAATATATATATATATATATATATATATATATATTTTTTTTTTTTTTAGATTTTTTATTTAATATTATTATTATTTTTTTTTTTTTTAAGCAAACAAGAATACGAAGAGGAGGTACAAACAATGACAAGGGCAAGAGCAGCGGGGGAAAGGGGTATGTACAGAAGGAACAAGCAAGGCAAACAAGCAAAAAGAGAGGTCCAAGAAGAAAGAGGGCAAGAGAAGGCAAGGGGTGGGTGTGGGCAAAAGAGGTAGGGGAGAAAGGATATGTACATGGGGAGATGAGAGCGAAGACCAAAGAGTAAAAGAGAAAAAGAAAAAGCTATGTACAAAAAGTGGCAACAGTCCACAGTACAGAGAGGCGTTTTGAGTGTGTTGGCACCAGTCCAAGAGGTTGAGGGGTGAGATGTAAAGGGGAGGTGAGTGCGAGTGAGGGGTGTGAGGGAGAGGTTGTGTTAAGTGTCAGAGTCGGAGCTGGATTGTGGGATGTTGGATGGGATAAATCTGTTTGAGTGGGTGGCGAAGTCTAAGGTGTGGGCCCAGGCTTTACCAGAAGAGAAGAGCTGAGGGAGAGAAGTGGGGATGTGACCGAGGTCGGACAGGCATTTATTGAAAAAGGTAGCGCGAAGGGAGTCAAGGTTTGGGCAGTCAAAAAAGACGTGATCAATGGTTTCAGGGGCAAGGTTGCAGTGGGGGCAGGTGGGGTCGAAGGGGGGAGGGGTTTTCCTGTGGGGGAAAGCGGCAATGAAAGTATGGCCGGTGAGAAGACCGGTGGCGATGGCGGAGCTTGGGAGAAGGAAGCTGTGGGAGGAGGAGAGTGAGCTTGGGGAAAGGCCAAGTTTAAGAAAGAAGGTGGGCTTGGCGGAGATGAATTCCTCATCCCAGAGGGACCAAAAGTGGCGGGAGAGGAATTTGTGGTGGGCAGTTTTAGGGGCGAGGGTAAAATGTGGTGGGAGAGAAGGGGCAACGGTGGCGCTTTTAGCGAGGGTGTCTGCTTGGCAGTTGCCAAGATTGCCAGAGTGGCCTTTGACCCAGTGGAGGGTGAGGTTGCGGGAGGGGAGGAGGGAGTAGAGGAGGGTTTGGCATTGGGCAACGAGAGGGTGAGGGGAGTGGGGGGAAGAGAGGGCGGAAAGGAGGGAGAGACAGTCTGAGGAGATGGCAGCGGAGAGGGAAGGGGGGAGGCTGCAGAGGTCGGAGAGAGCGGACCGGAAGGCGAGGCATTCGGCCTGGAAGACCGAGCAGTGGGAGGCCAAGGGAATGGAGAGGCAGAGGGGAGGAAAGCGAGAGGAGAGGGGAGAAGAGGAGAACCTGGCTACGCCGGCCCCAACGCCGCTCCGCGACTTGGAGCCATCCGTGTAGTAGTCGAAGTCGGGGGCGGAGGGGGGGAGAAGTGAGAAGGAGAGGTCGGGGAGGAGTGGGGGAGAGGGGAAAAGGAAAGGGGAAGGGGGGGATTCGGGGGTGAAGGGGAGAGGGTCGGGGGGGGGCGAAGGAGGGAGGAGAGGAAAAGGACCTTGAGGTCGAGGGGAAGGACGCGAAGGAGGGCGATGGCTGTGAGGGTAGGGACCGTGCGAAAACCCCGAATGGCGTGGACGCAGAATTTGCGCTGAAGAGAGCGAAGACTGGCCTTGCCGACGCGGTATTTGACTGCCTCACACCAGATGGGGGCGGCGTAGGTGATGGCGGGCTCGACGACGCTGCAGTAGAAACGTCTCCTGGCGACGTAGCCGAGCCCGGAGATGGCGTTAGAGCACCTGGAGAGCCTACCGAGGAAGGAGGAGGCCTTTTCGCAGACGCGGTAAAGGTGAGGGGTGAAGGAGAGACGCTCATCGAAGGTGACGCCGAGGATGGTCAGGGTATCAGGACAGGTGAGGGGGGTGTTATCGATAGTAAGATGGGGAGGGTTGCAAAAGATGGGAAGGACCAGGGATTTATGGGGGGAGAGGGAGAGTTTGTTGTCGAGACACCAAGAGTGGATGAGGTCAAGCGAGGATTGGGCGAGGGAGGGGAGACTAGAGGGAGGGGCTGAGATGAGGAGTTGCAGATCGTCAGCAAAGGCCTGGACGTGGACGCCAGGGGGGAAGGGAAGGGAGAGAAGGGGGTTAAAGAATATGTTCCAGAGGAGGGGACCGCTGATGGAACCTTGGGCGCAACCCCGTGAAGGGGAGGTGGAGCGAGAAAACCCTCGGTAGGAGAGGTGGATGGTGCGGTTGGAGAGGAAAGAGCGGTAGAGTTGGAGGAGAGAGGGGGGGCAGGAGGCGGCAACAAGACGGCCGAAGAGGGCGGGATGCCACAAGTGGTCGAAGGCCGACTTGATGTCGAGGCTGATGAGGAGACAGCACTGGTGTCTGGATACGGCCCGCTTAATTTTGTTGTGAAGAAGGGAGAGGGCGTCAATGGTAGAGCGCCTCCGACGGAAGCCGAATTGAAGTGGGTGTATCAGGTTGTTGCTCTCGAAGTGATGCGTAAGCCGGAAAGCCATGAGGCTTTCTAGGAGCTTGCCGAGGATGGGGAGGAGGATAATGGGGCGGCTTTTCTGGACAAGGTCTGTGGAGGTGGAGCGTTTGGGGAGGAGGATGAGTCGGCCTGTTTTCCAAAGGGAGGGGAAGTGTCCAGCGGAAAAACAAGAGTTGAAGAAGCCAAGGAAAAAGTTAGGGAAGGAATGGACGAGCCATTTGGAGAAAGGGCCGGGAAGGGAGTCAAGACCGCAAGACTTCTTGAGGCGGAGGTTACGGAGGGCGATGGAGAGCTCGACCGCCGTGAAAGGGAGGTCGGGGGGGGGGGGGGTTAGGGGGGGGGTGAGAAGGGAAGGGGGAAAAGTGAAAGGGGCGGGAGTCTGGGGGGGGAGGGTTAAAGAAGGAGTCGAGGGTGGAGCGGAGGCAGACGTTGATGGAACAGTGGAGGAGGGATTTCTGGAAAGAGTCTGAAGAAAGAGGGAGGGAGCGGGAGGAGCCACGGGTGATGTATCTGTGGATGGGCCCCCAGGGGCAACGGTTGAAGGAGGAACAGAGCTTCCTGAAGTGATCCCTTTTGGCCTTGGAAAGGGCGCGGATATAATTCTTTTTGGCCTGGAGAGCCTGGCTTTGAAGAGAGGAGCGATTGGGGGGAGAGCTGTTTTGAGCGGAACGGCGAAGCTTGCGTGAAAGCGACTTAAGTGCTTGTAAGAGGGGAGACCACCAGGGAACGGGGGGGGGGGAAGTTGGAAGTGGGAGGGCGGGGACGGAGGTGGCGGGAGCAGTTGATAAAGAGGAAAGAGTAGAAAGATTGAAGAAGAGTGTCAAGAGAGTCGGGTGAATTGCAGTGGTCGAGAGCGAAGTGGAGAGAGCCTGAGTTGGTGAGGGATTTGGCAAGAGAGTTAAAAAGGGGCAGGGGAGGCTGAGATGGAAGGCTAAGGGAAGAGAAGCCGGGGAAGGGGGAAGGAGGGGGAGGAGGAGAGGAAGGAATGGAGTCGGGGGGGAGGGAAAGGGAGAAGCGGATCTCGAAGTGATCGGAGAGATCAGTGGGGCAGGAGGTCCAACCGGAAACGGAGGAGAGGAGAGAGGAAGAGACGCTGGAAATGTCAATGGAGGAGGAGCTGGAGCCCTGGGAGCGGGTGATAGCTCCCCGGGTGTTGCAGACCTTGAGGTCGAGGGTGTCGAGAAGGATGTTAATGAAAGAACCTTTAGAGTTCTGTTTACGAAAGCTCCAACGGGAGGAAACAGCGTTGACGTCTCCAGCGAAGAGGAGGCGGGGAGGGGGTGGGGAGCCAAAGAGGGAGATAAAGGAGTCGACAATGGGGGAATAGGATGTCCTATGGGGGAAGTAAACGGAGCAGAGAGTAAGGTGAAAGCCGGGGATGTCGAGGATAGCAAGGGTGCGGTTAGTGGTGGAGAGTCGTGGGAGGAAGATAACGGGAAGGCTCTGATTTAGAACCACAATACAGGTGTTGCAGCGATTATTAGAGATAGGAGCATGGAGGAGGGAGGAGGAGGGGGTGGGAAATGGGGAGGGAAGGGCATTGTTGCGGACAGGAAGTTCTTGAAGGAGGAGGATATCAATGTGGGAGGACTGGGCAAACTGAAGCAGGGAGAGGTAGCAAGGGAGGGATCGGTTACAGTTAAGCTGTAAAAACTTAATCATTTAAGGCAGGTGGTGGGTATTGAGGAATGTGGTTTCTGCGGCCTTGATGACCGGGCAGGAGAGGGAGTCTGCCCTGTGTTGGCCGTTGCCGTTGCAGCGGAAGCATTTAGGGGGGAGGGCGGTGGCGGTGCAATTGTTGGTAATGTGGCCTTCGCCGCAATGGAGGCATCTGGGGGGTTTGTTGCAAATATCATTGCGGTGACGGATGTCACCGCAATTACGGCAAGGGTGTGTTGACCTGGTTCTGTCAAATCTGATTGAGTTGTACCCCAGGAAAATGCGGGTGCGAGCTTGTATTTGGGTGGCAGTGTCGTTGTCGGTTTCAATGACTGCGTGTGTGGAGTTATTGCGACCGGTGAAAGTTCTAATTAGCTTGCAGTAAGAGCCTACAGATTGGGTGAGGAGGGAGGGCAGGTCACTGAGTGGGATGGTGTTGGGGAGGTTGAAGAGGGTGAAGCGGGGTTTAAAGGTGGGGGGGAGGTTGACACTGATGTTAGTGCCGTTGGTTGCATTTTTAAGTTTAGCGTACATAGTGTCCATGCTAGTTTTTGAGTTAGTGTGTATGGTGATCTTGTTGCGGGCGCGGAATATGCTAGTGATTTGGGTGGAGGGAGTATTGAGGGAGGAGAAAGAAATCTTTGAGCCTAGGTTGTTGTCGATGGGGGTGCTAGCAGAGGGGTCCTGGGTGATGAGGATGTGGAAGGGGTTGTTGCGGTTGGAATGGGGAGTGGGGCGGCGGGGAGGGATGGGGGGTGAGTGACGTGGAGGGGGTTGGTGGGGTGGGGGGTTAGCGGAGGGTGGTCGGGAGGCGACCCCAGCGAACGAGTCATGAGTGGGCTGGAGTGGCGTGGGAGTGTCGGCAACAACTGCGGTAGTAGGTGTAACAGTAGTGGCAGGTAAGGTACACAAATTATTGGTAGGGGGGAGATGGGTAGAGGGATTTGGTTGGGCGGCCAACAGCAGAGAGGAAGAGAACTCCAATTCATGGATTCTACGAGTGTAGGAGTCCTTAAGGGTTGCAATAATTTTTTCAAGGTGTGAGGAGATAAGAGCACCAAGATTGCTGTCTGTGTCACTAATATGGTGACACAGCTTTGTGCAGTTGTCGGACGCCCAATCAAAAGCCTTAAACAATGATGGCGAATTGGAGGCAAAAGAGTAGGGGCATGTGGGTGGAGGTGAGGACAATGCAAAGTTAAAAGGTGACAAATCAGAGTTCAGTTCAGGGCCTGAGCTGGAAGTGGCAGGTGGGGGGTGAAGAGGGGTGGATGCACTCACCCCAGGCCGTCTGCAGTGGATGGGGGCGCCTCCGAAAGAAGGGTCCAGCACAGAGTCGAACATCTTGGTGAGGGCCGCCCTGCAGGCGGAGTCGTACGAAGAGGTGTTCTGGGAGGAAGACTGGGAGCCCCCAGGAGAGAAGGAGGCGTTGGAGGTGGGGGTGGCCCCCAGGGAGGGCGGGGTGCCCCCTGGGGCTGGAGAGGTGGGGGTGGCCCCCGGGGGGGGCGGAGAGTCCCCTGAAGCTGAAGAGGTGGGGGTGGCCCCCATGGGGGGCGCTGGGAAGAGGGCGCAGGCCGGAGCGGACCCACCACTGGCGGAGCGGCGGTGGGAGGGCCCGCCGGGTGTGTGGCGGCGGGCGGCGTGGCCGCCGCTCGCAGGGGAGGGCGGTGGAGCCAGCGCGGCGGAGGTAAGAAGCTCTCCAGGCAGTGGAGGGAGGTCGAGTGGCGGCGTGCGGCCGTTCAAGAGGTCCAGCGCTCTGATTGGACGCCCGCAGGAAAAAATTCAGGGCGGCAGACGGTGCCAGGCGGCCGCCCGGGAGGACCGAGGAATTAAAAAAGAACAACCGTTCGGCAGCTGAATTTGGCCAAAAAAGAGGTCCAGGGGACGGAACAGGGTGGAGGTGGTCCCACGGCAGGGGAACCCGCGTGGAGAAGAAGGCAGCGGACCCCGCGAAAGGGCGGAGGCAGGAGCGCGGAAGGAGGAACCGCACGGTCGGTGTCCGCGAGACGAGCGAGGAAAAACACGTCCGCGCAGTTGGCTTCGGAAGCCCTCTCTCAGTATTGCATTTTGGAACTTCCTTTTATAGGTGACTGTTGTAAGACTCTTGGAATGGGTATTTTAGAAGAACTATGGACATAAGCTTTTAGGACAGCAGAATTAAATATAATTATAAATATATAATATGCTTCGAGCAATCGCTCTTCCGCAAATATCAAATTGTGTCTTTTATTAGAACAATAATGTTACGATGTACTAGAGCGCCATCTGTTATCAAATTATAAAACTATTTTAGAGGCGTAATATTCTTTTTAAAATAAAACAATTTCTACTGTCCTTACTGCGATGGAAAAATTAAAGGGAGGGCCTGGCTCATCAGTGGTGAACCCTCCCAGCGGTTTCGCCAGTTTAATCTACCATACCGCTGTTATATTGCATTTTTCGAACTTCCTTTTATAGGTGACTGTTGTAAGACTCTTGGAATGGGTATTTTAGAAGAACTATGGACATAAGCTTTTAGGACAGCAGAATTAAATATAATTATAAATATATAATATGCTTCGAGCAATCGCTCTTCCGCAAATATCAAATTGTGTCTTTTATTAGAACAATAATATGTTTCTGTTTTAAAAAATGTAAATCGACGCAATCATCCCTAGCCGGGATATCGCGTTTTGTGTGTTGAAATAAATAAATTTTGGGTTGTAATAAGATTATTTATTAATCCAATATTTCGATGGACCAATCGTTCATCTTTTACGAGGTTTTTTGTTATGAAGCACACAGCAGGTCGCGTGTTTCAGGTGAACCACGGACGTCTTACAAGCTTATTGGGCGATGTATTATCCATATTTAGCTCATTAGAATTATAAAGGGATATATTGGATTAAATAAAATATTTATTTGCCAATATATTTCCGTTGACTGAACGCCAACCTTTATCAAGGCATTACATTTTTGTATAAACAAACTCAGCGCCGCATAGTGTTATAATATTGCCACGTGTAAAATTAGGGAAGACAAAAACTTCAGGAGGAGATAACAATTTATTTCAGGCAAGACCAAACTATGAATGGTAAACAAAAGATAAGCCACGAGGTAAATATACAGAGTAGTAAAATATAAACATAAAAATGACCACTCTTATTAAAATAAAAATATAAAGCCTCCAGGGAAAAGTTTCTTTTAATTTGATATGGCGATAAATTCATGACTTAACTTGAGTTCACAATTTGATTGAATAAATCCCTTGAATCAATAATCAAAATTAAAACAGTTTATAAATATTTTATTTAATCCAATATATGCCTTTTTATTATCTAATAATAACTTATATCATTGCAGTAAGGTCTGTAGAGATATAATTTGATAAAAAGAAGCACATTGCCAGTAAATTTATTTGTTACAAATGCCTTTCAAAGTTGGCTATTTCTACTTAGACCGCCGAGAATACCTTGAAGCCATGGGTGCTGTGATCTACATTTGCGGAGACTGACTCCAGGATTCCACCGCCGTGCTAAAGCCAAGACTTCCCTCGAAGATGACGATGTCCCTATAGACGATACGACGACAAAGCCGCTCTTCACGCCGCAAGAAAAAGGAGGTAATTAAAAGAAACTTTTCGCTGGAGGCTTTATGTTTTTATTTTAATATTGATTCAAGGGATTTATTCTATCGAGAGAAATGACCACTCTGTTAATAAAAAATAATAAAATTAATAAATACTTTGTTACAATATTCTAACACAGGTTGGCGTTCAGCCAGCCGAAATATTGGCAAATAAATATTTTATTCAATCCAATATATGCCTTTTTATTATTTAATGATAACTTATATCATTGCGGTAAGGTCTGTAGAGATAATATTTGATGAAAAGAAACACATTGCCAGTAAATTTATTTGTTACAAATGCCTTTCAAAGTTGGTTTTTAATTTATTTCGACTTAGAGTGCTCTATGTCCCACTAGGGACACTTGTACTTTAGAGGTGAACTAAACATTGAAATAAAGATCATTTGAAATATGTATACAAGAATTAGAATGAATTTTAGTATAGATGAAATAAAATAAAAACATTGAAGCGGTGCAGCAAAGAAGATGAAGAGAAGATGTGGGCAAAGCCAGTAAAGAAGGTATGCAGGGCCCCCTCCACAAGGAAGTTTTGATTGACAGATTCCAGAGGAGGGGGCGGCAGAAAGACAGTCCAGCTGGTGCCGTAGTGAAGGAAAGAGCCGAGATAGCGGTCAGCCTGAAGACGGGTTTGTGCGCCGAGAGGATCTCGCAGTCTGGGGGAGAAGTTAGTCTGGTGATATGGAGATCTGAGGCAAAGAGAAAACGGCGGCGAGTTACCTCCGGGGCGTGTGGATGATCCTACAAGGCGGTGCCAGGAGAGCCTGACATCGAAGCGACCTACAAGGCGGTGTGGGCCAGGCTGCATGTGTATAGTGTGGAGCGGAACGCTTCATAAGAGGACGTCCACGGCGCCAAGGATACTTCTGACGGGGAGGCTGAAGGCAAATCCTACTGTTGTATTCCTTCTGTTAAGTGAGATACAATAAAGCGCTAACTTTAGCTGCAATCCCTTCGAACTCACATGTGTATCTTTGTGGCATTCTGAATAGATAAAGTACACGAATAGCGTCTGGGTACGACGTAACAATATTTAAAGTCAAGTCTCCTCATATCACAAAGTTATATATTTTTTCTTGATGATCGCGTAGCATTAAATTTTTATAATAATTTTATACACTTAACAACTTAACTATTGTTCTTTTTCAACTGTTACATATTCATTTTTTGAGAATGTCATCTTTAAAATAAAGTTGGTTTTTGTGCTCAAGAGCAAAATTTAATTATAAAAATATTTAACATCTCCTCCGTCTTCAATGCAAAATGAAGATACAATGGACTGTTTTCTTCTTCTTTCTTATCTTCACTAAATCATATTAGGGTATCAAGCTTGTAAAATTGACAACCATCATGACTGTGTGAAGTAGAATGCGTCTACCTTTGTCATTAAGACTGGGAGCACTACTCAGTGGCAGGCCGACTTGGCTCCAAAATAAATGGCCGCCTCTGACATGAGGAATAGACGCCATGTACAGCCGCTCCTAACATGGAGTACAAACGCTGCTCATCCTGTATTCCTGGATTAGGAGCACTTACAGGGTACTATCAGCCGGGCCAGCTGAGCCCAGGTTTTTTAGTGAGCTTGTTACTGCTCCCCCTCCTCCTTCTGGGCTTGGGACCGGCAAAGGCGGAGTTCCTCCATATTGTGGATATGAGAAAATAATAATAATAATAATAATAAACTATATATATATATAAAGGTCGGGTGTTGGTATTAAAACCAAAAACGGCATATTCCAACAGATCACATGAGAAATTTAGATGGCAGAGCGCCATTTATTTATGATTTTGTTTAAATATATATAAATACCAAAAACCAAATCGTTGGTTAAAAGTATGCTTACCGAGTAAATATCTCTCGTCATTCTGTGGATTTTTGAACATTGATTGTTTAGGTCTTTGAAGATCTGAAGTTTTTACATCTATCTATAATCAATTCCTTTGGAGCGCCATGTTTCAAAATGAGATCTTGAATTTGGCAACTTCCACTGATTCACCTATTGGTAGTGCCTTTGTTAGGTAGTCCGTGCATTCAATTATCCGGCAGTTAGAGCATGTTGATGTTAGAAATCTGCCTAAGATATCCATTCCTACCTTATCAAAGGAGGTTCTAGGCTTCGGTATTGGCTACCTTTTCAAAGGAAGTTCTAGGCTTCGGTATTGGCTGTAGATGTCCTGTGAGAGTTGTAATTGTAGTTTACGTCGCTGACAATCTTGACAATAATCCACATAACTTCTAACGTTCCTATACATTCTGGGCCAATAACATTTATTTCTTATTGGGTCAAAGGTTTTAGCGATTCCATTGTGAAAGGAAAGGTTCATCTTTAGGTAAACAAATACATATATTCTGTTATAAAATATATAAACTATTATGTGTGTGTGCATCATATTAATATGTATTCTGTATTTATTGATTTAAAACATATCTATTTCAATTATGATAGAGGCTGCCTGGCTGGCATTCATATTTATGTAAAAAATAGACACTTCGGCCAGTTAAAATTTTATTTTCTCTTTCTAGTTGCCTTGCCATTTTTGACGTGACAACGTCTTAAATTAGGTTGCGGCTGGGAGTCACTTATGAAAAAGTGTAACGCCCGGTAACGTTACGATGAGTCACCGAACGAGAGTGCTGCGCGCGCAGCTGCGCGCGCAGCGCTAGAGAATTAGGCGCATTGAATCGGCGCATGCTTGTCTCTGTCTTTGTCTTTCTCGAACGTTCTTGGCGTTGGAAAACAAGAAAGCGTCATAATACAAGTTCACACGTGTGGTTAAAGTATCGTCAGCTGTGTCTGTAGTGAAAATGTGGAGTGCTTAGATTCGTCATTTACAACAACTACAACAATAAAGGTAAATAATTGTACACTGATATTTCATTATTGTAAACTATGATTGAATGATTAATTGTTAGATTGACACAAAAGTTGAGAAACTGAGTTTATAGGTTATGTCATACTATTGATAAATGTTGATAGTGTTAAGTAAATTATTAGTTTAAAATTAATTAATTAATTAATTATTATTTTACAAATTTTAAATAGTTTCAAATTTATTTAGCAAAAATTTGAACCTTCGATCTGAATAAATGTTTTGATTTTCGAATTGATTCTTTAAAATTACAAATATTAAGAAAAAGTGGCAGATATAAGAAAACTTTATTTAAACTGTGTTGAGCAAGAAATTTAACATCTAATTTAAGTAAATGTTTTAATTTTCAACTTCATCATTTACAATTACAAATTTTATTTAATTTCAAATTTATTTAGCAAAAATTTGAACCTTCGATCTGAATAAGTGTTTTGATTTTCAAATACCAACGCGGCTGGTGGAGTGGCGATCTATCGTAAATTATCATCGACATCTACGGCGGAAGTGTTCCAAGTTGCGATTACAGACGTAACTCGTGTCATTAAAATCAAGGGTGACATGTGCATGACTGAAGTTACTTGCTTCGCCGCTAATACTAGCTTCAAGTTTATACTCGGTGCTGTATATATTCATCCAGGAGCTAGTATGCAGGATATTGGAATGTTACTATGGCAAGGACTCGGTCCGTACATTCACAACAGCCAGTATGTGCCACCGTTCGTGCAAGTTGATTCTAGTATACCGATTCTTCTGTGTGGTGATTTTAACAAAAACGTAAAGCCTGACAACTCGTTTCTTAATATCATGAAAAATACGTATAATCTTGATTGCGTATCAAACGTTTCTAAGTCAACTACGTTAAAAGGAACAACTATCGACTTGACTTTCGCAAGACACATGACAGCAGAAACACTTCCTTTCATTTCATATTTCTCCTATCATCGTCCTATCCTCAACAAAATCACTCAAATAGGAAATAGTTAAGTTTAAGTTTACATGTACAATGTTTTAGTAAACAAAATATATTTCTATAGTTAAAATTTGTGCAATTCTTATTTTCAATCAATTCCTTGTTCCTATTGTGCAATTTAATTATATTTGTTGGATAACTGAATGCTACGACAGCTAGCGCCACACTGGACCTATCATCATCACAACTGTTTGTTTACCTTCTTCTCTATATTACAATAACTGTTCGCTACCATAACTTTGTCTTTCTTGCTAAATGGATAATAAAGATTATTATCATATAATCTTCAACGTCCTCATGCCTTCCTACAAGCTGTAAGTACCTAAATCTTACAACAATTAGATTATGAGACTGAATATTGCATGAAATTCAACTAACGAGTTAAGACAAAGAAAAAAAGGCTTAGCAAAAATGGCGTCACTCCCGAGCCACGATGTAACCCTAAATAAGCTCGACGGCTATAACTACTCACTATGGTCTTTCAAAATTGAAATGCTCTTGCAAAAGGAAGATCTTTGGGAAGTTGTCACCGAAAATATTCCAGATGAACCTAAAATCGAATGGAAAAAGAAAGACTCAAAAGCTAGAGCTATCATTAATCTAAGCATCGCCGACTCACAAATAGTGCATGTCAAAAACCTACTAACAGCCAAAGCTACCTGGGACACTCTTAAAAACATCTATGAAAGAAAAACACTCTCAGGAAAAATTTATTTGCTAAGGAAGCTATACAGCTTAAAACTCGAAGAAGACAAAGACATGCATCAGCACATCACTACCATGATGGAACTAATTGACAAACTGCGAACCATTGGCGAAACACTAAAGGACTCTCACATCACGGCTATACTGCTTTGCTCGCTTCCAAAGAGCTACTCAAATCTCATCACGATGTTGGAATCAAGGCCTGATGACGAGCTAACGCTTGAATTTACCAAGAACAAACTCCTTGATGAACACACACGCAGAGTAGAAAGCTCGAAAGACGAAAGCACCGAATCAAAAGCCTTAAAAAGCCTCCACAGAGCTTCAAGCCAAAGAAGAGAAAAAGAGAAGAAATTCTGTTCTTTCTGCCACAAACCAAACCACTCCAAAGAAGAATGTTGGCACTATCAAAAGCGAAACAACAGCAACAAAGAGTACAAATATGAAAACTTCAGAAGAGGAAACGTACCAAAGTACACAAATCAGTCGAGTGTCACCCAAGAACAACCAACAAATCAGAGAACAACAAAAGGGCCTAACCCAAAAGCTCTCAATTGCACTCAACGAGAAGCAAGTGTACACAACTGGTTCGTCGACTCTGGAGCCACATCTCATATGGCGTACGACGAAAGCTTCTTCACTGAACTTAACAGAGAACAAACACAAAATGTTGTGGTTGCTAATGGCAATAAGCTGCAGGTCAAAGGGATAGGACAAGGAGAAATCAAAGTCATCACACCCCAAGGAAAGACTGACACCTTACTTCTCACAAAAGTTCTCTACATCCCGGAACTAACAGACAACCTTCTGTCAGTGAGTGCGGCCACCTCCAACGGATGTAAAGTAACGTTCAACAGAGATTGGTGTACCATCGAAAGAGACAACACAGCCCTCGCGAACGGTATACTTGACAATGGAATGTACCGACTCCACCTGGATGACAACCCCCAGACTCGCACATTCAAAGCATGTGTTGCAAAACAAAACCACTGCAAGAACAAAAATTGCCTCATGCTCTGGCACGACAGACTAGGACACAGAAATATAGAATCAATTAAGAAGATTCGAAATGAGAACCTAGCAAGAGGACTAAGTCTAAATAACTGTTCGCACAGCACAGACTGCGTTCAGTGCATTCAAGGAAAACTCACCGAAACCCCATTTCCAAAGAAGACAGAGTACAGAGCAACTGAAACGCTTCAACTTGTCCACAGTGATATCTGCGGTCCATTACCAACTAACTCTCTCAGCGGTAAGAGATACTTCATCACCTTCACTGATGACTACAGCAGATACACAAAGGTCTACCTCCTGAAAGGAAAAGACGAAGCCTATGAAAAAATAAAAGACTACGTCATCTCAGCACACACGGAATTTGGAAAAAATATCCAAACCATACGGACAGACAACGGTCGTGAGTACGTAAACCGACAAGTCGAAGATTTCCTGAACCAAAGCGGAATCAAACATCAGCTAACAGTCCCCTACTCACCAGCCCAGAACGGAGTAGCAGAACGGAAAAATCGATCACTAATGGAGATGACAAGATGCATGCTGTTTGAGTCAGGACTCCCACAGTCTCTATGGGCGGAAGCGGTTACCACAGCTAATTACCTACACAACCGAATACCCTCGAAAGCTACAGACAAGACTCCTTTTGAACTATGGACCAACAGGAAGCCCAGTCTGAAGCATCTAAAAAGATTCGGATGTAAAGCCTTCGCCTATATTCCCAAGATAAAAAGAAACAAGTTGGATAGCAAAGTTATCGAAGGGATCTTTCTTGGATACGATGATCGAAGCAAAGGATACAGAATCCTGCACGATACAGACAACATCACAATCAGCAGATCCGTAAAATTTATAGAAAAAGAAAATGGGTTTCACCTCGCTTCCACAAAAACAACTTCACCACAAGTACTAAGTACTGATCTAACTTCCTCTAATTATATTGGAAATGCAGAGGAAAGTCAGGAACCAGGAACACAATCCGAAAACCTTGAGGACTCAGAAACCGAGGATTACCTTCAACCCGGTACAAGCACAGGAACACAAGTGGTCACACAAAGAAGATCCACGAGACCAACAAAGGGAATACCTCCCATAAGAAATGACTACATGCTGTACAAAACTGAAGCTCAAGACATTCAGACACCTACCAACTACTCGGAAGTCCTACAATTACCAAAAATAGAAAGAGAAAAATGGCTACAAGCAATGAACGAAGAACTAAATTCTCTTGAGAAGAACAATGTCTGGGAACTAACGCCTCTACCTAAGGACAAAAAGATCATAGGATGTAAATGGACCTATAAACAAAAACTCAATTCCAAAGGAGAAATAGAGCGGTACAAAGCCAGACTCGTAGCAAAAGGGTTCAATCAGAAATTTGGCCGAGACTACGAAGAAACCTTTGCACCAATTGTGAAGCATTCTACAATTAGAGCCTTCCTAGCTGCATCAGTCTACAAAGGGATGCAAGTGATCCACCTCGATGTCAAGACAGCGTTCCTACACGGCGACCTAGATAAAGAACTCTACATGGAACTCCCAGAAGGACTCCATACAAAACAAACAAACAAAGTCTGCAAACTAAAGAAGGCAATTTACGGTCTAAAACAAGCTGGAAGATCTTGGAACACAAAAATTGCAAGCACTCTAATTAAAAATAACTTCAAACAGAGCATTGTAGACCCATGCCTATTCACCAAAAATGAAGAAAACCATTCCATCTACTTGATTCTATATGTGGATGACATGCTCCTTGCAAGCGATTCCGAAATAATCATCCAAAACACTGTAAAAACTCTCGAAAAAGAATTCGAAATAAAGATCCTTGGAGACCCCACTCAATTCATTGGTATAGAAATCTCAAGGAACAGAGAAGGTGAATTCCTTCTGAGCCAAAAGAATAAAATCCAAGAATTAGTTGAAAGGTACAACCTCCAAGAAGCGAAACCTACTTTCACTCCCATGGAAAGCGGATATCCCGGTATATCTGATGAAAAACTTCTACCAAACAACGTCCAATACCAACAACTGATAGGCTCACTATTGTACCTAAGCGTAGTATCCAGACCAGATATCGCAGCTCCAGTCTGCATACTCAGCAGCAGAAACCAGAATCCTAGAAATTGTGACTGGAATGCAGCAAAAAGAATCGTAAGATATCTAAAAACTACTAAAGAACTCGAGCTACGCATATCTAACCAAAAACCTCCCACACTGGAAGCATACAGTGATGCCACATGGGCAAGCGACAACACCGACAGAAAATCACTAAGCGGAAACTTGTTCCTACTGGGTTCAAACCCCATCTCATGGATGATTGGGAAACAAGGTTGCGTATCTCTCTCATCCACCGAAGCGGAACTTATCTCCGCAGCTGAAGCCTCACAAGAACTGTTATGGCTTCTCGACTTGCTAAAGGATCTCGAACTGGAACAGAAAGCTCCAATCTACTTCCACCAAGACAATCAATCATGTCTCAAGATATGTTCATCCGAAAAAGTGTCTTCTAGAACCAAGCACATCGCAACCAAGATCCATCACCTGAAGGATCTTCAGAAGAAGACAGTGATAAAAATGGTCTACTGCCCAACTGGCGACATGAAGGCGGACATTCTGACCAAGCCGCTACCAAGGCCGACATTTGAGAAGTTACGCTACAACCTCGTGATGTCTCCACATTCATGCCGGGGATTTGTTGGATAACTGAATGCTACGACAGCTAGCGCCACACTGGACCTATCATCATCACAACTGTTTGTTTACCTTCTTCTCTATATTACAATAACTGTTCGCTACCATCACTTTGTCTTTTCTTGCTAAATGGATAATAAAGATTATTATCATATAATCCTCAACGTCCTCATGCCTTCCTACAAGCTGTAAGTACCTAAATCTTACAACAATATTCATATCAATAAATATTCTACCGTTGTCACGTAAAATCTTCGCCCGTAAAACCGACTTTACAGGCAACCATTTTTTTTTTAATACTTCGGGACCAAAATTGGTCTTGATTATTTTGAAGATAGAGACTGCCTGGCCGGTATTTTCACAGAAATATAAATGTCGGCCAGGCAACCTTTAATCAAGACCAATTTTGGTCCCTAGGTATTAAAAAATGGCAAGGCAACTAGAGGAGAATATAAAATTTTAACTGGCCGATGTTTGGGACTAAATATATATATCCTATTAATCTGTGAATAAATATATCATCATTATAAACAACAAGAATAAGATGTAGAATGTAAACAACGTGGTGATGTAAAAAGATAAGTATAAAGTTTAATAAACAATTTATACAAATCTCATTCTTAATTATAAAAAATATAAACACCAAACAGCCGAAATGTCTATTTTTTACAGAAATATTTTATTAATCTGGTAATGGTGGGTTAAGTTTTTCGATAAGATACCTGTTTAGGATGATGTAATGAAACAACACAAATTGTATTCCACATTCCTTTATTGAATACAAAGGAGAGTTTGAATCAAAGTTATAAAATATATAGAGAGGCGTATAACATTGAAATATATTACAATTGATAAAATACATTTTGAATTATTTTCCTTAAGCCTGCTTATAGGAAAAATATAACAACATTTATTACCAGATTTATATTATATAAAATTTCTTTTAAAATATTAATATATGGATAAGCATTTTTTTAAATAGCAAATTTTAATCACATAATTTTTATATAACAAATTTTATAATCACATAATTTTAAATAGAAAATTTTAATCATATATTTTTAAAATAAATATATTCTATAAATAATATATCTCTTCTAAAAATAGATATATAACCCATACCTTCGCATTTTGTATTTATTTTCTAGAATATTTTCAGTTTTAGTTAAATATATAGATAGAAATAAAAGAATTAATAGGAAAATATAAAAAAAAGGAATTATTTTATATTTCAAAAATAAAAATAATTTAAATATGAAAATAAATGAATATAGATATATTTTGAAATAAAAGTGATATTTGGTGATACTAGAAAACTAAGGATGCTAAATACTAGGATAGCTACCATATATTTGGTAAAACAAAAAATATAAAATTTAACTAAATGTTATAAAAAAGAATAAAAGAGAAAATGGAGAGTTGGGAGGAGAATAAGACAAAAATATAAGTGAAAACATTAATAATTACCATGTAAAAATTGTTTATCAAATGTATTTATAATATGACATCAACAAAGCCGAAATATCCGTTTGATTTTTTATATCGCATGTTAAGAAAATATATATATTTAGAAATAAAAACAGAATTATATGCTTGGATGACTCGCCCAATTTGTTAATTTTTGAAATATATAATTGTTATAGCAGCTGTAATATATTAATAGATATACTATATAGACTCATTTAAACGCACAATTCTGCTCTAGAACATGAAGGAACAACCTAAATTAACTAATGTTAACATATGCATACCTATATAAGCATATATATGGGAAAAATAGTTTGATAAATACAATAATGTAAAGTTATTATGTTTGAATATCGTATTTATATTAGACTAATTGTAATGATATTCTTAAAAAGTTGGCCATACACAATTATTATTCCGTTAATTATTATTTTTATTCGATAAATATTGTTAAATTTGGTACTTTATCTCTTTAAACTATAGTATAAACATAAAAGTGTTTAAAATATTCTTCAGTGGTAATGAAAAATAACGATTTGCAGGAATAATATAATAATCAAATTGAAATCAAATTATTAAAAAACTAGAAATTTATATAGAAACTATTTCCAAATATGTATATGAAGTTTCAACATATTTTTAAAATTATGTTTGTTAAATAAATTTAATAAATTAAAAAGAGGGAATGATTATAACTAAATAAAACTTATTTTTTACAGAGAATATTCATTGATAACAGTGTGGCCGGATATTTTATAGTAGTAGGACCAGGCCAGACGCCATGTTTTGTCCGTTTGGAGAGTCATGTCTTCAGGTACCCTCAATTTTCTCCAATGGGTGTTCTTTCTCGATAATCTGGGAAAAAATCCAAGTGTTAGTGGAAATATATAATCATTAATTCAACATTTTGATTTAAATTATTTATAACATAAATATAATATAATAAAATAGACAATGCTTCCAGAGCTAAGTTTCTTGTGCAACCTTTTATTTTCAGGCTTTCTGACTTGTCAGTCCTTCAACAGGAGTATCATATTAACAAATTAATGAAAAATATGTTAATACAAATTATTATTCACATATTTTAAATACTTATGTGATATTAAGAGGAAAATATATTACAACATTTGAAGAAACAATTTTTTGAAAATATATACATCTTATATTCTTGTAAGTTGAACGATATCTCGTGACTTCAAACTAAATTTAATAAATTCATGAACTATTGTGTTATATATAGAAGACATCTATGGGATAGTATTTGTCCATATTGTTTCGTATGTTTCTGGTATTTCAATCTGGTATATCCCAAAATAATACAGCTATTACAGTCCTGATAATTAGATAGGGTAGAGATATATGATTGCTTGTACTGTAAGAGAACCACATGTCTACACACCATGTAGAATTAGTTACTTTTGGAACTTTAAAACAGGTTTTAGATTCTCGTTTGATTGATTGCACTCATTGGTAATACTAAAGTAGAATAAACAATGGACTAAATGTATCAAACCCGTTTGATCTAATTTCAACAAAATACAAATATTTAATTTTCAACTCATTTTGCAGATTTATTTTGAATTTTATAAATAAAAAAAAAACTACTAAATTCCATTGGAACACTTTTATTTAGAAATTAACTTATTTTAGTATTGTTTTAATTGAATAATTCTCTAATATGCAGCATATTTTCATTCTAAAATATTCCTTAAAACTTTTTTATTAATCTGTAAATTGCTTTTCTCGAATGCACACAATACTTTACACAATTTGATTTCATTTAACTAAATCTGCATACCAACCCTTTGTACATATATCAATTTTGTTGATACATATATATATCTTTTCATCTAACTAACTTGCATACTAATTCTGTACATATTTAAAATATCTTTCTTTCTTTTCTTTCAAAATTTTGTTTATCTTTAAAGTGCCAGTGTCCCTAGGGGGACATAGCGCTCTAAGTCGAAATAAAGATAAAGTATATTCGGCTTATCATAAGTTCAACGAAGAAATTCGAAACTGTGAGAGTACTAGAGATTGATCAAATTATAAAGAGAAGGACGAAAGAAGATTTGATTCACAAACTTGATTAATATACTGGTGTGTTGGGAAATACACGGAAAAAAGGATTATGAAGAAGCAGAATTTGGACAAATCGTGAAAAGCTCTCGAATTTCAATAGTAACGTTAAAAAAAGATGAAAGTAGAGAAATATATATTTTTTTCTTATTCTTTTATTAGTCTAGACAAGATCTTGGAGGTCGTGCTCATAAAGAAGTTCAAGAACTCTTCTTGGTTCTCTGTATAGGGATCCTTTGTCCTTTACAATATATAGAAATATAAGATTGAACAGTAAAATGACAATAAATGCCTATCTTGATAATTCTAATGAGCATATGATAGTAAAATGCCATCTATCGGAATAAATATTAACCAAACGTTGATTTTGGGGGAGAGAAGTCCGAACACACTTCCATGCGGTCCCCCCTGGACCCTCGGATTATTCGACCAAATGCTGGTCCAAGGTGACTAACGTGGCAACGGCACCCATTTTCCAATGTGGAGCAAACCCAAGATAGTGGACATTGCGACTGCTGTGATAGAGATGCCTAGGGATATCTGAGAATCTTCACTGGACACGACAACAGCAGAAACCTGACATGGGCCCAGAGCAGCAGCTTTACACACCCAAGATAGAAGACATTACTACTGCTGGAAATAGAGATGCATGGAGACATCTGAGGATCTTCATTGGACACGACAACAACAACAGAAACCTGACATGGGCCCAGAGCAGCAGCTTTACACACCCAAGATAGAGGACATTGCTGCTGTGATAGAGATGTATGGAGACATCTGAGGCTCCTCATTGGAAACGACAACAACAACAGAAAATTGACAGGGACCGAAAGCAACAGCTTTACACACCTAAGATAGAGGACATTGCGACTGCTGTGATAGAGATGCATGAAGACATCTGAGTCTCTTCATTGGACACGATAACAACAACAAACGTTGATTTGACTTGATGTATGATAACACAAGCATGTTAATCGCAAAGCAGATTGATAATTAATGTAACTCTTGTCTTGAACCTTAAGTACGCATAACGTTTCATTAAGAAACAATTTGGGGGGTCGGTGGAAGGCTGGTTAAACCGTTTGGTTTTAGACCACTAGGACCCGGGTTCGATTCCCGCATTGGACACTTTTTTCTGTTAAAAAAAAAAAATGCTCCAATGGCCCCCGATTCTTGCAAAAGTCCAACCCCACCAGCGAGTGCAAGTAACCAAACGGGGCTCTGGCATTTGTAAGTGCAAAGTCGAACTGCTTTTCACATGTGTAGAAATGTGGTGCGCTTACAGTAAAAGCAGTCGCTAACTACCCACCATGATTATCATGGCCTGTACCACGTGTACTAGGGATAAGCAAAAAAAAAAAAGAAACAATTTTGTTTTATCCAAGAAAAAAAAGAGTGAAAGATTTTTTTAGAGATTTGTGTCTGATATAGTAGTTGCCCGCGCAAACAAATTCAAAATACAAAACACAAAACAACAACAAACACAATAACACAAAACAGCAACACAATATTTTGTATGTGTTTTACTGTGATGAAATATATAAAAATTTGCAAAAAGCGCTTTCCTTTATAACTAGGGACAGTAGAAAATTAGATATGCCACTTCGTTTCGTATTGTGTTTTAACACAGATCATACCTAAACTAAGCTATAAACGCTTTTATAACATTTGAGCGGGTTTAATAAAGGTCAACCTTAATAATGAATTAATTTCTAAAAAAAAAAAAACATAGGGTTGGAAAGAAATTTCTAGCATGGTTGAGGAACAACAACAACAAAACCTTTATTAAGACACTATTGTCTTACAAGGGGATTCCCCTAAAAGGTTATATATGTACATGAGTGAGGAGGAAAAGCAATTTAGAGGGGAGGGGGAGCAATCAGCCGTTGTCTGTGGAGTTGAGCACTTCTTCCCTCATTTTATCAATCACCTTGAAGATTTTTAAATATTCATAAACAAATGTTTTTCCAGCAGGAGAGTAGCAAATGGATGAGAACATTGCAGAAGTAGCAATTTAAAGGGTCGCTGTTCCAAAATCCCGTGATATCCTCGGGGAAAAATAGCCATAGAATCCTTTGACGGGCTATACATCGTTTAATTTTCAAAGGGAGGTTTGATAGTAAGTAGTCCTCCGTCATAAAGGAGCTACTTAGAGATTTGGTTGAGGAACAAGAAAAGATTGTTTGTCCATTTCTAGGTAATCTGATAAGGTTAGGAAATTTATAACTGAAAAGAACTGTGTAGGACAATTCCATGGCAACTTCACCTTACCTCAATCAGTCTCTGTCGGTAGCTCTCCGGTTTCTCTCTGAAGTTCTTTCTGGGTAACTTGTGGTTGGCTCGGCGTAGTACCAGCTCCAGGTCATCCTCGCTGAAGATGTAGATAGGGTCAAGCTGATGCTTTCTAATCTTCTGTCCGAGATACTCCACGTAGTGCACCCTGGTGTAGACATCCATGTTAGCGCTTTGATGTTAGGGTTAGCATAATAACACGTTTTTAGAAATAATTTTTATAATTTTGAAAGTGTAGATTTTATATTTGTCTCAATTACTTTAAATGTTTATAATACATAAACAACAAAAGCTATCTTTATTAGGTTATATAAAGTTTAGATTCTAAACGTCGTTAAAGGTTTTATATGTTAGTGGGGGAGGGGGTACAATTGAAATCAATATCTACATAAAATGTATATATATTGTATTTGGCCTTATTTAAAACACGACGTAATTCAACCTTTTCCTTGTCGAAGATGGAGTTAAGAGGGCTGAACCTGTATAGGGGGTCGATTCTTTCGCGGTCTTCTTTAGCTTTGTTGATAAAACGTTTCTCAGCTGGACATTCGAGGTAGCGGTGTTGGATATCAGGCGGTCCTTGGCATGCAGTGCAGGTGGTTTTGTCTATTCTTGTTGGGTATGGTATGGCTCTGATTTTAATTCTCCAAGCAATATAATCATAAATATTAATGCCAGCTTGGCGCGGTGTCGAATGTCCATTTAAATGTTTAAAGTTTTAAAGATCAGTTTTAGATTGGGAGTTTGTTTAAAAAAGGATCTATTTTCTCATTAGCCTTTCTTGATTGATCCAATTCCGGACGATAGCATAATAAAACGTTTGCAGAAATCATTTTTATGATTTTAAAAGTATATTTTATATTTGTCTCAATTTCTTTAAAGTTTTAAAGATCAGTTTTAGATTGGGAGTTTGTTAGAAAGGATCTAGTGTCTCATTAGCCTCTCTTGATTGATCTAATTCCCAACGTTGAGTGAATCCCCGAGTTCTGAGGACAAAGGATCGTAGAAATGTCAGGATGTAAATAAGTCAAGAGAGAAATTGTTAACATTATCAGAGATTAGAGATTTGTGTGTGATATAGTAGTTGCCGCACAAACAAAAACAAAACAACAACAAAACACAACACACACAATAACACGCAACACAATATTTTGTATGTGTTTTACTGTGATGAAATATATCAAAATTTGAGGAAAGTACTTCCCATTCTAATTAGGGACAGTAGAAAATTAGATTGGTCAATTCGTTTTGTATTGTATTTTAACCCAGATAATACCTAAACTAATTGCAAACATCATTGCATTCATTTATGCACCACTATCCAAACCTCTCTGCAGGATGTTGACAATTGATGAAAATGTCGCGAATGTCTCCATATATTTACACACTTCAGTGTCTCACAGAACGATAGAATCGTCAATGCTCTTGAACCAGTGCTGGTCCTGCCGCTACATCAGGCCTCTCATCTGGGAGGCATTTACCATCATCAGGCGTCCCCTACCGGTTCTGTCTTCCCAAGAGAACAACAGTCTTTGATTTCCAGACTTAAGTCTGGTCATCTACGGACAATGACTTTCCAGAATGGTTGCAAGGTTTTCCCACTATGTACTAAGTGCAATTCTCAGCCTGCAACCCCAAGACATATTATTGACTGTATTGACTCATCCATTGATGAGTTCTACTCTTCCCCGGCAGACACCATCAAAAGTCTCAAGCTTTACAAGCTTGATACCTTAGTGTGATTGAGAGGAGATAAGAAAGAAGAAGAAGAAGGCGTCCACTAGGTGTAATGGGGTGTGTGGATTGAGAAGATTTTCCGAAATCTCACCTTTTTTATTTAGAAACATAAAGTTTGTCTCTTCTGTCAAAATAGACGTCCAAACTAGATGTTATCTATTGACCGTCTCAACAAAATTGTTGACTCAGGTCGGTGACAAAGCCATAACACCAGCTTTGGCAAACTGAGAAGTGCCAACCTGTAGACCATGGTTTCGGACAAATGGCCCTCTTCAGTCGAGGGTAGTTTTTATTTATCTCGAAACCATGGTCTCTCCAGTTTGGCGCTTCTCAGTTTTCCAAAGCTGGTGTTGTGGATTTGTCGTCGATTGGAATCTGCAGGTCTGGGTCTTCGGGCGAGGCCTGACGTCTGGCGAGGCCTCTCTTAAACCGTGTTTTATCCGGATGCGTCAACTATTGAGGAAACATGGGGACAAGCAAACACACGGATCGTATTTATGGAAATATGTGGTATCACTGAAGACCCGCTGGCGATTCTCCACCAAACTCTGCAGCAGTGGTAGAGGTGTCATGTATATATTCACTGTATATAATATCATTTTTTTTGCTTATCCCTAGTACACGTGGTAAAGGCCATGATAAGCGGCTGCTTTTACTGTCAAGGCCTGTCAAGACATGTCTCTATAAGTATTATATCAACATTGAACTGAGAGTTCTTGTCTGGAGGAGGACTCTCTCAAGATAGAAGAGCCTCCCTTCCTGAGAACAACTTTTTTATATCTAATCAACAAATTGTAAATTCTCATTAATTTTTGTATCAATTGACTAAAAGTGTCAATATTTTTGATTTGAAAAAAAAATTCAATGCTGTTAAATGATCGGTCCTCAAACAATATTTATAGCCCATCCTCTTATGGCAGCTTCTGGTTCTATTTTAAAAGAAGGTTGGACGTTAAGCCAAACTATGACGTATTTCCCTCAACAACGTTTCCCAAAAGGCATGTTGCCAACTTTTGTGTTTATCTGATGACAAACATAAAACTCAAATTGCCTAAAATTCTTGTATATCTTCAACACGAAGTAAATTTGAGCTTCAAAGAGAATCTCCATAACCAACACTAATATAAGTAATTGAATGATTAGGATATCAATTAGTTATATATACATGGTTGATAAATTGTCATATATGCAAATATTATTACTGAAGTTGTACAACTATATTGTCTATATAGATAATAAACTAATAGAGTTTTCAGTTGTAAAGTTTTAAGCACAATCCCTTCCAAAGATACTGAACTATATATAGATATCTATTAAAAATAAAGAGAGCATATCCTGACCACAAGCGCATGTGATTTTTAGATGGCAGAGCGCCATCTAGTGGAGCAAAAATAAACTAAACGTTTATTTAACTTGCTCCGTGATATTTGGCCAACCCAATTTCTTGATAAATCAAGAAAAGCCATCCACGAACGCGTTTCGCGCTCGTCAGCGTGGAGTAGGCTGTATCACTGCGACACAGGTTGATTTATCAAGAAATTGGGTTGGTCAAATAAGTTAAATCAACGTTAGTTTATTTTTGCTCCACTAGATGACGCTCTGCCATCTAAAAATCACATGTGCTTGTGGTCAGGAAATGCTTTCTTTATTTTTAATAGATATCTATATACCAAAATTAAATACCATGTAAAGAAAATCATGAGTGACTTCTCCTGTAGATCCTGTGGAATATCAGTGTGGAAAGTAGAGAGCATGTTAGACTTACCTTTCTTGTTCCAAAATCACTTTATTAGGTATCGCTCAAAAAGAGCAATCTATTTTATGATATTTGCTACAATGAATAATATGTAAAAGTTATTCACATATTTAAAATAAAGTGTACAATACGGGATTCGATCCTGGTTCATGGCTTCGGGAATCAAGGGTTTTGCCCACTCGTCCACCGACTCTGCATAGTGATTCTCCACCAAACCCTGCAGCGGTGGCAGAGGCGCCATATTCATTGCACATAGTGTCATCTACTTATATATAAGACTAGCGGATGTGCCCGGCTTCGCCCGGGTTTTACCCGAGTGAATGTTTGTCTAACGAACATTTGTTAAAACAATTCTCTATAAACTTATAAAACATACTCGGCTTCGCCCGGGGTTTTACCCGAGTAAAGGTTTGTCTAGCGAACATTTGTTAAAACAATTCTCTAAAAACTTATTTAAAAAAAAAAAGATATATTTTGATAATTTGAAACTCGTAAATTTGAATCTCTCGATAAAGTGAACATTTTTTCCCGGTCCCTGTGTGCCGTGTCATCCTGAATTTTGTCTTTCCTAATTTTCTACATTAGAAAATCATAGTTTTATCTAGTGAACATTTTTTCCCGTGTCACATTGCCGTGTCATCCTGAGATAATCTTACTTTTGATAAATAATATTTAAGATAACAAACTTAGTGATAAGAAAACTTGTTATCATCGTCACATGCTTGCGAGTTAAATCTACAAATCTGCAAATAACTCTAAGGATATTCAAGATATTCAGGAAATTATTTTTCAAAAACCTTCCTGGTGATATACCTAATAATATCCCAAAATTTCACGGCGATTGGATGTATGGTTTTTGAATCTATAGAGTACAGACAAACAGACAGACATTCAATTATATATATATATATTATAATTTTGAAAATAGTGCAGGCTGTGCACTTTTGCATGTATTGATAGGGTGTCGATAAAGTTATTTTAATTGTCTTATTTATGGATAATAAGAGAATTTTACAGAATATATTCAGTTTAATAACATGTAGAGAGAATCACAAGAGTGACTCCTGTATACTTTGTGGAATGTCACCGTGGGAATGGTGGACTCACCTACAGAATCCCGCCTGTCCATCGCCGATCTCCCTGCCGCAGACATCGTCCTTCCAGCCTTCCGGAGTCTCCTTCTGTTCCAATACCTGGCAGACCTTGTCGGACTGTTCTTCTGTCAGCTCTTTGTCGTATGTCACCTCGTGGGCCTGCACGTTGGCAACTTACAGTACATACACAAGGAATCTACACCCCACATAGCGACATATACTGTGGACTAGAATAGATGATAGGTTTCAAATGGTGGATAGTTTATTACAGTAGAACCTCCATGAGAAGATACTCACGCTAGAGGACACCTCTCTATAAAGGACAGTTTATATTTGCAAAATTATAATTTTCACTATTTAACAATTCTCCGGTAAAACGACACCTCTCCCTAAAGGACACTTTGGCTCTGCAATTAGGTGTCCTTTGCAGGGATGTTCTATTGTATTAAAATTGATGAGATCCCCTTAAGAAACATTATAAAATAACTGATTTGAATTTCCTGGATATAAATTTAAATAATACAACCGGTTTCTGGTTTCTAAAAGTGTAAAGTCGCCGGTCGTCTGTTTTCTTTCTTTCTTTTTTTTTTTTGAAGGAGACAAAGGCAATTTCTTGTTCACACTTAGTTATCTCGAATGTCTTCAATAAAGGTCAATAATATCTTTCAGAGTTATTGTCTGAATCCCGATATACATGCTGAAAGGTACAACTTCCTTAAGTTTTGTCCATGAGTGTATCTTTCAGAGTTATTGTCTGAATCCCGATATACATGCTGAAAGGTACAACTTTCTTAAGTTTTGTCCATGAGTGTATCTTTCAGAGTTATTGTCTGAATTCAGATATACATGCTGAAAGGTACTTTCTTAAGTTGGTTCATGAGTGTATCTTTCAGAGTTATTGTTTGAATCCCGATATACATGCTGAAAGGTACAACTTCCTTAAGTTTTGTCCATGAGTGTATCTTTCAGAGTTATTGTCTGAATCCCGATATACATGATGAAAGGTACAACTTTCTTAAGTTGGTTCATGAGTGTATCTTTCAGAGTTATTGTCTGAATCCCGATATACATGCTGAAAGGTACAACTTCCTTAAATTGGTTCATGAGTGTATCTTTCAGAGTTATTGTCTGAATTCAGATATACATGCTGAAAAGTACAACTTCCTTAAGTTTTGTCCATGAGTGTATCTTTCAGAGTTATTGTCTGAATTCAGATATGCATGCTGAAAGGTACAACTTCCTTAAATTGGTTCATGAGTGTATCTTTCAGAGTTATTGTTTGAATCCTGATATACATGCTGAAAGGTACAACTTTCTTAAGTTGGTTCATGAGTGTATCTTTCAGAGTTATTGTCTGAATTCAGATATACATGCTGAAAGGTACAACTTTCTTAAGTTGGTTCATGAGTGTATCTTTCAGAGTTATCTGAATCCCGATATACATGCTGAAAGGTACAACTTTCTTAAGTTGGTTCATGAGTGTATGAAACCTTAACTAGTGAAGAACAATCACACACTAGCTTCCTGATTCAAGACTGGAGGACAACCAAAGTTTCACAGGCAATATGATGACAATGTGTGAACTATATTCAAAACTACAGTGCGCTTCTATTTCAAAGAATTCCTTGATTGTATACAATGCTTCATTTGGGACAATCCTGGACAAATGACCAAAATCTTGATATATCATCAGCTATTAGAATTATTTGACCTTTGGCAGAATAATTGTTGAAATAGAACAATAAGAAACCATGGTAATTTATAAACAATCAAACAACTTGCTACAAAACGTCTGGCTTGCTTCAAAATAACTGCTACATGGTGTTCGAACCAAGATCCTGGAAAGTCGAAAGTGAAGACATTAGGATTACTGTAGAAAGGTGAAAAAAGCACCAAAATGAAATTGTACTGGAAACAAGTGATACTTTTTTCCTTAATTTGAACTCTGGAATGATTAAAAATCAATGAATAGTTGATATTTATTCCAACAGATGGCGCAAGCCATCAGCAACCTATAGTTGCACACACACGATTAGAAGATACTTTTTCTTAATTTAAATTCTGGAATGATTAAAAATCAACGCATAGTTGATATTTATTCCGACAGATGGCGCAAGCCATCAGCAACTTTTAATTGCACGATATCAGGAAATGCCTTTTTTTAAATTTAAATTCTGGAATGATTAAAAATCAACGAATAGTTGATATTTATTCCGTAAGATGGCGCAAGCCATCAGCAACTTTTAATTGCACAATCAATAGATGCTTTTTTGTTAAATATGAATTCTGGAATGATTAAAAATCAACGAATAGTTGATATTTATTCCGACAGATGGCGCAAGCCATCAGCAACTTTTAATTGCACGATATCAGGAAATGCCTTTTTTTTAATTTAAATTCTGGAATGATTAAAAATCAATGAATAGTTGATATTTATTCCGATAGATGGCGCAAGCCATCAGCAACTTTTATTTTCACAATCAAGAGATGCTTTTTTGTTCATTTAAATTCTGGAATAATTAAAAATCTCAATGAATAGTTGATATTTATTCCGATAGATGGCGCAAGCCATCAGTAACCTTTATTATAACGATCAAGAGATGTCTTTTTCTTACTGTGGTGCCATCACTTACGTCTAGGAGAGCTTGAAGATCCTCCGGGTCCTTGTCTCTGAGGTAGAAGAGACAGTTCCGGGGGTGATGGGCGTGTAGACCCAGCTTCTCGCAGTAGGTAGACACCGTGCACTTCTGTCGCAACATAGGGAATCATATAATTGGTGTTAATTTATATCTAACTGACCTTGTCTTTATTGTTTGCGGAAGAGCATTGCTCGATGCAAATATTTAAATGTAATTCTACTGTCCTATAAGCTTATGTCTATAGTTTTCTTGAAAAGCATTTCTGAGATTCCACTCTTCAGTGCTGCGTATATAAGCAGAATCGTCCAATACAGTATTAGAGTTCTGAGAAGCGGTCTGGTGGATTAAATTGGCGAAACCGCTGGGAGGGTTCACCACTGATGAGCCAAGCCCTCCCAATACATATTTTTTCATCGCAGTAAGGGCAGTAGAAATTTGTATTATGTATAAAAGAAACATTCGTGCTTTTTATTTTTTTATTTTATATGTATAGATGGCGCGTTATTGCTTTGTGTTAATCAAATAATTATTGACTAACGCGGTCGATTTTGACGATTTAATACCAAGAGGCAAAGAATTCCTGATCTTAAATCTAATTAGGTCACCTATCTAGTTTCCAGTTGATCTCGAGGACTACGCCATCACCATCTCCTCAGCGGCGAAGTACGCGATCTACGTATTCTTCGTCTTCTTCTTTCTTATCTCCACACTGAGTGAAGTAGAATGCGTCTGCCTTTGTCATTAAGACTGGGAGCACTACTCAGTAGCAGGCCGACTTAGCTCCAAAAGAAATGGCCGCCTCTGAGATGAGGAACAGACGCCATGTGCAGCCGCTCCTAAAAGGGAGTACAAACGCTGCTCATCCTGTATCCCTGGATCAGGAACCCTTACAGGGTAATATCAGCCGGGCCAGCTGAATCCAGGTTTTTTAGTGGGCTTGTTACTGCTCCCCCTCCTCCTTTTTCATCCGGGCTTGGGACCGGCAAAGCCAGAGTCCTCCGTAGATCGCGAAATACGTGGTGTCGCTAGAGAACCACTGGCGATTCTCCACCAAACTCTGCAGCGCTGTCAGAGGCGCCATATTCATTATACATGTTGTATCTTTTTTTTTAATAGTACAGACTGTGCATTTTGCATGTATTGACAAGATGTCAATAAAATTATTGTCAATTGTATAGTATTTTTTCCCCTATCATCACATTAAATAACTGAAAATATTATAAAATATGAGAGCCAACAGCCCGAAAGGCGTCCGTGGTTAGCTTTTCTTGATTAATCAAGAATCTTGATTAATTGAATCGAGAATAGTTTATATTTATTCCGATAGATGGCGCAAGCCATTAGCAATTTTCAGCTGCACGATAAGGAGATGTCTTTTTCATGAATTCAATTGTCATATATCGATAAAATTTGTAAAAAATATTTTGGCAACGTGCTTCTTTTTACACAAATCCTAACATATTGTAGCAAAGTATTTATAATTTTATTAACAGAGTATCATTTTTGATGTTTATACTCTGTATACTTCCTTCATTGCTTATCTTTTGTTTATCATTCGTAGTTTGTTCTTGCTTTAATTAAATTGTTGTGTCATCCTGAAGTTTGTCTTTCCTAATTTTCCACATAGCAATATTATCTCTAAAAATATGTTTTATCCATTGTTGAATAAACAAACCAAAATTATATTTTGAGAGAAAAAGTTACCTTACCAGTCAAAATACTTAAACGCCATCTATTGACCGTTTCCGCAATTTAGCAGACTTGGGAACTCCGTCTTTGCCGGTCCCAAGCCCGGATTAAAAAGGAGGAGGGGGAGCAGTAACAAGCTCACTAAAAAACCTGGGCTCAGCTGGCTCAGCTGATAGTACCCTGTAAGGGTTCCTAATCCAGGGATACAGGATGAGCAGTGTTTGTTCTCCATGTTAGGAGCGGCTGCACATGGCGTCTGTTCCTCATGTCAGAGGTGGCCATTTATTTTGGAGCTAAGTCGGCCTGCCACTGAGTAGTGCTCCCAGTCTTAATGACAAAGACAGATGCATTCTACTTCACCCAGTCATGATCTCAATCTTTACAAGCTTGATACCCTAATATGATTGAGAGGAGATAAGAAAGAAGAAGAAACAGACTTGGGTCAGTAACAAAGCGACAAAACCAGCTATGAAAAAATTCAGAACGCCTAAACTGTACCATGGTTTTGGGGTACAATCCTTGTCAGTCTGGTACAGGTTTTCTAAAGTCAATTCATCTATCTGGAATCTTGCAGCAGTTAAGTTGGTTTATATTGTTGCACCAGGCTGCGGTTTGGCAGACTTTTCAGTCTTGATTCTCACCTCAGACGCGGCTTGCATCTTTCCAGAACGTGTCTCAACCATCCTACAAGGTTAAACCAGTCAATAATAAGACAACTATATTTTTAGGTAACACCTAGAATATCTCTTTATTTATCACATCAAAGTTTAAAGCAGGTTGGGTATTCAGTGTATCAAAATACAAATTATGGCACATAATATTTCATAATAATATTCTGTTTTATAAAAATAAATAAATATCAATTATAAATTTGAAATATATGGAAATTAATATTATAAATAATTTTTAAAAATAGGCGCATTAACCATGATGCAACAATATGAAGGGTGAAAAGATAGTACAAATGTGATATTGTACTGGGATAAGGTGCATAAATTATGAAAAATGCATCTCCTTATCGTCCAACTGAAAGTTGCTGATGGTCAATTCTGGAATAATTAAAAATCAACGAGGTTGATATTTATTCCGATAGATGGTGCAAGCCATCAGCAACTTTCAGTTGCACGATAAGGAGATGCCTTTTTCATAAAATATGAAGTATGTTGGCATCAGAAGTATGGATCCAAGATAGCGGGGAAGTACTGTCACACAGATTGATAGCACAATTCCATACTTCTTCCAATTATTGCGTCCTCTAAAGATTATCTAACTGGTAGAGAAGACCAATGAAAGTGACATATGGGAGCTAGTTTTGTATACGTGCATTTCTTAAGTACATTTGTACATGCCATGATATAGTCTCTAAGGGTAGAACAGAGCTTGCTACAGCTTATTCTGTGAACACGTCACATATCTACATATTAGATAATAAAAAGGCATATATTGGATTTAATAAAAGATTTATTTGCCAATATTTCGTTTGGCTGAACGCCAAGCCTTTATCAAGGTGTTACATAAGTTTATAGAAAAAAAGTAATGCTTTGATAAAGGTTTGGCGTTCAGCCAATCGAAATATTGGCAAATAAATTTTTTATTCAATTCAATATATGCCTTTTTATTATTATCTAATGATTTAAATATGGATTGCTCTATTTTCAAAACGATATCTACATATGTAGAAATCAATTCAACCTTAAACGATAAAATGTATTGTTTGGTACCTGATCCACTCGTGGGGTGAGATAGACTTATACAAGCTGGAGCCAATAGATATATGTGGCAATATGATAATAATGTGGGGAGAGAGAAATAAGGAAACAACAAGTTTGGAAGGAATTCCAGGCAAACCAGCGAGAGAGAGGGAGCGCGGGCGGCTGTCCGCTGAACGACCGTTTGTGTCCACCACCACCCCCCGACTGTCCAAAAATAGGTCTGAAGGTTCCAAGAAAAGCCCCCTCCGGCATGTGGCCAGTGGTTCAAAATGGCCGTAACTTAGTTGCCTTCTATCGACTACGTCTCTCTCTCTCTCTGGTCGACTGTAGATTTACTTTATTATTCCTGGAAGAGCATATATTATGACATATATTTATTATTTTCTTTAATGTGCTCAATATGGAATTCAAGAGAACTATGATCCTGGAGAGCTCTCATTAATTTTTTACATTGCAGTAAGGGAAGTAGAAAATTACTTAATTTTTAAAAGGAATCAAACGCGTCTATAATAGTTTCGAATTATCATAACAGATGACGCGCTAATGTATCATAAAAAAAGGCAAACAAAAGAATATTTCTTCAAATAAAAGACACTTCGGCCAGTAAATCTTTTTATTTTCTCCACGTTTCGACAAAAATCTTTTGTCCTCGTCAGGAGTGAACAAAATTTAAAACATTAGGCAAAGCGTTAAAATTATTCTAAGGCTGTGCACGGGCGTTCTCACGCGATATTTGAAATTTTGTACAACATCTAAAGCACGAGTCAAAAAACAAATAATTAACTCACAAAAGACTATGATCTTTTAAATAAATTATATAAATATTTATAATGAGAGATTACATTTTATTTTTTGTTTGCTCCTGACGAGGACAAAAGATTTTTGTCGAAACGTCGAGATAATAAAAGATTTACTGGCTGAAGTGTCTTTTATTTGAAGAACTATGAATGCCGGCCAGGGAGCCTCTATCTTTACGATAAAAGAATATTTCGTATAGGGGTTAATACAATTTATTTTCCAAGAGAAACATGCAGTTATCAAACAATAGTCGCAGTCGAAACTATGCCATACATTCACCCTACCTGTCCCATCCTGAAAGGCTGTCCGCAGCCGCTACAGAAGTCGTACTGGCATTGGATGCAACAGAAGTGCATACAACCTCCGCGGGCCAGGGAATATCGGAAATGACAATTGGGACAATCTGTTGACATTCCAAATATACACTGAGCGATGATGAAATATAGAAGTATATTAATATCATTTATAAATTAGCTTATACAAATTTTAAAAGCCTAATATATTTTTCTTTCAAATTTTAATGATTTCCATACCACCTAAAGGTCTGAAAATTTGTAAACTCGCCTAATACAGCTAAAAATGCAAATTGAAAAAATTTCAGACATCTGGGTGGGCAATAACGAACTATTTTTTTTTATATTTCCTTTCAAATTTTGTGATCAATTTTAAATATATTTTAAAAGCCCAATAAAGAATACACAGATTTTAAGTCCTGACAACAATCCCTAGTTCACTTAAGACTATTTGACCAGTTTGAAATATAAATACTTCTCAGTACAGGCTTTCATTGTGTTGTGTTTGGTTTCATTTTTACTTAGAATTCTTCAAGAGCTCGTTCATTTCTTGATGTAATGAATCTAGTTTCCTTCTGGCCTTTCTCTATGACATGAAACTAAGCCCTCCAGAGCCTGGTAGTGGAGGATATACCCATATGGCATAACGATTGAAATGGTTTCATTGGGATTCGAGTATATACAAGGTATGTCCCATAAGTTCCCGGACTGGGTATATAAAAAAATAAATAAATGAAAAAATTAAATAAATTTGGCTATTTATTATAGAAAAAATATCTGGCAATACGGTGGTACCAATATCGAGGCGGTACGCGCGCGCTTGCCAAGGTAATTCTAATTTATTTAAAGGTCACACCTAGAGCTGCGGCTATTTTACGATGGAACAGAATTGAAGCAGAGGATTTACATAGAAATTTGTGAGAAACTTCAAATATCAGCAACCGAAACTTTTGAAATGCTTAATAACGCATTCCCCAATGACGCCCCAAAGAGGTTTTTTTATGGACCCAGTCCGGGAACTTATGGGACATACCTTGTATGTTTTAAGGCATTTTCCAAACAGATTTATCTTGTTCCTTACATATCCATTGGTGACGCGTTGTCCACATAAGAATTCCCAGCAATCTTTTTTACCATTTTATCTTAAATTTAAGGAATCTGTTATGATTACCCTTTAGGATATAAAATGTTGTATATATGGTAAAAATGCCAAACTAACATAAAAGAAAGGAGTAAAATATTGTTGAACGTCCCCTCACGCTGTCCCCAGTTGAAGCGGTGTAAAAAATGATATCTGGGATTCTCACCAATGGCGTTATCGGTCAGTAGTTTCGCCACGGCAACCGCCTGGGTCTCGGGGTTGTTGGCTTCTTTCCAGGTCTGGAATTCTTCGCAGCTGATGCCCTCATGCTGGGCCTCCCACTGCAAAAGCTTCTCTTATACCCGGGACTGCATACTGTTAGAGTTCAAAGTAGATTTCAATATGTATCAGACACATCTTAAAATTGTTTTGAAAATAGAACAATCCATAAATAAATCTTTAATTAAAAAGGCATATATTGGATCAAAATATTATTTATTTTACTAATATTTCAGTTGGCTGAACGCCAACCTTTATCAAGGTTGTGGTGTCTGTCAACAACAAACTCAGCGCCACATAACGTCAATAGAATTAAGTTTTAAAAATATTTTTGCTTATAAATGTATTTATCAAAAATGTTTTCTCCCCATTGAATATCGGAAAAAGTATTTTTAAAACTTAATTCTGTTGACGTTATGTGGTGCTGAGTTTGTTGTTGACACACATTAATATGTTTATAATACCTTAATAAAGGTTGACGTTCAGCCAACTGAAATATTGGTAAAATAAATGATATTTTGATCCATTATATGCCTTTTTAATTAAACATCTTACAATAAAAATTCTGCGCTTCAACATATACAGTTAAACCTGTCTAAAGCGCTCCCTCTAAATAGCGCCTTCCTCTCTATAGCGCCCGATTTTAAACATTAAAATGTAAACATTTTACATTAAAAGTGACCTGTCTATAGCACCCCCTCTCTATAGCACCCTATTTTGGTCAGTCCCAAGAGGGGGCGCTATAGACAGGTTTAACTGAATATATATATTTTTAATTATTATTATCCCATTTTGTAAGATTATATAAGGTCATTGATTTCACATGTGTAGACATGTGGTACACTTACAGTAAAAGCAGTCGCCCAACTTCTACCCACCATGATTATAATGGTCTGTATTACTGTGTACTAGGGATAAGAAAAAATATAAACAAGGTCATGGAGAGTATATTCATTGATCAATTTCACAATCTTGGTAGAGTTAGAATATAGGTTCTGTCTTGAAGTCTGACTGTCATGCGGTGGATAGCCAATCAATGACAGCAGCTCCCCACCATGGAGACTTATGGACAGATAAAATGTAGTGTAGGAATATCAAACAAACAAGATAGTTTGAGTCAAAAGGCAATCCATTGAATATCCCTATATATATATATATAAAGGTCAGTGCATGTATGAATGTATATATGAAAACTGAAAGAAAAGAAATATATATAAAAAGATCAGGTGTTGATATTAAAAATAAAAATGGCATATCCTGACCAGGAGCACATGTTCTTTACAGAAGGCAGAGCGCCATCTGGTGGAACAGAAATCAACTAAACATTGATTTCAGGGAACAGGCTAAATCAATGTTTAGTTGATTTCTATTCCACCAGATGGCTCTCTGCTTTCTGTAGAGCACATGTGCTCCTGGTCAGGATATGCCATTTTTATTTTTAATATGTATATATGTATGTATGTATGTTTGTCGGCTATACACGTCTACAATACGAAACTAATCTGGCTGAAATTTTAACAGTATATAGAGTTGAATCTGGAAAAACTTATAGGCAAATTTTCAGGTTTCTATCTCGAATATCCTTAAATTTATTAACAAATTTTCCCTATTTCACTCGCAACCAGCGTCTCACTGCGGTAAGTTTGAGAAGTAAAGTTGAGGAAGGATGGATTACGTGGGGCAACAGGGATTGGTGGAGCGGGACGTTTCAGAAAAGTGACCTTGAGTGACGTAATGGTGACGTAGAGGCAAGCAATCACTTGCTATTATTTTATTTATATATATCAAATTTAAAATTATTCATATAAAAAATCAAAATAATATTCAAATATCGTTGTGAAAATTTTCATTTTTATATTTTAAAGACACACAAAGTTTGAAGCGGGACGTTTCACAAGAGTGACATCCACAGTGCCAATTTATAATTGTAACGAATAGTATTTGAATAAAAACATTTAATCGGGTAAAACCCGGGCTTTGCCCGGGTCATTCGGTTAGTACTTTTATTAAAAAAGGCGTATCTGGATCGGTTAAAGAAAAAAAAGGTATACTCAAAATATTGAGAAGGATTGCTCCCTTTTTATGAATATATTGCACAAAAAAAAACTAGTATATTGTGCAATAAATTGATAAAGAGGGAGCAATCCGTATAAATATTTAGGAAAAAAATTCTTCAAGAAATCGAAAAAATATCTTTTAAAAATATAAACTAGATAATGCAAGCTAAAAGCGAAAATACTTGGTCTCTCTCATTTGGTCCATAAATGTAACACATTCGCTTCATTTTGAGCTTATAATCGTTCTTTAATCGTCCGTGGTTAGCTTTTATTGATTAATCAAGAATGGGTATTTGGCCAATTCTGGAATAATCAACGAGAATAGTTGATATTTATTCCGATAGATGGCGCAAGCCATTAGTAACTTTCATTTGCACGATAAGGAGATGCCTTTTTCTCAATTTTGAACTGTCTTTCGAATGTCGCATAGCCTATTCCATTCAGCCATCGTGTACTTAGCATTTTAAGAAGACATCTGTTCTTTCCCACTAGTGCTAGTAACCCCTCGTCATTGGTGACATTACACAACAAAGGTCACCAGCAACCTGAAGTCCTTGGCTTACAGTATCTATGACAGTGAACTTAGGTCATGCCAGAAATTAAGTTTAAAATATCTCAGTAAACTCTAAGCACAAGAGTCCCTAAAGTTTCTTCAACGTTTCCTATTTAGAAATAAGGAATAATCACAATAATTTGTGTTTTAATATTTAATTTATTTACAACAAAGTTAACCATTTTTTGAAAGAGGAAAAAAAAAAGCAAGCAACAACGATTATTCCCTGGAAGCATTGGTATCATCAAAAATAAATAGCATCAATAGAAAAATTGACATCCCAACCCAATATAACAATATCCCTGACAAATTATCTAAATATTAATAATAATTATTTCCGTGTATATATATTTAATCCCAGTATAATATCTATTACTTTAGCTGGAAACAGTCTGATGCACGCCCGCACATGCCAATAACAAAAGTTTTCAATTATTTTGTATAAAGATTATTTAGACAAATGACAAATTAAACAATTTTATTGATTCTCTCTTTCAATCAAATTTTACAAAGGAGAAAATATAAAAGAGTAAATGGGCATATAAAGTGTAGGGGAATATATATACAAATATCTTCAGCAAGGAAGGCTTCCCCACCTTGAGAGGGTCCTCCTCCAGACAAGGAGGGGGTCTTCTTGTACACTCCTCAGTTCCGCGCCGAGGAAGTGCCTATAGATGCGCTTCTTGCCAGACGCCAGGATGGCCAGGGCGTCATCGTCTAGGCCATCCCATAGACCCAGCCCTGCAAGTCAGGGGGCCGCCCGATGATGGTAAATGCCTCCCTGATGAGAGGCCTGATGTAGCGGCAGGACCAGTGCCTGTGAACCAGCGACAGGTCGCCGGACCCACAGGCGATGCAAGACTGATGTGCCGATGCTGGATGGGCTGGATGGGGCAGGGCGTGCAAAGCTAGCCTCACTGCCACGTCCGCGTTGTGCCTGGAGAAGGCGCAGCGCCGGAGCGACGACCAGCCGATGTTGATGGGTAGGTTTATATTTTCCTCCCACCTTCTAGCGAACTGGATGATGGGCAGGGCAGTCAGGCGTGGACGCTCTAAGATGCGACGGGCAGTTCGGGTGATGACTCGCAAGAACGGCGTAGTCGTCCCGCGCAGCACTACGGCCTGGCCGATGGTGTTTACTCGGTAGGTCCCGCGTAGATTTTCGTCGATAAGACGACGGCAGAAGCTGGTCAGCGACGCGGCGTCAGCCAGGGCGCAGCGCGTAGGCCGAGTGAGGGGAGGTGCAGGGCCAGCGAAGTCCCTAATGCAGGCATTGACCCACCGGGTAGGAGCGAGAAGGTCGGGTGGCCGGAGAAGGCGGCAGCCACCTATGATGGGGAGGTTCAGGAGTTGATGTGGTGTAAGCACAGAGTGGTCTAGCGTGAAGATGTCAGCGACCGCCTCCCAGATCTTAAGAAGCCGGAGACGCCGTGGCGAGAGCCAGGACCCGGATGGAGGTGGATATAGCCACGCATCGCTCTCGACCAGCCAAGAGTAGGCATTACGGTTTCCACGCAGTGCGGCCTGCATGCCCTTGAAGCACGACAGCCGCAGCTGGGTCTCGATGTCGATGAGGCCGAATCCTCCAAGAGAGACAGGTCTCGCCAGGACGTTACCAGGAAACCAGGCGGTGCGCTCCGGTCCCCAGATGAACCGCGCAAGACGTGCCTGGATCTTGTGGATAGTACGGTCGGTAGGCAGGTAGCCGTGGATGTGATGGACCACCGAGGAGAGAATCAAGGAGTTGGCGGCTCTGGCCCGGCCGACGAGAGAGAGGCCGCGGGTGTAGGGAGACAACTTCGTTATAGCAGCTTCGAGCAGGACCAGGATATGTCTTTCTTGGGCTGAGTTTTGATTTCCTGGCGTCACATTGCAGCCCAACACCTTCAGTTCGACCGACGACCAGGAGATGCCGAGTGGAGCGTCGTTGCGGGCACGCCAGGCGCCGCACCATAGACCTTTGCTCTTGGTGAAATTTCCCTTTATGCCTATATTATCCCTATATTCCCTTTATTTAGAGATTGTACATAGAGTATCAGCCCGTTGAAGAGCAGTATATTTGCTTGATTTAAAATTAAACGTTTTACCTGATTTTTATTTTTCCTCATTCAAATAATTTCGGGCTAACTATTTCTCACTTTAAAAAGGTTAATTATAATATATTAGTAAATTAAATTTAGTTGCCATCTATCGTTAAAATTTTACACAAATAAATTTACTGGCAATGCGTTTCTTTTAAATATCATCAAATATTATCTCTACAGACCTTACTGCAATGATATGAGGTATTGAATGAGAGAGGGCTTGGCTCATCAGTAGTGAACCCTCTCAGCGGTTTCGCCAAATTAATCTCTATCTCTATATTTGGCGAAACCGCTGAGAGGGTTCACTACTGATGAGCCAAGCCCTCTCTCATTCAATACCTCATATCATTGCAGTAAGGTCTGTAGAGATAATATTTGATGATATTTAAAAGAAACGCATTGCCAGTAAATTTATTTGTGTAAAATTTTAACTATAATATATAAACAAAAAATATCCAAACTAATTGAAAGAAAGTATAGTTTTACTGATTGCCTATCTATGAAAAATTAAATATTTTACATAGAAGATTTTACATTCTTTTACAAAGAATGTTACAGTATCAAACACCAGTTTAAGTAAAACATGTGACATTCTGTGATGATCGCACTCACTGGCATAAGACATTCTCTAGTGTTCTTGTTGTATATATATTAATTAATTATAAAATGAAAGGATATAAAAGCACGAATGTTTCTTTCATACATAATACAATCTTCTACTGTCCTTACTGCGATGAAAATTGGCGGTTTCGCCAATTTAATCCACCAGACCGCTTCTCAGAGCTCTAATACTGTATTGGACGATTCTGCTTATATACGAAGCACTGAAGGGTGAAATCTCAGAAATGGTTTTCAAGAAAACTATAGACATAAGCTTATAGGACAGTAGAGTTACATTCAAATATATCCTTTCATTTTATATGTATAGATGGCGCGTTATTGCTTTGTGTTATATTAATTAATTGTTACCACAAAGTGTGTGTAGCTCACAGGTAAATAGGCGCTAACCGAAAAGAAAAAAAAAGTTCCTTTGTTTAATATTAGTTTCCCTTTTATATTTTGTTCTCTCTCTTGTAAATCAATAAATATAATGTTTAATTAATGATTCTTAGAATCAGTTTCATTAAAAATTCTAAGCAAAGTAAACAGTTCTGACCATTTGAATGTGTAGAGAGAGGACTTTACCTGTTTACGGCATTGGCCACATGTGAGGGCACCGCAGTCTGGACATTGGAACTTCTTGTGCCAAGGATTGGCGATGATGAAGCCCGAAGAACACTGCGACATTATGGTTAGAGTCACAAATATCAAAATTCGAAACTATTATAGATGCGCCATCTATCGGAATAAATATAAACTATTCTCGTTGATTTTTAATTATTCCAGAATTGGCCAAATACCCATTCTTGATTAATCAAGAAAATCTAACCACGGACGCGTTTCGGGCTGTTAGCCCTCATCAGCGTGGTACAAACTGTACTTCAACAACAAAAACTGGTCATTCAGGCATCCTGAAACGGGTTTTTATAACAGGTACCTTAGAACACCATCGAAAGTTGGGATCCTTCATCAAGACCCGATCTCGAAGCTTCTGTTGGAAGAGTTGATAGGTGTCATCATCCACAAGTTTCTTGAGCTGGACCACACATCAGGGATGGTTACACACTTTACCGAGAATGTGAAATTTACAGTAAACCTGTTGTTTAAACCCAATACAGCTGAATTCATATTGTCGTAGTGAAAAATAATTAAATAATCTTCCGAATTACTTTAAATATTTATTTAATTAGTTATAGAAAAGATTTTAAATATAAAATAAAAGTTACTATATTGTTGCAAGGTATTTATTATTTTATTAACAGACCATCAGTTTTTTATGTTTATATTTTGCTACTCTGTAAATTTCCCTCTTTACTCATCTTTTGTTTACCATTCATAGTTTGTTCTTGCCTTGATTAAATTTCTGTCTCATCTTGAAGTTTGTCTTTCCTAATTTTCCACGTGGCATTTTGGTGGAGATACTGGGTAAATTAGGGAAGACAAAGCTGAAGATCGCCGAGAAAACCTTGAGGTCATGGGTGCTGTGATCTACATTTTCGGAGACTGGCTCCAGGATTCCACCGCCGTGTCAAAGCCAAGACTTTTCTCCAAGATAACGATGTCCCTATAGACGATAATACGACGACAAAACCGCTCTTCACACCGCAAGAAAAAGGACGTAAAGGTACTAGAGACAAAGTTCCAAGACTTTGATGGAATCTTTGGCAGAAATACGTCAGATCCATGTCAGTAACTACAATAATTGCAAGCTGTGTGTCACAGCTCCCATAGGGAAGGAGCTATGTAGCAAAGTATTTATTATTTTATTAACAGAGTATCAATTTTTATGTTTATATTTTACTACTCTGTAAATTACCCTCATTAATCATCTTTTGGTTATCATTCATAGTTTGTTCTTGCCTTGATTAAATTGCTGTCTCATCTTGAAATTTGTCTTTCCTTATTTTTCACGTGGCAATATTGTCAAGTAACTCTGCAACCCCGGTCACAGGAAGCCCCATGGGACACCTGTCAATCAACCCTGGACGCCGGGGAAACAGATGTGAGGGGTTCTCGGAATCTTATCGGCAAATAAGAAAAACGGGACGGTGGCTGACCACTCTCATTATTATTATCTTTACCTTGGAATAAGTTGTTATCTCTCTCCCTATAAATACCTCTTGTATATAATTTTATTGGCGAAATAAAAGGTAAATACCTTTTAAAATAAATTAATTATTCCCAAATTTTCCCTTGTTTTATTAATTTCCGCGACAATATCTTCTTCTTTCTTTTCTCCACTCAATCATATTAGGGTGTCAAGCTTGTAAAGCTTGTTGGTGTCTGCTGGGGATGAGTAGAGCTCATCAATAGATAAGTCAATACAGTCAATAATGTTTTTTGGAGTTACAGGTTGACACTTAGTACATAGTGGGAAAACCTTGCAACCATTCTGGAAAGTCATTGTCCGTAGATGACCAGACTTAAGTCTGGAAATCAAAGACTGGTTTTCTCTTGGGAGGACACAGAACTGGTGCTTGTCCCTCCTGCTCTGTACCAGTCATGTGCAGCATTAAATTTCCATTCCTGCAAGCATTGGGTTTTGATGGTACGGAGGCGACAATATAAATGAGCCAAATCGACCCAGCAGTTAGAGAAAAAGGGAAGAACTGAGTTTTTCCAACTTCAATTTAGCGCCACTGTTTTTCCAACCGGTCTGTCCAGTCAAGTTAATAGGGAGTACCAGGAAATTCTGTACTTCTGACAATATGGTCACGTTTCCCATAGCATCATCGACTCCTAACCACATACAAGAGCATCTAGGATCACAATCCACATACCAGTATTTACAGAATGTCTATCCACTTACCAGGGCATCCAGGAGGTTGAAATAGTCCTGAACAATCTCCTCATTCCCCGACCTAAGGTCCGGCTCGTTACAGAAGGGACACAGGAGTTCCAGGATGTTGCGGTCTCGGATCTGGAGGCTGAAGTAAGCTCGGAGACATTCGTGACAGGCACGGTGGGGACAATACAGCATGCTCTCCATCTGTGGACGACATCAATCCATTCATCGTCTCTTTGTTCACTGTTACATCTATTGAAGGGGGTTACTCTTTCTTCACAGTATAGATGCTGTCTCTCTTTACCTTGAGAGACGACCTAGTGTCCAGCTACTTGACCAGCTCGGTAACTCCAAGGAAGAGGTTCTAAGGACGACTATCAACCATCCAAAACTTATCCAAAACTTTTTTTTTTTTAAACACGGTCAATTTATACATTCAAAGAAATGTATATATTTTTCTTTGTTTTTAGATTACAAAAATATTTACATATATAAAGTTGACTACTCTTGTAGTCGTAACAACATCCTTATTTTAAACTTATAGGACAAATTTTCATTAATAGTTGGCTGAATAATTCACCTCATTAGTGGTGAATATCAAAACATAAATTGTATGTGTGTTATCACAAAATCTAAAATTAAAAAACGGATATTTCTGGAATTATCGCAATCATGCCGAATATTTTTATTGTTAACATGCCGATATACTGCAAATTTGCCGGAAAAAGCTTTGAATTACTGCAATTTTTTCGAAAAATGTTTAAAATGTTGCAATCATTCCGAAAAATGCTGGAAATACTTCAATAATTCCTGAATGCTTGAAATACTGCAATCATTTCGAAAAATGATGGAAATAGTGCAATTATTCCGAAAAATTCTATTGTTGACATGCCAACAAATCTTTAAATACTGTAAACATGCCCAAAAATCCTGGAAATACTGTAATCATTTATAAATGATTGTAGTATTTCCAGGTTTTTTGGGTATGTTTACAGTAATTCCGAAAGATGCTACTGTAAAAATTTTGAAAAATGCTGAAAATACTGAAATCATTCCAAAAAAATATAAATTCTGCAATAATTCGGAAAAAAACCATTCTCGATTCTACACGTCTGGAACAAATCTGTCTCAAACTTATAATCAGCTCACAGATCTTGTGTATCTACCGTTTGACGACGTAAAAGATTGAAAATCCCCAGACAGACAAACAGATAGATAAGTAGACCTACCCTGCAGAAAGCCACAGTGCCGGCACATAGCTCGCACTCCTGCTGCAGGTAAGTCAGCGCGGCCTCCACACTGGAGCAGCTCTGGGCAGCTTGCAGGACGTCGGACTCTTCGAAGTCCATGGCCAGTAGTCTGGCGGCCATCTCAGCCTGGTGGAGGTTGGGACAACGCCCATCGGCCAGCAGGGATTGGACTTTCCGCTGGGACAACCATCGCTCTTGGTGAGACGACCAGTGTCAAAGTATTGTGTCGCACTGCGTCAATACGTATGGTGGTGAATCGGTCAGGCCTCATAAACATTCTTTCTTTCATTATCTTGAAGATGGAAGTTGCCTGTGACCAGTATTCATAGTTCTCTGAAAAAAGACACACTTCGGCCAATGAAGATTTTATATTTTCGACGTTTCGAATATTTTAATTAAACATTTTGACGAGCTGTTACTGATGTCTTTGAGCGGTATATGAAGCATTCTCCAACGGTCTTTCAAATTTACCACAACTTCGAAATAACGAGTCATAAGCAAAATATTTAACTAACCACCGACTAGGATCTTGAAGGAATAAAAAAAAAATGGTAATAATAAAATTTAAAATATTATCCAAGAAAGATTCTGCTTTAAAAGCCCAGTTACAATCGATGAGATTTTGGGAACAGATGCTAATTGTTTTTGTTGTAATTATTACTTGCAATAATAGATTTTGCTTGTTTCTCTTGAATTGTAATTAAATATCTTTGAATGCAAGCTTCTATCAAACCAGAAATTAATAGTGAATGCAGGAGAAACCTTGTAAATACCTTAAAATAGATTGTTGATGTGAAAACATATTTTGCGGAAGAGCTTTGCTCGATGCAATACCTTGAAATTATATGTATGTACCTCTACAGACCTATAAGATTATGTCCATAGTTCACTAAACACCCCTAAGCTGCCTTCTATAGAAAATACAGGGTATACTCCAAACCAATCCAATACAATAGTAGAGCGGTCTAGATATTAATTTGGCGAAACCGCTGAGAGGGTTCACTACTGATGAGCCAAGCCCTCTCATTCAATAACTCATATCATTGCAGTAAGGTCTGTAGAGATAATATTTGATGATATTTAAAAGAAATGCATTGCCAGTAAAATTATTTGTGTAGGATTGTGATATTACTGAATGAACAAAAAGAGATAATAGAACCATCTTAACCGTAATATTATGTATTAAGCTCTATATAGTTATGAATATTAATATATATAGTCACGACCGTCTTTTCTCATCGGCCGGCCGCCTCTGTCACGGATGCGCGCGCACAGGGAGGTCACGTGCTCGCCGGCAGCCAATAAAAAAAAAAAAAACTCCCTCGAGCCGGATTTGAACCAGCGACCTAAGGATCACCGTTGTAACATCTACAGTCGGGTAAAACACGGGCGTTGCCCGGGTCATTCGGCTAGTTTCTTCATAAGTATTAACAAAAGTTGTAATAGGATGCATTACGCGCCAACTGTTATATGAATTCTGAACTATTTTTGACGCTTATGATTCTTTTCGAAATAAATCAATTTTCTACTGCCCTTACTGAAATGATAAAATAATGGGAGGGCCTTGTTCAACAGTGGTAAACCTCCTCAGCAGTTTCGCTATTTTGATTTGTCAAATTATCTTACAAACATAAGCACTTTTAATCTTCTCAGTTATGCGGGAAGAATGTTGTTTATTTGTTAAGTGAACTGATCTCCCACGTCATTGGACCAATGTGGCCATGTTTATATATAAAAGAGGGTTGAAACGGAATGCAAGGAGTCGTGGAGTGGTGATCGAGTGGAGACGCTTAAAGCGTTCTCTGTGTGCTTGTCTGGTGATCTCCTCGCATACCTGTTTAACCCCGGTCCGCTCCTTATCAACGCTGCAAATAAAAAAAGATAAGTACTGTTTTTATTTCATTTAACAAATCGTGCTTTTTTTATTTGACTTCCATTTTGTTGTTGGTGTTGTACTCTTGAGTGTACCTTTTTCTGTGTTTAAGTTACTCTTACTATAGGCCCTAATATATTGATTTTGTCAAATCTACCAATTTTTAGATTTTATTTCGAAAAGAATCATACGTTTAAATAGTTTAAATCTATATATAAATAAATGAATGTTTGTATGTTTGTTTGTTTGTTTGTTTGTATGACCGGTATACAAATTCGCAGTAGTTCACTAATTCAAACCAAAATTTCCATACATAGGTAAAAAAATACGGGGAAGACGATAGGCTATTTAAAAAAATATATAAATCAATTATTAAAACTATATATTCAAATTATTCTACTTAGCTCACGAACAGCGCCCTCTATCAAAGATTAGATTAAATTATGCTGATGCAAACAAATAGATAATGCTAATAACAAACAATTAAAAAAAAAATCTTGTCTAAATATATATCACTCGGGTAGATATGCACACGGGTCAATCCCGGCGCGAAGCCCGGGTCACCCGTCTAGTTTCTTATAAAAGTAGAACCTCCATGAGAGGACACTCACGCTAGAGAACACCTCTCTATAAAGAACAGTTTTCATTTATAAAATTTCCATTTTCACAATTTAGCAATTCTCCGGTAAGAGGACATCTTTCCCTAAAGGACATTTTACCCCTTGAAAAAGGAACAAAAGTTAACGGTGATGAGTTTCTTTTATTAATGCTGTAAATTCGGCAAGCTTTCGGACTTTTACGTTCTTCGACAGGCAACTTTTCAAGAATCTGAAAGATAATATTTATATACAGGTAAATATTTACATAATTAGAACTTAGCGAAATAAATGATTATTATACAAAATTATTTTCTCTATATCTATGTATAGAAATTTGTTTGAAGAAAAGGATGACTACTTTAGGATGCAGGGAAAGGCAAAAAATCATCTGAAACCCCTCAGACAAGTGTTGTCCTTTACAGGGAGGTTCTACTGTAATAAAAAATCTCTCACAAAGAGTGATTCAATATCTTACCTCGAATTCGACGTCTTTCTTTGGAACTTTTGGAGTTAGAATGATTTGTTTTAATGGCCTTTTGGCTAGCGGGGATTTAACTTGTTCTTGCGTATTGCGTTCTTCTTTTCGGACTGGTGTGGGACTTCTTGGTCTGATGATGGCCACCTTGCTGAGAATGGGATTGTAAGCCTTGTCTGCTGGAACTTGCTCGGATTTATTTTCTTCTACTTTTGAGGAAATCTCGGGAACTCTTGAGGTGCTTGGTTGTTCTTGTTGAGGCTCTATTATCTTTATTTCTTCTTTTTTCTCTGGTTCTTTTATTTCTTCTTTTTGCTTTGTTTCTTGAGGTTCCTCTTTCACTTTCATCACTGTCATTAAAGGTCTTTGTTGAGAGCTAAGTGGTCGATGCCCATCTTTGGAAAGAACAGGAATGGAAGATGGACCAGCCATGCTGTGTGATCTCTGCAATTTCATATTTGGTTTGCGTGATGAGATCGGCTCTTCTGCTGAAGCCATCAAAAACTTCTCTTTCATACTTGAAACCAAGCTTCCAGATCTCTTCAATTTTACCTCTGGATCCTTCTTAGCTGGCGTTGGAATGGCAGAAGACCTAGAATCCTTGTTCTTTGCTAATGGCTTTGATTCTTCTTCGAGTTTTACTTCATTGACTTCTTTGGAATCCTTTTGGAATCGTACCTCGGGTTCTTTTGCAATTAGGGTAATATGTTTTAAATCATTTTCTTGAGGTTTCTCGCTTTTATCATTTATCTGTAGAGGTTTTGTAACCTCTAATTCCTTTGGTACACTGATAGGTTCATTTTTGATTGGACTCTTAGGTTCAGAATCAAAGGAATCGTTCTTTTGAATATACTTATATTCTGATTTATCTTCAAACGGTTCTTTAGCGTTAATATTTTCTGTCGATAGTAATAACTTATTTACTTCTAGGATCTTAGGAGGAGATGGTTGTCTCAAGTCTTGCACAGGTATCTGTTGAACTATATCAGCTTCTTCTTTATCATCTTCGCTTTCAGATATCTGTGGTATTTCTTCTTCTGTTGCAGACATCAGGGAATCTGTGGAGAGATAGGCGGATCCATTCTCAAGATGGCCATTCAGTTCTTCAGGCAAGCTGTCTTTACTGTCTTGTTGCTCGAGAAATGGATGACCATTCTGATTATTCAAATTCAATTCGTCATTACTTATGTTGAAGACAATTGTATTTTGTGTTGATCTAGGTATAGGCGATCTTCTGTCTTCGACAACGAAATTTGATGGAGCTTTATATTCTGGAATATCGATATTTCTAGAAGATATTTGATCCATTTGGACTGTTTCAACTGAATTATTACTTGGGATCTCTTTCGGATTTGAAAGACCACTTTTACTCTTATTGGAAAGATCTACTGGAAGCTCTTCAAGAAAAAATGACGTGGAACTTTGTTCGATATTACCTTCTTCCAAATTATCTTTCTTCTGTATTTCTATCAAGTTTTGATGTGTTGTATTTCTTGTTTGATCTAGTTCTTCATTTGAATCGCTTTTGTTCACATTTATTCCAAAGAGTTGAAGTAAGGATGGTATTTCGGATTTCTTTTTTGATTGTTGAGACGTTTCTGTATCCTCTTGCTCTCGTGTAGGTTTTGGTGAAGGCGGTGGAGACGATTTCTTCAATCCCAATCTAGATAAAACTGATTTTTTACTTTTCGAACTTGACTCTTTTGAAGATTCTTCTTCCTCTGGTTGTTGATTACTTGCTTCTTCAGTTGGAGATTTCTCTTTCGATTCGGGGGTCTCTATTTTGTAGCTCTTTTGAAGAGTCATTAATTTGTTAAGGATTCCTACTTTCTTAGCTTCAGCATCTTCACTGCTTCTTCTTTGAGAATGTATGGCTTGATGCTCACTCAGTAAATCTTGAACTGAAAACCTCCTTCGAAGTGTGGAAGTTTGCATAGGTGGTTCAATTTCTTCTTCAACTTGTCTCTCTTCTTCTTCTTCTGCAACATTTTGGTTATAAATCATCTGATGCTCTGACACAAGATCTTGAAATGAAAATTTTCTTTGTGACGATCTAGGTTGTTTGCTTTCATCTTTTTGAATTTCTTTTTCTTCTTTGGTAGGATTGGTATTTAAATCAGCGATGAGATTCTGAAGAGAAAATTTGCGACGTGATCTTCTAGCATCATTCTCTGTGGAATCAGGTTCGTCAGTAATTCCTGAAGCAGATTCTCCCAGGCTCACAAGATCTGATAAGTCGTCAGAGGTCTTGTCATCCATGTAGAATGGAGGTTGATCCTTGTTATCCACGCCGCATCCAGGGCCCCAAATCTTCATCAGGAAGGAAGGAGGCTGAGAGGCCTGTGGCCTGATGAGTTCAGAAAAAGCAGCTTCCACTTTACCTCCATTTGCAGCCAAAGATTCAGCAATGGCCTTACGGCTGAAATGGCCCATGGATTCTAACTCTTGGATCTACAACATACAAAATTTTCAACATTAGCTATGTTATTCTGATAATAACAGAGAACATTTGTCAAATTTTGGAAAGCCATCCTCTTTCTCCAATAGTCAAATTTGACAAATCCCTAAGTCCTTTTTCAATAGCCAAAGTTATTAAACCCTACGTCTTCTTCTAATGGTCAATTCTAATAAAAAGTACTACGTCCTCTTTCAATGGTCAAAGTTGGAAAAGTCCATTTTAAATTGTCAAAGTTGGTAAAGCTCTACCTCCTTTTCCAATGGTCGAATTTGACAAAACCCTACGTCTTCTTCCAATTCCAAAGTTGGTAAAACCCTACCTTCAATTCCAAGGGTCAATTCCAAAGTACTACGTCCTCTTTCAAAGGTCAAAGTTGATGAAGCCTTACGGCCATTCCAAATGGCCAAAGTTGTTAAAGCCCTACCTCCTTTTCCAATGGTCAAATTTGACAAAACCCTACGTCTTCTTCCATAGCCAAAGTTGATAAAACCCTACTTCCTCTTCCTACTTTTAATTCCAATGGAAAAGTACTATGTCCTCTTTCAATAGTCAAAGTTGAAAAGGCCTTACGTCTATTTCAAATGGTCAATGTTGGTCCTATCTCATTTTCCAATAGCCAAAGTTGACAAAACACATCATTCTCATCCAATGGTCAAAATTTGCACTTTATTCACTTACATTGTGTTATATTAGCCCTTCTACCAATGATATACACGTATATCAGATGTATAAAAAATATTGCATCTACCACAAATACCATGTTATTTGCTCACTTCCCATGTTAAAGGGCAGTGTTCACCAAGGAGGTATTCAAGTTGGGCACCAAAACCTATCGAAAATATAATAATGCTGGGGAAAGCTGAAAGAATTCTGAAATAGTATACAGTCCTACTTGGAATTCAGCGCATAACCTTTTCATCGATAACTCACGTAATGTCAAAGATGTATTTTACATTGAAATATTATGGTAACCGCTTGAATCGGAAAGCCGGCCCTGACGCTGTTGTAAATAAAGGAAAGTTAGGAAATAAATAGTTATCGGCACATCTGGCCGACCTTGCGTGTAGTTTATTCTTTACAAGAATTTTCTACAGTAAAGTTCTCTTCTGCCTTTACATCCTTATTTCACTAGAGTCTGGGAACCAATATTCTAGTAATATGTTATTATCTTATCACAATTGAGATGTGGATATATAATTGTCTCAAATTAGAGGTTGAGTGATACGATACCTTTTTCTGCCGGGTTTCCAAGGCGAGGTTGACAGCCCCCCAGACGTTGCCTCGCTGGGCCCTGAGTGCTGCCAGAGCCTCCTCTGTGGCGAGGGGTACCAGGGGATCAAGCTGTCGGCGGGCCAGACTCTCCACGGAGGCCACCATGGTTCGCCAGTTGGTCTCGAGCCAAGCTAAGGCCTTGTTCTGCTCGCCGCAGTGGGTCAGTGCGGCCTGGAGGTCGTCCGGGGTGTAGCCTCGCTTCTCGGCATCCTATCGTACACATTGTACTGTGGGTATTGTTGGGGAGATGAGGAGATTGTTGGGGCTTTGGGACATACATAATTATGTGGGCATTTTTGGGGCTTTGAGACATACATATTACTGTGGGGATTATTGGGGCTTTGGAACATACATATTAATGTAGGATTGTTGGGGCTTTGGGACATACATATTAATGTAGGATTGTTGGGGCTTTGGGACATACATATTAATGTAGGATTGTTGGGGCTTTGGAACATACATATTAATGTAGGATTGTTGGGGCTTTGGGACATACATATTAATGTAGGATTGTTGGGGCTTTGGAACATACATATTAATGTAGGATTGTTGGGGCTTTGGGACATACATATTAATGTAGGATTGTTGGGGCTTTGGGACATACATATTAATGTAGGATTGTTGGGGCTTTGGGACACACATCGTACTGTGGAAATGGTTGGGGCTTTAGGACACAAACATCGTGTTGTGGGGATTGTTGGGGCTTTAGGACATACATCTTACTGTGGGAGGAACTTATTGTTTGCTTTGGGATAAACGTCGTACTATGAGGAAACCCTCATTGTTGGATTTGTGACACTCATCGTACTGTGGGAGACCTTTTTCTTTTGGCTTTGAGACATACAGATCGTGCTATGGGGTAAACCCTATTGTTGGCTTTGGGACACACACATCGTATTGTGGGGTAAACCCGTTTTTGGTACATTAACATCGTAATATGAGTAAAATTTTATTGTTGGCTTTGGGACATACACACCGTTCTGTGGGAACACCTATTTTTGGATTTGGGGCACACATCGTAAATTGTAGATGAAACCTAATTGTTAGTTTTGGGACTCACATTGTACTTTGGGTTAAACCCCATTGGTGGCTTTGGGACACAAATTGTACTATGAAAAAAAAAACCCATTGTTGGCTTTTGGAAATACATCGTACTGTGGAGACACTTATTGTTGGCTTTGGGACACACACATCGTATTGTGGCGTAAACCCCATTGTTGACTTTGGGACACACACATCGTATTGTGGCGTAAACCCCATTGTTGGCTTTTGGAAATACATCGTACTGGGGAGACACTTATTGTTGGCTTTGGGACACACACATCGTATTGTGGCGTAAACCCCATTGTTGGCTTTGGGACACACACATCGTATTGTGGCGTAAACCCCATTGTTGGCTTTTGGAAATACATCGTACTGTGGAGACACTTATTGTTGGCTTTGGGACACACACATCGTATTGTGGGGTAAACCCCATTGTTGACTTTGGGACACACACATCGTATTGTGGGGTAAACCCCATTGTTGACTTTGGGGCACACACATCGTATTGTGGGGTAAACCCCATTGTTGACTTTGGGGCACACACATCGTATTGTGGGGTAAACCCCATTGTTGACTTTGGGTCACACACATCGTATTGTGGGGTAAACCCCATTGTTGACTTTGGGGCACACACATCGTATTGTGGGGTAAACCCCATTGTTGACTTTGGGTCACACACATCGTATTGTGGGGTAAACCCCATTGTTGACTTTGGGACACACACCTCGTACTGTCGTGGATTCGCAATAAGCTGTTATGGAATATTTAAGTCTCTCCTGGTATCACATATACTTTAAACTGTAGTGGCATCAACAAAGGTTTTTATTGCTGTTTGACTTTTTATATAAAAATCCAACGTACATATATTCCTCACACAGGCTCAGTTAAATTATTCAAACCATGAAAGTACAATATTTTTTTGTGATTTGGGGGTTTCATAAGCAAAAAAATAAAGAATAAATTAGAAAGAAGCTTCCATCCTACAGTTAGTTACAACAGGATATTCTACAGATTTAAAAAAAAAGTACATTGCCAACAATAGCCAAAATTCACAAGAATTAAGGATAACATTCAGTATGAAACTGTGTTAAAGTAAGATTCCATTAGAAGAGAAAATTGCTATAAAGTATGAAATAAGAATATAAACCGTAGCAATGTGTTTCTTTATTCGTACAAAGTACAAGCTTTCAGAACTTTATAATCCTTCCACAGACATAGCTGTAAGTTGAGCTATATATGTATATAAGAGCTATATACCCTCATTATCTCAACTTATAGCTATGACTGTAGAAGGATTATAAATATCTGAAAGCTTGTACTTTGTACGAATAAAGAAACACATTGCTACTGTTTATATTATTATTTTATTGTGTTAAGTAAATCGTAAAATTAGGCCAACTAGATCGAGACTTACCCTGATCATTTGCACCAGCTCCAATCCCTGAGACTTCATGGCCTGTTGTCTTCTCTGCTCCACAAGCTTCTCCAGGCTGAGGTAGTAATCCTGTTTGGATGGTGCAGGGGGATCCTGCCAATCCTGTCACAACCTCTAGTATAACATTTTCAATCATTATATTGTTAACTCAAAGCAATAACGCGCATATATACATATAAAATGAAAGGATTTAAAAGCACGAATGTTTCTTTTATACATAATACAAAATTCTACTGTCCTTACTGCGATGGAAAAATATATTGGGAATCCACCCTTCAGTGCTGCGTATATAAGCGAATCGTCCAATACAGTGTTAGAGCTCTGAAAGGCGGTCTGGTGGATTAAATTGGCGAAACCGCTGGGAGAGTTCACCACTGATGAGCCAAGCCCTCCCAATATATTTTTTTCATCGCAGTAAGGGCAGTAAAAGTTTGTATTATGCATAAAAGAAACATTCGTGCTTTTAAATCTTTTCATTTTATATTGTTAACTGTGGCAAGGAAATCCAGGACTCGAGACACCTACTGCTGGAATGTCCACTTTTCTTTATCGCTAGACAACAGACAATAAATATTGTTGTAGATCTATATCAATTTGTAAATACTGGAGATTATTATCATAGGTTTAACCATTTTTGTAAATATATTTATGATTCATAGAAGCATAAGGCGCCTCTCCCGTCAAAATAAACGTCAAAACCTGACGCCATCTATTGACCGTCGCCGCAACTAGCGGCCTCGGGTCGGTGACAAAGCTACATGCTTCTATGGATCAATTTCCTCCCGGCAAATTTTCCATCTATATTTATGATTATCTTTCTAACCTGGAAATATCAGGTTTCTAATATATCTTATTGTTTTTTTAATTAATTCAATTTTTTGTATAATTATGTCAAGGAGCCCGCTTGAGAACGATCAACCAAGTGCTGTGATGTCACTAACCAACGTCGATATAGAGCAGACTAAAGACCCGGATTTAGCTAAAATAATCGATAATTTAAACTCGGGCTACACCAGAAAGGAATTCAGCATTATCGACGGCATCTTATACAAGAAAAACTATAGCACAACTGGAAGACCCTGGCTTATGATGATTCCTAAACACTTAAGATCGAAAGTTATGGCAGATTTACATGACGCTCCTACAGCTGGGCATTTGGGTTTCGCCCGAACGTATGACAAAGTGAAGAAACGATTCTATTAGCCTGGCCTTTAAAGAACTGTTCGCCAATATGTAAGCCATTGTCGGGAGTGTCCACGAAGGAAGAAATTACCTCGACGTCCGGCTGGACAACTTGTATCCATACCACCTGTAGAAAAGCCATTCTATAAGGTCGGGGTTGATCTCCTTGGAAGATTTCCAGTTTCTAAAGATGGAAACCGTTGGATCATTGTGTGCACCGATTATATGACAAGATATGCCATAACGAAAGCGATCCCAGACGGAGGAGCAATCGAAACAGCTAAGTTCCTGGTTGAAGATGTTATCTTGAAGCATGGAGCTCCTAGAGAAATGATAACAGATCGCGGAAGAAATTTCATTTCTCAAGTAATAAAAGAGATCAATGCTCTGTGCGGAATTGTGCACAGATTTACAACGGCCTACCATCCCCAGACCAACGGCCTGACTGAAAGGTTCAACAAAACTCTGGGAGATATTTTGTCCATGTACACAGGTGTTGAGCAGAAGGACTGGGACCAAGTTTTACCCTACGTAACTTTTGCTTACAACACGGCTAAACAGGAGGCAACCGGCTACACTCCGTTCTTTCTTGTCCACGCCCGCGAGGCCGAGACCTACATCGATGCCGTACTACCCTACCTACCAGATGAGATCTCTGACGACTACGTTGGAGAACTTGTGACCAGAGCTGAGGAAGCGCGTCAACTCTCCCGATCACGCCTTCTACAATCACAGGCGAAAGACCGTAGACTTTACGACCAGAAACATACTCCAGTCTATTACCAGAAGGATGATCTTGTGTGGGTTTTTACTCCCATCCGAAAAGTAGGGCTCTCAGAAAAGCTACTGAAGAGATACTTCGGTCCCTACAAGGTGACCAAGAAGCTTTCAGAAGTTACGTATGAAGTAGAGCCCGTGGACCCGTCTCCCCGATCACGGAAAGCCAAGGATATCGTCCATGTCATTCGGATGAAGCCCTACCTGGACCCTGAAGAACAACATTCTATTCTGCTAGGGAACACAGGCCGTGATAGATTTCCTTCCAGAACAAGGGCTGAGACAAGCTAATCAGCGGTTCGCTGTTTTCTCTAAAGAGGGAGAAATGTCAAGTAGCTCCATCCAGATGGGACACCTGTCAATCATCCCTGGACCCCGGGGGGGACCACATGATCCCCCCCTGATCGGTAAATAAGGAAAACGGGACGGTGGCGGACATTAGGATAATCTTCAACTTGGAGTAGGTTGTGCTTTCTCTCTCTCTCCCTATAACTACCCTTATAATAAACGTGACATAATGTCAAGTAGCTCCATCCAGATGGGACATATTTTGGTGGAGACGCTGGGTTACCTGACGGAACTTCGAAGAAGTCGACGTCTACAGGGACGTGAACCAATTATTGAACTTTTGCCACAACGAATAAAAATGGAAGACGGCCACAGACCTACTGTTAGCGGATCCTACCTCCCTTGTCAGCGCCAACGAGATCCATCTACCTTTTCTGGAGATGGAAATATAAACCCTGGACAGTGGTTGAAAGAGTACGAGAGAGTGTCGAAGTACAACAGATGGGACGACACCATGAAGCTTGCCAACGTCGTCTTTTACTCGAACGGAACTGCTGGAAGGTGGTTTGATAATAACGAAGAATCACTCAACTCGTGGAGAAGCTTTGAAGACGCATTCCGCGGTGTGTTCGGACTGCAGGAGGATTCTGCTCGACGCGCCGAGGAAGTTCTGAAGTCAAGAGCACAGAAGGCCGAGGAATCCAGCGAGTCATACATCCAGGATATTCTTAGTCTCTGCCACCAGGTGAACCCTCGCATGGAAGAACGTGAGATAGTTGCTCACATTATAAAGGGAATTTCGGAGGACACATACCAGGTATTGGTGGCGAAAGACATACAGACGGTAGATGAGATCCTGAAGTTTTGCCGTCATCTGACAACGGTCAAGCAGCGCCGGATCGGCCGTACGAAATTCGCCAGGTTGTCAAACGTAATGCCCATTTCATGTGTTGACGACTCAGACGACTTGGCCGGCTTAATTCGCCGCATCGTTAGAGAAGAAATACAAAAGGTCCTCTCATCACCTGAAGTGGTCAATCCTCTCCGAGAAGTGAACGCCCTGGAACAGACTGTGAGGGAAGAAGTTAGCCGTGTTCTCCAACCTAACAGAGCACAAATCAACGGAGGACAAACCAACCCAGGAAGACGGAACATTGGAGAACCTACGACGACAAACCAATCTGCTTCCACTGCGGACGACCCGGACATGTCGTTCGTTATTGTAGGGAACGACGGCAGGTCTTCGCTGAAGCCAGGTCAAGGAATGGCGGAGAAGGAAGAAATGTTGGATTTTCGAGTCGACCCCCGAGATATGACGCCGACGACGACTATGTAACGCCCCAAACCTCGACGTACTTCTACCGGAGCTCTTCCCCACATCCAAGCCGTGCAAGGTCGCCAGCCCGAAGACAATCCCAGTCGCCAGCCCGTCGTTTCAGCCGTTCTCCCAATCCTCAGAATTTGAAAAACTAGGTGGAGCGGCTTCTACCGGGGGTGAGGTCGCCATTGAGGAAAATCCTCCAGGGTATATCGCCGCTAAATTAAAAGAAAATTTTGTTATGGTCGAAATAAATGGACGCAAAATTAAAGCATTGGTGGATTCAGGAGCAGACTTTTCTGTTATTTCAGACAAATTTCGACGCGAACTAAAGACACCTCTCTTCAAAGAACCAGGTCCCATTCTTAAAGCCGCAAATAAAAATTTAATAGAGACCCTAGGAAAATGTGTCCTGAACATAGAAGTTAATGGTCTGAAGATATCCTATGAATTCGTTGTTATGGTGGAATGCAGCCATGACATCATATTCGGATGGGACTTCTTCAAGGCCACCGAAGCCGTCATTGATTGTGGCAGAAATGAACTCCATCTCGGGGAAACCTCCGTCCTGGAATCTCGAGAGGAGGAAAACCAGAGATTGTTTGCTTCCGACGACTTTGTCATCCCGCCTAAATCAATAAAGAAGATCAGTGTGATAAACGAAGAAGTATGCGGTGTTAGAGATGTTTTAGTCTCAACTTCTAAGGACTCTTTATTAAGAAAGGAAGTTCTTATACCAAACTCGTTGGTTACATTTCGACACGGCCGAGGTAGCATTTGGGTTGCGAATGGAGCGTCTTGGCCGCAACTGATTCCATCAGGAATGAATATGTGCACATGGAAAGTTGTGAGAATGGAAATATCTGCAGTCTTATCGAATCCAGCGATAAGTTACAAGAAACGCAGCTAAAGTCACGTGAATGGTCACAGAAGATAAACCTTACTCTAGATCCAGGGCTGCCTGAAATTCAAAGGTTACAGCTTGTTTCATGCCTGGACGAGTTTATTGACATATTTGACTTTGGGGGAACTCCTATTAAGCCCACCAGTACTGTGAAGCACAAGATAAACACAGGAGACAACTCTCCTATCAAACAGCGGCCCTATAGAGTTGCACCAAGTGAACGACGACTAATTCAAGATGAAGTGAACAAGATGATTGAAAATCACATCGTGAAGCCCTCTGAAAGTCCTTGGTCATCTCCTGTTATTCTAGTTCGAAAGAAAGATGGGACCTGGAGATTCTGCGTAGATTATCGTCGATTAAATAAGATAACAAAAAAAGATGTTTACCCGCTGCCACGCATTGACGATGCCTTGGACAGTTTAGCTGGCTCTAGTTACTTCTCCACGATGGATCTTCGGTCCGGGTATTGGCAGATTGAAGTGGACGAAAAATACAGGGAGAAAACTGCCTTCATCACTCCAGATGGGCTGTATGAATTCCGAGTAATGCCTTTCGGTCTATGCAACGCTCCAGCAACGTTTGAAAGGATGATAGATAGTGTTCTGGGCAGTCTTAAATGGAACATGTGCCTTTGCTACCTGGACGATATCGTAGTTTACGCACCTACCTTTGAGGAACATCTACGTCGTCTACAACTTGTATTAAGGTGCATCCAGAAAGCTGGACTAAGCTTGAACCACAAAAAGTGTCTTTTTGGATCAAGGAGGATAAAGATTTTAGGACACCTTGTTGACGCCAATGGAATTCATCCAGATCCAGATAAAGTTGAAGCCGTCTCTAAATTTCCGAGGCCAAAGAATATCTCTGAACTGAGGAGCTTTCTTGGATTATGTTCCTATTACCGAAGATTTATTGAAAACTTTGCTGACAAAGCTAGATCTTTGCATGACCTACTGAAGACTGAAAAACAATTCTATTGGGATGCAGCTCAAGAGAAAGCGTTTGAAGTACTTAAAACAGCTCTAATTTCAGAGCCTGTCTTGGGACACTTTGATGAATCCGCTGATACCCATCTACACACGGATGCAAGCGGACATGGTATTGGAGCTGTTCTTCTACAAATACAAGGTGGAAAGGAGCGGCCTATAGCTTATGCATCTAGAAGCTTGACAAAGGCTGAACATAACTATTCTACAACAGAAAAAGAATGCCTTGCTGTAGTCTGGTCTATTAGCAAATTCCGTCCATATTTGTTTGGTCGACCATTCACGGTTGTCACTGACCATCATTCTCTATTTTGGTTGGTAGGACAGAAAGATCCTTCTGGCCGTTTGGCAAGATGGGCGCTGAAGTTGCAAGAATTTGACGTGACCGTTATCTACAAGAGCGGACGCAAACATAAGGATACCGATTGTCGCTGGCGACAATATGTTTATAACTTCTCCTATTTATAAATATAAATCGACGCAATTATCCCTAGTCGGGATATCGTGTTTTGTGTGTTAAAATAGAATATTGTATTGTTAACAAATCAAAACATTATAAGACGCTAGTGTTTCCCCCAACAAACAAATCAAACTTCTGTTGTTGTTGTTTCTTATATTTCCCTTGTGTAAAAATTACACGAATTCCATAAATTCATGATCTCATGGAATGGAGTATAGGGGAGCAGCTTTCATTGATCATGGCACCATGATCCAGGCACACTTTGGTGAAGGTCTGACTTTGCCTGTAATTTGAGGTCGTTCCTAACATGGAAGCCTTTGCTGCTGACTCTAACATGAGTACAGACGCAGCTCCTCCGTATCCCTCGAGTGGGACCCTTGCTGAGGTCCATCAACCGGGTCAGTTGACCTCAGGATTTAAAAAAAAAAACTTCTACTGTCCTTATATTGCAATGATAAAATAACGGGAGGACCTTTCTCACCAGTGGTGAATCTTTCCAGAGGTTTCGCCAATTTAATTTACCAGACCGCTTCTTTAGAGCTCTAATACTGTATTGGATCATTCTGATTTTATATGCTACACTGAAGGAGGGAATCTTAGAAATGGTATTTAAGCAAACTATGGACATAAGCTTTTAGGACAGTAGAATTACATATAAATATTTGCATCTAGCAATTCTCTTCCGTAAACAATAAAGACAAGGCCAGTTAGGCCTAAATTAATACAAAGCAATAACGCTCCATCCATACATTATTTATTTATTTATTTATTACAAAACACAAGCTATATCCTATGTTGATTTGCATGTAAATGTTTAATCTAGATTATGTACATAGTTTTAAATATATATATACAAATTATTTATAGTTTTAGAGAGAGAGAGAGTGAAAGTTATTTAAATTTACATTTTAGAACAATAAATTATACAAGAAATAAAGATTATTTACACACATATTATCAAAACTCCAATATATCTTTAAAATTACAACCACTAAACCAGTGGCACAAATATAGAACATTCAAAAAATAATAATAATAACAGCAATAAAAATATATACAGTAAACTCTCCTATAACGCGATTAATGTGTGTCCGTGTTGTATGAAATCGCGTTATAGGAATTCGCGTTGTACGAAATAAAACTTGTATAACGCGAATGTTGTTAGGGTAAATTGATTTATTTTATAACGCGTTAAACGAAAATTCGCGTAGTATAAATAAATTTGTCGCAATTTTTTTATCGCGTTGTAAAAACTCGCGTTATAGGAGAGTCTACTGTATCTACTAATTAAAACTAGAAATTTCAATTCTTAATATAATTCAAGTCCAGGTATTTGAGATATAGTCTACAGAATTTGTACATAATGTCTACAGAATCCATACATAATGTTACAAAATATCAAATACAGATTATTAATTTGTATAATTATATTTTGCTACTCTATGAACATTCCTCATTGCTTATCCTGTATTTCATAAATTTCAATCTGTTTGTCATTATAAATAAATTGCTAGTCTTCCACAAGTTTGTCTTTCATAATTTCCTACGTAACAATAAAGTAACGATTATTAAAAATAATTTTAAAGAATGACTCTTTGTTCATTAAAACATATATTGAATGAGCTTGGAACATACTGTCAAAACTTTTTTTTTTCAAATTTATCCCTAGTACACGTGGTACAGGCCATGCTAATAATGTTGGGTCGAAGTATGCGATTGCTTTTACTGTAAGTGCACCACATGTCTACATATGTGAAAAGCAGCTGTCAAAACTTATTGTATCCTTTTTACTTTGTCACTGGCTGTCCGATAAACGAGAAGAATTATGTACTTGTGTCCATGGTTTAGTTGATTACCATTTCTGGAATTCTATCCTTCAGTGCAGCCTACATAAGCAGAATTCTTATTATTAGAGTATTAGAGATCTAAAAAGCGGTCTGTATCGTTCCAATTTTAGTATATGTACCGCCGAACAAGCGTCCACATAGGATATAGCGTGTGTTTTGTAATAAATAAAATAAATAAAAATTATGTATAGATGTAGCGTTATTGCTTTGTATTACCAGCCTAATATAGAAGAAATATACATATCCCCGACCCAGAAATTATATCTAAAACTCTCTACTTCCCAAAATCCAGTTATACAAGAATTGTTCCAATTTGATGGAGACCTCAATCCAAGACATAAAAGACCTGGACTTCACTCTACCTGAACTGTGACCTTCCAGTCAGTTCTGAAGGCCATTTTTTAGAAATTCTTGATGCCTAACATCTCCACGACAAAGTGACTCGTGAACTCTATGCTCGAATGGTACACTGTAAATTTGAGAGGAAATAAATAAATAAATTTATGCCTAACTGGCCTTGTCCTTATTGTTTATGGAAGAGCATTGCTAGCGATCTGGTTGATTAAATTGACGAAACCGCTGAGAAGAGTTCACCATTGAGACGCAAAGCTCTTCCAAATATATATTTTTTTATCACAGTAAGGACAGTATAAATGTATTTAATGTTTAAAAGAAACTTGCGTGCTTAAATGTTTTTTTTTTTCTTCTTGTATATAGATGGCGTGTTATTTACCATATTGCTTACCATAGTATAAATAGGCTTGTATCTCTTTGAATCTCTTAGCTTTTTGCCAGTAGAAGGGCGTGTGGCCTGAAAGCTCGCTCGCGTTTTATTAAAAAGAAACTCATCTTCCTTCGCGCTTTACTTACTTACTTACTCGTAAACAGGAAGAGTTCTATCGCTTATTCATTTCCCTATAATCAAAGAATATTATGATGCATTAGCGCGCCATCTGTTATGAAAATTCGAAACTGTGACTTGGTTCTGTTAAATTGTTGGTTTTTCTCTTATGTTTCTTAAGTTTACAACGCACACACATGTATTTGCGTGTGTGATAAATTGTACAAACGTGAAATTGTACGGGAATCTGATGGATAAATTAAGAAAAAGGAATCTCCTGATCATAACAAAAGGTTTCTGATGGCCTTATACCATCTATCGGAATAAATATCAACTAATTGTTGAATTTTCAATGATTCCAAAATTGGCCAAATATTTATACTGAAAGATGGCGCAAGCCATCAGCAAATTTTAGTTAGACGATTAAGACATGCCTTTTCTTAATATATACAATATTATAGACGTGTAAGATTCTTTTAAAAATAAAACAATTTCTAATGTCCTTACTGCAATGGAAAACTTAATAGGAGGAAATGACTCATCAGTGGTTAACCCTCTCCGCGGTTTCGCCAGTTTATCATTATTACGAGTAAATATATAGTTGCGGGAAGGTAGATAGACCTACCTCGGCTGGGTTCATCAGAGATACGCGGCTAAGGCTCCGGACCATGTTCCCGTAGCGGCCGACGGTAGGTTTGGTATTTCCCATCAGTGACGCTCGGGACAGGGAGCGTACAAGATTCGACCTTTCTTCTTCCTGGTAGGGGATAGGTGACGGTGAAGGAGAGAATCGTGGTGTCTGACAGAATGAATCAACACGGTTTGGTTTCGTAATGGGTGGTGACGTTGGGATGACTTGTGGTTGAATAGCTGTTGTTGATGATTGTTGCTGAGGTTGATGATGAATAGCGTTGTCTTTCTCCTCCCTTTCTTCTTCATTTTCTGCCGCACGGCTACATGCACGCAGCTGCAGCAGTTCCTCCAGTCCTCTGGAGATTTGCTGAAACACACTCAAGATATTAGATTCTATCTTTCAATAGACAATCAGTTACATAGACAATACTAAGGAAAACAATTCACATCCCCATTCTGTCTTAAACATAGTATTTCCGCATCCTTCTTTTAACTTATCCTTTTATTAGTCTAAATTAGATAAGATCTTGGAGGTCGTACTCATAAAGAAGTTCAAGAACTCTTCTTGGTTCTCTGTGCAGGGATCCTTTGTCCTTTCCAATACAATTTAGTATATGTTGGGGAGTGGCCTCTTCGGTTTTGCACCTAGTGCACATGGGTAAGCTTTTGGCTCCCTCTAGCATCTTTCTTGATTGTAACCATGCCACTAAACAGGATCTTTGGAACAATCAAAGAAAACTTATGAAAACGTCACTAACAATGAAGTATGGATATGCTGAGAACAACGTATGAACCTGTATTTACCTCTCCACATATATTTTTTCTTGGATTACCTGAAGAAAAGCATTTTGCTTGAAAGCTTGTAATTTTCATTTTAATAAAAGAAACTCACCACGCTATTTTTCGTTTTCTCTTTTAACTTTTAAAACGTGGCTAAAGTATGTATGAAACATTTTCGGAGAAAAATAAATGTAATAAAATACTTCCTGATCAAGATATAAGCTCAAATGTCATTGGAAACTTACAACCGGCTTCGTGCTATGTACCTCAACAGTACTGATGCCAAAGAGAGAGAGAGAGCTTGAATATTCATAGATCTAAATACTCGCGTTATGTATAGAGATAAAAAATTCAATGTTTCAATATACAAGGTTGTCCCAAAAGTTCGTAAACACTTGAAAAAAATTGAAATACCAATATTATTCACCGTTTTGTATAATGTCTTTGTATTAAGTATTATTATATAATACACACAACATAAGGCGGCTTATGATTGTAAAACGACATTTGAAAATATCCCGCATGTGTTTCTTTTAAAGGAAAATATCTAAAAAAAAATTAAAGGAAAATTACGATTATTTTTAACCTTAGAGATGAAGTATGAAAGGATGTATTGTGAAGAGTAATGATAAACGAAAAAAATAAAAGTGTCCAGGGATGGGAATCGAACCCACAGTGTTCCTCTTACTGGGCAGATGCCATGCCCACTAGGCTAGGTTCCCATCCCCCTGGACACTTTTATTTTTCCGTTTATGATTACTCTTCACAATTCATCCTTTCATACTTCATTCCTACGGTTAGAAATAATCGTTATTTCTCCTTAAAAATAAATTTATATTTTTCCTTTAAAAGAAACGCATGTGGGATAATTTTCAAATGTCGTTTTACAAGTATTATTTTATATTCGCCGTAATAATATTATTCACCAAGTAATAAGAAAAACAACGTTTTAAGAAAAACAAACATTTTTTCTCAAAATTTTCCAAATTTTGGGATAACCTTATAGTTAGAAAAAGAGAGTGATGCCTTTTCTGCAATGGACTATTTTCTTTTCAAATATATTACATTTATTTACTTCTATGCAAGCATTTTTTTTTTGCTTATCCCTAGTACACGTGGTACAGGCCATGATAATCATGGTGGGTAGAAATAGACGACTGCTTTTACTGTAAATGCACCACATGTCTACACATTTGAGAAGCAGTTCGACTTTACACTTACAAATCTTGGTATAATTCTTGGTACAATACTTGGTAATTAATACTATAGGTATAATTATAACGTTTCCTATTTATAAACAATCAATAACACAGGTCTACAAAAAAAAACCTTTTTTTTTTGCACAAGAGAACCTGATGGTGTTTCTAGTGTAACCTTTCATGCTGAACTCAAAATTCTAATCAGAAATTTCCCATCACCCATGGTTTTTGCCTAAGGTCTTTTTTTTTAGTATTGGGATAAATACAGTAATAAATGCAACCAATGTTACGTAAGCATTTTTAAAGTTACATCATTAACTAAGCTAGCGCTTTATTTTTGACAAGAAGAGTTGGTATGTGGAGCCAAAAGCTTTATTTTATTTGTTATTAATTAAATTTTGCTCTTTAAGAATCATAAATATTAATTTAAATAACAAATTATTGAAATTTTAATTGAATATATCTAATTTATTATTATATAATATTATAATCTGTTTTGCTTTCAACTCTCAAAAATAACGACAAGCTCTATAATGCTATTTGCTCATTAACAGTTTTAATATATATGTTTAAATTGAACCTAACGATTTGTTTAATAGATTTGCAGCAGAAGTGACAGGTAAATTTGAAGTGATTAGTTTATTCTTCTCTATCGATTTGCTTTTATAAATCGTGTGCACTAGACTGTGTCAATATGCCGAACGTTGCATTAATATTCCTGATATTTTCTTTTATATTTGTGGGGAATTAACTTTCAAAGTTCAAAGGCGAAACTTTACACCGCTAATCAAAAAGTGCTATGAACTTTATTTTGGCTTTAAATTCGGTGACCAAGATAAGACTTGGGCTCCTCACTATTGTTGTGTAATTTGTGTTCGACATCTTACAGGGTGGATTAAAGGTGAACGTCATATGCCTTTTGCGGTTCCAATGATATGGAGGGAACCCAAAGACCATTCTTCAGACTGTTATTTTTGTTTGACAAAGACTACAGGTATTACATCCAAATCAAGACCTACAGTTGAATATCCAGATTTGCCTTCTGCTATGAGTCCGGTTCCTCATAGTGATATTTTACCTGTTCCACAGCCTCCTGAAAATGTAATATTTAGTGACGATGATTCAGATAGACGAGAGCAACAGTGGGATGACACAAATTTTGAAGCAGGTGCTTTATCTGAACCTCATTCATTAACCCAAGGAAATTTGAACGACCTCGTACGTGATTTAGATTTATCCAAAAAACAGATTGAACTTTTAGGCTCTAGGTTAAAAGGCTGGAATCTGCTGCATAAAGGCACAAAATTATGCTTTTTTCGTAAGCGTCAAGATGAATTTCAAGACTTCTTTTCATACGAGAATGATTTAGTATATTGCAATGATGTTGTTAGTCTAATGGAAGCGCTTGGTCATGACCATGATACAGAAGAGTGGCGTTTATATTCATTGATTCTCCAAAAATTAGTATGAAAGCTGTTCTCCTTCACAATGGAAATAAGTTCCCATCAGTGCCAATAGCACATGCATCCAACATGAAAGAGACTTACGAAAACATGAAACTGCTTTTGAAAAAGATAGAATATGAAAGATAAGGTTGGAAAATATGCAGCGATTTGAAAGTCGTTGCTCTCTTGCGTGGATTACAGCTTGGATATACAAAATTTTGTTGTTTTCTGTGTGAGTGGGATAGCAGAGATAGGGAAAGGCATTACATTAAAAAAATCTGGCCAAACCGTAAAATCTTTACTCCAGGATATAAAAATATTGCAAATCTACCCCTGATCGATTCAGAAAATATTTACTTACCACCATTACATATTAAACTGGGATTAATGAAGAACTTTGTCAAGGCAATGGATCGAAATGCCAGTGGATTTGCCTACCTAAAACAAACATTTTCTAGTATATGTGAAGCGAAGATTAAAGAAGGCATTTTAGTTGGACCTCAGATTCGAGAATTGCAGCAGGATGGAAATTTTCAAAATAGTTTGAATGAAGTTGAAGCAGCAGCATGGAATTCCTTTAGAAACGTTTGCAAAAACTTCTTAGGAAGTGTCAAGGTTGAAAATTACCGAGACATAGTTAATGATCTGTTGCTTTCCTACAAGGCACTGGGATGTAACATGTCCCTCAAGATCCATTTCCTGCATTCACATCTAGATTTCTTTCCAGACAATCTTGGCGCAGTTAGCGATGAGCACGGTGAGAGGTTTCATCAATATATATCAAGCATGGAGAAGCGGTACCAAGGTAAATGGAGTCCCGCTATGCTTGCCGACTACTGCTGGACACTCAAGAGGGATCTACCACAAGCAAAGTATAGAAGAAAATCCACTGTCACTGCTTTTCAATAAATAAATATGTTTCGTTCATATATGCCTATATATTAACAATATTTCCAAATTTCAAGTAGGTGCATCTCAGAAATATTGCGTAATAGAAAAAAACTAATGGTATATTTGGATTCAGGACATGTACATAAGATGCTATTTCTTTGTGGACAAAGAAAAATATTTTTTGATAAACCAGTGTAATGTAATAAGGGTTATGCAAAACTGCTTACGTAACATTGTTTGCATTTTTACTGTATTTATCCCAATACGAAAAAAGACCGTCACGCAAAAACCATAGGTGATGGTAAATTTCTGATTAGATTTTTGAGTTCAGCATGAAAAGTTACACTAGAAACATAATCAGGTTCTCTTGTGCAAAAATCTTGTTGACCAGTGTAATCACAATACTTTGTGTTTTAATATTTAATTTAATTACAAGGTTAATCGAAATATATAAACAAAAAAAAACGTATGCAGAATTACAAAAAGAGAGAAAGTACAGTGTTAAATAACTATGAAGAAAAATCAAAGAATAGTTAAAAATTATAAATAAATAAATACAAAGCATGTTACAATGGTTTTTTTTTTTGCTTATCCCTAGTACACGTGGTACAAGCCATGATAATCATGGTGGGTAGTTAGCGACTGCTTTTTTTTACTGTAAGCGCACCACATGTCTACACATGTGAAAGCAGTTCGACTTTGCACTTACAAATGTGCCAGAGCCCCGTTTGGTTACTTGCACTCGCTGGTGGGGTTGGACTTTTGCAAGAATCGGGGGGCCATTGGAGCATTTTTTTTTTTTTAAACAGAAAAAGGTGTCCAATGCGGGGATCGAACCCGGGTCGTAGTGGTCGTAAACCAAACGGTTTAACCAGCCTTCCACCGACCCCCATGTTACAATGGTAATGTTGTTTAATTTAAAAAAAAAAAGAGAGAAAAGAAAGAGAAACTCAAGCAGCCTTGGTACCTTATATTACATTTAACTTACTTCAATAAATGTACGATCGAATATTAATCAACTTATCTTACAATACAAACTATAATATTACAACGCAACTCTGCCTTTGCTGGTACCAAGCCCGCATGAAAAAGAAGGGGGAGCAGTAACAAGCTCACTAAAAAAAACCTGGGCTCAGCTGATAGTACCCTGTAAGGGCTCCTAATCCAGGGATACAGGATGAGCAGTGTCTGGGTACTCCATGTTAGGAGCGGCTGCACATGGCGTCTGTTCCTCATGTCAGAGGCGGCCATTTCTTTTGGAGCTAAGTCGGCCTGCCACTAGTGCTCCCAGTCTTAATGACAAAGGCAGATGCATTCAACTTCACCCATTCTTAAGCTCTACAAGCTTGATGCCCTAATATGATTGAGTGGAGATAAGAAAGAAGAAAAAGAATATTAAAACGTCGTTTAAATTTTAAAAAATTTAAACATAATTTGATGATATTCAAATAAGTTGCTATATATGTATAATACTTATTTTCTGAATAGTTTTCATACCAGGAATATTTAGGGGGAATATCTATTTCTGCGATCGGGTTGGCAGCAATGCGGCCGAGTGTAGCAATATCCATTAGGTTAGGTTAATTTAGGGTCAGATAGATTATGTTAGTTTGTATAATTATATATGTTTCCCTATTTTACAAATTGTTTCAAACGAAATAATGATTTTGGTAGTTATGATGTCAATTTTCACTTTGTTAATTTATTTCGTTATCCAGAGCTATCGGCTGCATCGAATTATCACGGCGCATGCGTAAGTTGTCTTCATTTTTTGCATTTACCATTATATACGATTCTATAGAACTTCTGTTATTTCCTTGATAACCTTTTATGACAGATTAATGTCCTTGTATGAGCGACAAACATAACTTTGTATATAATACTGAGTCAATACATATCTACTATTGTATAGGCCTTACATTGTATGTATATAGATCAATGTATAAGGGATTTGTGTTAATCTGCTGCTGATCCTCTTTTTTCTGTTTTTAGCGCCCTCTATGTGATACATGCGTCTTTCAATTATCCTTAGCTACCGTTTGATACCCGGGCCGGGGTTAAGCTCACACAGACGAGAGCCGGTGTGAAGTACAGTACAGCTTCTACTGATGATTGGTCGGTGGGACGCATGCGCGGACTCACTAGTCAAATGTTGCCAAAACTCCTTAAGATTTTGTAGTCAGAATTGTGTGTGTAGTGCTTTTTTAAAGTTAAAACCAAATATTCAATCTAACATGGAAGCCAAGTGTTGTCAATAAATCACACAAGCTACTTTAATTAGTATTTTGAGGTAAAAAAGCGATTTTATAAATAGTTTTGAGGTTTATATATACCAGAATCTTTTTCTCTGTCGCGTAAATTATACAAGTTCATGTAAAAAGTTTTAAAGTTCAAGAAATAAACAAATTTATTAATAGTTTTGGGACCTATAAATATACCAGAATATTTTCTCTGTCTCATGTTCGATGGACACTAATGCTCAATGGATTAACGCGCGATGGATAAAAAAGATTACTGTTGGGACTATAAAAACAGACGACTTTGGAAGTTGGCCCTAAAGGGAGATACTGTGTGTATTTTCCAGAAGCCGCTAGAGAGGAGTTAGTGTATCTACAAGATTAGAATCTACGTGTGTGAGGGAAAGTGAACTATCACAAACCTGTTGTTACCTTCTTAGCACCGTCTACCATCTTCTCGTTAGGGTTAGGGTTCAAGGGTCGAGATTCAAGTTTCAGGGGAGGATCAGTGGGCACCGAGCGCGTCTTGCAGCACACGTCACAGATGCGACTCTCCGCTGGGTTCAGGAATGTGCAGTGTGCACACTCCCATGGCCCCCCTAAAAGAACAGAGATCCATCAAAATTCCCTTTATGTAAGCACATGCACTATACCTTTTGGGAAAGATAGGGAAGGAAATCTACTGGAATAACCAGTCATGCATGCTCAACCTATGGCAAGCAAATAATAATTTTTTTTCCTATATGCATATTTGATAATGATCCTTTTGAACAATGTAGAAATTAACCAATTCTGTTCAACCTATAGCAATTTCGCTAAAATCTAATGTTGGACCATAAACTTGGCGGAGGAAAGAAACTCCCCTTCAAAAATATGAAATATATCTCAAGTTATGAATTTTTAAAATTTTGAGGATTAAGACACATTTTGAACCGATTCTGTTTAATGACAACCTTGATAATGATCCTTTATATAAACTTTCGGCTAAAGAATGTTATATCCTTGTCGAAATACGGACATGTCTGCAAACATGTACCTATCGAAACATTGTTACACCACTATATTCACCTGACTTAGCGCTATTCTACCTGATTGGCAAATTGAAATATTCGGATTTCCAACTGGGACTGAAACTCTAAGAGAAGTGAGGAACTAGAGCTGCGAAGGGACTATTTCACTCTTTCCCTCAAAAATATTCCAAACGCACACATCAAATGGGGATTATTTGAAATGGTAGATAAGTTAGTTATACTAAATACATAAATAAACATATTGATGTCTTACATTAAAAAAGATTTTAAACTATTTTATAAGAGTGTGTGAAACGACATCGAGACCGGCATTTTATATATATTTCTAACGCCACCTTATAGTCGATATAATTCACAGTTTGAACTACTCGACATAGATAGTATGTTAATAGTTTAAATGTACTTGAATTGTTCCAGCTGGAGATATCCTGAAAAATAGATTTATCAAATACAGTGGTCAGATCTTCCCGCACGTGGACAGCAAGAAGCAGGGCTAGATGTTAGCACCGAGCTGGTCGGAGACATCCACGGGACAGAGGTGGAGGCCATGGGCGTATACCGGGATACTCGACACCGGAGCGAGAAGAGGGAGCAAGAGCGGCCTGTGTAGATGGACACAATCTATGACTAATCTCTGAACTGATCCCGGAGGATGGTCTCATTTCGTATTGCCTATAAAACCCTGGGGATGGGGGCCGGCTTAGACTTATGTGAATGGTGTCTTAATTGTCTAATTGGTCGGTGCCCATGACCTTTAAAACTTTGCCATATAGCGACATCTTCAAACCTCACTGTTTTGCTGTTTTTATTGTATATATGTAAATATATATATGATTTTCTCTCTTGGTTAAAAAAAACCTTAATTGCTAACTATGTATATATTTGTATCTGTTTCATTTATTATTATTATTATTTTGGTTTCAATTGTTTCTGTGAAATAGTTCTCTGTTTTTGGTGTTGTTGCTTGACGTGCATCCTTTTGGGGATATCGCGTCTGATTGATAATAGATAATTATGTCATCATTTTTAGTTTGGTTACAATTTTATATGGTTAATGGGAATAAACATATTTAATATTCATGGTATCTTACATTGGAGTTTAAAAAAATCTAACCCATCCTAGGTATGACCTAAAAATTCAAAGTGCAGAGGTCATCCAAAAAGGTGATGGCAAATGTCTTTGTGATATGCTAGGTGTAATACTGATTGATTTTCTTGAAGAAGGTAGCACTGTGAACAGTTCACACTATTTTTAACTTTACGAAATCTTGGAGTTATTAAAAAAAAAAAAACAGAGATTTCGCTTAAATCCGTCAAGTTATACCATAACAATGCACGGCCGCACACCTCCTTCCAGACTTCATAGGCTATTGGACAAATGGGCTAGTCACTGATTCCACAACCTCAACAGCCCAGATTTGGCATCTTGTGACTTCTTTTTATTCTCCCCAATGTAAAAGGGGCTAAAGGAGCAAAGATTTGAAGACATACAGGAAGTAAAACGGGCCATAGAGACAGGGTTAAGAAAACAACCTCCAGCATATTTCCAAAGCAGATTTACAGCGTGGGTTCAACGTTGAAGGAAATATATAGACTCTACTGGAGAATATTTTGAATAATACCATTCTATTAAAAATATATTCGATTCATATGTGTACAAAATTTAAATTCAAAATATTTAGTACGTTTCGAATATGTCCAAACAGGTATTACTTTGGAATAACCTATGTATGTATAGAAATATTCAAAACTGTTAACAACTGTGACAATCCGTGATGGTTAAAGTATTTTTATAAATATTCTGTAAGATTTATTGTCTGTCTATCGGTGCCACCATTCAGCTCTTATATGGTAGAAGTTTCTAGAAGTTCTTCTCACATCGTAAACAGCAACGTTTATTCAGCTTGTAGCTCAACCAATGAGTGTATGTACTCAACCCGATCTCCAGAATCGTACAGAAGTCCCCAGCAAGAGTTCTTTCTATGTACAAGGGTCACTCCAAAAGTTTTTCCAATCATTTTTATTAAATCTGTATATTCCAAATTTTCAGAGTTTCTCAAAGTATTCACCCTTAGCGCCTATGCAAGATTTATGTAATAGTGAACCTTGTATGTAACTTGTACTCTCGAAGTGTGTATATAAGTCGCCACCTGTCTGTATATCTGTCTATATACTTAGCCCGGACTTGTGGAACCTAAAAAAGTCTCCTGGAAGATATATTAGGATGGGGGAAGAAATGGGGATAAGAATTGATCCTCAACAAACCTGTCTTTACCTTCTCTGCTTCTTCAAGTTCAAGTGTAAGTTTTTCCATATCCACCTGAAGATGCCCGTTGGTCATTGTCTTTTTAGATTCCTCTTTTGGTTCTTCAACTCTTTTTTCTTCTTTAATTTCCTTCTTGGGAGTCACATCTCCGTTCTGTTTTTCTGGAGATTTCCTTTCAGGCGGTGTACGACTGTTCTTTGAGTTGATGTTCTCTAGCTCAGGTTTGGAGAGCTTGAGTCGGTTCTTGACGATCCGTCTTCCTTGTTTCTTGTTCTCTGTACGTGGTCTGGTGGCGGTCTTACAGCACACTTCGCAGATCCTGACTCCAGAAGGGTTCACTAGGGTGCAGTGTTCGCACTGCCAGGCTTTGTCTGGGATCCACGAGTTGTCTGGAGTGCCAGCGTCAGACTTGGAAGCTGTGGAAGAAGCGGCATCTGTACATTTCCCCCACAACGACCGTGCATTAGCTTCACAAAAACATTTAACGCCATTTTATATATGTAACCTCTACAAACAAGTCGTAATTCACTATCACTACCAATATGGTACCTGGTACTATCAATACCAGGAGGGACCCTCATATATTCCCAGATAATAAATAAATAATAAAGCACTTTTTTTCAATTCCCAAAACTGCCTACCTAGTCTAACAATTTTTTCTAACAACAGATAGAAGAATCGATATATCGTGATAAAATTCTCATATCACGCATATCACAAAATATTGGCACACGCAATATAATAAGAAGAGTCAAATACAGTAATATAGAGGGCTGGTAGATTAAATTGGTGAAACTGGTGTTCACATCACCAATGTGCCATTCCCAATAGATAGAATCTGTAGGAAATAGTTTTCAAACTGTAAAAGTAAGGATAAAGGCCACCGGTATAGAAATCCTTTCAGACACGTTGTCTGGAAGGTGGGTTTTCCAGGTACAATGTCCAAGCACTAGTTTGGATACCGTTACTTGGCTTATGAGTTGAACAAGATAGCAGCAAAGGGCTTCGCATGCCGGCTTGTGGACCGAAAGGTCTGGGTGGCCATCTGCTTCAAGGGTGTAAAAGTAAGGAGTCCTATTGGAGCGTAGGACGGGTTTAACCAAGTCTAAACGGGAGGACAGCAACCTGGCCATGAAACTCTCGTAGACGCCTGTGGGCTGATTGGTCGACCCTATGGAGATACACCATAAAAGCGGGCGCGAGGGGCTAAACCAAATGGCCGCTCGGTGCATGGAGAATGCATTATTCCTATGGCAAGGTGGCTAGTGAAAAAAGATCGGTTTATGGATCGAGAGGTCTGGGTGGCCATATTACTCCTAGGATGTAAATATAATGTTCTAAATATACACTAAGAATTCCTTATTATCTGGAGAAGTAGTCCTCGTCAATTGAGGAAGCCTCCCCGACTTTATATATAATCTCTCTCTTCTATTATGTTTCCCATTTTCTATCTTTTAGTGTGCGTAGGTTGGGTATCTTTGATGGATATGTCAATGAAATTATCTAAAATCTAAATCTACATTATCACCTCTCATGAATAACCATTCAGAAACATGAATAACCTTGATCTCTCCTGGAAGCGACAGTCTCTCATTGGAGGTTGTATTATATCAGTAATGTTTTTATATTGTATAAGGGCAGTCGCTCTAAAGAGGGTAATCTCTAATGAGATAGATCAGGGGTCGGCAAATTTTGAGTCGGAAGAGTCAAAAATTACAATTTACAAAATGACAAAGTTTTTAAAGAGCCACAAATTTTTTCTTTACAAAAATATATAGTACTCTCATAAATAATATTTACGTATAGAACTATATAAAAAGTCGTAGCTTTACATTTAAAGAGAATTGCATGTGGCTCACGAGCTGCAGTTTGCCGACTCCTGATATAGGTCGTTCATGGGAGTGTGGGCTGTACTTTTAATTTTTAACAAAGACAGTGAAGTGTATTATGGCATGGTAAGACTTGGTGAAACAGAAAGACAGACTTACCATCATCGTTGCTTCCTTCAGTGAAAGAATGAAAGTCATCGGTATCTGGTTTCGCAGATGAACTTCGCCGATCATCTTCAGAGGAATCTGAGATGGGTTTCTTGCGTCTGGACCGATGTCGGGAGCTGTGGTCGGAGGAATGGTGGCGCTCGGAAGACGAGGACTTGGCGCGGCTACGGGAGGAGCTGGCGATGGAGGCGGTGTCGGGATCGTAGCGCCGCTGGGACAGCGAGGGGGATGGTGACCGGGGGTGGTAGTGGGGCGGGTAGTACGGGGGGTAGCCAGGGTAGTAGGGGAAGAACCCTGCCACAACACCGTACTCTCGTTATAGCCCCAAGTTACTACGCACAGCACCTTAAGGAGTAGGTAGTCTTATTCCTGCAATTTTTACCTACACGACCAATGTTTGAAACCAGCAGTGAATATCGTTGAAATGTAATAATCACTCAAAGATAGATATCATGATTTATCATCAATAAAAACCATTACTAAAACTTTAATATGAAGAGATTCTTTCAATAGAACGTATACGTGACCTCCATGTTTGAAACCAGCAGTGAATACCGTTAAGATGTAATAATCACTCAAAGATAGATATCATGATTTATCATCACTAAAACAATTACTAAAACTTTAATATAAAGAGATTCTTTCAATAGAACATATACGTGACCTCCATGTTTGAAACCAGCAGTGAATATCGTTAAGATGTAATAATCACTCAAGAATAGATATCATGATTTATCATCAATAAAAACAATTACTGAAACTTGAGTGTGAAGAGATTCTTTCAATAGAACATATACGTGACCTCCATGTTTGAAACCAGCAGTGAATACCGTTAAGATGTAATAATCACTCAAAGATAAATATCATGATTTATCATCAATAAAAACCATTACTAAAACTTGAGTGTGAAGAGATTCTTTCAATAGAACATATACGTGACCTCCATGTTTGAAACCAGCAGTGAATATCGTTAAGATGTAATAATCACTCAAAGATAAATATCATGATTTATCATCAATAAAAACCATTACTGAAACTTGAGTGTGAAGAGATTCTTTCAATAGAACGTATACGTGACCTCCATGTTTGAAACCAGCAGTGAATATCGTTAAGATGTAATAATCACTCAAAGATAAATATCATGATTTATCATCAATAAAAACCATTACTAAAACTTGAGTGTGAAGAGATTCTTTCAATAGAACGTATACGTGACCTCCATGTTTGAAACCAGCAGTGAATATCGTTAAGATGTAATAATCACTCAAAGATAAATATCATGATTTATCATCAATAAAAACCATTACTGAAACTTGAGTGTGAAGAGATTCTTTCAATAGAACATATACGTGACCTCCATGTTTGAAACCAGCAGTGAATATCGTTAAGATGTAATAATCACTCAAAGATAAATATCATGATTTATCATCAATAAAAACCATTACTAAAACTTGAGTGTGAAGAGATTCTTTCAATAGAACGTATACGTGACCTCCATGTTTGAAACCAGCAGTGAATATCGTTAAGATGTAATAATCACTCAAAGATAAATATCATGATTTATCATCAATAAAAACCATTACTAAAACTTGAGTGTGAAGAGATTCTTTCAATAGAACGTATACGTGACCTCCATGTTTGAAACCAGCAGTGAATATCGTTAAGATGTAATAATCACTCAAAGATAAATATCATGATTTATCATCAATAAAAACCATTACTAAAACTTGAGTGTGAAGAGATTCTTTCAATAGAACGTATACGTGACCTCCATGTTTGAAACCAGCAGTGAATATCGTTAAGATGTAATAATCACTCAAAGATAAATATCATGATTTATCATCAATAAAAACCATTACTAAAACTTGAGTGTGAAGAGATTCTTTCAATAGAACGTATACGTGACCTCCATGTTTGAAACCAGCAGTGAATATCGTTAAGATGTAATATTCACTCAAAGATAAATATCATGATTTATCATCAATAAAAACCATTACTAAAACTTGAGTGTGAAGAGATTCTTTCAATAGAACGTATACGTGACCTCCATGTTTGAAACCAGCAGTGAATATCGTTAAGATGTAATAATCACTCAAAGATAAATATCATGATTTATCATCAATAAAAACCATTACTAAAACTTGAGTGTGAAGAGATTCTTTCAATAGAACGTATACGTGACCTCCATGTTTGAAACCAGCAGTGAATATCGTTAAGATGTAATAATCACTCAAAGATAAATATCATGATTTATCATCAATAAAAACCATTACTAAAACTTGAGTGTGAAGAGATTCTTTCAATAGAACGTATACGTGACCTCCATGTTTGAAACCAGCAGTGAATATCGTTAAGATGTAATAATCACTCAAGAATAGATATCCTGATTTATAACCACTAAAACGATTGCTAAAACTTGAGTATAAATATATTCTTTCAACGTGCAAACTTTTAAACCCATTCGTTCTTCTAAAGGTACAAGTATGAGTACGGCTAGACGAACGTTTGGGATCGAAATCCGATACGTTTTTTTTTAATAAACTTTCAAGGCCATAGTATGGTATGGGGAGTACACCAATACCTCGCTTTGCGTCGTTTCGTTTTGCGTTTTTTTTTTTTCGAAGTTGCGTCGCTGCTTAATTTTTACTGATTTTCACTGTGCGTCGTTAGATTTTCGAAGTTGCGTTGTTTTGGATTCGAGTCTTTAATTTTTTTTCCTAAAATATGACAACACCTTTGTTTTTGATTGCGCCTTCACATATTTTCACTTTGCGTCGTGTTTTTTTGGAACGTAACCCCGACGCAAAGCGAGGTATGGGTGTAGGCATGTTATTCCTTATTTCAACTTACAGAGATTATGAATAGAGCTTTCTATTTTATTTTATATCTAATATATTTGATCTGAGCTATCGATTAAATATTTTAGAGAATGTAAAGATTTCTGTATGACAAAGTGAAAGTTGTATAAGCTTATGATTTTTCTTTGTTTTAAAAATGAATCGATGTTAGTTCCATGTGCTTGAATTGAATATTACACCTTAGTTCTACATACATTTTATTGCGCAAAAAGGAACACAACAAAACAAAAAATAAACTACAATTGCAAAATGATTTGATAACTAACTAAGAAAAAAAATCAAAAATGATGATAATAAAAAATTGAATATGTCTACCAGAAAAATACTTCTATGAATTAAAAAAAATCTGAATAATTACAGAATTAGCATATAAACATCAAACAATCTCTGTTAAGTTTGAGCCATTCTTCAATCCAAACTTTCCCGTGAGGGACATCCTACCTGGGTGCTGTGGCATCTGGAAGCCAGTAGGACCCTGGATGCTATGGCTGCGGCGGACCAAGGTCCCGGTAGGTCCGGCCGTGTGGAAACAGTCCATGTAGGGGTAGCCGTGAGGGAAGGGACTCATCATCTGGAGATCTGTGGCGCTGGTGCTAAGTCCAGTTGGACTCATTGGAGGGACCCTGGATCACAGAGAATTGGTGTGAACTATGCCAGGAGTACTGTACATAGGCTGGGATATGGTCGTGGAGACATCATCACTTGGTAGAACTAAAGCATGAACCGCTGAAACATCTACAATAATATGCGTCTTATATTGTGCACATTGGTAGATCGTCGACCGCGAAATGCGTGGTGTCGCTGGAGCTCAGCTGGCGATTCTCCACCAAACTCTGCAGCGCTGGCAGAGGATTCATTGTACATTGTATCATATGCATATATATATACTAAAAAAAGGCATATCCTGACCAGGCTCACATGAGAATTTCTAAATGGCAGAGCGCCATCTAGTGGAGCAAAAATAAACTAAACGTTTATTTAACTTACTCCGTGTTATTTGGCCAACCCAATTTCTTGAAAAATCAAGAAAAGTCAACCACGAACACGTTTCGCGCTGTTGGCCCTCGTCAGCGATTTTTTTTTTTTTTTATTTATCAAGAAATTGGGTTGGCCAAATATCACGGAGTAAGTTAAATAAACGTTTAGTTTATGTTTGCTCCACTAGATGGCGCTCTGCAATTATGAATCATGTTACATATTGAATAATTTGAGCCAAAAAGGCGATCCATAAGTTTATATAAAAAAGGACGTACCTCGATCTGTAAAGAAAATAAAACTTTTTTTTTCTCAAAATATTTCGAGAGATTGCTCCCTCTTTATCAATTTATTGCATAGTAAACTTAATTTACCAATTCTTATAGATTACATGACAAATTTGCTTTCATGTAATCTAGAAGAATTTGTATAATATGTTTATTGTGCAATAAATTGATAAAGAGGGAGCAATCTCTCGAAATATTTTGAGATTTTTTTTTCTTTACAGATCGATGTACGCCCTTTTTCATATAAACATATTGTATAATATTCGGTTATTAATATCTTTATACAAGGCCTTGTGTAAAAGGCCAAGTGTAAAGCAACCAATGAGAGAAGGTCCTATATACCGACAGAATGAAACAATGACAGCTGAATATATTGTAACGTGGATGACAAGGCCAAGATACTAGAGTAAAGTTGGGGAAAGAGGGGTGTACTCCAGCTGCCATGTGGCAGGCGCCAAAAAAGCATTCCTGTGTGGGGGAGGACAGGGTCTGGTTAGATCTGCGGCAAGTAGTTGCCTCCGGGCGTGCGGATGATCCTGTAAAGCGGTGCCAGGAGAGCCTGACATCGGAGCGGCCTACAAGACGGTGTAAGTTCAGTCTGGATTTGTAGTGTGTAACGGGAGGCTTCACAAGAGTGACATCCACGACGCAAAGGATACTTCTGACGGGGAAGTTGAAAGCAAATCTCACTGATTGTACTCCTTCTTTTTAGTACCATTATAAAGCGTTAACTTTAGCTGCAATCCCTTCGAACTCACATGTGTATCTTTGTGGCATCCTGAGTAGACAAAGTACACGAATAGCGTCTGGGTACGACGTGAGAATATTATAGGAACAACGTGGAGCCGACCCACCTCTCAGCTCTGGAGGCCGGTCTGGACGGAGGACGATGCTGGATGTCCATGAAGTTCCTCTGTAGAGTTCCACCGGGAGCCTGGTGACAAGATCGTGACACTGGATGTCATTCACCTTCTCCAATACTGATAACATTCCCTATTATAATATAATGCGGCTATGATTATAGAACGACGTTTAACAAGTTTTACCGCAAATGTTTCTTTTTACAGAACGGAAAATCGTAATCTATTTTAAGGAGAAATAACGACTATTCCTATCCTTAGGGATGAAGTATGAAAGGATGAATTGTTATAATACCATAATATGTTATAACACCTTGATAAAGGTTGGCGTTCAGCCAACTGAAATATTGGTAAAATAAATGATATTTTAATCCAATATATGCCTTTTTAATTAAAGATTTATTTATGGATTGCTCTATTTTCAAAAAAATATTAATATATGTGCAGACAAATGTAAAGACATACATGTATGACAGCGTAAGTGTCCCTAAGTGGACATAGCGCTTTAAATTGAAATAAATAAATCACAAAGAGTTTTGATCCTTATCAACGTACATCAAGAATAGTGGTAGATAGTATGGTAGATGGTCAACTACCTTGTGGTTTTTTCTATCTGCTTATCTTGTTGCTTATTTGTTTAATGTATATGTTTATTCAATGCTCTTTTTCTTAATTGTTTATTTTCTTTTTGACAATTCTGTTATCTACTCTATTACCATTATTGTAAATAGTTTCACGCGCAATTATCCAGATCGGATGTAGTGTGTCTTAACTGGTAGAAGGTAGTTACCATGAACATGGCTGGATGTTGTTTGGGAGGAAGAACTGGCTGATCTCCGTTCACGGCGGACAGGTTGGGATTGCTGGCAGAGTGAGAGGTTCGTCCTGCACCCACAGATGGCATCCATATCTCTTCTTTGTCCTTCCTTAATATGGTGATTGTCCTAAATCCTTGGTATTTCTTAATGATCCATACCCCATATCATCCATGAGAATGGTAAAATAAAAAGTTGCACAAGAAACTCAGCCCTGGAAGCTTTATTTATTTTATAATAAGAAATACATCTTTGTTGGAAATACGGTGAATGATGACTGATTATTTCTCTAATCATGTTTGTGACGGAAATTTTCTGTTTGTTATGTTCAAAAGAATTATCAATCGCTTCCTATGTCATTTCCAACAGTTAGAACAACGTGTAGACTAAGTAAATTAATCACATCCAATGATTACATCAGAACGAGTCAGTGGCCAACAGTCAATACTTTCGCCTTAAAATATACAGCCTGCAGAATCTATTAAACTTTATGTATTGGTCTTTATTGTGAACGATTTGTTTTGTATTTGTCAGGTAAATTTGGTTTTCTTCCCTTAGATCAGAAGCTGTTTTATAATAGTGAGTGTTACAGCAAGAAACCATGAGGCTTTGTTCAAATTTGCCCCAAAACAGCGCTTGTCTCCGAGTTGCTGGCCTGAATCGATGAGGTTACAGAGATAACCAGTTCAAGCCACTTGGCTTCTTGTCTATTTTAACATTGACGTGGCCCGCTTTATTCCTACTTATCTATCCTGACTTAGAATTCATGGAACCACATAAGACCATGATACAGTTAAACCTGTCTATAACGCCCCCTCTAAATAGCGCCTCCCTCTCAATAGCGTCCGATTTTAAATACGTAGTACGATACGATTTACATTAAAAGTGACCTGTCAATAGCACCCTATTTTGGTGAGTCCCAAGAGGGGGCTCATTAGACAGGTTTAACTCTACTATATGTAATTTGAAAATTAAGTTTATTGAGAAATTGACATCATCTAGGATTCCAAACTCCTTTCTATGAAGTTCCGAGCAAATTTGGTCTTTGCCCTCTCTCTGACTGACTGAAGGTAACAAGTGTGGCAAAGGCTACCATCTACAAGTACCATCTTGGTCTTGAGGTGGGTAACACCAGCCATCACATCGACCTGCCCACTCTGTGAACTCTCGCAGTCCATCGGTGGCGGAGTCTTTCCCGCGGTGGGCGCTACCAATGAAGAACTTGTATATATTATATATATATATGTCATAATATATGCTCTTCCAGGATTAATAAAACAAACCAACAGCCAACGAGAGAGAAATGGGCAGCTAAAGCGAGACACTTTTGACAACTAACTTACGACCATTCTTTGGCCACATTCCTGAGGGGGGCGTCACCACCTGGCGACTATCCTGGTTAGCCCGGTTGTGTACACAGGGAAAACAGTCGTTCAGCTGATAACGTCACTCGCTCTCTCTCGGGTGGCTGCCTGGATGATTGCTCTAACAACTCGTCGTGTGATTATTTCTCTCCTCACCACAATTACCACTAAATTGTCACAGAAAAAGTCGACAGGATCATATCACATATATATATGTATAAAATAAATAAGGCATATCCTGACCAGAAGCACATGTGCTTTTTAGATGGCAGAGCGCCATCTAGTGGAACATAAATAAACTGAACATTGATTTAGTCTGTTCCCTGATATTTGGCCAACCCATTTTCTTGATAAATCAAGAAAAGCCATCCACGAACGCTTTTCGCGCTGATGGCGCTCGTCAGCGTGGAGCAGGCTGCACCACTGCGACCATAAGTATTTTCACATATATATGTATATTTACCAATTTTATATTTTACATTCATTTATCTATATTTATTCTTTTTTAATAATCTTATTTATTCATGTTTATATGTTTATTTTATATTTAACCTTATATAACTTTATATGAGCGATGTAATAAAGAAATCTCAATCTCTCTCTCTCGAGTCGTTCAAACTGCCGGATATTGCAGCAGCAGTTTGTATCCAGCTACTTTGTACCCTTCAGTATTAGAATATATTCTATTTTGGTGTTCTATACAACGTATGCACTGTGGAATCTGTGGCCATTGAGCATGCGTCGGACCTGAAGGCTGTTGTTAGGTTCTGTGCTACCTGAAGTATAGTAACTCCATCTATGCTTCCTCCATGTGGTGAATCTGTTTATGACCGGTGGTAGGGTGTCAGTGGAAGGATGGTCTAAACCGTTGGTTTTCGACCGCTACGACCCGGGTTCGATTCCCGCATTGGGCACTTTTTTTCTGATTAAGAAAAAACGCTCAAATGGCCCCCGATTCTTGTAAAAAGTTCAACCCCACCAGTGAGTGCAAGTAACCAAACGAAGCTCTGGCACATTTGTAAGTGCAAAGTCAAACTGCTTGCATGTGTAAACATGTGGTGCATTTACAGTAAAAGTAGTCGCCTTCTTCTACCCACCATGATTATCATGGCCTGTACCACGTGTACTAGGGATAAGAAAATAAAATAGTGTGGTCTTATTGCCCTGTATGCTGCTAACACGATGCTGTGTTGTACAGAGATGAACATCTGGACTGGAAAGAGGAGATGGACCGCCTACGTAAGCTACGCTCCAAAGGCTGGAAATATTTCAAGCCCCCACCTCCACTAGGGTATCCACTAGGGATAAGCAAAAAAAAAAAAAAAAGACCGGTGGTCTTAACAAAGCTGTATGTATGTGTATATGTGTGCTAATATAAAGGTTTGTTCAAGAAAGTATCCACTGAGGTAGATACCAGTGAGGCTGTTCTCGACGTTCTGGTAGAGCTGGGACTCCGAGACGTCGGACACTGACGAAGAAGAAGACTCAGGTGGCAATGGCGGTAGAGGACGGTTGACCATCATCCGCTTGATGGTCCCCAGCTTTTCCGACAGGAAGGATGAGGACTCCTTCTTGCCATGATCCTGTATCATCACAGTTTTAAAAAATCAATAAAAGACCCAGCTTTCACCATGCTAATTGAGCCAACAGCCCGAAACGAATACATGGTTAGCTTTTCTTGATTAATAAAGAATGAATATTTGGTCAATTCTGGAATAATTAAAAATCAACGAATAGTTGATATTTATTCTAATAGATGACGCAAGCTATTAGCAATTTTCAGTTGCCCGATAAGGAGATTGTTTTGCGCTTGTTATTAAAGTTTAAAACACATTTAAAATTTATATATTTTATTCAATGAAGATCAAAATTACATAACCATCTCAATTAATTATATATCATAACTATATAACATTAAGCCATCTATTTACAGTTTGTTTGGTCACCAGTCCAATATTTTTATTTTCACAGAATAAATTATGAGATTATTTTATAAGTGAAATATTATGCAAAACAAATAAACAACTATATACATCAGAGATGTCTTTTGCTTTTCTTAATTTACCCAGAGCTAAGTTTGTAGTATAAAAGAATCATACAAGAAACACTCAGTCCTAAATGCTTTATTGATTTCATTAAATTATAATACACAAGTGAAGAACGTTTACATCAAACAGTCGAAATTGTAATCTCAACGACAAGCACGACTTGGGTTTGTAGATGACATTGCAGTGTACATCCTCTTGTGATAGTTGACAAACACTACGGCATTGTGTGCCACAAGATTGTGTCACGGAAGACAAGCTTACTTCTATCACAAAATCAACAGAACTTCCAGAATTCGAATATGAATGATATCATATCTTCAGTGAAAGCATTCATTTTGTTACGTCAACTTCGTTTTAAAAAACTGGACCAAACTTAGAAATGTAGAAAGTCTTAGGTTTTTTTTTTTTTTTTTTTTTTTTAAGGAGACAAAGGCAAGTGTCTTCAATAAAGGTCACTGTAATATCTTTCAGAGTTATGGTCTGAATCCCGATATACATACTAAAAGGTACAACTTCCTTGAGTTTTGTCCATGAGTGTATATTGGTTATCTCGTGTGTCTTCAATAAAGGTCACTGTAATATCTTTCAGAGTTATTGTCTGAATCCCGATATACAAACTAAAAGGTACAACTTCATTTAGTTTTGTCCATGAATGTATATTGGTTATCTCGTGTGTCTTCATTAAAGGTCACTGTAATATCTTTCAGAGTTATTGTCTGAATACCGATATACAAGCTAAAAGGTACAACTTCATTGAGTTTTGTCCATGAATGTATATTGGTTATCTCATGTGTCTTCAATAAAGGTCACTGTAATATCTTTCAGAGTTATTGTCTGAATCCCGATATACATGCTAAAAGGTACAACTTCATTGAGTTTTGTCCATGAATGTATATTGGTTATCTCGTGTGTGTTCAATAAAGGTCACTGTAATATCTTTCAGAGTTATTGTCCCGATATACATGCTAAAAGGTACAACTTCCTTAAGTTTTGTCTCCATGAGTGTATATAGCAGGAAAGGTGGATAGATAGACCATTCTAGAAGTAAACCCAAATATTCGGTCGGTTGACGGCGGTAGGTCCCAAGGCTGCTGCGCCGGCACTGAGCTAAACTTAGCTTGTTTTCCGCCGTTAAGTCTGTAGAGGCAAGAAATCATCTTTCAACAAACTTGCACGTAGTTCATTTCTTCTTCAAAACTCTGGCCTTCATCCATACATGTGTCATGGTATCAATATGTGAAACATGGGCTACTGTACTAATGTAGTAACAGCCTAAACTTAGCTTGTTTTCCGCCGTTAAGTCTGTAGTGGCAATAAATCATCTTTCAACAGCCGTACATTCTTCATTCTTTTCCCCTCTGGCCTTCATCCACATATGTGTCATGGTATGTAACATAGGCTACTGTACTGATATATCCGTTAGACCATGGTGACAAGAAATCATTCTTTAACAAACTTGTCCATACTTCATTCTTCGCCCTAACTCTGGTCTTCATTCCCACATGTGTCATGGTATCAATGTATAGAACATGGGCTGCTATCTGTTAGACTATGGTGACAATAAATTATTCTTAAAAAACTTGTCCATACTTTATTCTTCCCTTAACTCTGGTCTTCATTCCCACATGTGTCATGGTATCAATGTGTAGAACATGGGCTACAGTACTGATGTGGCATCAGCTTAAACTCAGCTAGCTGCTGTTAGACTATGGTGACAATAAATCATTCTTTAAAAAACTTGTCCATACTTCATTCTTCGCCCTAACTCTGGTCTTCATTCCCACATGTGTCATGGTATCAATGTGTAGAACATGGGCTGCTATCTGTTAGACTATGGTGACAATAAATTATTCTTAAAAAACTTGTCCATACTTTATTCTTCCCTTAACTCTGGTCTTCATTCCCACATGTGTCATGGTACCAATATTTAGAACACTGTTGTACTAATGTGGCATCAGCCTAAACTCAGCTAGCTGCTGTTAGACTATGGTGACAAGAAATCTCTGTCTAACAAACTTATCCATACTTCAATCTTCCTTCCGAACTATGGCCTTCGTTAACATGTACCAAGGTCTCCATATGTAGTACATAAGCTGCCGCAAACCTAGCTTGTTGCTCGCCAATCCCTGTGATTGCCGTTTGTTCCGGCCGGTAAAGAGAAGCAAGAGAAAGAGCCATCCATATTGGACGATGGTAAAAAATACACTCCACTCGTCGAATTCGACGCGACGTCAAGGCCCAATCTATTGACCATCTCTGAAATCTAACTGACTCGTGTCAGTGACCAAGCAACAACACCAATTTTAAGAATATGGAATTCTCAAGTGAAGGACCATGTTTTAGGTTGAAATTGGCCTAGGTACTTTATAGGTTGATCACCTCTTTGACTCATTCTTAAGATTTCATGTTTTCTTGTGGAATTTTAGAGGTAAATCTAATTGTTATGACGAAATAACTCGGTTGGGATAGCGTTAGACCAGATATTGACAAACTTTTGAGTCGGAAGAGTCAAAAATTACAATTTACAAAATTGAGTAAAATCAATCATGCCTCCAGGGAAAATTGTATTTTTTTATGCGACACATAACAATTTCTGCGACTGAGGTTGAAAGAGAGCTACCCATGAGAGAACCCTTATCTGCTTGTAAGTTTTGTAATCGTATGTCATGCCTGGAGGAATGATTAATTTTACTCAATATTGATGCAAGAGATTATTTTATAGAATTTACAAAATATCAAAGTTTTTAAAGAGTCACAACATTTTTTTTCTTTCCAACAATAAATAGCACTCGCATAATATTTACGCATGGAACTATATAAAGAGCTTCACATCCAAAGAGCCGCATTTGGCTCACGATCCACAGTTTACCGACCTCTGTGTTAGACTTATGATCTAAAGGTCCCTGGGACGGACGATTCCAGATTTAGGCACCTTTTTTAGCCCGGAAAAGTCTCAAGATGGACTTGTGTGTGGGCAATTTAAGTTTAACCCGTCCAGTTATTGGGGCGGATGTTGTTCTTTTAGGAATATTACACAGAGTAATAATGGCTATAGATGAGTTCGTGTTTGAAAAGGAACTTGTATATATATAATATTTATTGTTTTTTGTTGTTTTCATAGTATATACCAAGATTTGTTTGTATAATTGTTGTTAATAATAAATAATATGCAAAGTTAAATTGGTTACGGATTCATTCTTCTTACTTACTTTAATCACATCACAGTTCTAACGAGGGATTGAATGTTTAGAAAAGAGTAGCAGTTTATTTCATCTCCATTATGACATAAGCAATAATTAGAGCCTGACTTTTAGCATATAATTTCGAGACTCTTTCTATATATTTTTTAATTTTATATTTCAACATATATTTTGTTATTATAATATACTCAAATGTAAATATATATCTTATACTTTTCTTTTCTATTCTGGGTATCTCTGGGGAACCCTAAAGACGACTAAATCTCATGAAAAATAATCATAAGTGTATTAAAATGGGTGTTTTATCACAATAGGAAATATGGAAATAAAACTCACAGCTGAAGATGGAGGGGTAACTCCTCGGACTAGAGTTCCAAGGAAGGATTTCTTCTTACGCGGTGGAGCGGTAGGCATCTTGGCGGGGTCCCCCGGGGGAGGTTTGGCCGAGGGAGGTCTGGCGTGGGCTGTGGTGGAAGCTACGGCCTTGCGGAGGTGGGACTTACGTTTAGGGTGTCGGTGGTACATGTCATCGCAGGACAGACAGAAGACCTGGTTGTTACAGCGGTCACACCGCACAGCCGGGCTGGTGGAACCGCATAGATCGCAGTGCTGGGGGCTGGCCCCTCCATTCATTGTCTTGTCCCCTGCGCAGCTTCCTTTATTACCCTCAAATATCACAACAGCAACAATGGTACTTTATCCGCAACAATAAACGCTTTATCCTTAACACACACAATGAAACTTTATCTCCCCTGCAATTTTATCAATAACAATGAAACTTTATCCACAACAGTAAAACTTTGTCCACAACAGTAAAAATCCATGATAATGAAATTTTATCTACAGCAATGAAACTTTTTCCATAACAATGAAACTTTATCCACAACAGTAAAACTTTGTCCACAACAGTAAAAATCCATGATAATGAAATTTTATCTACAGCAATGAAACTTTTTCCATAACAATGAAACTTTATCCCCAACAGTAAAACTTTATCCATAAAAATGAAATTTTATCTACAGTAATAAAACTTTATCTCCCCGGCAAAAAAAAAAAAAACTTCCTCCAAAGCAATGGAAATTTATCCACAACAATAAAACTTTATTCATACCATGGAAATTTATCCACAACAATGACTACTTTATCCATATCAATCATTACTTTATCTACAGCAATGAAACGTTATTCATAACAATGAAACTTTATTCATAACAATTAAACTTTTTCATAACAATAACAATTTATCCACAACAATGACAATTTATCCACAACAATGAAACTTTATCCACACCAATGAAAATTTATCTACAACAATTAATTTTATTCATAACAATGAACTTTATCTTCAACAATGAAACTTTATCCACACCAATAAAACTTTATCCACAACAATGAAACTTTATCTACAACAATTAACTTTATTCATAACAATGAAATTTTATCTACACAACAATGAAAATTTATCCACACCAATAAAACTTCATTCATAACAATGAAACTTTATCTACAACAATGAAACTTTATCAACAGCCATGAAACCTTATCCATAAAAATGAAACTTTATCTACAACAATGAAACTTTATCCACACCAATAAAACTTTATCCATAACAATGAAACTTTATCTACAACAATTAACTTTATTCATAACAATGAAACTTTATCTACAACAATTAACTTTATTCATAACAATGAAACTTTATCTACAACAATGAAACTTTATCAACAGCCATGAAACCTTATCCATAAAAATGAAACTTTATCTACAACAATGAAACTTTATCCACACCAATAAAACTTTATCCATAACAATTAACTTTATTCATAACAATGAAACTTTATCTACAACAATTAACTTTATCCATAACAATGAAACTTTATCCACACCAATAAAACTTTATTCATAACAATGAAACTTTATCTACAACAATTAACTTTATTCATAACAATGAAACTTTATCTAGAACAATGAAACTTTATCCACACCAATAAAACTTTATTCATAACAATGAAACTTTATCTACAACAATTAACTTTATTCATAACAATGAAATTTTATCTACAACAATGAAACTTTATCCACACCAATAAAACTTTATTCATAACAATGAAACTTTATTCATAACAATGAAACTTTATCTACAACAATGAAAATTTATCAACAGCCATGAAACCTTATCCATAAAAATGAAACTTTATCTACAACAATGAAACTTCATCCACAGCCACGAAACTTTATCTACAGCAATGAAACTTTACCAGCAGCCACGAAACTTTATCTACAACAATGAAACTTTATCCACAGCCACGAAACTTTATCTACAACAATGAAAATTTATCCACAGCCACGAAACTTTATCTACAACAATGATACATTATCCACAGCCACGAAAGTTTATCTACAACAACGATACTTTATCCACAGCCATGAAACTTTATTCATAACAATTTAACTTTATCTACAATAATCATTACTTTATCTACAACAATCATTATAAAATAAAAGGATTTAAAAGCGCGAATGTTTCTTTTATACATAAAACGAAATCATTACTTTATCTACAACAATGAAACTTTATCCACAGCCATGAAACCTTGCTCACAACAATGAAACTTTATCCAGAGCCATGAAAACTTGCTCACAACAATAAAGCTTTCTCTAGCTGGATATTAACTCAAGGAATCATGGTTTCTGACATTTTCACACAACAGTTGGAAGAAGTCGAGATCCTTCTTTCTCCTGCCTTTGTTTCCTCATACAAACCTTTCATTATATCTATATACAGTTACGAGCGTCATGCGTTCTTAATCCGTCATTCATTTTTCATGTCTGTCACCGTTTGTTTTTTTTTTTTTTTTGGAATGGCGCTCTCCTATTGGTTGGCTACGACCACGCCACCTTATGCACCTTATCCCAGTACAATATCACATTTGTACTATTTTTTCGCATATATATATATTTTTGAAAATAGAAATTTGAAATTTTAAAATATTTTTTGATCCAATATATGCCTTTTTAATTAAAAAAAAATATATATATATATATATACTAATCAGATTGTTGAAAGACACAAGTGAATTTTTACAGAATGGTAAATTACTATGTATGGACATAGCAGAAAGTTGAAAAAGAGATTCCTTGAAGAAAGAAAGAAATTCCTTAGACAGATATGGTAACAAATAATCAAGTCCTCAATTGAATGGATACATAACGCCAGCTGGTAAAGTTCATAAAGCAACGAAAACTGACGTTTGCTGGACATGTGATGCATGGATCAGCAGGAGAGCCATTGCTGACAGTGTTGGAGGGAAAGTTCCGGGGGAAGAGATCGAGGGAAAGGAGACGACAGGGATACACAGACGATCTAAAACAATGGACTGAACGACACACCTACGAGGAGAGGATGGCTGAAGAAGTATGGAGAGACCATGTGGCCCACCCTCAGTAGAGGAAGGCATTGAAGGAAGGAAGGATATATAAGTATCTAAAACAATGGACTGGACGACACACCTACGAGGAGAGGATGGCTGAAGAAGTATGGAGAGACCATGTGACCCACCCTCAGTAGAGGAAGGCATTGAAGGAAGGAAGGATATATAAGTATCTAAAACAATGGACTGGACGACACACCTACGAGGAGAGGATGGCTGAAGAAGTATGGAGAGACCATGTGGCCCACCCTCAGTAGAGGAAGGCATTGAAGGAAGGAAGGATATATAAGTATCTAAAACAATGGACTGGACGACACACCTACGAGGAGAGGATGGCGGAGGAAGTATGGAGAGACCATGTGGCCCACCCTCAGTAGAGGAAGACATTGAAGGAAGGAAGTATGGAGAGACCATGTGGCCCACCCTCAGTATAGAAAGACATTGAAGGAAGGAAGGATATATAAGTATCTAAAACAATGGACTGGACGACACACCTACGAGGAGAGGATGGCGGAGAAAGTATGGAGAGACCATGTGGCCCACCCTCAGTAGAAGAAGGCATTGAAGGAGGAAGTATGGAGAGACCATGTGGCCCACCCTCAGTAGAGGAAGGCATTGAAGGAGGAAGTATGGAGAGACCATGTGGCCCACCCTCAGTAGAGGAAGGCATTGAAGGAGGAAGTATGGAGAGACCATGTGGCCCACACTCAGTAGAGGAAGGCAATGAAGGAGGAGGAGGAAGAAAGAGGACCTTAGTAAGAATATGGCATCCAGACAACATTCCTTAGATAACTCACCATCCTTTGTTTCCTTCTTCCCAAAGACTTTGTACATTCTGGTTATTTCAAGCTCCCCCTGAAACAACAACACCCACATTGTGATCAATATCTGGAGTCATTGTTCAGTTTCTTAGAAACAAGTATAAACATGTAAACTTGTATAAACTTCTCTCACTCCAGCTTCGTTACACTGTGTTCTTTGTGTGGAGAGAGATTTATATTTCTTTATTATTTCCTTAATATTGTAGCATTCACATAAATTGATTTAAATCTCTGGACCTTAATTAAACAATTAAAAAATGTTTTCGGACATAAATTTATTTTTATTTCAAATACTATATATGTACACAAATATATATATATATATATATATAGTGTAGAAACTATATAACAAAATTATAACAGTGATTCTAATTTTAAAACTTAAGGAGCAAACTGATAATAATGATAACTTATATCAATTAGATTTGATTAGATTAGCAAGCTAAATCTAAATTAATTATAATAATAAATAGTTATTTAATTTTATAGTCCAGTTTTGTATTAAGATTATCTTCACTATTATGATCATTTAAATTCAAATTATGAAATTTGTAAAGTGTTATTAATTTGTAGATAGAAAGAGAAAAAAAAATCCTTTACTTCTAATACATCCTCAAGTTAATTATATATTTATAATTAATAACAATAAAAATTAACAACGTAACGTCTATTACATCGGCTTTTACACGTCATTTAGACATACTCTAATCCTATATATAGAATAATCGAAGAGAGAATATATATAATAGTTAGAAAAAAGAGAGAAAGACAGAACCATGCACTTTTAATCAAACTAAATGGTAAATTCCAGATTCCAGAGGTGGCGGACAAAAATGATAGTTTCTTTATTTGGTCTGACTTATATACATATGTATAATGATGATATAGAAATAAACAATAAGTCAATGACAACAATACTCTGTTGTCAATACACAACTTTTTTTTAAAATGTGTTTACATCTTAAAATAGAAATTTGTTTGTTTTGTGATAAAGAAATAGTCTCCCATGAGAGACTGTTAAAAAAAACCTACAACCCAAACATAGTTGTTGTTTCTTATCCTCTTGTCCAAAGATTGATAATTGATATAAGTTATCATTATTATCAGTTTGCTCCTTAAGTTTTAAAATTAGAATCACTGTTATAATTTTGTTATATAGTTTCTACACTATATTAATTCATATGAGCTTGCTCTATGATATATTTTTTATATATAACATAATATACAAATTAAATTATATTAGATATTCTAATATAAATAAATCTTCATACAAATTTTAATTATCTTTCATTGTTTGATTATTAAAAAGTAAATTATAAAAGTAATTCTAGAAAAAATAACTTCAGAACTTTTGTTTTTTTCAGTGTTTAGTTAGTTTAAAGATGTTTTTTTATTAGTTATTCTTAAAAATATAACAGATAACAAACAGTAATATCTATATATTTATAGATTAATTATTCAATTTATTACAAATTTTATCACCACAAAAACAATTAAGAAAAATATATTTAAAAATTCATAAGAATAACAAACTAAAAAAACTAAAAAAAACTACAAACATATTAGTGTTAGCACCTCTTTTATGTTAATTTAAACTCGCTAAGAATTGCCTAAGAAAAAATTGTCAAACTTGTCCCTCTCTTAAGAACCATGACACTTTTCAAACAACTAGTTGTAAATTAGTGAATACTATTTATAAATTAACATGCCAAATTTGTCAACTATCATATATAGGACAAACTTGTAATCCATTAAATATACGAATAAACCTACATAGAAACCACGCTAAAAAATCAATTGGAAATATATATATGAAAGAACACAATCAATTACATACTTTTAACAACTTTAAGATAGAAATACTAGACATATGTCAAAACAAAAAACAACGACTATTATTAGAAAACAACTACATTTATAAACACAACACATTATTCCCTTATGGACTTAACGACGAATTAAACTACACATACAAACCACAAACAGAAGAAATTTCAACCTATGAAATCAGTTGCAAATACAAAAAAAAATGAATTTAAAACTAAACCTAATAAAACTAGAGGTAAAACTACAAATAAATTAGGTTACATTGAATTTGAAGAATTACTGGACCCAAAACAAATGTACACTAACAACTTCGTCGATAAATTTATTAAAACATTATTTAAACTAAATAATAATAAATTTATCAAACTCATAGAATATATTAAAATTCATAATCTGACTAACAGATTAATAGATATCACACACGACATCTTTAAATACAGAAAAATTAAACAATCTACTAATAACATTAATATTATCATTAAATTTAATAACAATTTATTTAATCATATTATATAAAAATTTAAATTTTAAAACAATCTGGAGATACAACAAAAATATAGGTAATTTAGTTTGCAATTATAACCAATTTATTAATAATTTGGCAAATTTTAAAAAAATTAAATGTAATTGCAACAACTATATTGATAAATATAAGTTCTCAGGTCATATATTAACTAGCAATTTTTCTTTTTTAAATCCAGAATATCAAGAAATTTTAAATAAAGGGTATAAATATATACCTCAAATTAAACACAATTATAATAATACAATTAAATCTATATTAAAAGATATAGATATTTTCATAAATAAAACTAGTATAAAATACAGTATTCCAGAATTTACTTTTCTGGAATGGAAACATAATATTAAAAAGGAAATTATAAATTATTATAATAATACACTTAAATACACAAAACCTAATTCAGACATTCCTTCTTTTAAAGAAAATATAATTAATTTACAGAAGGACTATATTATCACTCCTATAGATAAATGTTCCAATAATTTATCTTTAATTTGTAAAAATCTATACCACGATATACTAAAAAAGGAAATTGATAATAATCATAAATACACTTTTGCTAGAACTACAGGCACAAAAATCAAAAAAGACATCAAAAATGTTGAAAATTCACTAAAAATTTATAATAACCACAAAAATCCAAACATACCAAAGTTCTATATAATTCCTAAACTACACAAAAAACCTATTTCTTTCAGAACAATCACATCTGGTATAAATTCAGTCATAAAAAATATTGATATACAATTAGCTTCAACACTACAATTTATTATAAATAAATTAACTAATAAATATAATTATAAATTTATCGACTCAAATAAAAAAATCATTAATTATTTAATGAACAATTGGACAAACATTTAAACAGTACACACATTTGACTTTGAGGACCTATATTCTAAAATAAATTTAAGAGATCTAAATAATAAAATAACCAATTTATTTAATGAATTCATTAATGACAAAACTTTCTACATTAAAATTATTCATAACATATATAAAACATTTAAATTAGATCTTAAAACAGCAAAAACTCTACTGGAAACATTTTTAAATTTTAACTATATAGAATTTAAAAATAAAATATATATTCAATCAGAAGGCGTTCCCATGGGAACTTCTTCTAGTCCGTTATTAGCAAATCTAATATTGTTCTGGTACGAAAGAGAATACTTTCTACAAAATAATATTAATTGGCAAATATTCCGATATGTAGATGACATAATAATATTTAATAATCCACAGTTTAAAAAATTAATACCTGAAATATATCCTAAATACTTGAAACTTAAGAACAATGAAAAAATTTATAGAAACAAAAAAGTTAACTTTTTAGACTTGAATATAGACCTTACAAATAGTGCTGTTAGAGTTTATAATAAAAAGAGTAATTATAATTTCAATATTATAAAATACTGTAATATGAATTCTAATATATCATTAAATTGCTGTAAAGGTATATATTATGGTCAGTTTCTAAGATTTTATAGAATAAATAATATATTAGATAATTTCATAGAAGATGTTAAAAATTTAAACATGGAATTTATTAAAAACAAATTTAGTATCAAACAAGTAAAATATTTCAACAGTATATCAATTATAAAATATTTAAAAAAAAATAAATGGAAATATCCATTTATGAAATCACCTTTCTATAATTTCTCTTAATAATAACTAATACAAATTTATAATCTTTAACAGTTAATTAAACTTTGATTAAATAACTGATTAAAAGATTTTTTCACAAGATTTTTAAAGTGTTATAGTATATAGTTCATTTTGTTTAATCTCCAATTTCTGGGGAGGAAAATGGAAGTTAAATAAAGGTGAATTTGCACAATTAATAGCTTTATTAAACTCTTATAATTTGCCTTTTTAAAGGAATATTAAAATATGAATAAGTGTTGAATCAGTTATTTTGATATAACTAGCTGTAAAGATTATGAAATTCAGCTTTCTTCCCTTAACTATTTTTCCTTTCTTCTTTAATTTTCTTGTTGTTCAAAAAAATTCTGAATAAATGGTCTAAATTTGAAATGTCCCCTACCCCCCCGCAACATGTGTCAGCCAGAAATAGATATTCACAATGGAGGACGCCGCGGTCGAGGTAGGTTTACAGTTTGAATTTGTTAACACTTGTATCTGTTATATATGTTCATTTAAATATTTCACTGAAACAACTTAATATTAACACATAAAATCCGGTTTAAAAGAGATCTATGACATAATAAAGAAGGGGTGAAATGTCGTTGGGCTTTTATCTGAAGATCCCCGGTCCAGCAGATCTCTTTTTCCAATTTATTTCAATTTAAAGTTTTTTTTGTGTATGTCTGGTCTACCATTAGGGTTTCAAAACATAATATCCAAACTTATAACAAATGTTAATTCATACTATAGATATATTACTAAATACAACTATTTATAATCATTTTATAAAATAAAAAAAAACTTTAAAAATCTTTAAAAAAAAGGATAAAATATAAAATTATAAAAATATATATATATATACTAACAATCTTATCTACCTTCTTTACAAAACTTTTTTTTTTCCTTATTATTAGTTTGATTAAAAGTGCATGGTTCTGTCTTTCTCTCTTTTTTCTAACTATTATATATATTCTCTCTTCGATTATTCTATATATAGGATTAGAGTATGTCTAAATGACGTGTAAAAGCCGATGTAATAGACGTTACGTTGTTAATTTTTATTGTTATTAATTATAAATATATAATTAACTTGAGGATGTATTAGAAGTAAAGGATTTTTTTTTTCTCTCTCTATCTACAAATTAATAACACTTTACAAATTTTATAATTTGAATTTAAATGATCATAATAGTGAAGATAATCTTAATACAAAACTGGACTATAAAATTAAATAACTATTTATATATATATATATATATTTATATATATATAATAATAAATAGTTATTTAATTTTATAGTCCAGTTTTAGAATCACTGTTATAATTTTGTTATATAGTTTCTACACTATATATATATATATATATATATATATATATAATAATAAATAGTTATTTAATTTTATAGTTCAGTTTTGTATTAAGATTATCTTCACTATTATGATCATTTAAATTTAAATTATAAAATTTGTAAAATGTTATTAATTTGTAGATAGAGAGAGAAAAAAAAATCCTTTACTTCTAATACATCCTCAAGTTAATTATATATTTATAATTAATAACAATAAAAATTAACAACGTAACGTCTATTACATCGGCTTTTACACGTCATTTAGACATACTCTAATCCTATATATAGAATAATCGAAGAGGGAATATATATAATAGTTAGAAAAAAGAGAGAAAGACAGAACCATGCACTTTTAATCAAACTAATAATAAGGAAAAAAAAAAAAGTTTTGTAAAGAAGGTAGATAAGATTGTTAGTATATATATATATATTTTTATAATTTTATATTTTATCCTTTTTTTTTTTTAAAGATTTTTAAAGGTTTTTTTATTTTATAATATGATTATAAATAGTTGTATTTAGTAGTCATTTAGTTATTATTAGTATTTAGTATTAGTATTTAGTTATCATTATTATCAGTTTGCTCCTTAAGTTTTAAAATTAGAATCACTGTTATAATTTTGTTATATAGTTTCTACACTATATATATATATATATATATATATATATATATATATATAATACAATATAATGCGACTTGCGATTGTAAAACGACATTTTTAAAATTATACCGCATGTGTTTCTTTTCAACGAAAAATCCAAATTTTTTAAAGGAGAAATAATGTTTATTTCTAACCTTAGGGATAAGGTATGAAAGGATAAATTGTGAAGAGTAATGATAAACGGAAAATCCCTGCACACTTTTATTTTTCCGTTTATCATTACTCTTCACAATTTATCCTTTCATACCTCATCCTTAAGGTTAGAAATAAACATTATTTCTCCTTTAAAAAATTGTTTTTTTTTTCGTTGAAAAGAAACACATGCGGTATAATTTTGAAATGTCGTTTTACAAATATATATGTTCTGAAAATAGAGCAATCCATACTTAAATCATTAGATAATAAAAATACATATATTGGATTGAATAAAAGATTTATTTGCCAATATTTCGGGTGGCTGAACGCCAACCTTTATCGAGGCATTACATTTTTGTATACAAAAATTCAGCGCCGCATAGTGCTGTATAGCATAGAAAAACAACACTATGCGGCGCTGAGTTTGTGTATACAAAAATGTAATGCCTCGATAAAGGTTGGCGTTCAGCCAACCGAAATAGTGGCAAATAAATATTTTATTAAATCCAATATATGCCTTTTTATTATCTAAATATATATGTGTATAGAAGCAATGGGCGCTTTTCCCGTCAAAATAAACGTCAGAATCTGACGCCATCTATTGACCGTCGCCGCAACTAGTGGCATCGGGTCGGTGACAAAGCCACAACACCAACTTTGGCAAACTGATAAGCGTCCACCTAGAGACCATGGTTTCGGGCTAATGGCCCTCGTCAGTCTAGGGCGGACTTTATTCCATAAGATCCACACGAGATTTAATGAAATCCTCACAATCTACCAAAGAGGTGTTTTGCTGGCAATGTCCGCCCTAGACTGACGAGGGCCATTAGCCCGAAACCATGGTCTCTAGGTGGACGCTTATCAGTTTGCCAAAGTTTGTGTTGTGGCTTTGTCACCGACCCGATGCCACTAGTTGCGGCGACGGTCAATAGATGGCGTCAGATTCTGACGTTTATTTTGACGGGAGAAGCGTCCATTGCTTCTATGGATTAATTTCCTCCCGGCAAATTTTCCATCTGAATATATATATATGTGTATATAGGTTTATAATAGTTTAGTATCAGGCGACGTTTTATTCTTTGTAATGTTCTCCTGTAGAAGGACAGAGATACCTGAAAACTTGAGATGGTATTTGAAATAAAAAGAAACTCATCTCCAAAAATTCTTTTTTAATAGTTTAATTGTAACATTTAATTTACAACGTGTGATCAATAATTTTCAGGAATGAGATTGTATCACGTAAAATACTCAAAATAATGAAATAATTTTATAAGGACCTTATAGATAAAACATTTATTAACATGTAGAAAAAGAATTGATCACACAGACGCACGCGCTCACGTTTTTTTTTTGGAATTTATAAGCTCGAGTATATTAGAACATTTTCTAACTTCAGTTTGGATTGTGGGGGTCGGTGGAAGGCTAGTTAAACCGTTTGGTTTTCGACCGCTACGACCCGGGTTCGATTCCCGCATTGGACACTTTTTCTGTTTAAAAAATGCTCCAATGGCCCCCGATTCTTACAAAAGTCCAACCCCACCAGCGAGTGCAAGTAACCAAATGGGGCTCTGGCACATTTGTAAGTGCAAAGTCGAACTGCTTTTCACATGTGTAGACATGTGGTGCGCTTACAGTAAAAGCAGTCGCTAACTACCCACCATGATTATCATTACCTGTACCGCGTGTCCTAGGGATAAGCAAAAAAAAAAAAAGTATGGACTGTATTGAAAAACAGTGAGTCTGCATAGAGTTTTGCTTTAAATTAGGGAAAACAGCTTACGAATCATTTCAAATGTTGAAGCAGGCTTTCAAAGAAAATGCCCTATAACAATCGAAGACATTTGAATGGTTTGCACGATTTAAAGCTGGTCGAACAAGCCTCAAGGATGATCTACACACTGGCAGACCTTTATCGATAAGAAACCCCGAAAATACATTCAAAATCAAGCCATCGATCATAGAAACCCAAAGAATAACTATCGGAATTTATCACTGTGAATTATTCATTTATAATAATCTGTTGCTCTTAATGATGATTCATAGACATCTAGAATCCTTCTTTTCATTTATAAATTGATATGATGATCGTTTTTGAGTTTTGATCTTTAAACTCATAGATATTTGAAACAAAAGAAGCATATCCTGACAGTGCTCACATCATCATCTCTAGATATCATAGAAAAAGTTAGATAAACGTTTAGTTTATTTTTGTTCCACTAGATGGCGCTCTGCCATCTAGAGATGCTAATGAGGGCACGCTCAGGATATGCTTCTTTTGTTTTTAATATCAACACCTGACCTTTTTTTTATATATATTTTAATGAATATTCGAAACTATTATAGACGCGTATGATTCTTTTGACAAATAAACAATTTCTACTGCCCTTACTGTAATGGAAAAATTAAAGGGAGGGCCTGGCTCATCAGTGGTGAACCCTCCCAGCGGTTTCGCCAGTTTAATCTACCATACCGCTGTTATATTACATTTTTGGAACTTCATTTTATAGTGATACTGATGCTAGACTCTTGGAATGGGTATTTTAGATGGACTATGGACATAAGCTTTGAAGATAGCAGAATTACATATAATTATAATTATATAATATACATCGAGAAATCACTCTTCCGCAAACTTTTAAATTGAGTCTTTTATTAGAAAATTTATAATATATATTTTTATATTTTTAAATTATTTTTTCACTCATAGATATAATAGAATATAATGCGGCTTTCTAAGGTTAGAAATAATCGTTATTTCTCCTTAAAATAAAATTTCGATTTTTCGTTCAAAAGAAACACAGGCGGGATAATTTACAAATGTCGTTCTACAATCATAAATATATAAAATATTTGATCATATAAGTTTTACTTGTCTAATTTATATTATATTACTTTATAATATAATAATATATTATGAAAAGGCATCTCCTTATCGGAGCCATCTATCGGAATAAATATCAACTATTCTCGTTGATTTTTAATTATTCCAGATTTGGCCAAATACCCATTCTTGATTAATCAAGAAAAGCTAACCACGGATGCGTTTCGGGCCATCAGCAACTTTGAGTTGCACGATAAGGAGATTCCTTTTTCATAATTTATGCACCTTATCCCAGTACAATATTACATTTGTACTATTTTTTTCATAATAATATATTAGATAATAAAAAGGCATATATTGGATTTAATAAAAGATTTATTTTGCCAATATTTCGACTGGCTGAACGCCAACCTTTATCGAGGCATTACATTTTGATTATTGGCAATTATTGAATATTGGTGTTGAAAAAATAGGAAGGAGAAGGCCGGGAATCGGCTTTAAAGATAGAAAGTTTTATTAAGTTATGCTCTAATTTTACATAAAGTTAAAGCAACACACAGCCTGCTTTACATACTCCATCACGACAATGGTAGAAATAATTTATATACATGGCGGTCAACCGGTCAAAAACAAATAAAAGAAGAGTAGAATGTTGAAATTGATTATTCCAACACCCTCCCTCAATTTCTACATTCCCAATCCAGCAACATGTTTATCATACAAGACTCTTGGCAGACCTTTAGTAAGGATGTCGGGTAGCAGAGCGTGGCGGTCAACCGGTCAAAAACAAATAAAAGAAGAGTAGAATGTTGAAATTGATTATTCCAACAATTGGCAAAATAAATATTTTATTAAATCCAATTTATGCCTTTTATTATCTAATGAATTAAGTATTATTTGCTCTATTTTAAAAACGATAATAATATATGTTTAAATAAAATATGGATAAAAATACTAGCCGAGTGACCCGGGCAACGCCTCGGGTTTACCCAAAGGACAGGTGAAGGCACATTAAGAGTATAGATGGTGACTTTAAAACTGCAATGGGTATATTCTGATTTCTTAGAAGAAGCATTTCAAGTGTAAGGTTTTAAGTAAAAATAATTTCTAAGCAAAGTATATAAATACGGGCAGATACACACACAAGTATAAATCCTAGGTATTCAGAATAGATCTCCAAGGAAAAATTCTAAAGAGAAGCAATTCTGTTTATAAGCAGAAAAGTAATTAACAATTGTCAATTAGAAACACTAAATATCTACCATTCGAAATTAATAAAAATTTAATAATATAAACCCACTTATTTTTAAAACATAGAAATTTTGTAATGATTATATTGTAGCGTAGAAATCAAGTCTTTGTATATCTGAAGGAGTGAAAGTATTTATTGATGACGTCACCACGACCAGTCGACAATTATTAACCAAACTATCTACAGCTAGAGAATATCGAGCAAGCAAGCTAGATAACTAAATGATGATTTTACAAATATTAATTAATAAAAATCTGTTTCACATATTTCATTGAATAATTAAATTAAATTAAATAATAAAATATTTCTTCGCCACAATATATATAATGGTAATATATAAAGTAAAACTTGAAGTAAAAAATCTACGATTTGAAAATTGAATAAATAAAAAATAAATATAACTACTAATATTTGGAGAATAAAAATAAATGTTAGATATGAAGTAAAAAATAACGAAAATTTTGGTATATAGATCGCTATGTATAGTTCAGTATCTTTGGTGGAGATTGCTTAAAACTTTACAACTGAAAACTCTGTTAGTGGATTATCTATATGTATAGCAGTTTGATTATATAAAAGGCTATGTAGAATGATATAATTGAATATAATGCCTATAGTATATAATATATATATGTTGTAATATATTCCAATATATACCTATATATCCTATATCGTCATGTGTTGTATGGTTATAATGTAATTGCCAAGTCGACAAATAAAATTTCGAGTGAGTTACAGTCGGCGCCTGTAGAGGAAAAAGGTCCGAAAAACAAGTCTGGTATGCCCCCTTCTTACTCAAACAGATTAGTCCGCTCGGAGATACGATTGACAGACCCCTCTAGACAGTTCTCCCCTGACCGGTGTCGGCTTCACTCACTCTCTCGCCATCTCCGTGGTGACATCTACCATGTCTCGTTCTTTGGTGCAATACATTCACGCCTGAACCTACTCTAAGATTGAGGCCACAACGACTGCATTTAACCAACACACTACAGTCATCCTACAGGATCGACTACCTTACTACATATATGGTAATTTTAACCAACAACCCACCATATTGGTGTTTAATATAACAAGATTATATGATGAAAAACGTGTTGTATGATAGAAACATCTCTGTAACTAATTATACGTATGTTATATACATGAACTATTGCAACACAATATGTAATGTACTCTGAACAAACTAGAGATAATAAAATAAAACTGTGTAATAGAAGAAAAGTTAAATAGCAGAAAGTGAGATATAGAAGTCCAACAATGTGTAAGAACGAGGCTTAAAGATGTCAGAAGATTCCAGAAGTTCGTAAAGAGGGTACGATGACCTCTTCTTCTTGGTCCCCAGTATTACATCAGACGAAGGTCCAGTACTCTCGCCTTTGAGATTATATAAATCCTGAAAATCCTGAAATGCATCGCCACTTCCAAAAGGTCCGCGGAAGCCCTTGTCAGTCCATCCTCCGATGCTACCATAGACGAGCAAGCACTCTACTACACTCATCTCCATCTTTCTGTATAGCTCAACTCTTTCTATTCACGGAACTTTTCCCAGTGAAACTGTGTCTTTCTTTCTTTGTGTGGACCATCCCAATACTTCCATTCTGCCTCGGCCATGACTGTCTGTACTCTGTGAGATCTGTGAAAGATCTTCCAAGGTGCAGAGAGGTTTTTGGAAAGCTCTCCTCACTGATTGTCCTCTCGGTTACCACATATATATAGATATATGCAAATTCTTCATTGGTGGCGTCCACCACCTCAGAAAAGACTCCACCACCGGTGAAAAAGGCACCGAAACCTTATTATCCAACTTATATCCTCTTGAGTTCCAGGCCGGAAGCTTAATATTAGGGCCCATTTGTGAAGATAGAGCACCTCACGATTTCAAAAATGTAAAAATGAAATCGTAGTTGAAATCGCATTTATTTTTGAACGGATATAAATTTTGATTGTGAAAAGTAATGTATATGCCATGAATCAAATAAAAGCCCACTCAAATATAAATTCAGTAGGCAGATATTTTAAAAATATCTTTTAAAAAGTGTAAATATGCTCTATAACAAAAAAAAAATATTCGACGCACCAAGGAATTGTCCGATGGGGACAAAAATGTGAAGAAAATGTATAGAGGAAAAGACAATTATAATTTCAACACAATAAATTTTCTGACATATCTTCAATTCAATTTTTGAAGGAAATTGAAACTCTCTCTCTCTCTGAAAGAAAACGTTACGTTTCCGGATTGAACGCGAAAGTTTGAAATCCCACTAGCAATCTATTAGCTGTTTTAATCCTGCCGTATTTTTCATTGCATGTGTTACGTGTGTAGTATCTTGAGTTAAGAAAAAATATATAATTTTATCCTTAAAACTATTATTGCGCAATTTGTTACAAAAAGACTGATTATTTGCAAAAATGGATTCGCTGGAAAAAGAGAGCGGTGTAGTTGGGTCGCAGAATCTGTGGAAGAAGGAAGCGGTGTAGTTGGGATGACAGAATCCGTGGAAGAAGGAAGCGGTGTAGTTGGGATGACAGAATCCGTGGAAGAAGGAAGCGGTGTAGTTGGGATGACAGAATCCGTGGAAGAAGGAATCTGAGTAGTTGGGATGAAAGAATCCGTGGATGAAGAAAGCGGTGTAGTTAGGATGACAGAATCCGTGGAAGAAGGAAGCGGTGTAGTTGGGATGACAGAATCCGTGGAAGAAGGAATCTGAGTAGTTGGGATGATAGAATCCGTGGATGAAGGAAGCGGTGTAGATAGGATGACAGAATCCGTGGATGAAGGGAGCGGTGTAGTTGGGATGATAGAATCCGTGGATGAAGGAAGCGGTGTAGTTAGGATGACAGAATCCGTGGATGAAGGAAGCAATGTAGTTGGGATGACAGAATCCGTGGAAGAAGGAAGCGGTGTAGTTGGGATGACAGAATCCTTGGAAGAAGGAAGCGGTGTAGTTGGGATGACAGAATCCTTGGAAGAAGGAAGCGGTGTAGTTGGGATGACAGAATCCGTGGAAGAAGAAAGCGGTGTAGTTGGGATGACAGAATCCGTGGATGAAGGGAGCGGTGTAGTTGGGATGATAGAATCCGTGGAAAAAGAAAGAGGTGTAGTTGGGATGACAGAATCCGTGGAAAAAGAAAGCGGTGTAGTTGGGATGACAGAATCCGTGGAAGAAGGAATCTGTGAGTTGGGATGACAGAATCCGTGGAAGAAGGGAGCGGTGTAGTTAGGATGACAGAATTCGTGTAAGAAGGAAGCGGTGTAGTTGGGATGACAGAATCCGTGGATGAAGGAAGTGGTGTAGTTGGGATGACAGAATCCGTGGAATAAGGAAGCGGTGTAGTTGGGATGACAGAATCCTTGGAAGAAGGAAGCGGTGTAGTTGGGATGATTGAATCCGTGGAAGAAGAGAGCGGTGTAGTTGGGATGATAGAATCCGTGGATGAAGGGAGCGGTGTAGTTGGGATGACAGAATCCGTGGAAGAAGGGAGCGGTGTAGTTGGGATGACAGAATCCGTGGAAGAAGGGAGCGGTGTAGTTGGGATGACAGAATCCGTGGAAGAAGGAAGCGGTGTAGTTAGGATGACAGAATCCGTGGAAGAAGGAAGCGGTGTAGTTAGGATGACAGAATCCGTGGAAGAAGGAATCAGAGTAGTTGGGATGATCCGTGGAGGAAGAAAGCGGTATAGTAGGATGACAGAATCCGTAGAGGAAGAAATTGGGGCAGTTGGGATGATAACATCCGTGGAGGAAGGAAGAAGATCAAGACAGAGACCGAAATGAGGTCGACGCTAAGTTTAGATAGGCGGTGTGGAATGGACAGATTGGGACGTCGCGTAGCTAGTTGTCCCGTGATTTCCATCATCCAAGTTGTAAGGACATTGCCAATCACAGCAGTCACACTCCATCATGCTGCCATCTGGAATACGACACGTTGAATATTATACAAAGCTGGAAGAATGCCATATCAATAAATGGATCTAGGAGGACAGGCGTTTCTAAATCTTTCGTAAAATCATTATAGATCAGTTTTGTGTGATACCTTTATCGTTATTATCAACAATACCATCATTATATTGCGATCTATTGTCTCCCGTATTAATAAATGATTGTCTTGCTCCTTTCGTGATATATCCGAATCAATGTTCTATCAAACAATAACCTTTCAACTGATTATTATAATCAAAAGTTATCAATATTTCTGGGAGTGTTCTCTCCTTGCATAAACCGACAGTATTTGACTTTTATTTATAGAGAGAGAAAGCTCTTTGTTTGTATATTGTCAAGGTCATTATTACAAATGCATGCCAGATATGTAATCCGTTACACAGATCATGAAATCAAAAAAAAAAAAATACAACTCAATCATAGAGAGCTAAAATTTAGACACACTGGATAACTAATAGAAAGTGTCAACATTTTTATTGTTAACTAATATATAACAAATCTTAACATATAACTAATCTTGTTGTCTTCTCCTCTGGATCCTATCCAAATAAAAGTAATTATATATTAGATTCTGATTTAAATGTTATTTTTGAAAAGATAATTATATATATATATATGCATGATACAATGAATATGGCGCCTCTGCCACCACTGCAGAGTTTGGTGAGAATCGCCAGCGGGTCTCCAGCGACACCACTGTTCTGTTTAAAGCCCTGGATAAGTTAGAGAAACAATTGTAGTCTTTTATATTGGTTTATCTAACACAAGAGATACTGAACTCTCTCTAGAAAATAAAGTCAATCCAAAATAAAAGAATCATCCTTTATATCCATTATAGATTTCTGATAGGAACGTTTTAGACTCAAGATAAAAGTCATATAGAGATTTGTTATCTCTCGGCTAATCTTATAATAAATCCTAGACTTTTTCCGTATTGGGAGACAGTACAATATAAGTCAATTATCAACTCCAATTATCATGTTCTTGAAACATCATAGTTCAGGGGGGTTTTGGGATAAATAATTGGAATAGTCGTATAGGGATTGTTTCCATTGGCTAAACTGACAAGAAGAACTGAACCAGTCTACACCTTGGACCCATTCCAAAATAAGCCAATCATCTATTCCATCTATCATGTGCTTGAGACATTCTGAACTATATGTTGGATAATTAATTGAAATTGTCATATAGAGATTGTTTCCATTGGCTAAAATTACAGGAAGTATTGAATCAGCCTACACCTTGGGCCCATTCCAAAAAAAAGCTAATCATCCATTCCATAATCATGGCCTTGTGTTTGAAACATTTTAGCTTAGATGTTGGATAATTAATTGAAATAGTAATATAGGGATTGTTTTCATTGGCTAAACTGACAAGATGTACTGAATCAGCCTATACCTTAGGCCCATTTAAAATAAGTCAATCGTCCATTCCATTCATCATGGCCTTGTTCTTTAAACATTTTGGCTTAGATGTTGGATAAATAATTGGAATAGTCGTATAGGGATTGTTTCCATTGGCAAAAATTACAGGAAGTACTGAATCTGCCTAAACTTTGGATCCATTCCAAAATAAGCCAATCATCCATTATAGTCATCTTGTGCTTCAAATGTTGGATAATTAATTGAAAGAGTCGTATAGAGATTGTTTTCATTGGATAAACTGACAAGAAGTACTGAATCAGTCTCTATCTCTACACCTTGGGCCCATTCTAAATAAAGCTGATCCTCCATTCCATTCATCATAAACTTATGCCTGAAGAATTATAGTTTAGGTGCTGGATACATAATTTAAATAACCGTATAGAGATTGATTCCATTGGCTAAACTTACAAGAAGTATTGAATCAGTCTTGGATCCATTCCAAAATAAGCTAATCCTCCATTCCATTCATCATGGCCTTGTGATCGGGACGTTCAGATTTAGGGACAGAGTGGCCGTCGGAAGACTTGGCTGTGATCCAGCCTGGATTGCGTAAATAGATCCCAACTTCTTCTTATCAGCCCTGGCGCACTTGAGGAAGTGTTGATATATTAGATTTTGTCTGACAGTAAACTTGAAGCTTTTGGCTTCTGGAGAGTTGACGCTTTTTTTATGAAAACATTTCTAATTATTTTTATCACTCCACCTTAGAAAGAGAGATCACACGTGTAATATATTATAATTATATACTCGTCGTTTTATATGATTGTGTGCACCATAATAGCATTTGGTATTGAAATAAAAAAAAAATAATTAATTTGTATTTTTCTTATTTACATATTTATACCATATCTCCGATCCATAAGAAAGCATTGGCCTAAATATTATTTTTTTTTTTTGTAAAATATAAGTCTAATATACTAGAACATGATATTCACCGAAGCGTCGAAAAAATAAAGAGTTCTTCTGGCTGAGATGTCAATATATATATATGTTGTAAAATGAGTGGAGCCGACAACGTCACAGTGGGCTTCTCATTCAATATGCAGTCATGGGCCGGAATTGAAGGCGCACTAGCCTTAAGACAAATGAAGACCACAGGCATAGGAAAATTGTTACCTCTGTCCCTTCCTGTCTGGGGTCAGAGAGCCCCAGCTTATATCATAATGGTGACGTCAGAGGGGGAGGACGTCCAATCAGGGACCGCCACGACCAATGTCTCTAATTCTCTCTTGTTTATATTGTAACGTGGACGACAAGGCCAAGATACCAGAGTAAAGCTGGGGAAAGAGAGGTGGACTCTAGCGGCCCCCGCTGCCATGTGGCAGGCGCTAAAGACAGCATTCCTGTGTGGGGGAGGACAGAGTCTGGTTAGATCTGCGGTGACAACAGACAGGGCAGGTGGGCTCCGGGCGTGTGACCATATGGACTGACTGGGAAGACGGTGACAAGGACTCTGGTGGCGGACAATAAAGACATCTACTGTATATATTTACTGATCTACTCTTTAAAGCTCTTATAATAAACTAGACGAATGGCCCGGGCAACGCCCGGGGTTTACCCGAGTGCGAATATATTCTAAAAACGTTGACTTGGGTGGTCGCTATTAACAGGGTGGTCTGTATAGACAGGTGGATGTATCACACAGCTGATAACAGGGTTGTCTAGAGTGGTAGCTATAGACAGGGTGGTCTGTATAGACAGGTTTATGAGAGAGGCACAAACTTACAGGTTGTTGACGCCGCAATCCCCAGAGAGAGTGTTTTTTGTTGCATCATGCTGTGACTCACACGACGACCCAAGGTCAACAGGGGTGGAGCAGCAAGCTTAAGCCTATTACCGTCTGGCGGCGCTGCTTGCGAGTTATATCTACAATTCTGCAAATAACTCTAAGGATATTCAAGATATTCAAGAAATTATTTTTCGAAAACCTTTCCGGGGATATACCTAATAATATCCCAGAATTTCATGGCGATTGGATGTATGGTTTTTGAATAACAGGGTTGTCTAGAGGGGGGCAGGGAGGACACGTGTTCCCTTGCAGCCAATGAGCGCGCATTCTATCCGTGAGCTTCAGACAAACAGACAAACAGACAGAATAAGGCAAATATATAAGTAGATATACCACACTAAGCTGTATCCACAAAGAATCCACATTGTTCTCCTAGAAACCTTGAACGCAAACATCGACGGCTCAGAAGCGTCGTAACAATATTATCTTTCCCAGCCACCGTCCCTTTCTCTCCCAGGTATCCTTTTTATTGGCGCTATTTTGTAGTTACACATGAGCTTGCTGTTTTTATATGCAACATACAACATATACAATACGACGGTTTTATGATAATAAATAGGTTTTATAGTGATTAAAGAAAGTTTTAGATTAATATCGAATTGTGAAGGTATACTTGAAGGTATATATTACTAGACGGGTGACCCGGGCTTCGCCCCGGGATTGACCCGTGTGCATATCTACCCGAGTGATATATATTTAGATAAGATATTTTAAAAATAATTGTTTGTTATTAGCATTATCTATTTGTTTGCATCAGCATAATGTATGTATACATAAAGTATGTGTATATATATACACCTTAATAGTACAAAGGCTACATACCTATACTTTCGATATTTGCGGACCTATAATGAGGTATTGTTAACAATTGATTATTTAGGGAGCGACCCGCTCCAACACAATAGTTACAAAAACAACAGAGCGAGTGGGGGGAGGCATGATGGGGGGGGGGCAAAGGTGGCGTGATCGTAGCCAACCAATAGGAGAACGCCATTCCAAAAAAAGGCAAACGGTGACAGAGACGAAAACTGATTAAGAGATGAGGAATGACGCTCGTAACTGTATATAGAATTGTTCAGTAATAGCTTGTCAATACTGACATTATGCCTTCAATTTGACATCAAATTAATCTAAAACTTTCTTTAATTACTATAAAACCTATTTACAGTAGCACCTTCATGAGAGGACACTCACGCTAGAAAACACTTCTCTACAAAGGACAGTTTTCATTTGCAAAATTATCATTTTTGCTATTTAGCAACTTTCCGGTAAGAGGACACCTCTCCCTAAAGGACACTTTGGCTCTGCAATTAGGTGTCCTTTACAGGGAGGTTCTACTATAATTACTATAAAACCTATTTACAGCAGCACCTCCATGAGAGGAGACTCACGCTAGAGAACACCTCTCTATAAAGGACAGTTTTCATTTGCAAAATTAACATTTTTACTATTTAGCAACTCTCTGATAACAGGACACCTCTCCCTAAAGGACACTTTGGCTCTACAATTAGGTGTTGTCCTTTACAGGGAGGTTCTACCTTATTACTTTATATATGATATAAAGAGGTCAGGAAGATGGTATTCATGTATCTGAATATTGTAGATTTACCTTTAAAAATGCAATAAAGCAAATGAAGCAATACATTTGGTTATATTCCCAAAGGGAATAGAGAAAGTAAGTTCAATATGTTTGTCAAAATCTATGAAAATTTGAAACCTCTCAACGTTATATCTCGAATTTTTTTTTAAATAACTCGTTTTTCCTCAATGTGATGAAGCTATAGATGGATATCAATATTCTAATAGTTTTACTGCAAGGACTTGAAGTACCTCTAAGTTGATGCTTCTGTCCATTTAACCATCACGTTTTGAAATGGTAGAGAATTTAGAGCTACCCTGTGGTTATCAAACAGTCTAAAATCTCAGCTTCGGAATGAAAAGTTAAAGTACTACTAACTTTCGAAACTATTATAGACGCGTATGATTCTTTTAAAAATTAAGCAATTTCTACTGCAATGGAAATGGAGGACCTGGCTCATCAGTGGTGAACCCTCCCAGCGGTTTTGTCAGTTTAATATACCATACCATAACAAATGGGGCGCTGATGTATCATACTACTAACATACTACTCGAAAAAGAAATGCTTATTTCACCCGTCAAAATAGACCCAAAACTAAGCGCTATCTATTGATCGTCTCTGTAATCTAGCGGACTTGGATTGACAAATGTTACTTTCGACGGTTTACACACAAAAAAAAAAAAAAAACTAGAGCCAAAATAAAAAGTAACTTAACACAGAGAAGACACTCAGAAATACAACAAACTAAAACGTAAATAATGTAAATAAAACCACTCGATTAGTTTTATCAAAACCAACTATATTTGCAGCGCTGATAAGGACGGACGGGGTTACACAGGTATGCGAGGAGATCACCAGACAAGCACACAGAGAACTTTTTAAACGTCCTCACACGATCAACTCTCCTCGACTCCTCGCATCCCGTTTCTTCAACCTTCTTTATATACAAACATGGCCACATTTGTCCAATGACGTGGGAGATCAGTTCACTTAAAAAACGAAATCAACATTCTTCCCGCTAAATACTGAGAAAATTAAAACTGCTTATGTTTGTCATATAATTTGACAGGATCGGTGACAAAACACCAACTTTGGTAAATTCTTCCACCAGGAGACCATGGTTTCAGATTATAGCCAGACCAGTACTAGTTTTGGTTTCTTGAGATCGATCGAGTAGGCTGTTCCCAACATGGTTTTGTCATCGAGTCGAGTCTGCTTAATTACAGTTAACAGATAGGGGCTTTGCTTTTACATATATTCAAACGAGAGAAGTAGCCTTTCTGTTTTTTAAATCAATATCCTCCCGGCAAAATTGCTATCTCCAAACCAAACTACCATTCTTGTCCCAGTTAGAAGAATCCTGGACAATCAATATTTAGCGCTAGAGTACTAGTCCATGGTAATAACACATGTGACAATAGGCATTTCAAGACGACTTAAGCCAAAGATGTTTCGATGTAATAAAACCGAACTTCACCTTTGAAATTGTACATTACAAAATAGGAATACCAGGCGTCAGATCCTCAATATACACAAGCCTTCAATTAAAAAAAAAACATATATTGTATTAAAATATAATTTATTTCCCAATATTTCAGTTGGCCGAACGCCAACCTTTTTCAAGGTATTACAACATAGTTATGTCAACAACAAACTCAGGGCTACATAACGTCAAATTTAACGGTTTTAAAAGGTTGGCGTTCAGCCAATATAATATATATATTTATTTATTTTATATAATCAATATATATTGCTCATATAAGAGCAGAATGATCCAATACAGTATTAGAGCTTTAAAAAAGCGGTCTGGTAGATTAAAAATTGGCTAAACTGCTGGGAGAGTTCACCACTGATGAGACAAGCCCTCCCAATATTTTTTCATCGCAGTAAGGACAGTAGAAGTTTGATTTATTTGTGAAAAGAAACATTCGTGTCTTAATGTCTTCCTTCGTTATAATTAAGGAAAATGCTTGAAAAACAATCACTGTGTAAAAGTTCTTTGGAAAGCTTGAACGTAAGTAATTTAAAAAAAAATCACAATATAACAAATAATTATCATTAAGATATAGATTGTCTGACAGGCATTATAGTTCTTAAAATTAAAGATACTTTGGCCAGTAAATCTTTTTATTATCTCGACGTTTCGATATAAATCCTTTGTCTTTGTCAGGAGCAAATAAAAATTAAACATTTGGGGAGGTGTTAAAAATTATTCTATACTGGTCGAAGTATATCTTTAATTATAAGAACAAAAAATCATCAATATTTCAGCATAGAAATTCGACAGGTCATCATTTCAATCTACAAGATGTCACATACCATTTCCATAGTATATTCACCAAATACAATAGACTCATTCTAGAATATATTAGAAACACATACACACACACAAAAACCTTTATTAAGACACACAGGTCTTACAGAGGATTCTCCTTGGGGCTACAAGACGGAGAAACCCATGAAAGTGGGAAATATGCAAAGGGGTAAAAATGGAGAAAGATTATATACACATGGTAAATATATACAGATTATTATTTGAATAATTCTATGGAAAATAAGAATATGGATTTAGAAAGAAAATTTTTTTTTTGGAAATATGGCTGAGAGAAGTGGAGAGCGAAAAGAGGAAAGATAACAGGTATTTACATATGGAACATACATATAATGGAACAAGTCAATTTAAGCTCTTCTGCTCGCACAGCACAGGTGGACCATGGCTTTTTCAAGAAATCTTTAAGATATTTTCCAGGAAAATCCGAGTGTTCAGAGTTGTAAGGTAAACACCGTTTTATCGGTGTAGGGGTAATATATTAGAATCTATGAAATATCATTCCAGAATCTTTCTTCTACTCTATTTAAAAATTATATTTAAGATGTTTATAAAATTATGTTATTTGTCATTATCTAGATGGACAAATCAAGACGTAAATATTATAGGCGAACTTTATAATGGCTTCATAATAGTAAAACTAACATCATATGTAACATACAAAAAAAGTTGTATTTGGCTGGATTTGAACTAGGATCTGTTGAAACATCAAGTTTATTGAACTCGTATTCCCAATGGGAACATATTTTAGGGATATTTGCAAAAAAACTTCTCTTTAGGACAGTTCTATCATCGCTGTCAGTATCCCAGGACCCTTCGGTCAAATGACACAAGAAACTGCCCATGTGTGGGTTCGATTCCCATCCCTGTACACTTTTATTTTCCGTTCATTATAACTATTCACAATTCATTCTTTTATACTTCATCTCTAAGGATAGAAATGGTCGTTATTTCTTCTTAAATAATGAAAATTACGATTTTTCGTTCTGTAAAAAGAAACATTTGCGGTAAAACTTGTTAAACGCCCATATGTCTTCTTTATTATCCTCTCTCAATCTCCACTAAAAAGGGAAATTCCGTTGAATGTGATTTTCAGGGATGAAAGAAGCAAAATGTGTCTGCTTTAGTAGTAGAGATTGGGTGCACTCCTCAGTAGCAGGCCATCCTATACAAGACTTTTAAGATTTCTTCGGCGGGATTTGAACTGGGGTCTGTAGAAGTCAGGGTTCACTGAACTCTTATTCCCAATGGGAATATATTTTAAGGAGTTGTGTAAAAAACGGGAGGTCCCATTGGGACGGTCTTACCACGTGTTTGTTGTTGGCAACTCATGGTCCTTCGGTCAAATCAAACAAGAAACGCCAACTTCCATATTGAACTATATAGATTGGAAATCTTCCCGCATTGGGCACTTTTTTCTTATTTATATTTTAAATAATGTCCCAATGGCCCCTGATTCTTACAAAAGTCCAACCCCACCAGAGAGTGCAAGTAACCAAACGGGGCTCTGGCATATTTGTAAGTGCAAAGTCGAACTGCTTTTCACATGTGTAGACATGTGGTGCACTTACAGTAAATGCAGTCGCCTACTTCTACCCACCATGATCATCATTGCCTGTACCACGTGTACTAGGAATAAGCAAAAAAAAAAAAAAAAAAGATTGGAAATCTAATTCTGCACATGACTGGTACAGAGCAGGAGGGACAAGAACCAATTCTGTCCTCCCAAGAGAACAACAGTCATTGATTTCCAGACTTAAGTCTGGTCATCTACGGACAATGACTTTCCATTATAGTTGCAAGGTTTTCCCACTATGTAATAAGTGTAATTCTCAACCTGCAACCCCAAAACACATTACTGACTGTATTGACTCATCCATTGATGAGCTCTACTCATCCCCAGTAGACACCATCAACAATATCTACAAGCTTGATACCCTGATATGATTGTTGAGTGGAGATAAGAAAGAAGAAGAAGAAGACACATCCCCAGCAGACACCATCAACAAGCTCTACAAGCTTGATACCTTAATGTGATTGTTGAGTGGAGATAAGACGACACATCCCCAGCAGACACCATCAACAAGCTCTACAAGCTTGGTACCCTGATATTATTGTTGAGTGGAGATAAGAAAGAAGAAGACACATCCCCAGCAGACACCATCAACATGCTCGCTCTACAAGCTATATATCTTAATATGATTGAGTGGAGATAAGAAAGAAGAAGACACATCCCCAGCAGACACCATCAACAAGCTCTACAAGCTTGATATCTTAATATGATTGAGTAGAGATAAGAAAGAAGAAGACACATCTCCAGCAGACACCATCAACAAGCTCTACAAGCTTGATACCCTGATATGATTGAGTGGAGATAAGAAGAAGACACATCTCCAGCAGACACCATCAATAAGTTCTACAAGCTTGATACCTTAATATGATTGAGTGGGGATAAGAAAGAAGATCATATAGATTATATATCTCCATTCCCAAGACCTCTCTCTAGGCCAGCTCCTATTACAATTTAGACAACCCTGGTGTGGCAATGATAGATCCATGTATGTATAAACATACGACTGACCCTCTAGTAGAAGCTTCGCTAGTGAAATATAGAATGAAGTAATTAAAAAATACTGAAAATGATGAAATATTGCAGTGTAATGACACACACACACACACACTAGGGGTATATATCAGTAATATTTTAAAGTATAAATTTATAAAACTAAAAATAAAAAATTGTAGGTAAAAAAACTCATGTATAAACACATGACTGACCATCTAGTAAAAGCTTTGGTAGTAAAATATAGGATGAGGTACTTTAAAAATACAGTTAAACCTGTCTATAGCGCCCCCTCTCGGGACTCACCAAAATAGGGTGCTATAGAGAGGAAGGTGCTATTAAGAGGGGGCGCTATAGACAGGTTTAACTGTATATTGAAATGATAAAAATTTGCAGTATAATAACTATTGAGGTAAAGCAATAATATTTTCAAAGTCTAAATTTATATTAAAAATGAAGATAAATAAAACTAATAATCAAAATCATGATATACAATCATGAATATTAAAGAATAACAATTATAAAAGAACTAAAAATATTTTAAACAAACACTTTTACGTGATCTTAATCAGCTAACCAGCGTTGAGTTTATTAGCCACTCAGAATGCAGTGTTTAATTAGCTCAGAGGTTGTATTAAATAAAGGAATATCTATATTGAACAGAAGATCATAGATTCGATATTATTCAGACGATCCAGGTCATTTGTGTTGTTCTTAAAATTAAAGATACTTCGGCCAATAAATATTTTTATTATCTCGACGTTTCGACAAAAATCTGTTGTCCTCTTCAGGAGCAAATAAAAATTAAAACATTTTGCCAAGGCGTTAAAATTATTCATAGAATGACGAGGACAAAAGATTTTTGTCGAAACGTCGAGATAATAAAAATATTCATACTGGCCGAAGTATCTTTAATTTGAAGAACTATGAATGCCGGCCAGGCAACCTCTATCTTTACGATTTGTGTTGTTGTCTTTCTTTCTCTCTTTTTTATTCACATTTATTCAATTCTGTAATTTAACCATATATAATCTTATATGAACATTGAAATAAATCAGTTTCAATCTCAATCTTTCTCTCAACTGTGCCGCCTGTGGATCCAGCGACGGGTCGCTGACCCACAGATATTGGAGTTGCCGAGCCGTGCGACCCCTGCTCCGGGAGGTGTTCGCTTCCTGCGAAATGCCCCTGGATCTGCAGGCCTGGCTCTTCGGCGTCGGCCTCCATCCTGAGGGTATGAAGTTGACCAGCGTAGCGAAGGCTACCATCTACAAGTACCATCTTGGTCTTGAGGTGGGTAACGCCAGCTACTTCATCAACCTGCCCACTCTGTGAGAAAGAACTCTCGCAGTCCATCGGTGGCGGAGTCTTTCCCGCGGTGGGCCCCACCTTGTATATATTTATATATATATATGTATAACAACATTTGAAGTTACACCGCATGAGTTTCTTTTCAATGAAAAATCAAAATTTATTTAAAGGTTTGACTATTTCTAACCTTTTTGGATGAGATATGAAAGGGTGAATTATGAAGAGTAATGATGAACGGAAAAATAAAAGTGTCCAGGGATGGGAATCGATTCCCATCCCTGGACACTTTTATTTTTCCGTTCATCATTACTCTTCATAATTCACCCTTTCATATCTCATCCAAAAAGGTTAGAAATAGTCAAACCTTTAAATAAATTTTGATTTTTCATTGAAAAGAAACTCATGCGGTGTAACTTCAAGTGTTGTTTTACAATCACAAGCCGCAGTGTATTATATAATATATATATATATTTATCAATTATTTTATATTTTGCATCTATTTATCCTTATATAATCTTATTTATTCATATTTATTCAATTTTGTATTTAACTATTTATAATCTTATATGAACATTGAAATAAAGCAGTTTCAATCTCTCACCCTCTCTCGTAATAAGTAAAATATACTTCAATATTGGGGGGGGGGGGATATTTCAAAATGAAGCACCGAGACCTCCGCCTGTCTTATTCTGGGTAATTGCCAAAGTTTAATCATCTAGCGTTGTAATATGTTGATCAAAGCAAATCTCAATTCTATAAAACATCAATTCCATTATCGTATTTGGGAAGGGAGAATGTTCTAGTTCAGGGGTCGACAACCTTTTGAGTCAGAAGAGTGAAAAATTATAATTTACAAAATTTCAAAATTTCACAAACACTTTTCTTGCCAACAATAAATAGTACTCGCAACTTCACATCCAAAAAGCTGCATGGGACTCGCGAGCCGCAGGTTGCCAACTCCTGTTCTAGTTTATTCAACAGAATCCTTTTCATTAACCTTTTACACCAAATTAGAAATACATATACAAAAATTGTTTGAAGAATCAAGGGCAAAGATTTCTGCTGAAAAGATAAGAAGAAGAAAAGATGGAAAGAAGCAAATACAATTTAACAACGGCTTCTAAAAAAAATTACGTCTTTATTCTCAGACAAAGAAATAGCTCCCAGACTGTCTCAACGAGACTGACTTTTGTCTGTCTCTAAATACCAAAATCTTCTGTCAAGTGAGAGAATATTCAGCTATTTTATGTTTAAAAATAAACAGTAAAACCTCAAAATAATACATAATACAATTACTTTATACATAAGACATTATACATAATGGCGAATAATATTGGTATTTCAATTTTTTTGCAAGTGTTTACGAACTTTTGGGACAACCTTGTAGAAATAAAACATCCAGTCCAATCACCACTATAGCGGCAAGACTGGAAGACCTCGTATGATACCATAAGTCAGCTTTATAGAACAGCATATCCTTATCTTTCTGGTTTAACATGCGAGATTTTACACTTATCGACAAAACTTAAGGAAGCTGTACCTTTTAGCATGTGTATCTGGATTCAGAGAATAACTCTGAAATATATTTGATACACAGTGACCTTTATTGAAGACACACGAGATAACCAAGTGTGAACAAAATTGTCTCTGTTTTCTTCTAAAAACTCTCCTCTTCCATAAATTTAGTCCGTAAGGGTAAATAAACATGTACTCATTGGCAGAACACCAAAATTACTTATCAGAATGTACTTGCAAAACACAAAATATCGTTTTTAAGAAATTTTATCTTCAAAACAAAATTGTCTCTGCCTCCTTCTAAAAATAAAAATATAAAAAAGACGATCGGTGATTTTGAAAACACTCCACTTCCTTAAGTTTAGTCCATGAATGTAAATAAGCATGTCCCCCATTGGCAAAACACCAAAATTATCTATCAGAATGTACTTATAATACATGAAATATCGTTTAATAAAAGTTTATCTTTTTTCTCTCCAAAATGCGAAATTTCAACCAGCGCTTTTATATTTCTCATTATAACATTTAACCATGTTGTGTATAGTTGACTGAGCGACCTACCTCTTAAACGGTCATCACCTTTGTCAAATTAAAGATGAATTGACATAACCTAACCTCCGATAAGAGACTACCTCCAAGAAAGACCAGAAGTATCTAATTATAGGCAATTCCTTGTGGGTTGTTCTACTTGTTATATATGCCTAATATACGAGATATGAATAATATATGAATAATAGAATTAAAAGACTATTCTGTGTAATAAGAAGATAAACCAATGACCAATGATAAACAACAGGAATTTGTGTACCTTTTTAGCATAATGTAAGAATAATGTATTTAATCCTAAACTTTTGCTGAAATGGATTAAAATATAAAACATTACAGGCATATATTTTTTTTATTTTATTGTTAATATGAAAAATATTAAATAATAATGCGCACTTTTAATAAATAAAGTTTTTTTAAAATTTCTTATTAATATATATTTTCAGATATTTACAAAAATAAATTTGCCAAATTAAGCTCCACAGTTTAATATATTTTTATCCAAATCTTTCTGAATATGTTTGGATTATTTGAAATAAACAGGAAACTTTTTAGAAATAGTATTCAAAATTTTAAGGCACAATAGTGATTTTAAAAAAAATAAAACTAATAAATTTTTAATATTGGCCTCTTTTAAATTCAGAAATAAGTATTATTAGTCTGAATAAATAATTTTTAATGTATATACAAAATATAAAGTTTGATATAAAGAATTTTATAAAAAAAACAGAAGATATATAAATAAAATTCAAAATAGAAAAACAAGAATTTTAGAGTAACGTGATAAATAAATAAATATATTTTCAACGTATTAGGAAATGAATATTTTGTATCATTTTAAAATAATACACATTTTCGAAAATTCAGCTATTTCAATGAATAGGAATATTCCAAGAAAGATTTTAAAAATAAAATCAAAAGAATGAACATGTTTAGTTATAGAAAGATCATGTTACACTGTATAGAGCTAGGTGTTGATCATTGAAGACAACTTCAGTACTCTATGAAGGTAATTAAAAAGTGGGAATTTGACCGCTCACCTTTAAAGCGGGCAGGACAGGGAAGTTGACATGGTGGGGAGGAAAGAACTTGCCTCAGCCGGTTATTTCGGTCGCGTCGTCTGAAGCTCTTGGCAAGTCTCCCAGCCTGGGGGATATAAATACAGCGGCATTGGCAACAGGACATCCTGACCATTAGCTCTGTAGACATCCATCCTGGTAGTGCTGATCATAAACAGCACTGGTAGTGCTGATCATAGACAGCACTGGTAGTGTACACGTCCTGGTAGTGCTGATCATAGACAGCACTGGTAGTGTAGACGTCCTGGTAGTGCTGACGGCCTGGTAGTGCTGATCATAGACAGCACTGGTAGTGTACACGTCCTGGTAGTGCTGATCATAGACAGCACTGGTAGTGTAGACGTCCTGGTAGTGCTGATCATAGACGGCCTGGTAGTGCTGATATCCTGGTAGCGTTGATCATAGACGGCCTGGTAGTGTAGGCGTCCTGGTAGTGCTGATCATAGACAGCACTGGTAGTGTAGACGTCCTGGTAATGATGACGGCCTGGTAGTGCTGATATCCTGGTAGCGTTGATCATAGACGGCCTGGTAGTGTAGACGTCCTGGTAGCGTTGATCATAGACGGCCTGGTAGTGTAGACGTCCTGGTAGTGCTGATCATAGACGTCCTGGTAGTGCTGATCATAGACGGCCTGGTAGTGCTGATCATAGACGGCCTGGTAGTGCTGATATCCTGGTAGCGTTGATCATAGACGGCCTGGTAGTGCTGATCATAGACGTCCTGGTAGTGCTGACGGCCTGGTAGTGCTGATATCCTAGTAGTGCTGATCATAGACGGCCTGGTAGTGTAGACGTCCTGGTAGTGCTGATCATAGACGGCCTGCTAGTGCTGATCATAGACGGCCTGGTAGTGCTGATATCCTGGTAGCGTTGATCATAGACGGCCTGGTAGTGCTGGCATCCTGGTATTGTAGAGGTCCTGGTAGGGTTGACCATTAGCTCTGTGAGCGTCCTAGTATTGTAGACATCATGATAGGGTTGACCATCATCTCTCTGAGACCTGGTAATGTAGATATATTCTGGTAGCATACCATTACCTCTGTGAACGTACTGATTGCGCTGATATCATGATAGTGCATAGATCCTGGTATTATGAACATTCTGGTAGTGTAGAGATTCTAGAGGTATCGGCACACTTCTTGGTAGAGAAGATATACTTGTAGTGCTGATTTTCCTGGTAGTGTATATATATCCTGGAAATGCTTACCATTAGCTCTGTAGACATCCTGGTAGTGTATACAATCCGGTGGTGTAGACATCCTGGTAGCGCCAACCATTAGCTCTGTGAACGTCTAATAGCGCCGGGTAGTGTGAAGATCCTGATTGTAGCTAACATCCTGGTAGTGTAAAATAATCCTGATAATGTAAACAATTCTATGGTGTAGTATAAGAAATACTCTGGTAGTTTAGATATTCTGAGGGTTTTTTTTTTTTGTATATATAATTATGGTCATATAAACATCTTGATAGTGTAGATAATTCTATTAATGCTGACCACATCATATCTAAAGGCATAGTAATGTAAGCTATTCTAGAGTGTAGTGTAGTCAATTCTCTCTGGTAGTGTGGACATCTTGATAGTGTAGATAATTCTATTAATGCTGACCATATCATATCTAAAGGCGTAGTAATGTAAGCTATTCTAGAGTGTAGTGTAGTCAATTCTCTCTGGTAGTGTGGACATCTTGATAGGGGTCAGAAACAGCTTTTCAAACAGAAAACATCTGCATAGTAAGGATATAAATTTCAAGCATTATTTCTTCTATAATCATATTGGATAAATTTATACATTTAGAGTATGAGAAATGAAAAATATTTGGGAAGGGGCTTAGCTCCTCAGTGGTGAACCTTCCCAGCGATTTCGTCAATTTAATCTACCAGATCTACCTATTGTATTCATCATTCTGCTTGTACTATCTGTACTTCAAGGTTATTCTTGGCGATGGTGTATAAGAATAAGAAAAGTTATCAAAAATGTTACAATTGGAAGCGCTCACACGAAAAATTCATAGCTACAGTGATCTATATGATGTGTAGTCGCTGTTCCTCCTTGATGATATTCATCATTTGGAACAGTCTGGTATGCCAACCTCCATACTCGTTCGGCATCTTAGTGAGTGGCCTCCTCTTCATTTCCAAGGCGCTCTCAGTCCACTGTAAAGCCCAGGATACTCCAGGCTGTGTCTGTTAATCCTTTAATCTCTGATTCACAAGGACACTGGCCCATATCATCAACGGTCTCGTGTGTCAATACCTCTCCGTTTTCTCTGAATCAGGTTGGGTAAGATTTCTGCGTACTAAATGGGGTGAATGAGCCTATGAGCCAAAATTTCATGAAATAGGGATCCTGTTTTCGACAGTTCAGAGTCTACATCATTGCTGGAAGCGTTTCATATGCATCATTATGATCCAATCTCTGAATCATCATCTCTGAAGTCAGCGACTCATGCACTGCTTTAAGATACTCTTGTAAAAGGTTGCAGCTGCAGCAAGCAACATACTACTTGATAAATCTCCTGGGCGGAATGCAAATCCTGCGAATTGATGATAGGTTTCGATTGCCTTATCATTGGAGGGCTTCAGGGAGTATTTGGAATGTCCCACACTAAAGCCGTGATTTCATAATGCCTTACACAGTGGAAGTTAAAAATTTCTTTAGATTTTACTCAGTGCCTGAGAATGTACGCCCTTTAAGTAAATATCTCCTACAGGAACACAGCGCGCTTCTGGGGAAATCGCCAACACCTCTAGGAAACATTAAACAGTAGCTGTCATCACAGACCTGGAGTTTTCCCAATACAAGTCTTGTACATTGTATTGTTGTTTGTTGTTAGAGTCCATCAAGTCAAGTTCAACTTTTGGTGATTATATGTGTACAAATATTCTTCGATTTGATTTGCTAGTGACCATCAATCGCACCTCGTCTCGTGACCTTCAGGTAGTTTTCTTGACTCCTTCTAGCTAGCTTACTGCAGGTCTTCTTTTAATTCTTCCTTTGTTCTTATAATATCTACGAAGTAGGTTAGTATTCATTTTCATATTTGGGACTCTAGCGATTTAATATTATTAACTTATTTTCATCATTGTCCCTTCCTAGTGCTATTCTTTTTTTTACCATGCCATGGTATACCTCATGATATTTATTCATTGCTACTTTAAACTTTGATGGTCTTTTACGCTGTTGTCCAATCGATGCCACCTCAAATGGATACAAGGGGGTACAGCTAATTTAAATATATAAAAACGGTCTGAGTTATCCCATCAAAAACTCAAGAAGGATTTTTGTGCTTTCATGGAAAGAATATCCCTTCAGTCATAAGTCAATATCAGAATGAGTATGTTGTAGAGGATCTCTTTGTCCTGAATGTAGTTATCTAGAAAATATTGTTTTTTAGGTAGGTAAGAAAAAAAGAGAGTTAACTTAATAACAACTTCCCACTTAGGTTTATCACTCCTTCAAGGGTTTAAAAAGTTTTATGGTTATTAGGTTCAATATGTAGTCAATATCAATAGGCCTTGAATGAGTAAAAAGTTCATATTCATTTATAAGTTTCTGAGCGCATGCTGGCAGTACTAATTAGATGCCCAGGTTTTATAATAATATCACCCTCGTTCCCCTGTCACACAGATTTTTTTTATATTTTTGATACTTAATAAATCGATTATTAAATTTCGAAAATTAAATTTGATAACAGATTTCGCGCTATTGCATCATAATATCAATTTTAAGTTTAAATTAAAATGAATTAATTTTTCTTGCATGTAACTTATATAAAAGGTGATTCCTTGTAATAGTAAAATTGACATGGTAGTTAATGAATATATAAAAAAGTAAGTACACCATTGTAACTCAAATGCACATTTGAGTATACATTTATAAACAGGCAAGTGAAGTTGTAAGGAGCTTGAAAGTTTGGTAGCACACCCCAATGGAGTCAGGCCATAAATACATTCTCTTGAAATCTTCTTTAGCGCCACGAAAGTAATTATTTTCTTATATACACACGACATAATCCAGAATATATATACTCAATAGAAGAAGCGCGAGATGCTCTAGTCATGATGAAGCAAAACATGGTCAACAAGTCAGTCTAACTACTGAGGTTCTAACTTTTATCCCTCTTGTGGAAGACAAAGACTATTTATTACTCACCAAGTTCTTCTGTCTCAGCTATCTTACCTACTGGCTTCATTATTTGCTTAGCATTACTATCAAAAGCTTAAAAAGGAAAAAGCATGAAGAACGAGATCATATGTATTTCCACATACCTGTTCTCTTCTATATGACTTCTTAATTTACAACTAAATTTTGTAAGGTTTTTTTCTGTTTCACCCTACTCTCGATATTTATCAATAAATTAAAATATTAATGAGGCTATTCAAAATGTATGAAAATCAGAAAAAGGACATAAATTTGGGTTTGAGCAAATAAAAAGGAAAATAAGGATCTCGAGAGAGAGAAAAAAACACTTATCATGAAGAAATTTCAAGATTTGTATCAGAGTAAAAAACTTATTTTTAAAATTTAATTTTTCTCTCTTTAGTCATAATATAATTTAGACATTAAAAATAAAATATATACATCATATAAAGTTTTATATCATATATATTTTAAACCTTTGTGTGATAATTTATACTGCTACTATTATTTTGAACCGCAACATAAAATATGAAAAAATTAATAGGTTTACAAATTCCTTCTGTAGAGCGATCTCTCTCTATTTCAACGGGAAAAGAATAGTTATTGACAATATTTATATACACCCAAACTCAATGGCTGCATTTCATATCCAATTCATATCAGAATTACTTGAGGCCTTTGGTCAACTCCCAATTATCCTTTGTGGAGATTTCAATTCAAGACATCCACTCTGGTTCGATTCAACGACAAATAAAAACGGATACATTCTAAAGTATATTATTGAGGAGCAGAATCTATTTGTTCATAATCTTAAAATCCCAACTTGCAGAAATGCTAGCATAATCGACTTGACAATTTCTAATAAACATTCCATTAGTCTAATACATAACTGGAGAACCTCAGCACTTTCTGTTACCTCAGACCATTTGGCAATACTTTTTGATATCCTCAATATGATGAACTTGGCAAACAATAATAGACAGACATCGACATGGAAATTCAGAGAAAAATCGGCGAATTGGACCAAATTTGCTGAGAGTATTTCGCCTTCGGATTTACTGGATTTAAATTCAGCTTCTAAACACATTGTCAATTGTGAAGATATTGATAATGTGGTAAACAAATTGACAAATTTAGTTATTGAAGCTGCATACTCTTCTCTCGACGTTAAGCATCACACCTCTATAAACACGACAACTTCCAAAAATTGGTGGAATAAAGAACTTGAACAATTAAAAGAACATTTACATTATCTCAGGAATTTGTATTATAGATGGGGTAACCTGAATCCGAGTATTTACAGAGCGGCAAGAAATAAATACTTAAGAGCCATTAATAGAGCAAAAAAGACGTCGTGGAAAATATTTATTGAAGAAAATGAGTCTATGAATGCTTTCGGGAATGCATACAGGATTTTTAAACGGTTAAGATCGGCCGACATTCAAGTGGGCATACCATTACTGAATAAAACTGCAGAGTGCATGAGAGAGCAAAAGATGAAGGAAATGATAACAGCATTTTTTCCTGATGATTATGTGCGGTTGGACAATGAAGAACACCCTTTAATTAGAAATCACATCCCAAGTTTTACCAACAGGGAAATCATTTTTATTACTGAAAAGGAAATAAAGGATTTGTGCTCGAATCTTAATATCAGAAAGGCTCCTGGTCCAGATAAACGTGAGTAATAATATGATTAAGCACTCATTATTATCAATCCTACCCAGTTTAGTCAAACTCTTTAATGAGTGTCTGGTGCTGGGTTACTATGCTGAAAGCTGGAAACATTCGGTATTAAAAATTATTACAAAACCGCAAAAAGCTGACTACGAAGCAATTAATAGCTATCGCCCAATTTCACTAGCATCAAATTTCTCAAAAATATTTGAAACGATCATTAAAAATAAAATACTCAATTATTATACTCATAATAACTTACTGACCCATAGACAACATGGATTTACGAAAAGAAAATCTACAATAACGGCATTGGACAAAATAACCGAGACCATACTGAAACACAAACAAAACAAATTGGTTGCATTGATTGCCATTGATATAAGTGGTGCGTTTGATAATGCGTGGTGGCCTGCCTTAATAAAAAGAATGGACGAAGACCACGTCCCAGCAGTTCTTATAAAAATCATCCAATCATTTTTAAATCGGAGAAGAAAAACAAGTCTCACCTTCTCGAATACAACAATTTCAAAATATTTATCAAAGGGATGTCCTCAAGGCGGACCATTATCACCTTTATTGTGGAATATAGTCCTGAATGATTTGTTGATCAACTTCGCATCCCCAAATTCTGAAACAATCTGTTATGCGGATGATGTTTCCATTGTTTGCTGGCACAAGACCATAGAAGGGTTAAAAAATGAAACAGAAAGTACTTTAAATTATGTAATACAATGGTGTAAAAGAAATAAGCTAAAGCTAAGCCCGAAGAAAACCGGCTTAATACAAATGCACGGCAAACAAAATATTTCAATGGGAACTCCAAACTTCATAATAAAACCAGTGGAAGAAGTAAAAATTTTAGGTATAAAATTTTCTAATCACAGAATTAAGTCAAAAATTAACTTCACACCCCACATTAATGATATTCTTTGTAAAATCAACCGTATGAAAAATCTTTTATTTTCACTCTGTGGGAAAATGTGGGGATTGGATGCTAAAAAAAGATTAATTTTATATAAAACTCTTTTCAGGCCAATACTAACCTATGGATCTGAAATATGGTATAAATTTATCAATAAAAGAAGTAAGCAAAGATTAAACTCTCAGCAATATCAGATTCTTCTTTGGGTAGTGAGGGCTTATAAAACGACCTCATCAAATTGTATTCATAGTTTGGCAAAATACCTATTCTCACAGATCACATAGAATCGTTGATAATAAAATACGATTTGGCCAATTTATCAAAAGAAGAAATTAATGTATTCAGACCGCATGCCCCAACTTTAATTCATAACTTCATAGAATCAAGAATGGCTGAAACAATAGCTAACACTAATGAAACATTCCGAAAAATTTTCCCATTTGGAATTCCTTTTTATTTTCGTCCGAATTTTTATAACTCACAGTTCGTCACGGGTCATGGTAATTTTGGAGAATTTCTGTCGAAAATCGGGGCAACGGATGATCCTAGCTGTTTCTGTGGAAAAGAAAACCAAGACTCAATACATTTATTAATAGAATGTCCGATATTTCACAGCTAAAGAAGTAATCATTTTTATCCCATCGAAGAAATTTGCGAAAGACACTTATGTAAAGTTCAATGGTTTTTGTGGGTTCATTTTAGATTTTCTCTTCTGTTTGAGAAAACCATCGTTTCAGTTTTAATTGTGTTTTTAGTCGGTTATTGAGTTGTATATAATGAATTGCATATAGGTTGCTAAAATAATTTATTTTAGATTTTCTCTCATGTTTTGGAGTACCATCGTTTAAGTTTCAGCTGTGTTTTTGGTCCAGTTGTTGAGTTGTATAAAATGAATTGTATATAATCTGCTAAAATGTATTTAGGCGCAAGTATCCCGAGCTGGGATATCGCGTCCGATATGTCAAATAAAATAAAATAATAATATTTCTTTATTTTAGCAACTCCGATTTTCAAATAATGTTTTTTAAAAAATGCGTCTTTATTTTAAAGATGAGGACAGTTGATGAACAAAACTATTAAAAATAGAGGATTTGCTCTCTTTTAAAAATAACTTTCAAACAAAAAAATTTCAAAAATAAAATGACTGTTCATCCCAGTTTTACTGTTTTTATATATATATATATATTTTTTTATAATGCGCCTTACTGCTTGCAAAGTGATTGGGAATAAATTAAACTATTGAAAAAATGAAGGTGTTATAAGAACATATTTATTATTATGATATAAAAATATATATTTATATTTTAAGGATATTTTAAATGAATTTCCTATATAATTTCAATAAAATATTTTTCACAGAAATTATATATGTTTGAAGTCATTTCTTCTATTATTGTGTGTATTTATTTTTTTCTCTATAGCATGTTTTTCGGAAGTTTCCTTCCTTTTTAAAAAGGATTTTAATCTTAATATCTTTAACATATTGATTTTTTAAAGGTAGGTTAAATTATTTTTATATATTTCGTCATACGCTTTAATACTTATGATTAAAGCATAATATCTTCGTACAAATATAAACAATACTTTTAAAAGCTTTTATTGAACTTGTTATCCGACAAGAAAACATTCATAACCAAAGGAAAGATCGCGCACATATTAAAAAACGGACAAATATTATTTTCTCATTTATCATAGGACCGGACAAGTTAACCCTTTATTTCTTGAATATTTTCTATAAAGGTATGACCATTTTAATAAAGACTTTATTGGCGTTTTAAAAATATATATCAAATTTACCAAATAAAATAATCAAAATATTGTTTAAAGCAATTAGTCTTTCATGCAAACAGGCCAAAATTGGAAATTTAAATATATTGTTAGGTGATGAAGCATAATTTGGATTATGTCTAATGATGGTGACAATGTTGTTGCCGAAACGTCACACACTAATAAATTATTTGGATTAGGTCTTATTTTCTTGTATCTATAATCTATAATCCAAATTGTGCTTTATCAAATGATATTCAAAAATAGTACACACGTGGTATAGGCCATGATGATATGCCATAATCATGATGGATATAAGTAGGTGACTGTTTTTACTGTAAATGCACCACATGTCTGTGAAAGGCAGTTTGACTTTTGTATTTACAAGTGTGTCAGAGACCATTTGGTTACTTGCACTTGCTGGTGGGGTTGGACTTTTACAAGAATCGGGGGTCATTGGAACATTTTTTTTTTTTAATCATAAAAAAAGTGCCCAATCCGGTAATCGAACCCGGGTCTTAGCGTTCGAAAACCAACAGTTTAGACCATCCTTCCAACAACCCCCGTGATAACCATGATGGGTAGAAGTTGGCAACTGCTTTTACTATAAGTGCATAACATGTCTACACATATGAAAGGTAGTTCAACTTTTGCCCTTACAAATGTGCCAGAGGCCATTTTTTTTAATTTTTTTATTTTAACAGTTGGGAGAGACACGCCATATCCACAATTTGGATAATTGCGTGTATATTTTAAATTATATACAATTAATACAATTGAACAATGGGAATCATGAAAATTAAAAGTTCGATGTCAAATTTTGCATATAGTAATTATAAATAGTAGCTTGAAATATGTACAGTCAATACTTTCGCCTCAAAATATACATCCTGCAGAATCTATTAAACTTATGTATTGGTCTTTATTGCAAGCAGCTTGTTTTGTATTAGTCAAGTAAAGTTGGTTTTCTTCCCTTAGATCAGAAGTTAATGGACAGTCTATCAGAAGATGTTCAGGGGTTTGTTGTTCGTTTCCACAAGTGCATGCAGGTGAATCAATTTTGCCAATTCTAAACAAATATGTGTTAAAGTCACCATGTCCAGTAAAAATTGAACGTTATAAAAGTTGGGTTGAACATTTGGTTACTTGCACTCGCTGGTGAAGTTGAACTTTTACAAGAATTGGGGGTCATTGAAGCATTCTTTTTTTTTTTAATTAGAAAAAAGTGCTTAATGTTGGATTCAATCCTGAGTTGTGTAGCAATCAAAAAACCATCATTTTTCTTAAAATACTGGATGCATCCAATATGTATCTAGAGAAACAGAAGATAGCTGGCAGTATCTAAACACAAGGTAAAAAGACCAAATCCAAATAAATAGTGTGTGACATTTCAGTAACAATGCTGTTACTGAAACGTCACACACTATTTACCTTATGTTTATAATCTATAATCCAAATTTATCTGGCAGTATATGGTTTTGATGGTTCTTCTTCTTTCTTATCTCCACTCAATCACACTAAGGTATCAAGCTTGTAAAGCTTTTTGATGGTGTCTGCCGGGGAAGAGTAGAGCTCATCAATGGATGAGTCAATAATGTATTTTGGGGTTGCAGGCTGAGAATTGCACTTAGTACATAGTGGGGAAACCTTGCAACCATTCTGGAAAGTCATTGTCCGTAGATGACCAGACTTAAGTCTGGAAATCAAAGACTGTTGTTCTCTTGGGAGATTAGAACCAGTGCTTGTCCCTCCTGCTCTGTACCAGTCATGTGTAGCATTAGATTTCCATTCCTGCAAGCATTGGGTTTTGATGGTACGGAGGAGGTCTCTTTCGTCTAGTTGGGTGGTAGATTCTCTGGCTTCAGGTAGGCCAGGAAGGTATTGATGGTGATACGAAAGAACTATTACATTTGAGAAGTCTATACACCACCTCTGGTTGGCTGGAGCCTGTGATGTAAGCAAACAACCCAATCCTGAACAATCTAGCAACCAAATCCAACAACCAAAATGTGAAAATTTGGAAGAAAGGTAGATACAGTAGAACCTCCCAGTAAAGGACACCTAATTACAGAACCAAAGTGTCCTTTAGGGAGAAGTTTACTTTTACTGGAGAATTACTAAATAGTAAAAATGGTAATTTTGAAAATGAAAACTGTCCTTTGTAGAGAGGTTTCCTCTAGTGTGAGTTTCCTCTCATGGAGGTTTCATTGTATTTGGCAAAATCTGAAACTATCCCTACACATGATGTAAACAAACAGCTACATTGGGTAATAACATTAAGAATAACAATACAGTAGAACATACTCCATGAGAAGACACTCTCCCTTGGAGACATCTCTCTACAAAGGACAGTTTTCATCGCCAAAATTATCATTTTTTACTAATTAGCAACTCTTCAGTATGAGGACACAGTGAAATACTCATTTCAGTGGAACTTCAGCAATTGTAATCCCACTATGTACTAAGTGTCAACCTGCAACCCTAGGACACATTATTAACTGTATTGACTCATTGATGAGCTCTACTCATCCCCAGCAGACACCATCAAAAGTCTCAAGCTTTACACCCTAATATGATTGAGTGGAGATAAGAAAAGAAGAAGACACTAGAGCCTATTCGTGGTTAATAAATAGTTCCATTTCTAAATCAGCCTAAGCTAAGCTAACCAAATTTAAGCTATCAGAACCTAGCCTGACCTAACCAAGCAAATAGATATACTCAGTGGCATCTTGCCAACTGTAGAAAGAGGTACCTTACTGAGGACACCTCTCTATAAAGGACACTGGCTCTGTAACCAGGTGTTGTCTTTTATAGAGAGGTTCTACTCTATTCTGAATTAAATACAGTAGATCCTCCTTTAGAGGATACTTTGCGCTAGAGGACACCTCTCTACAAAGGACAGTTTTCATTTTTGCAAAATTACTATTTTTACTATTTAACAACTCCCCGGTAAGAGGTCATCTCTCCCTAAAGGACACTTTGGCTCTGCAATTAGATGTTGTCCTTTACAGGGAAGTTCTACTGTATATATAATATATACAGTAAAACCCCTCTATAGCGAACCCCAATGGGACAGAGCTTTTGGTTCACTATAGCCACGGTTTGGCCATTTTTTAAAAACTTTTCTAAATTTTTAGACCGTATAATTAAAAAACAGCCATATAAACAGGAAAAGGCAGCCACTTAATAATGGTCACTTTGTTTTAATTCCCTAAATTGACCTATTTCTTTACAGTAATGCTGAATATCAAAAGAAGTCATTTGTTAATAGGTTCTTATCATTAGCATACATGTTTATATATAAACCTATGTATTATTAAAAATTAAGCCGAATCCCCTAGGCAAAACATTATTAATTATATATTTAAAAGGTATAGAGCATTTTAGAACATCTTTCTCAAATAATATAATACTATATTTATTTGAAAAAATGCCTCTAATACCTTGTTGTTTGAAAGTGAAATTTGAAAATCAAAATTGTCTTAAAATATCGTTATTTCCATCAAAGGAAAAGAGCTCCGTGTAGTCTGAATCAATTGATGAATCAAAAGTAACCAATTCAGAAAAATCGGACGCGAAACATGATGATACGATAGCGCGATCGTTAAAATTGCGAATAAAAAACGCCAATTTGCAAACACAAAATCGGTGGTAAAACGGCCGGCCAGGGGGAATATCCGCGAACCCTGAATGAGTCATATACCTAACAAGAATTCCATTCTAAAAATAGAACTGTAGTGATAGTTTTTGAGAATTTATAAGTCGATTTGTTTGTGGCTCATGAGACACGGGGAACTTGGGGGAACTGTTTTTTTTTTTTTCTTCCAATTCCAGTTTTCCACATATTCTTCTGAAGTGTATATTAAATTTTGTTTTTAATCTGTTATTCAAACCATTTCTGGCTCTTTAAAATTATTTAGAATTATGTTTTAGCCTAGGTTAAACTTGATATAGAACGATTCTGAAAGGGCATGCTGCCACTGTTTTTTTGTTTTTTTTTTAGAACGCCACTGTTTCTTTTCTTTATTTTGGAAGCCATTTGTATTTTCTTCTATTTCAAAATTGTCGAATGCAAAGATATTCTATTAAATAAAAGTATAATGTGTAAAAATTTATACAACATACAGCAAAAATAGAATGGAAATGAAAACAAACAATGCCGCTAATTTTTTGTTTTGAAATCGCGATCCGTGAGCTGAAACATGCTCAAAATTTTGTTGTTTTAAAAATTTTTTAAATCACAATTTTAAGTTCGTTATAAGCATTTTTAATAGATTTTATCATTTTGGGACCGAAAATAGGTTCGTTATAGGGGTAGTTTGTTATTTTAAAAATCGCAAAGTTCGTTATAACGATGGTAATTTCAATGGAATGGAATTGGGAATCGCTGTGGGTTCGTTATAAGGGAAGGTTCGCTATATCCGGGGTTCGTATTAGCGGGGTTTTACTGTATATATATATATATATATATATATATATATATTTTTTTTTTTAAACCAATTTTCTTTTTGACCATTTTTTATTTGAAAAAAACTTTATTATTAAATATATTTTTAACTTTCTATTAAACTCTGTTCTCTCAACTTTAATTACAATAATTTTTCATGTCATTTTATTGTTGTAATACAGTTATAAACAAGTTTTTATATTAAATGATAAAGCACAATTTGGATTATAGATTATAATACAAGAAAATAAGACCTAATCCAAATAATTTAGTAATAGTGTGTGATGTTTCAGCAACAGCATTGTTACCATCACCAGACAAAAGAATGAGACATCAGACAATAAAAAATCTTTTGTCTGATGATGGTAACAATTGTTGCCGAAACGTCACACACTTAAATTATTCGGATTAGGTCTTATTTTCTTGTATTAAGTTTTCTTCTCCTTAAGATGTGAGTATTAAACCTTAAAATACCTTGTGTTTCTAATCTATCATCCAAATTGTACCTAATCATTTAGAAAAAATATCTTGGAAAAATTATAAGAATAAAAAATTCAGATGTCTAGTGTATCAATGTGCTAGGTTGGGTTAGTTTATTTCGATTTTTAATTAAAAAAAAGTTATTTCACTTCAAAATGTTATATAATTTCTTTATAAAGAGTGTTATAGAAACACAAGATCTTCTTCTTTCTTATCTCCACTCAATCATATTAGGGTATCAAGTTGTGATGGTGTCTGTTTGACAACCATCATGACTGGGAGCACTACTCAGTGGCAGCCGACTTAGCTCTTTATTTCTCCACTTTAATATCTTATATTTCCCAGGAGAGAATAAGCCACAAGGTAATAAGACCTAATCCAAATAATTTAATAGTGTGTTACGTTTCGGTAACAGCATTGTTACCATCTTCAGACAAAAGAATAAATGAGAAAAAATATCACAGCAAGTTCTTAAATATTACTGTTATCAAAAGACATGTGCTACAATTAATAGAATGGAAGAAAGAGGAAATATAAATGATATCTACAGATATGCCTTTAATTATATTTGAATATTTTTATCTTATCTGCTATATTGTTTACACACTTGAATACAGTACTATTTACGAACAGACTGTGGTATTTTTTTCTCATTTATTCCTTTGTCTGATGATGGTAACAATGCTGTTACCAAAATGTCACATACTATTTATTTATTTGGATTAGGTCATATTTTCTTGTATCTATAATCCAAATTGTGCTTTGGTGGTGGTGTCTTGTCCATTGAGCAGATCAGATCGGTCTGTGCACCTTGATCACAATACTGGTCAACCGAGGGTTGCTCCATGGAAAGGGGTGGTGCCATTGCCCCGTTAGTCAGCCACATTTCAGAGTTCCCTGTTCACGGTTACTGTAGTGACTCAGGGCTCACAACACCGTACTACAGGGCAGTCCCTTACTTGTGCTGCTTCTCCTGCCTGCCACGTAGAGGAGGACTTCTGGGCAGGAAAATAGTGCTTTATCACTTATATAAGAATAAAATGTCTTAATAAAGTCTCTTTGCATGTTAGATTTAGAGTAAGTTGAACTCAAGGTAATAAGACCAAATCCAAATAGTGTGTGACGTTTCGGTAACAGTGTTGTTACCATCTTCAGACAAAAGTACTGAATGAGAAAAAATATTGAAGTATGTTCTTAAATAGTACTGTTATCAAGTGTGTAAACAAGATAGCAGTTTAAAAAATATAGCCTTTTAAGACAACCTAAAATATTATTCTTAGAATTAAAAGTGAATACATTTTTTTCAAATATAATTAAAGGCATATCTGTAAATATAATTTATATTTCCTCTTTCTTCCATTCTATTAATTGTAGCACATGTCTTTTGATAACAGTACTATTTAAGAACATGCTGTGATATTTTTTATTATTTATTCTTTTGTCTAAAGATGCTAACAATGCTGTTACCGAAACGTCACACACTATTTATTTATTTGGATTTGTTCTTATTATCTTGTGTTTATAATATATAATCCAAATTGTGCCTTAACATTTAGAGTAAGTTGGTTTTATATATGTTAGGTTAGTTTGAGCTTGAGTGCCTGTGTGGTATCATCATCAAATGGGACAGTATCTAGCCATCTCCTGAGAAGCCAAAATGTCAAATTGCCCAGTAATCTTCAACTATACCCACTGTTAAAAATAAGTGAAAGGCGTGGTGTAAAACGGAGTGGTTCACAAGGCCTGTGTTTGCGTTAACCCGAGGAAAATGCAGAATAGACCCAATTGTTATAAAATATAACTTTTATTTTGCCTATCTGTAATATTCTTGATTCTTAATAAGGTCTTATTTACATATATACATTCAATTCCAACTTCTCTAATTTTATCTTCTCCAGCTTTAGCCTTGACTTCTCTATATTAATTTATCTTCAACTTCTTAGACTTCTTTAAATTTACCTTTAACTTCCTTGAGTTCTTTAAACTTTAACTTTACTCCTTTAAACTTTAACTTTAACCTTGATCCACCTTCAGTCACACACCTAACTCCGATCTGATACCTTCTTCTCTGCGCGCGCCTATGCCCTGTCCTCTCTTCTCCTGGCCTCTTTCTCGCCGCGACTATATAAAGGGTCACGTGGACGGACTCTGTGGATTCACTCTGTGACGCATCCCATGATGCACGCCATCTAGAGCCGTTTTCCCGAATCAAAAATTAAAATTATACATTCCCAACACCCACTGTGTGTTCTGCAGAAGTTGAAGACCAAACATTAGAAATGAAGATTTTTTGAAAAAATATTAAAGGAAATTTTTCCTGTATACAGTTGAACCTCCATGAGAGGATACTCTCGCTAGAGGATACCTCTCTACAAAGGACAGTTTTCATTTGAAAAATTACCATTTTTTACTATTTAGCAACTCTCCGGTAAGAGGACACCTCTCCATAAAGGACAGTTTAGCTCTACAATTAGGTGTATGTACAGGGAGGTTCTACTGTATTACATGTAAAAGAAAGAAAATATGACACTTTTATGTTTGTACAATAAATATATAAAGAGACAAAGATCGCCTCTCCCGTCAAAATAGATGTAAAAACTAGACGCCATCTATTGACCGTCGCCACAAACTAGCGGCTTCGGGTCGGTGACAAAGTTGGTTCAGTCGGTCAGGTTCACCGACACGAGGCCGCTAGTTTGCAGCGACGGTCAATAGATGGCGTCTAGTTTTGACGTTTATTTTGACGGGAGAGGCGACCTTTGTCTCTTTAGATCAATATCCTTCCGGCAAAATTTCCATCTATACAATAAATAAATAATAATTAAAACTCACTGAAAAGTCATTAAATCTATATACAGAAATCCCTCATTATCACGAACTCGGATTATACGAACTCTCGGTTTGCGCGAACCGTTTCTTTTCCCCCGTTAAATTTCAATGCTTTCCAAAGAGATTTTGCCGGTTAAGACGAAATATTCGGTTATGACGAAATACGAATTAAATTTAGCCCCCAGCAGAACTAATCAATCGGTTAAAAACGAATTCTAATATGTTTTTAAAGGCGAGTTATAAGTAAAACAATAAACTATTAAAACAACAAAAACGCCGTTGATATCAAGTATTGGCTCTCTTTGTCTTTTGTGTAAACATTCGTCCTTTGTTTGTTATGATGACTCATTTTCTATGAAACCATCCCCTTGGGGTCGTTCCATGTACTCAATCAGTGGAAAATTTCGACTCTATTGTGCCAGTATTGCTGTTTTTCTCGACTGATAAATGTAGGGGCCATGGTGACCCCTGCCAGCCAGCAGCCAAGGAGCGCACGCTTTCACGGAATTTCACAGAATATTATATTATTCTTATTTTTATACAAAACATATATTTAAAAATATTAAATATAATATAAATAATAAAAATATATTATGTGAATAATAATCTGTGTAAATCGAGCTCTCAGAAGAAAAAGGACTTATTTCTATTTGTTATATCTTTTTTATAACCGACTAATTGATTGTATTATAAAATAATGCGCTTGAAATAAAAATTATTAAATTCTAAATAATCGAAGTGTGAATTGTTTGAGCTTCCATAAAAAAAACTACATAAACATGTCATCTAAACCGCGAAAAAAAAGCGCCATTGATCTTGCCTTAAAAAGGAAAATTTTGGACGAAGTTGCACGTGGAGTGTTATCTAAGTAGCAAATTGCCGAAAATTTTCAAATTGCGAAATCCACATTATCAACCATTCTAAAAAACAAAGAAAAAATAGATGCGGCTGTTGCCTCAGGGTCTTCGAGCTCTTCAAAACGACTTCGAAAAGCATCCCATCAAGACGTGGAAGATGAGCTTTTAAAATGGTTTTAAAAAAAGTAGACAAAATAATATTCCTGTATCCGGCGCACTTGTCAAAGAAAAGGCTAAATAAATAAGTGTCTCATTGGGTGTGGAAAAAACAGCTGATTCATTTTCACTTCCAGAAACAATGCTTGATGAGCCTGAAGAATGGACCAAACTCCTTTCAGCTACAAACCCAGCTGAGACTTTGACTTTCCTGGAGTATGTTGTCCTGGATGAAGGGTTGGAAATTTGCGGTTCACCCGAATTAGAAGAAAAGAAGAAGAAGAAACAGAAGACGATGAGGTGAAAGAAGAGATAATGATGCCTACTAGAGGGGAAGTAATCGCGGCCCTCGAAACCCTCCAGAAGCTGTCCAAAACCTCTGCGGATATTGATGTTCATTTTGAAGATGACCTGGATAAAATAAGAAAGGAGTGTCTGAAACAGTGCCCAATCAAATACCACCAAAAAACTATAACAGACTTTCTGAAGCCTGCAGAGAAAACCCAGATATAGGATACTCTATGCATACTGCATATGCTGCATACACATAAACATTGTATGTACCAAGTATATTATGTAAGTTCGTCACCTCGACATTCCACTCTAGAGAAACTTGCCAACATTGTTGTATTGTGCTGTAAAAAAACAATATCATACGCAATATATATATATTATGTAAGTTATTTCTTTTGTTGTTCTTTTTTATTTGTGTTTTAAATTAAACTTATATTCTCATGTTATTGCCTTACATTGTGATTATATTATCCATATTGTCTTTTAAAATAAAATACTTTATGTACATACATATACATAATCGTTGTTCCTTAAAATTATAAAATATTTTCATTAATATTGTTTTCAGATAAATTTATTCGTTATTCCTCAGAAATGTAGTTTTCTTACTCATCAATAGTACATAAGTACATCCCCCGGATACCACGAATTCAATTCGTCTAATACGAATTCGGTTTATACGAATTCGGTATATATTCTTTTAAGACGAAAAGGGTATTTTGTTCTCCCGTTGAGTTCGTCTTAACGAGGGATTACTGTATATATATATATATATTATATAATCTAAAATACAATTATTTTATTTTTTAAAAACATATTTTATTTTCATTCATTGACTATTATATATATTTGACCATAGATGCAAAACATACCACTTTTATTTTTTTTGCTTATCCCTAGTACACGTGGTACAGGCCATGATAATCATGGTGGGTAGTTAGCGACTGCTTTTTACTGTAAGCGCACCACATGTCTATACATGTGAAAGCAGTTCGACTTTGCACTTACAAATGTGCCAGAGCCCCGTTTGGTTACTTGCACTCGCTGGTGGGGTTGGACTTTTGCAAGAATCGGGGGGCCATTGGAGCATTTTTTTTTTTTTTTTTAAACAAAAAAGTGTCCAATGCGGGTTCGAACCCGGGTCGTCGTGGGTCGTAAACCAAACGGTTTAACCAGCCTTCCACCGACCCCCCACTTTTAATTATTATTGTTGTAAATAATGTATATTTAACCCTACCTATCTTTTATTCACGATTATAGAATTCATTTAATAAATTCTATATTCATGTGATAAAAATAATTTTATGTATATTTTTACTTCAAGAGATTCAAAATAAAAATCTGCTTGAAAGGTAAATAATTATTTTTACTTTTCCACGACTGCACCTCTTTTCAACAATCAAACACAAAAAATATTCTAATCATAATATATATATATATATATATTTTTGCTTATCCCTAGTACACGTGGTACAGGCCATGATAATCATGGTGGGTAGTTAGCGACTGCTTTTACTGTAAGCGCACCACATGTCTACACATGTGAAAAGCAGTTTGACTTTGCACTTACAAATGTGCCAGAGCCCCATTTGGTTACTTGCACTCGTTGCTGGGGTTGGACTTTTGCAAGAATCGGGGGCCATTGGAGCATTTTTTTTTTTTTTTAAACAGAAAAAAGTGTCCAATGCGGGAATCGAACTTGTGTCGTAGTGGTCGAAAACCAAACGGTTTAACCAACCTTCGGTTTAACCGACCCCCTTAAATCTATATTGATATAGGATAACAGCTATATAGTACTCACAATACTGATGCAGAACACAATATTGTAGGTCAATTCTGGAGGGATTTGTGGCCACTCTGGCACAGCACAGTCTGTTGCTTACCACAACATTGGGCACTTCTGTGTGTGTATTGTGTTTGCTTCAATATCCTCTAGCTCTTCCCTAAGTCTAACATCTTGATAGGTAGACATATGATGCATTAGAGTAAAAAGTCATTGCTAACCTACCCATCATGATTATCATGGGCTGTGCCATTATATACTTGGGATAAAAGAGTATCTCATTGTTAAACACAAGGTAATAAGACCAAATCCTAATAAATAAATAGCGTGTGACGTTTCGGTAACAGCGTTGTTACCATCTTCAGACAAAAGTACTGAATGTATAGACACAAGGTAATAAGACCAAATACAAATAAATAAATAGCGTGTGATGTTTCGGTAACAGCTTTGTCACCATCTTCAGACAAAAGAATTACATTCAGTACTTTTGTCTGAAGATGGTAAAAAACGCTGTTACCGAAACGTCACACACTATTTATTTATTTGGATTTGGCCTTATTACCTTGTGTTTATAATCCAAATTGTGCCTTAGCATTGTTACCAAAACACCACACACTATTTATTTATTTGGATATGGTCTTATTACCTTGTGTTTATAATCTGTAACCCAAATTGTGCCTTATCAGTATCTCATTGTTATTAGTACATATAAAATGAAATAATTTAAAAGCACGAATGTTTCTTTTATACATAATTCAAACTTCTACTGTTCTTACTGCGATGAAAAAATATATTGGGAGGGCTGATGACCCAAGAGAGCCCTCCCAATATATTTTTTCATCGCAGTAAGGACAGTAGTTTGAATTATGCATAAAAGAAACATTCGTGTTTTTAAATCATTTCATTTTATATGTATAGATAGTGCGTTATTGCTTTGTGTTAATATTGTAGTGCTAAAGGAATATTCAGTAAGATTCCTTCTAATACAGATCTTCTTTCTTATCTCCACTCAATCATATTAGGGTACCAAGCTTGTAGAGCTTGAGATCATGACTGAGTGAAGTAGAATGCATCTGCCTTTGTCGTTAAGACTGGGAGCACTACTCAGTGGCAGGCTGACTTAGCTCCAAAAGAAATGGCCACCTCTGACATGAGGAACTGACGCCATGTGCAGCCGCTCCTAACATGGAGTACAAACGCTGCTCATCCTGTATCCCTGGATTAGGAGCCCTTACAGGGTACTATCAGCCGGGCCAGCTGAGCCGAGGTTTTTTAGTAAGATTGTTACTGCTCCCCCTCCTTCTTTTTCATCCGGGCTTGGGACCGGCAAAGGCGGAGTTTCTAATACAGATAATTTGCTCAGATGCCACCTCCCAGCCTCTACGCCCAACACATGACTCGCCTCAGCCGGCGGATCTTTCACGAAACTGTCCAAGTCTCATATAAGTCCAAACAGGTGGTCAGTATGTACGCTGAGAACCCCGTACAACTGAGCAAGGCCATGGTGGAATGGTACCCTCCTCATCCCCAGTACAAAACCCTCATGATGATCCTTCGAGAGTACGGTCTCTTCAGGTAAGTGCATCTTCTTGGATTCTTTACCAAGAGGGCCATACACATTATTTACTACAGCCTTGAATGCATACAGGCCAAATTGACTTTTTTCCCATGACCCAAATACAGTAGAACCTCCCTGTAAAGAACACCTAATTGTAAAGTGTCCTATAGGGAGAGGTGTCCTCTTACCGGAGAGTGTAAAAATAGTAAAAATGGTAATTTTGCAGATGAAAACTGTCCTTTGTAGAGAGTTGTTCTCTAGCGGGAGTGTCCTTTCAAGGAGGTTCTACTGTATCTATAATCCAAATATTGTACTTTTTCAATGCTGTTACCAAAATATCATGTACAGTTTATTTTATTTGGATGTGGTCTTATTGCCCTGTGTGTGTTTTTTTTGCTTATCCCTAGTACACGTGGGGTACAAGCCATGATAATCATGGTGGGTAGAAGTAGGCGACAGCTTTTACTGTAAGTGCACCACATGTCTACGCATGTGAAAAGCAATTCAACTTTGCACTTACCAATGTACCAGTTTAGTTACTTGCACTCGCTGGTGTGGTTGGACTTTTGCCAGAATCAGGGGCCAATGGAGCATTTTTTTTTTTAATCAGAAAAAAGTTACAAATTCGGAATTCAATCCTGGTTGTAGTGGTCGAAAACCAATGGTTTAGACCAACCTTCTACTGACCCCCCATTGCCCTGTATGCTGCTAACATGATGCTGTGTTGTACAGAGATGAACATCTGGACTGGAAAGAGGAGATGGACCGCCTACGTAAGCTACGTTCCAAAGGCTGGAAGCATTTCAAGCCCCCACCTCCTATCTTGGAACAAGACCTCAATGTCCTACGTGTCACCCAGAGGGACAATGTCTTTGGGGAGGACGGTGAAGTGGAGAAATAAAATGTCTATCATCTTAGGAAATAAAAACTTAGGAAATAACTATCGTCAATAGCCTTTGAGACCCACTCATTGCCAATTTATTTCTACAGTAGTTATTCTTCTCTTGTATCTCCACTCAATCATATTAGGGTATCAAGTTGTGATGGTTTCTGTTTGACAACCATCATAACTGGTTGAAGTAGAATGCGTCTGCCTTTGTCATCAAGACTGGGAGCACTACTCAGTGGCAGGCCGACTTAGCTCCAAAAAAAATGGCCGTCTCTGACATGAGGAACAGATGCCATGTGCAGCTGCTCCTAACAAGGAGCACAAACGCTGCTCATCCTGTATCCCTGGAGCCCTTACAGGGTACTATCAGCCAGGCCAGCTGAACCCAGGTTTTTTAGTGAGCTTGTTACTGCTCCCCCTCCTCCTTTTTCATCCGGGCTTGGGACCGGCAAAAGCGGAGTTCTCTATAGTAGTTAATGATCCTCAATGACTATATGGGGTTAATATATGTGTTATGGAAATTAGAGGGTTTCTTTTGTGTGGTTTAATTGACCAATGTGATCCTATATAGTATAGAACTTCTTGTATACAAGGTGTGTGTCCAATAAATAATGAGACTGGTCAAAAAAAAAAATTAGAATGATTAAAAAAAAAATTATTAGTATTTTTCAAAATAGTTCCCTCCCGCATCTATACATACAGTATAACCTCGTTAATTCGACACACGCAAATTCGACACTCTACCTTAATTTGACCATATTCAGATGTCCCGACCTCTGGCCTATCAAATAACAAACCATAATTCGACAGTATCGATAATACGACAGTTCCGATAGTTCGACCATTTTAAAATTCGAATTTCGACAGTTGAATGTTTTTTTTACATACAACTTTACCGCTAAAAAGGTATTACGGCAGCGGCGACAACGGCGGGCGCCGATAGGATCGCGCCTGTGCACTTTTGGTTTGTTAGTTTAAGTTTCACTTTGCAGTGCGGTTACGCAATGTCGTGAGTGTTGTTTATTTTTTACGCAGGAATTTAGGAATCACGCACCTATTAATAATATTTTTTTCTTTTTAAATTTCAGAATTGAAATTATTTAGTTATTTTAAAATTTACAAATAATTTCCTTTTAAATAAATAAATCTTTATAAAATGTAGCCACAATGATTATGATAACATTTTATTTTAATATTCCATTTCCATGTTATTATAAAAGATTTAAACACAAAATCAATAACACCTGCAGCAGCAGTGGATGTCTTTAATACAATAAAATACATTCCAGAGGAAGAAAGACGTGCATGCTTTTTTAAAATAGACCATCTGGAATACATCCTGAATAGGATTTCAGTTCAAAAACAGACATCTTTAAAGGAATTTTTTAAAAGATCTTCATGATTATTTTTAAATATTATTTTTAAATTTTCTTTTTATATTCCATATTATTTCCTTTCAACCGCTATATTCTTCAATTAGAATAAATTATTATTTGTAATTATTTATGTTTCAAAAATATGTATTATTGCCATTTTGTCCCTGATACTAAAGTTAACCATGAAAATAAAAAATAATACAAAAAATGACACACACAATGGTTTTAATTAATATGATCAATTTATATTACAAAGCTATTTTTAAAAAATATTATTTTAGCGAGTTAGATGATTAGCTAATCATCTAACCTTAATTCAACACTTCCTTTAATTCAACCAAAAGCTCTGATCCCTTTGGGTGTTGAATTAAAGAGGTTCGACTGTAATTTCCATCTCTTCTCCCATGATTTAAAACATTTAGAAAAGGCATCTTTCGGGATGTTCTTCAAGACCTTTTTCGAATCCGCTATGATGGACTCTCGAGTGTCAAATCTCCTTCCTTTTAGAGCCATTTTTAGTTTTGGAAAGAGAAAAAAATCATTTGGTGCTAGGTATGGGGAATAGGGAGGTTGTGTTGAAGTATTTGGATGCCGTGTTTAGCCAAATAAGTCAGTACAGATGTAGCGGTGTGTGGTGGTGCATTATCATGATGGATAATCTAATTTTTGGAACTCCACATTTCACTTCTTTTCAGACGAATGATTCACGTACACGTCTCATAATGTTTAAATAAGACTCCTTATTAATTGTTTGACCTTCCTCTAGATATTCATAATGCACAATTCCCTTTATGTCAAAGAACGTGACCAATAAGACTTTGTTTTTTGACTTGCAAAGTCGGGATTTCTTCGTTCTTGGTTCATCTTTTCCTTTCCACTCCATGGATTGGCGTTTTGTTTCCGGGTCATACCCGTTAACCCGTGACTTGTCTCCAGTAATTACTTTTACCTTCCAATTAGGGTTTTCTTCCACCATTTCAAGCATTTTTTTGGCAACTTCAACGCGATTCTCCTTTTGTTGTATTGTGAGCATTTTAGGGAAATATTTTGAAGGTGTCTTCTTTAACTGCAAATCTTCTTTAATTATCGATCCAACTAATGATTTTGATATCCCTGTTTCTTCCTCAATGTCCCGTAACCCTATTCGTGGATTTTCTTTTATCAAATTGGAAATTTGGCTCACCTTTTCAGGGTTCCTGTGCAGAATTGGACGTCCAACACGCTTCTCATCTTTCACCGATTCCATTCCATTTTTAAATCGTGAAAACCATCTAAATGTGGTGGGTTTATTTACATTTTCATTTCCAAATGCCAATTTCAACAAATCTAAAGTTTCTGAAGCCGATTTCCCAATTTTGTAGCAAAATTTAATACAAATTCGTTGTTCCAATTTTCTATCCATTACAAATTAGAAGTTGTTATGCAAGGTGTTCTTTTTACAAACTTACAATTTATCGACTGCGCGCGAAATCATGTGATGTGATATACTGCAGTGTAGCTGAAGCTTTCTATTTTTTTAATAGACTTTTAAAAAAAAATTGTCATTTCATTTTTTCTTTGTTTTTGACCGGTCTCATTATTTATTGGACACACCTTGTAAATGTATCTCTCTTAGAGTAGGTTGAGTTATGTTATTGGCTTTACTAAAGTTTTAAAAAATTATTATTCCTAGTACACGTGGAACAGGCCATGATCATGGTGGGTAGAAGTAGGCGACTGCTTTTACTGTAAGTACACCACATGTCTACACATGTGAAAAGCAGTTCAAATTTGCACTTACAAATGTGCCAGAACCCCGTTTGGTTACTTGCACTTACTGGTGGGGTTGGACTTTTGAAAGAATCGGGGGCCATTGGAGCCTATTTTTTTTATATGAAAAAAGTAGCCAATGCGGGATTATTTCCCGGGTCGTAGCGGTCGAAAACTAATGGTCTAGACCATCCTTCCACCGAACCCTCCCTTTACTAAAGTGGTGTTCTTGAGTAGAATATATCTGGCCACTACCTTCCTGTGGTCCCCTTGGGATAAGCTCAGCCTCCCAATGATCTATGTGAGGGGCACTGAGTTAAACCCAGTCTGCCAGGATACATATCCTCCTTACATGGGCGTTCTATGAAATGGTTTTTCCAAGCAAATCTCTTTGGCTCATCAGCAAGATGGCTGTATAGTACTGGCATACAGTCTTCAGTGTAGGTAGCCCACTATTCATCAATGTATCGGAGATGGGGAAACTCTGCACCAAGTACCGACTTGTCCAGAGGCAGCAGGTTGTGAAAGAGCAGGGACTCCCCACAAGGGGATAAGGGATTGGAGAGGGCGACCCCACGTTGAGATCCACAAGCTGTTGGGTTCACCGATGGAGGGTCTGTCACGGGTTTCCAAAACTCTTGGGTCTTCACTCTGTGTATGTACCAATGGGATCATCTTTACCGAGCGCATTATGAAAAACCAAAGGTACACACAGCAGTAGCACTCCCCGCCTCAATGAGGTTACTGCGTCAATCTCGTGCTTCAGAGAGAGGTGCATGATTCGTCGGTGGATTCAGAGTGGACAGGGTAAAGGCACGAGGGCCAAAGGGAAAGTATTCTATTGGAGCTTAGGACAGGTTTACTCAAGTCCAAGTGGGAGGACTCGGACAGCAGCCTGTTTGAGATCAACTCCTGTAGATGCCTGTAGGCTGATTGGTTAACCCCACGGAGACCTTAGAAGCCGACGCAAGGGACCATATATCAAATTGGCCACTTGGTTTACGAGCGTGCATCAGTTCTTACTGGCTTAAAACTGAGTGAAAGGAATTCAGCTGGTGTTCAACCCCAAGGTTAGATGGCCAAACCATCCATCTATGTATCAGAGATGGCTGTACTATATACATAGTGATGTGTGGGGGTCAGTGGAAGGATGGTCTAAACCGTTAGTTTTCGGCCGCAAAGACCCGGGTTTGATTCCCGCATTGGGCACTTTTTTAAGGGGATAAGAAACAACATAGTGATGTTGCAGATATTCTACTAGTGCCCTCATTGGGTTCAACTTGAGAGTGCCAATCTCGCGTCCACCACCTATTTTTAAAGATATTTCTGTACAAACAATATCCAGGTGTTTGAAAATGACAATATATGCAAATAGAATTAACCAGGAATAATTTGCATACAATTCAATAAAGACCAGTTATAGACCACTGAGAGCATAGTTAGGTGTGAAAGAAAACGAAAAGTTTCAAGCTATTGCCAATTTTATTTCAGAAAAAAAAAATAGATGGTAGGCATCAACTTCTGCTATTTATGTGCTTCAAGATTCAGTAGAGAGTTGATGGATCATTCTGTTGTGTTTATGTATTTAACAAATTATGAAGAATTAGCTAGGAAGAATTTAAATACTTGTAAAAGACACAAATGCAAAAGAAGTTTTCCTTCATTAGCTGAGCGCCTTTAGCATTAGACTGTCTTATGTTAAATGGAGTGTTAGGAACATCTACATTAATTTAGCTATACAGATGCATGCCAGCATCGATGCAAAAAAAAAAAAAAAAGCTTTTCTAAGCTGTCCTTGCAGGCCAAGAATCACACCAGAGGTGATGCAGCAAACTGCTCTTAGTTGTACTATCAGGACAAGAAGCACACCAGCGTTGACTCAAGAAGCTGCATTCTCTTAACTGGCCTTGCAGGACGAAAGCACAACAGAGGTGATGCAGCAAACTGTATTCTTAAGCTGTCCTTGCAGGGCGAGAAGCACCCCAGCGTTGATGCTGCAAAATGGATTTTCCAAGCTGTCCTTGCAGAGAAAGTAGCACACCAGTGTTGACTCAAGAAGCTGCATTCTCTAAGCTGTGCTAGCAGGACGAGAAGCACACCAGCGTAGACGCAGCAAGCTGTGTTCCCTAAGCTGTGCTAGCAGGACGAGAAGCACACCAGCGTAGACGCAGCAAGCTGTGTTCTCTAAGCTGTCCTAGCAGGGTGAGAAGAATATCAGCGTAGACGCAGCAAGCTGTGTTCTCTAAGCTGTCCTAGCAGGGCGAGAAGAACATCAGCGTAGCTGCAGGAAGCTGTGTTCTCTAAGATGTCCTAGCAGGGTAAGAAGAACATCAGCGTAACTGCAGGAAGCTGTGTTCTCTAAGATGTCCTAGCAGGGTAAGAAGAACATCAGCGTAGATGCAGCAAGCTGTGTTCTCTAAGCTGTCCTAGCAGGGCGAGAAGCACACCAGCATAGACGCAGCAAGCTGTGTTCTCTAAGCTGTCCTAGCAGGGCGAGAAGAACATCAGCGTAGATGCAGCAAGCTGTGTTCTCTAAGCTGTCCTAGCAGGACGAGAAGCACACCAGCGTAGACGCAGCAAGCTGTGTTCTCTAAGCTGTCCTAGCAGGGTGAGAAGAATATCAGCGTAGACGCAGCAAGCTGTGTTCTCTAAGCTGTCCTAGCAGGGCGAGAAGAACATCAGCGTAGCTGCAGGAAGCTGTGTTCTCTAAGATGTCCTAGCAGGGTAAGAAGAACATCAGCGTAACTGCAGGAAGCTGTGTTCTCTAAGATGTCCTAGCAGGGTAAGAAGAACATCAGCGTAGACGCAGCAAGCTGTGTTCTCTTAGATGTCCTAGCAGGGTGAGAAGAACATCAGCGTAGCTGCTGAAAGCTGTGTTCTCTAAGCTGTCCTAGCAAGGCGAGAAGAACACCAGCGTAGATGCAGGAAGCTGTGTTCTCTAAGATATCCTAGCAGGGTGAGAAGAACATCAGCGTAGATGCAGGAAGCTGTGTTCTCTAAGCTGTCCTAGCAGGGCGAGAAGAACATCAGCGTAGATGCAGCAAGCTGTGTTCTCTAAGCAGTCCTAGCAGGACGAGAAGAACATCAGCGTAGATGCAGCAAGCTGTGTTCTCTAAGCTGTCCTAGCAGGACGAGAAGCACACCAGCGTAGACGCAGCAAGCTGTGTTCTCTAAGCTGTCCTAGCAGGGTGAGAAGAATATCAGCGTAGACGCAGCAAGCTGTGTTCTCTAAGCTGTCCTAGCAGGGCGAGAAGAACATCAGCGTAGCTGCAGGAAGCTGTGTTCTCTAAGATGTCCTAGCAGGGTAAGAAGAACATCAGCGTAACTGCAGGAAGCTGTGTTCTCTAAGATGTCCTAGCAGGGTAAGAAGAACATCAGCGTAGACGCAGCAAGCTGTGTTCTCTAAGATGTCCTAGCAGGGCGAGAAGAACACCAGCCTAGACGCAGCAAGCTGTGTTCTCTAAGATGTCCTAGCAGGGCGAGAAGAACACCAGCGTAGACGCAGCAAGCTGTGTTCTCTAAGCTGTCCTAGCAGGGTGAGAAGAATATTAGCGTAGACGCAGCAAGCTGTGTTCTCTAAGCTGTCCTAGCAGGGCGAGAAGAACATCAGCGTAGCTGCAGGAAGCTGTGTTCTCTAAGATGTCCTAGCAGGGTAAGAAGAACATCAGCGTAACTGCAGGAAGCTGTGTTCTCTAAGATGTCCTAGCAGGGTAAGAAGAACATCAGCGTAGATGCAGCAAGCTGTGTTCTCTAAGCTGTCCTAGCAGGGCGAGAAGCACACCAGCATAGACGCAGCAAGCTGTGTTCTCTAAGCTGTCCTAGCAGGGCGAGAAGCACACCAGCGTAGACGCAGCAAGCTGTGTTCTCTAAGCTGTCCTAGCAGGACGAGAAGCACACCAGCGTAGACGCAGCAAGCTGTGTTCTCTTAGATGTCCTAGCAGGGTGAGAAGAACATCAGCGTAGCTGCAGAAAGCTGTGTTCTCTAAGCTGTCCTAGCAAGGCGAGAAGAACATCAGCGTAGATGCAGGAAGCTGTGTTCTCTAAGATATCCTAGCAGGGTGAGAAGAACATCAGCGTAGATGCAGGAAGCTGTGTTCTCTAAGCTGTCCTAGCAGGGCGAGAAGAACATCAGCGTAGATGCAGCAAGCTGTGTTCTCTAAGCTGTCCTAGCAGGACGAGAAGCACACCAGCGTAGATGCAGCAAGCTGTGTTCTCTAAGATGTCCTAGCAGGGTGAGAAGAACATCAGCGTAGCTGCAGAAAGCTGTGTTCTCTAAGCTGTCCTAGCAAGGCGAGAAGAACACCAGCGTAGATGCAGGAAGCTGTGTTCTCTAAGATGTCCTAGCAGGGTGAGAAGAACATCAGCGTAGATGCAGGAAGCTGTGTTCTCTAAGATGTCCTAGCAGGGTGAGAAGAACATCAGCGTAGACGCAGCAAGCTGTGTTCTCTAAGATATCCTAGCAGGGTGAGAAGAACATCAGCGTAGATGCAGGAAGCTGTGTTCTCTAAGATGTCCTAGCAGGGTGAGAAGAACATCAGCGTAGACGCAGCAAGCTGTGTTCTCTAAGATGTCCTAGCAGGGCGAGAAGAACACCAGCGTAGATGCAGCAAGCTGTGTTCTCTAAGCTGTCCTAGCAGGGCGAGAAGCACACCAGCATAGACGCAGCAAGCTGTGTTCTCTAAGCTGTCCTAGCAGGGCGAGAAGAACATCAGCGTAGATGCAGCAAGCTGTGTTCTCTAAGCTGTCCTAGCAGGACGAGAAGCACACCAGCGTAGACGCAGCAAGCTGTGTTCTCTTAGATGTCCTAGCAGGGTGAGAAGAACATCAGCGTAGCTGCAGAAAGCTGTGTTCTCTAAGCTGTCCTAGCAAGGCGAGAAGAACACCAGCGTAGTTGCAGGAAGCTGTGTTCTCTAAGATATCCTAGCAGGGTAAGAAGAACATCAGCGTAACTGCAGGAAGCTGTGTTCTCTAAGATGTCCTAGCAGGGTAAGAAGAACATCAGCGTAGATGCAGCAAGCTGTGTTCTCTAAGCTGTCCTAGCAGGGCGAGAAGCACACCAGCATAGACGCAGCAAGCTTTGTTCTCTAAGCTGTCCTAGCAGGGCGAGAAGAACATCAGCGTAGATGCAGCAAGCTGTGTTCTCTAAGCTGTCCTAGCAGGACGAGAAGCACACCAGCGTAGACGCAGCAAGCTGTGTTCTCTTAGATGTCCTAGCAGGGTGAGAAGAACATCAGCGTAGCTGCAGAAAGCTGTGTTCTCTAAGCTGTCCTAGCAAGGCGAGAAGAACACCAGCGTAGATGCAGGAAGCTGTGTTCTCTAAGATATCCTAGCAGGGTGAGAAGAACATCAGCGTAGATGCAGGAAGCTGTGTTCTCTAAGCTGTCCTAGCAGGGCGAGAAGAACATCAGCGTAGATGCAGCAAGCTGTGTTCTCTAAGCTGTCCTAGCAGGACGAGAAGCACACCAGCGTAGACGCAGCAAGCTGTGTTCTCTAAGATGTCCTAGCAGGGTGAGAAGAACATCAGCGTAGCTGCAGAAAGCTGTGTTCTCTAAGCTGTCCTAGCAAGGCGAGAAGAACACCAGCGTAGATGCAGGAAGCTGTGTTCTCTAAGATGTCCTAGCAGGGTGAGAAGAACATCAGCGTAGATGCAGGAAGCTGTGTTCTCTAAGATGTCCTAGCAGGGTGAGAAGAACATCAGCGTAGACGCAGCAAGCTGTGTTCTCTAAGCTGTCCTAGCAGGGCGAGAAGAACACCAGCGTAGACGCAGCAAGCTGTGTTCTCTAAGCTGTCCTAGCAGGGCGAGAAGCACACCAGCGTAGACGCAGCAAGCTGTGTTCTCTAAGATGTCCTAGCAGGGCGAGAAGAACACCAGCGTAGACGCAGCAAGCTGTGTTCTCTAAGCTGTCCTAGCAGGGCGAGAAGAACACCAGCGTAGACGCAGCAAGCTGTGTTCTCTAAGCTGTCCTAGCAGGGGGAGAAGAACACCAGCGTAGACGCAGCAAGCTGTGTTCTCTAAGCTGTCCTAGCAGGGCGAGAAGAACACCAGCGTAGACGCAGCAAGCTGTGTTCTCTAAGCTGTCCTAGCAGGGCGAGAAGAACACCAGCGTAGACGCAGCAAGCTGTGTTCTCTAAGCTGTCCTAGCAGGGCGAGAAGAACACCAGCGTAGACGCAGCAAGCCGTGTTCTCTAAGCTGTCCTAGCAGGGCGAGAAGAACACCAGCGTAGACGCAGCAAGCCGTGTTCTCTAAGCTGTCCTAGCAGGGCGAGAAGAACACCAGCGTAGACGCAGCAAGCCGTGTTCTCTAAGCTGTCCTAGCAGGGCGAGAAGAACACCAGCGTAGACGCAGCAAGCTGTGTTCTCTAAGATGTCCTAGCAGGGCGAGAAGAACACCAGCGTAGACGCAGCAAGCTGTGTTCTCTAAGCTGTCCTAGCAGGGCGAGAAGAACACCAGCGTAGACGCAGCAAGCTGTGTTCTCTAAGCTGTCCTAGCAGGGCGAGAAGAACACCAGCGTAGACGCAGCAAGCTGTGTTCTCTAAGCTGTCCTAGCAGGGCGAGAAGAACACCAGCGTAGACGCAGCAAGCTGTGTTCTCTAAGCTGTCCTAGCAGGGTGAGAAGAACACCAGCGTAGACGCAGCAAGCTGTGTTCTCTAAGCTGTCATAGCGGGGCGAGAAGAACACCAGCGTAGACGCAGCAAGCTGTGTTCTCTAAGCTGTCCTAGCGGGGCGAGAAGAACACCAGCGTAGACGCAGCAAGCTGTGTTCTCTAAGCTATCTTAGCGGGGCGAGAAGAACACCAGCGTAGACGCAGCAAGCTGTGTTCTCTAAGCTATCTTAGCGGGGCGAGAAGAACACCAGCGTAGACGCAGCAAGCTGTGTTCTCTAAGCTATCCTTGCAGGGCGAGAAGCACACCAGCATAGACGCAGCAAAATGTATTTTCTAAGTTGTCCTAGCAGTGCAAGAAGCACACCAGCGGTGACGTAGACTCTCTAAGCTGTCTTTGTAGAGGGAGAACACCAGCGTCGACGCAGGAAGCTGACAAGCTCCAGAAGATCGTTGACCTCCACCAGAGCAACTCCTAGCCACATGCCAATATAGCCGCCGATATAGCTGAACACCTCGATGGTCTGAAACAAAGAACCAATTACTTGAAAATGTCGAATATTACCATAGCTTTAGGTAAAGAAATAGTAATTAGAAGAGAAGCAGACATTTGAATTAAAAAAAAAAAAAAGCAATAATGTTCACTAAATCTTTTTCTCCTTTAGCATCCATTACTCTTCTTCTTTCATATCTCCACTCAATTATATTAGGGTATCAAGCTTGTAAAGCACTGGGTGAAGTAGAATGCGCCTGCCTTTGTCATTAAGACTGGGAGCACTACTCAGTGGCAGGCCGACTTAGCTCCAAAAGAAATTGCCGCCTCTGACATGAGGAACAGACGCTATGTGCAGCCGCTCCTAACATGGAGTACAAACGCTGCTCATCCTGTATCCCTTGATCAGGAACCCTTACAGGGTACTATCAGTCGGGCCATCTAAGCCTAGGTTTTTAGCGAGCTTGTTACTGCTCTCCCTCATCCTTTTTCATCCGGGCTTGAGACCGGCAAAGGCGGAGTTGCATCCATTACTACTTATGCTAAACTAAATGTTCTTATCTCATCTCTCTCCTCATAGAGGTGACAGAGAAATCCAAGACTAGTATCTAAATACGAAACTTTTTAGTTTTCGAAACTATTGCAATATGTAAGACTCTTATAGTTGTATTACAAGAGGTGCTCCCTGTGGTCCCTCTTGGTCCCTAGGAATATTTGACCAAATCCTGGTCACTTTCCAAGGTGACTAACGTGGCACCCATTTTCTAATGAAGAGCAAAGCACCCAAGATGGAGGACATTAAGACTGCTGTGATAGAGATGCATGGAGACATCCGATGCTCTTCATTGGACACGACAACAACAAGAGGTGCACTTTTTGGATTTCAGACGAAATAGTTAACGATATTTCGCCGTGCGGTCTGCTTGACGTTAACAAAATAGGTACTGGGCACATGTGGTGGTGGTGCACTTGCAGTAAAAGCAATCGCTAGCTACTGTCCACTATGACCTGTACGGCGTGTACTAAGGATAATAAAGATAATGATTGTTATTTAGATAACGATTGTAAGACATAAAAGAGCCATATACTTTTGTTAGAAACCTGTACACATGTGACGAAGAAATAAGCAAGAATTGATATAAACGTTTAAAATTTCCATTTATATTTTTCAAAATGGAAATACGTTTATTTTAATAGTTTTAAGCTAGCTTAAGTTTGTGAGCTTTTGCCTTCTGTGCGAGTATGAATGAGCAAAAATGAAATGGACTCGCGCATGTGCCGCACTAATTGTCTGGCACCCTACGGCGTTGGGAATTAAAAGAGGTAGTCAATGAGATGTCGACACCAGGCATACTGCCGACATATGTGTGTAATACATATATATATGAATAAAAAGGTCACCTCTCCCTTCAAATAAGGCGTTTAAACTAAGAACCATCTATTAACTGTCCACACACATAAACTATCTGACTCAGTTCGGTGCCACATTCCGTCTGTTTGAGACAGTAAATAGAAAACGCTTAATTTTAGCATCTATTTCGGCGGGGAAGGTGACCTTTCTTTTTATAAATAAAAATATCCTCCCGACAAAATTTCCATCAACAGAATTTTACATTGTAAAGTTTTGCTATTCCCTCCGAAGATGCTGAACGATCTCTCTATACCTAATATTTCTCCTTAATGAAATCATCCATTTGTATTTTCTATAAAATATTACTAATTCCAACAATTATTATATTGGGATTCAGTCAAATTATATTGACAAACATTTGAACTTTTATTTTATCTCAGTGGGAAGAATTTTTTTTTGTTTGTTAGTGAACGTCGTCGAGTCGTAGTCTCACGTCTTCTCATTGGACGAATGTGGCCATGTCTGTATATATAAGGGTGCTATGAGATTGCGAGAGGCCAGTGTGGTGGATTATTGTGTAGAGACGCTTAAAGTGTTCTCTGTGTCCGTGTCTGGTGATCTCCTCGCATACCTGTGTGACCCCGGTTCGATCCCTACCAATGCTGCAATAAAATATATATGTACTGTTTTTTTTTATACTAGTATATCGTTACAAATTTATTTCAAAAAAAAAAAAAACTAATTCCAGCGGGTTTTTAAAAACTATTATTTAAATATTATTGAAAACAAACAGTAAACTTACAATGTACTTGGGCGTTGTTTCATACACAGTGAGTTGTGCATCCTTCATCATCAGAATCAATTCAACATACCGCTCCTTTCTGTGATACAACATTGCAATAGTTAGAATTCTCTATATTTCTACTGTCCCCTAATGTCTAGAACTTCTCTAAATACAATTGACAAGAATTCCCTTCATTTGTCATACAGCCAGCCCAATAGGATAGTTGCAGCGGCTTAGTAGATCCTATTGGGAGGGTTCATCACTGATGTGCCAGGCCCTTCCAATATCATTCTAGCTACAGTAAGGAAATAGTTTTCAGTGAGATACTCGCGTTGAATAATTTCTTATTTTATTATACAATATAATGCGGCTTATGATTGTAAAACGACGTTTGATAAGTTTTACCGCAAATGTTTCTTTTGAACGAAAAATCGTAATTTATTTTAAGGAGAAATAACGATTATTTCTATTCTTAGGATTCTATTCACGGAGAGATTCATTAATTATAGAATAGTCATAACAGATGCAAATCCTCATTTACATAATTTATTCCGCAAATATGTGAATAGTTATGTGTATATATTCTCTTCTTGCCATTGTACCTGCATTATAGTACCACGTATGTTACTGGAATCACGCCTGTTGAAGGGTTTTTCGCCCGAAAGCTTGCTTCGATATATTTCTATTAAAGAAACTCTTCTTCTTTTATTACGTCTTGTCGTCTAAATCTTACCAAGAAGAATATTATAGTCTTTATCAATAATGAATCTCTCCGTGAATGAAGTTAATAGGTACTTATGGCTAACTCACAAAAAATCCCTACAGCTATCCCGATGGAGAAGCCACCTCCAATTTAACCGTCACTGCAAAAATGCCGGCTTCATCCCTCCCTCGCTTAGGCTCAAGGACCCCGTTGATAACTCTTTTTCTAGGATTCACACACACACACACACACACACACATCAAGAAAACCCAACAACAATTGCTCAACGCCAGAATCAAGGGCTGGTTTTCAAACATAAGGTTTCTGACCAAGTCAATCAAAGGGCTACTCTTCCTGATATCTCAAAAAGCCCCCCATGAAGAACTCGCAAACCATATTACTAGGATCACAAGTGATATTAGGGCACAAGAAAAGATCATATTACTTAGACACCAGAAGAAATTACTCTTCTGGCAAAAGAAATACTCATTTCCTCTCCCTTCCACCTACAATCAAAAGCAACGGTCGTCGAATGTGATCAACATGTCCAACCGTACCCTATCTCCCTCAGAAATATTGCTTTTAGAGAAGGGTCTCAAGTTCCGCATCCCCTCCAAGCCAAACACCCCTGAGGTCATCAGCTCCATAGAGTCCACCATTAAACAGTACAGCCTGCAAGACAAACACACCATAAGAACAATGGTTACCAAGACTTTAACTAAGCCTTATACCCCTCCTCCCAACTACCGCGCAGACCTAAGAACACTCCAAAGACTCAAGCAGAGTAAATCCATAGTCATCACTCGATCCGACAAGGGCTCGAACACCGTCATCATGAACCAAGAAGATTACCAGGCCAAAATGCACAGTATACTCCAGGATGACACCACTTTCTCCCCCATCTCAGACAAGGTCAGCCTCTCCTTAGTTAAAGTTTTTAGAACCTCCCTACTTCAGTTGAAAAAATCTAAGCATATTACCCCCGATGATTACAAGTTATTTGTATCTAACCTTTCTAATAGCGCATACATCTACGGCCTCCCTAAAATTCATAAGCCTGACGCACCACTCCGACCAATTATCGCCTATCATCTCTCGCCTGCGTACCCATTGGCCAAGTACCTCTCTAACTACCTTTCTCCATTGTTAAATAACCATAGGAATATATACTCTATACGGAGTACCCCCCACTTCATCAGTGAATTAACTGCCACGAATCCCGTTCCACATTTTACAATATTAGATAATAAAAATGCATATATTGGATTTAATAAAATATTTATTTTGCCAATATTTCGGCTGGCTGAACGCCAACCTTTATCGAGGCATTACATCTTTGTATACACAAACTCAGCGCCACATAGTGCTACAATATCACCTCTACCTCAGCCTTCCCCGTCATTCCGTCTTGTCGTCTAAATCTTACCAAGAAGAATATTATAGTCTTTATCAATAATAGTTTTATATGAGACCAAAGAAAGAAAAACACTAGCGCGAGTTCGCGTGGAACAACCTGGCCCTGATACGAGCTTCCTGTTCCATGAAGTCGGCTTATGCTACAATATTTTCAACTCCGAAATATGTAAATTAGCATGCTGAATTTTCATATTCTAGTGTCTATTTTAAGACGATTATGATGATAATTCAGTAATAGATTATTCACACAACTATAGCTCTATCACTACTACTACAATAGAACAACCTCCAGTAGAAGACACTCTCGTTAGCGATGTCCCTTCACAAAGGACAGTTTTATAGATTTCTAAAAATGACCATTTTTACTACTTAGCTATTTTTCGGTAATAGGATACCTCTCACTAAAGGACACTTTGGCTCAGACATTACTGTAAGACTACAACTCTCTCTCTCTACTGACCATAATAATTAACATTTATTAAAACAATATCGCGGTCGCGGTCTCACGCAATTCTGGCCTTAACTACCCGTTTCATGATTTTTCAGGATGCCTGAATGACCAATCTTTTGGTCATTGAGGTACAGCTTGCACCACGCTGATGAGATCCAACGGCTCGAAACGCGTCCGTGGTTATCTTTTCTTGATTAATCAAGAATGGGTATTTGGCCTATTCTGGAATAATTAAAATCAACGAGAATAGTTGATATTTATTCCGATAGATGGCGTAAGCCATCAGCAACTTTCAGTTGCACGATAAGGAGATGCCTTTTTCTTAATATATAAGTAAGTATGAAAAAATAATAGAAAAAAAATAAAAAATAAGTGGGTCAGGTGTTGATATTAAAAATAAAGAAAGCATATCCTGACCACGAGCACATGTGCTTTTTAGATGGCAGAGCGCCATGGAGCAAAAATAAACTAAACGTGATATTTGGCCAACCCAATTTCTTGATAAATCAAGAAAAGCCATCCACGAACGCGTTTCGCGCTGTTGGCGCTCGTCAACGTGGAGTAGGCTGTACCACTGCGACCAAAAAGAGTTTTGGTCCCAAAGGCTTCTTGAGAAACCAAGGAATGGGTATTTAAGGACAAATTTGGAGTTGGCCAAATATCACGGAGCAAGTTAAATAAACGTTTAGTTTATTTTTGTTCCACTAGATGGCGCTCTGCCATCTAAAAAGCACATGTGTTCGTGGTCAGGATATGCCTTCTTTATTTGTAATAAGTAAGTATATATGTGTGTGATGCATAAGCGTGTCATATTTTATAAAAAATTGAAACTATTATAGACGCGTATAATTATTTTAAAAATAAAACAATATTTTCTATTGCCCTTGCTGCAATTATAAATTAATGGGTGGGCCTGGCTCATCAGTGGTGATTAAACTAGCTAAACCGTTGGGAGTGTTTATCATTGATGAGCCATGCCCTTCTAATATTTTGACACCGCAGTAAAGACAGTAGGAAGTTTGTTGTAAAATCTTTTTTTTTTTATTATCCCTAGTACATGTGGTACAGGCCAGGATAATCATGGTGGGTAGAAGTTGGCGACTACTTTTAATATAAGTGCACCACATGTCTACATATGTGAAAAGTAGTTCGACTTTTGTACTTACAAATGTGACAGAGCCCTGTTTGGTTACTTCACTCACTAGTGGGGCTGGACTTTTTCATTCAAAATCACTTTATTAGGTACCGCTCAATAAGAGCAACCTAGTTTATGATAATTGAAACAGTGAATAACATGTGAAGGTTATTCACATATTAAACAGAATGTTAACGGGGGATTCAATCCCGGTTCATGGCTGTCGGGAATCGAGGGTGTTACTCACTCGTACACTGACTTTTTGGACTTTTTCAAGAATCGGGGGCCATTTGAGCATTTATTTTTTACAATCAGAAAAAAAGTGCCTAATAAGGGATTCGATCCAAGGAACAAATCTATTATAAATTGTTCCAGCTAGTATAATGAAGTCAATTACCTGAAAAGATTCTCGTAGATTCTCCTGGAAGTGTTGAGCTTCATGTAGTACAGTTCCTCCTCTTCTTCTTGGTCGATACCGAGTTTGTTGAACCTGTTGATCACATCTACACACATCTACCCACTAATTGTAGATATAACATGTCCTATATTATAAAAAAATTACCGTAAAGATAGAGGTTGCCTGGCCGGCATCCATAGTTCTTATAAAATTAAAGATACTTCGGCCAGTAAATCTTTTTTTTTATCTCAACTTTTCAACAAAAATCTTTCGTCCTCGTCAGGAGCAAACAAAAATTAAAATACTTGGCAAAGCGTTAACTATTATTCTTATTTTTATATGATTTCTAACGCTTTGCCAAATATTTTTATGTTTGTCCGTCCTGACGACAATTTTTTGACAATTAAAAATAGTTTATTAACATCTAGTCAATGGTCAAGAGAGAGTTTACAGAGTTTAAAATAGTAGAGAAAATATGTACAACAGACGAGGCCTTCTCTGAAGGTACGTCTGGATCCTATCAGGAGCTTAAAGCCGCCTTGAGTGTGTCGCTCCTGACGAGGACAAAATATTTTTGTCGAAGATTTACTGGCCGATGTATCTTTAATTTTAAGATGAAAAATTACGTTGAACAAAGCAATAGTTAATATAAAGAGGGTTTAGATTATACTTAGGTTGCCTAAACAGGCTTTTGTATTTGTCGTCTTTGTCTTTTAAGTGGAAAAGTGTGTCCGAAGCAATATTATTTGGAAAATGTCTACCATTAAAACCTTTCTTTGTTTGTGGTTTCCTTTTCTTCGAAATTCGATTTTTTTTTCTGTTTCACATATCTTTCACTTTCTCCCAAAACGCCTTTTCATTGTTTTCCTTGCATTATAATACCTTACGATTTCTTCTATCTGCTTATGTTGTTGCTTATTTGTTTAATGTATATGTTTATTTAATGCTCTTTTTCCTAATTGTTTATTTTATTTTTGACAATTCTGTTACCTACTCTACTACAATTATTGTAAATAGTTTCACGCACAATTATCCAGATCGGATATAGCTTCTTGTTTGTTATAATTTTCAAACAAGCGGCTTTCGCGCGCACATTCATTTTACATTTATTAAACATTAGTTTATTTTTTAGACCTCTCTCAGTATTTTTTCAATGCTCCCATTCCTCGAATTGAATCTGTGCTAACAGTGCTGTATTAGCTAGGGCTTGTTTGCATTGTTCAAACTGAACTTCAGCTTCTTCAGTCCATTTAATTTCGCTTCTATCCTTTTTCTTAGCACCCCTCAAGTATTCATGAAGGATTGCCTGAGTCTCTGCTGCATTGTTCAAAAAGGTACGATAAAAGTTTAGCATACCCAAAAATATGCGTAATTCATGAACTGTTTTTGGTTTCTTATATTCTAGAATAGCTTTAACCTTTGTTGGGAGTGGTGTCACACCGTGAGAGGTAATTAAATATCCTAGAAAATCAATTTCCTGTACCAGGAATTTAGATTTAGAAAGATTGATTCTTAATCCATAGGAATTTAGTCTGCTGAATAAAGTTTCAAGGTGGCTATAATGCTCTTCTTCCTTTTTAGAGGCTACCAGAATATCATCTAAGTAGACAAATGCAAAGTCCAAGTTTCTTAAGACTTCATGCATGAATCTCTGAAAGGTAGCAGTAGCATTTCTAAGACCGAAACTCATTACATTAAATTCGAATAGCCCAAAAAGAGTAATGATGGCAGTCTTTTGTTTATCCTCTTCAGCAATTGGAATCTGATAGAATGCCTTGCATAGGTCTATTTTTGAGTACACACGAGTACCTTTTAAGATGTGGTGAAAATCGTCCAGTCTAGGGATTGGATAACGATCTGGAAGTGTAACTGCAGACTCGTCCTTTTTTGAAACTAAATGTAGTGGACTCGCCCAAGGAGAATTTGAGGGTCTAATTATTCCATTATTCAGCATATATTGAAATTCTGCTTTAGCAAGAGTTAATCGCTGTGAATCTAGACGACGGGCTTTTGAGTGAATTGGCTGACCTCTTGTAGGAATATAATGCTTAACGCTATGTTTTGCTTCTATAAAATCTGATGGTGGCCTACATAGGTTAGGATATTTGGTTAGGATAGCGCTGAGCTTGGATGATGAGTTTAGAGTGCTAATATTTCCCATGTCTGAGATTGACTGAATGACGCCTATTATAGAAAGATTAGTTATTCCATCAATTAGGCGTTCATTTTTATATCAATAATCAATCCAAAGTTGTTTAAAAAGTCTGCTCCTAATATTGCTCTGTTAGTATTGGCGATTACAAAAGGCCATTGAAATTGACGTCGAAGTCCGATATCCAAATTTCTAACCTTTGTTCCATAGGTAACAATTTCTGTACCATTGGCTGCATAAAGTTTATAATCAGAGCTAGGCATCCTATTTTTATCCTTTGGTGGTATTATAGATATATCCGCACCACTGTCCACCAATCCCGTATTTTTGTCCGTCACAAATAATCGGAGATTGCGACAATCCTGAATGCCGGCGGAAGAGTTTGTCGCTACTCTGTCCGCCGGTTGGAGTTTTCCGACTCTTTCCAACTGCACGGAGGCCTGCATTTATTTTGCAAGCAATTAGATCCATAGCGAAAATGGTAATAGCAATATCTTCCTTTTGGATCGAAGGATCTTTGAGAATTACTTCTCGGTCTTGACTGAGTCCTATTTTTGGATCGAGATCTAGATCTATCCAGTCTCAATTCGGACACCTGCCGTTCAAGATCTTCCAATTTGGCGATCAAGCCATCTGTTGATGAAGAAGGCACTTCCGCATCATATATTTCTTTGGAAGAGTTTATTTCATTTATTTTATCGGCCATTATGGCCAATTTGCTAATATCCTCATCGCTTACAATAAGTATATTCTTTATGGATGTGGGCAGTTTATCGAGCCATTAAGTTTTTATTAAATTGTCAGAGATATCTGGGGTAGCGAGGGATCTGAGCTTTTGTAATAACTGGCTCGGTTTCATGTCTCCGAGCGCTATACCAGAAATTAACTTTTTAATTCTCAACCCTTCACTTTCTCTGAACAATTCAAGTAATCGTGATTTACATTCAGAGTACTTGTTGTCGCTTTTGCTATTAATTATGTCCCAAATGTTTCTATATACTTAGGTTCTAATTGAGAGATCAAATAATTTAATTTAGTGTCTTCCTGAATAATTCCACCTATTTTGAACTGTGCCTCTACCTGGAAGAACAATATTTCAGGTTTTTCAACCCAGAAAGGCGGTATTTTAACACTAACCTTGCATATTTCTGAGGTATCGCTAGGCTTATTTTCCGTTTCCATTTTACGTAAATTTAATCTTCGACACAACAGCTAGATATATTTAGAGATAAAGTTAAAAATAAAAATCGAGATAAAATAATAAGGAATATAATATAAAAACTTATCTTAGTCTTGAGATGATATCCCGATATCTTGGATGATGTTTCTTTTCAAGCTTGAATCAATTTTTGCATTTCTTTATCTCTTGAAATCTTCGTATGCTTTTTCTTTTCAATCACGTCCGGCTCACCAAATGTAGTGTGTCGATTTATTAGTCCAGCGATGACTCAGAAAGTATTTCAAAGTTAGTGTTTTATTGGAGTTACTTATTAGCTACATTTATATGGGAAGACAATAAGGACAACCCCCTAGAATACACATTCTGGTCCTCTCTGATTTCCACCGCTGTGCCGCCCTGGCGCAGCGGTCGTCATCTCCTGATTTATGGCGCCGCTTGTATGTTTTTGTTGACGGCGTGATGCGTCATCCGAGCAGGCTGGAAAGGAAGTCTCTCAGCCCCCACAAATCTTAAACTGTGAGAGACAATGCATTTTTCTTTCATTCGATCCCAAATATCCTATAAAGGCCCCTTTTTAATCATTCGACCACAAAGGTCCTATTTTTATCTTACCACAATGGTCCCACTTTTTTTTTTTCACGCACGTGCATGTCCATCATATGTTTTATTTATTCTTTGTCTTCAACAGTCCGTCGTAAGTTGTGACTGCCCCACCAAATTTCTCCTATCTGAAGTTTCTTTGTAAAGTTTCCAGTTCATATTAACACCACGTATTTTTTGACAAATGATTCAGAGATGACTTCATTTGCACCTTCCTTCATATTGTGGCGAAGAAAATTTTATTATTTAATTTAATATTATTCAATGAAAATATATTCAACAGATTATAAAAATATATATTAATCTGTATTTGTGAAATCATCTTTAAAATATTTCTTTGCTTGCTTGCTTAAGATTCTCTAGCTGTATATAGTTTGGCTGACTTGTTAATAATTGTCGACTCGTCGCTGTGACGTCATCAATAAATACTTTTACATCTTAGGATATTTCAAGGCTTGATTTCTACGCTACAACTGGCGAAGAAGCTGGATCGATACCCATTCAGAAAAAAACGGAAAATTGACTCGGTTGAGCAAGAAGAAAAAACCATGAACATCAAGAAAGAAGCAACTACTCAGGTAGGTTCATTTTTTGTCCAACATCTACCTAGAAACCCCTCAATGTTCTCTGGTGAGGGTGTTGAAGATCCCCGTAGCTGGTTAAAAGGGTATGAACGTGTGGCGAAGCACAACCAATGGGATGAAACCCTTTGTCTCGCTAACGTTTATTTCTATCTAACTGGCACTGCTCTCAAATGGTATGAAAACAACGAGGAAAGCATCCAGATATGGACGGAGTTCATGTCACAATTAGAAAATGTATTTGGAAAAAATGAAAGCTCAAGACTGCGAGCTGAGAAAATACTCAAAACTCGCGCACAATTAAAAGGAGAAAGCACCGAATATTACATCCAAGACGTCCTGCGCCTTTGCAAAGAGGTAGATCCACAAATGAATGAGGAAGATAAAATATCCCATCTGATGAAAGGGATAGCTGAGGAGCTCTACCAGGCACTTCTCCCAAGGGATGTGCATAACACTGAGCAATTCGTCACCGAATGTCGCCGCATTGAAAGCCTACACTGTAAGCGAGTGACCCCTACCAAATACGAGCGACTACCAAATGTGGCATCTCTCAGTGATCATGATGACAGGGCAGATCTGTCATCTATGATCAGGCAAATTGTTCGTGAGGAGGTACAGCGGGCATTAGGCTCTACTCGAGAGGAACCAAAAATTTCTACCATCGAAGATATGGTAAAGGAGGAGATTGGAAGAACCCTGGCGCCAATCTCAAAGCCTAGGAGAAGTTCCCCACAGAAGGAAAGACCCCGAGAGTTTTATAATAATAGATATGTGGCCCAAACGATAAGACCGCAGCAGCCAAAACAAGTAAACGGAAGACGCGATACCAACGAATGGCGAACCACGGAAGGTAAGCCAATCTGTTTCCACTGCGGACGCCCTGGCCACGTCGTGCGCTACTGCCGTGACAGGAGGAGAGAATATGAAGGAGAACAAACTTGGAATTACAAGCAGAGAGATAGGCTAGAGCCTAGAACATTCTATAATTCTCGGAGCAGCCAAGAGCCCAACGACGACCTGCCAAGAGAAAATAGACGCCGCTACCGAAGCCCCTCTCCTTACACTGGCCGAAAAGGACAATATTCGTCTCCTGATAGAAGACCCAGCCAGTCGCCTCGCCGTTCCCGTCAGGAAAACTAGAAGATGCGTCCTATTTTGGAGGTAAGGCCGCAAAATTTATAAATCCTCCCTTGTCGACCACATTAGAATTAAAAGAAAATTACATAGACATTAAAATAGAAGGAAAAATGACGCGTGCCCTCGTCGACTCAGGAGCCTCATATTCTGTCATTTCTGAGAGGTTCAGACTCAAACTAAGAAAAATAATGTTTGCCGAAACTGACGTCACATTACGAGTAGCCAACGGTAAAATTGTAAGACCAAAAGGACGCTGCACACTGAAACTGGACTTGAATGGACTACAGGAAAGCTTTGAATTTGTCGTTATGGAAGACTGTAGTCACGAAGTTATTCTTGGTTGGAACTTTTTGAAGTTATCTAGGGCGATAATTGATTCAGCTGACGACACACTCTTCTTAGAAAAATGTCTTTTTGAGGATACCCCTAAGACCAGCTCACCTCTCTACTCGGAATTGGAATATAGAATCGAACCCGCCTCTATTCAGTTAATAGAAGTAGCAAGTCGTGACATTCCTAATGACGCAATTGTGGTGGCTATTGCTAGAAAGAGAACTAACGGCTCCCTCCTCTGTCATTTCACTTACCAATAACCTAGGTAAACTTTGGGTGGTGAATTGGAGTCCATATCCGAAACTAATCCCACAGGGGATGCATGTAGCCGATAGTGCTGTCATCGAAGATAGTCAATTATGTACTCTAGCTGATTGTAACCAAGGTGAAACAGAGGCGGAACATTCTGAAGACCCAAAAATCTCGGAATTTTTTATAGATGATTCACTTGATGAATCTCAAAAAGAAAAATTAAGAAATTTGTTAAAAAACTATACGGATATTTTCGAATTTAGTAAAAGAAAACAATTCAAGGACGTCAATGTTAAACACCGAATTAACACTGGAGACCACCTACCGACCAAACAAAGACCTTACCGAGTTGCACCAAGAGAACGCCAAATTATTCAGGATGAGAGGTAAACAAGATGGAAAAACTTGACATCATTCAGCCCTCTGAAAGTCCGTGGGCCTCGCCTGTAGTATTGATAAGAAAAAAGGATGGAAGCTGGAGATTCTGCGTCGATTACCGCCGCCTTAACAAAATAACAAAAAAGGATGTCTACCCTCTCCCAAGGATCGACGACACTTTAGACTGCTTACGGGGAGCTAGATTTTATTCTTCCATGGACCTCCAATCAGGGTACTGGCAAATCGACGTAGAAGAATCGGACCGTGAGAAGACAGCATTCATAACTCCAGATGGACTGTACGAGTTCAAAGTAATGCCATTTGGGTTATGTAATGCTCCAGCTACCTTCGAACGAATGATAGATAATCTTCTGAAGGGTCTTAAGTGGACCATTTGCTTATGTTACCTCGACGACATCATCGTTTTTTCAGATGGCTTTGAAGAACACCTAAGACGCCTTCAACTTGTATTAAATTGCCTTAAGAAAGCCGGATTATGTCTCAATTCCAAGAAATGCAAGTTTGGTGCAAAAACTATCACGGTTCTTGGACATGAGGTGAGTGAAAATGGAATTCGTCCCGACCAAGAAAAGATTCGAGCAGTCCGCGACTTCGCTACGCCAAGGTCATTGAAGGAAGTTAGAAGTTTTCTTGGCCTTTCATCCTACTACCGCCGCTTCATACCCAATTATGCCCACGTAGCCCAACCCTTGAATGACCTTTTGAAGAAAGACTCAGCATTTAATTGGAACCAGGAAGAGCAAAATGCATTTGAAGCTCTCAAGTCAGCGTTAATTTCCGAACCCGCTCTTGGACATTTTGATTACTCATCCCCAACCGAAATACACACTGACGCAAGCAACTACGGAATAGGAGCAGTATTAGTGCAGATACAAAAGGGAAAGGAAAGAGCCATTGCTTATGCATCCAGAACCTTAAATAAGGCAGAAAAAAATTATTCAACCACAGAAAGGGAATGCCTTGCCATCATTTGGGCTATCAATAAATTCCGACCATATGTCTTTGGACAGCCGTTCACTATTGTTACAGACCACCACTCTTTGTGCTGGCTGACCAACCTCAAAGACCCATGTGGGAGGTTAGCAAGATGGGCACTTCGGCTGCAAGAGTTTGACGTCACTGTCGTGTATAAGAGCGGAAGGAAACATCAGGACGCAGACTGCTTATCAAGAAGTCCATTAGAATACAGTGAAGATATGGAGGAAGATATTCCAAGCATAGTGACTTTGCAGAACTTTAGCGAAGAGCAGATGAATGATCAAGCTATTAGAAAAATCGCTGACAAATTACAAAGTTCTCCTAATAATTCCTTTGTAAAAATCGATAACACGCTCTACAGAAAATATTATGATCCAATGGGGAAACCATGGCTTTTGGTGGTTCCACGCCATTTAAGGCAGGAATTACTAAAAAATTTCCATGATTCACCCACGGCTGGTCACCTCGGATTTACTAAAACCTATGACCGAATAAGAAAAAAGTATTACTGGCCCGGAATGTATAGAACGGTTAGAAGGTATGTGGCACACTGTTCAGATTGTCAGAGGCGTAAACATCAGCCCCAACTCCCCTCAGGGCACTTACATCCAATACCTGTTCCTGAAGTTGCCTTTGAAAAGGTAGGAATGGATCTCCTGGGGAGATTTCCAACATCAGAAGGTGGCAACCGTTGGATTATTGTATGTACGGACTACCTAACGAAATATGCGATAACTAAAGCTCTACCCACAAGTGAATCCATGGAAGTCGCCAAATTCTTCATTGAAGATGTCATCTTAAAGCACGGCGCGCCGAGGGAATTAATCACGGATAGAGGAAGGAACTTCACATCTTCAATGATAAGTGATCTGAACAACCAGTGCAGAATAACCTATCGGAAGACGACCGCCTATCACCCCCAGACAAACGGACTCACGAAGAGGTTGAATAAGACCATAGCAGACATGCTGTCCATGTATGTAGATGTCAACCAGAAAGATTGGGACAGGATTCTTCCATTCGTTACATTTGCATACAACACAGCAAAACAAGAGTCTACTGGGTTCACCCCATTTTTCCTTGTACACGGGCGTGAAGCCGAGACTCCACTTGACGTGTTATTCCCCAAGTTATTGCCAGAAGACGACGATTTCATCCAAACTCTAGGGGCAAGAGCCGAAGAAGCACGAAAACTGGCACGTATCCACTCCATGAGATCTCAAGATAGCAATAAACATCGCTATGACGCCCATCACAGAAATATAATTTATCAGCCTGGAGATCTTGTATGGATCTTTATTCCTGTGCGTAAAGTGGGATATTCGGAAAAACTAATGAGACGTTACTTCGGCCCATACAAAGTAACCCGAAAAATATCTGATGTGACCTATGAAGTTGAAACATTCGGAAACCAGCAGGGTCGTCGTAAAACAAAAGATTTAGTTGACATTTGTAGGATGAAACCTTATTTAAACCCAGAGGACCAGGAGGACCAGCTAGAAGAGGACCCAGAAGATGACTCGACAAACTTCCAGAAGAAGACATCCCCACTGAACGAACACAACAACCACAGACCCGCGAAGAGATCTCAGGCCCTATCACCCGTTCTCGAGCCTTGAGACTGAGGATGTAAGTCTCCTTCTGAGCATCGGGTCGATGCTCTTTATAGGAGGAGGCTATGTGGCGAAGAAATATTTTATTATTTAATTTAATATTATTCAATGAAAATATATTCAACAGATTATAAAAATATATATTAATCTGTATTTGTGAAATCATCTTTAAAATATTTCTTTGCTTGCTTGCTTAAGATTCTCTAGCTGTATATAGTTTGGCTGACTTGTTAATAATTGTCGACTCGTCGCTGTGACGTCATCAATAAATACTTTCACATCTTAGGATATTTCAAGACTTGATTTCTACGCTACAATATTGTAACAAAGTATTTATTATTTTATCAGCAGATTATTATTTTTTTATGTTTATATTTTACTATACTCTGTACACTTCCCTCTTTTGCTTATCTTTTGTTTATCACTCATAGTTTGTTCTTGCCTGAAATAAATTGTTGTCTCATCCCGAAGTTGGTCTTCCCTAATTTTCCACGTGGCAATATTATAGTCCATGATTGTCTATCTATAGTCAAACTGTATCACATCACCCTATATAACAAATTAATTTGTTTATAGCCAAGTTACTTCCTACACTCAAAGAAATTTCTATACAAATTATTATTTAAAAGGGAGGGAGAAGGGGCATTTGTCATATAATAAAGAATAACATATAGAAAGATAGAATGTGGTTTTACGGGTTACTAACCAAAATGTATTATTTTTGAGCCCAAAATTAAATTTAAAAACTGCATCGCCGGGAAACGAACCCGGACACATATAGAAAATGTACCCTATAAGAAGATAGAAAGAGAGAGAGATTCTAAAAAATAATTTCAAACTAAGATCATCATATTTACATATATATAACAGAGACTCATTAAATACAAATTTTACGATGAAAAAAAAATCCCAAAATTTCAGTCCTTAATTTTCAGCAGCACCAATTAAATAATCCACATTAAATATTGAATCTTACCACAACTTTTATTGCAATTAAAAAAACTTTTGTTAATTGGAACTAGTGTTAATTGGAACTAATTTTAAGCTTTTCATTGAGTACCTAATTAAAGTTATACCATTATTATTATTTATTAGCTTTGGCACATATTGAATCAACACACACAAAGCTAAAAACAACATTTAAAATATTAGATACTAGCGGTTGTACCCGGCTTCGCCCGGGTTTTACCCGAGTAAAGGTTTGTTTAACGAACATTTGTTAAAACAATTATCTATAAACTTATAACTTGAAACGCTACTTGAAGCTAAACAACTTTTTGAAGTGATTGAAAATCAAATGCCAACTAAAAATGAAAATGATCTATTATCTATTATAATTTATGATGATTGGAGCAGGAAAAACAAGGAAGCCCTTGGATATATGATCTTAAGTATGTCTCCTGAGATTGCAATTATCTACAAAGGAATAAAGAATGCAAGAGAAATCTGGAATTCACTAAAAGAAAAATTTGAAGGTGAAACAGAAAAGACAAGGTAATGAATCTATTTTTAAACCTAAAAAAATTGAAGAAACAGCACAATGAAATTATTGAAAATTATATAATTAGAGCTCAAGGATTATGTAATCAAATATCTCAGCTTGGGAAATTAATATCTGAAAGAGAATTAGTCAGATACACAATTGAAGGTCTCCCAGATAACTACACAAGTATTTCTACAGCACTAATTAGGAATAGAAATATTTCTATAGGAAATTTAGGACAAACCCTTCTTGACTTTGAAAAGAAACATGACATTAAATGCAACAATGCCTTTAAAGCACAAGAGAAGAAAACATTTAAAACATGTTATATATGCCATAAACCTGGTCATCTACAAAACCAATGTTGGCACAATCCAAAAAACAAGAAGACTTCTAATAGATATACAAACAACAGATCAAAAGGGATTCTATTCTCACAAAAGAATAAAGAAGAAGCTAATTTATCAGAATTTCAAGGTCAATCTTCTAATCAAAAAGGAGAATTTGCTCTCAATACAGAATTTTACCCAACATATTGTTGCATCATGGCTAATGAACCTATTTTATTTTAATTTGTAATATTATTTTTCATATATTTTAAATTCAAAATTATATTTTATATTTATATATATTTATTTTATTAAACAGAATATATGTATTATAGAATCATCATTTGTATTTAGGTAAACTGTGTGCCTTCACTGCTCTCTTTGATGTCAAAAAATAAATTAATTATTCTGGAGGCTACTTAAAGTAGAGTTATCTCATTATTCCCTTATATAAATTTGTAGGATGGTTGAAACACGCTCTGGTAAGATGCAAGACCCAGCACAGGAGAGAATCAAGGCTGAAGAGTCTGCCAAGCCACAACCTGGTGCAACAATTGGTAGAGATGCTAGTTCCGACCCAGTTGTCCTGAATCCCAACATCGACATCCCCAAGTATGATGGAACGGAAGACCCTCGCCCATGGATTGAATCTCTTGAAGAAATTAGCTTCCTGTACCATTGGGCAGACTACATTATCTCCCGTTATGCTGCCATGAATATGATTGGTAGCGCCAAAATCTGGCTGAACCTACACAAGATAAGTTTCACCAGCTGGGAAAATTTCAAGAGCCGCCTAATTGAGGATTTTGCCTCAGACGCCAACAAAGAAGAAATGAGGATGAGATTAAACAGGATACAACAGTGGAATGAACCTGCAATCAGGTTCGCAGAGGATATCCTTGTACTGTGCAACAAGGTCGACCCCCAAATGGAAGAAGAGACTAAATTAAACTGGGTTATTGGAGGATTAAAGAAAGAATACTCTTTTGCCCTTCACCTAAACCCTCCTGAAAATACCAATGAACTTCTTGAAATTTGTAAAAAGCTGGATTTGTTCGAAAAGAATTACCAAGAACGTGTAGAAAAATCAAAAGCTCTTTATAATGGACCACGCTCTCCTCGTCCCCATCATCAAGAGCAATGGAAGAACGCTCCGTCGTTCAGAAGACCATACCAGAACACCTCCAAGCCCCAGGCCCCCACTCCGAGGTACTACCAGAACAAGCCTCTGCCCCAGGTATCTGCCCCTAGACGATCTTACACTCCCAATCCTGAGCCAAAACCGGTTTACCCAAGTAAAACATACAATAAGAGTCCAAATTCAAACAGGAATAGGACAGAAGACGGGAGACCAATATGTTTCAAGTGTAACAAGCCAGGACACGTAGCGCGGTATTGCAGAGTCAGGTTTGTAAGAATTGAGGAAGAGGACCCCATAGTTACACAAGACAAGGTCGAAGAAGAAATCCGAATGGATAAGGGAACTGAGAAGTCGAGACCTCTGCTCTACGCTGACGTAAGTAATAGCACATACTCTGGTATCCCTACAAGGAATAGATATGCCGCATTAGAATATTTAAACTAAGCATCGCGCCTGAGTCCGTCAATCAAAGCAAGTCGACCATAAATGGAATTAAAAAGTTGGACCCCAAATATAAAATGAACATTAACGTGGATAGAATCGGTATCTGCGAAGCTTTGATTGATACAGGCGCCGATCTTTCAGTGGTCGACCTTATTACAGCTCTTAACACAGGTCTTGAAATAATAAAACCCGATGGCAAAGAATTAGATATCGTAGGAAATATTATTTTAAACTAGCGGACGTACCCGGCTTCGCCCGGGTTTTACCCGAGTAAAGGTTTGTCTAACGAATCTCTCAATAAAGTGAACATTTTTTCCCGGTCCCTTGAAAAATACTCGATAAGTTGAATAAAATCAATATTAATTGGTTCCCTCGGTAATTGGAAGTTAAAGGAATAGTATCTTGCCTTGGAATTGAATCATTATTCTTGTCTCAAATAAATTGCCGTGTCATCCTGAATTTTGTCTTTCCTAATTTTCTACATTACAAAATCATCGTATCATCATGATAATATTTAGAGCAGATTGTTGAATTATAACAGATAAATTAGAATATTTATCTTGATTATTTTAAAGCGAAAAGTTATTTCAAAAATTTTATTTGCTAGAAACCTTCCCAGTACTATACTAAATAACTTCCCAAAGTTTCATGGAGTTCCAATGAGTGGTTTGGTCAGGCATAAAGGACAAACAGACACACACACACACATACATTCATTTATATATATATAGATATAAAATTTGATGACAAAACAATTACCCATCAATTTGTGATAATGAGAACACATTTGCGAATATTTATACTTGGACGAGATTTTCTTAAGAAAATGAACGCAAAAATTGATTGTCAGCGTGAAATAATCAAATATGACTTGACAGAAAATCGTGACGTAATCAAGTATCAACAGAAGAAAATAAAAAGTGCAAAGGATGCCATTATACCAGAACTTTCTATTAAATTGATTAATGCATTTGTAGAAGCAGAGGATGGCGAATACATCATCGAGGAGAACCATAAAATGTTTCAAACAAATGGACTTCGAGTAGCGAGAAGCTTAATAAATGTTGTGAATAAGGAAACATATATCTGGATAACAAACCCTTACCCTCGACCATTAAAAATATTAAAAAACCAAACATTGTGCTTTGGAAGCCAGCCAGCCGAAGTGAATCTTATAGAAGAAAGTGAACAAAAAGAGCATGAAGAACCCCAATTTCAGATAAACGAAAATTTATCATATAAGGAAAAGGAGCAATTGAAACAAGTTTTGGAAAAGTAGGCGGATTTGTTTTCGCCGGGATTAGGAAGATCCAACTTAGCGAAACATCGGATTGATACAGAAGGCGCGAAACCGATCAAACACAAGCCGTATAGGGTGAGCGCCAAAGAGCGAGAAATCATAAAAGATCAAATTGATGAAATGCTCAGAGACGGCATAATTAGACCATCCTCGAGTCCATGGTCCTTCCCTGTAATCTTGGTCAAGAAGCGAGATGGTAAGTACAGATTTTGCGTTGACTACAGAAAATTGAATGATGTAACAGTGAACGATGTTTACCCAATTCCCAGAATTGATGAAGTATTGGATACACTTCAAGGATCCAAATACTTTTCAGCAATTGACCTTAAATCAGGATATTGGCAAGTAGAGGTTGAGGAGAAAGATAAAGAAAAGACAGCCTTCACTACAGCACATGGCCTATATGAGTTCAACGTAATGCCCTTTGGTCTATGCAATGCCCCTGCTACATTTGAGAGGAACATGGAAAATATGCTTGGTAATCTTAGATGGCAAATTTGCTTATGTTATCTAGATGACGTAATCATTTATAGCTCGGATTTTTCAACACATCTCAAGAGAATAGAAGCTGTTTTAAGATGTTTTCGCGAGGCTAATTTAAAATTGAACAACAAAAAATGCCAATTTGCTTTCGAAGAACTGGAGATTCTTGGCCATATAACTAATCAACATGGTATAAAACCAGCGGAGCATAATATCAAGGCTATTAGAGATTTTACTCGGCCCAAAAAGATAAAAGAAGTTCAATCATTTTTAGGAATGTGCACATATTATAGAAAATTTATCAAAGGTTTTTCAAAAATTGCCGATCCATTAACCAGTCTTATAAAAAAGAATGTACCTTTTATCTGGACAGAAAATCGAGAAAAAGCATTTCAAACCCTTAAAGTAGCATTGATAAATCCCCCAATCTTAGGGCACTTTGATCCGAATGCAACTACTTACATTCATACTGACGCATCTAACATCGGCCTGGGTGCAACATTAGTCCAAAAGTTCGGCGATAAAGAAAAGGTGATCTCATATTTAAGTCGAACACTGAGCAAACCTGAGCAAAATTATTCGACTACCTATATGGAAGGCACTTCAAAATCGTAACTGATCATCACGCACTATGCTGGCTTAAGAATCTGAAAGATCCGACCGGCCGATTAGCACGATGGGCACTGAAGATTCAGGAATATAATTTCGAAATTATACACAAATCGGGTAAAAAACATCTGGACGCTGATGGTCTATCTAGAGGACCCTTACCGGAAAACGAATGGGACGAAGATTATGAAAGACTATTTCTGAATCAAATAATAGACGAAAAGGATGATTTTATTGAGAATATTAAGGAGAACCTTAGTACAAACAAGCGGTCAATTACACAGAACTTTAAAGAAGAAAATGGGTGTCTATACAAGAAAAATCCAAATCCTGAAGGTAGGGCATGGTTGCTGGTAGTGCCAAAGAAGAGAAGGAAGGAAATCATGAGTGAATACCACAACCATATGCTGAATGGCCATCTGGGCGTCGCCAGAACCACTTACCAATTTTTTTTTTATTTATTGTTACAAAAGCACGAAGTCCAAAGGACTATTGTGCTGTGCTAGTATTATTTACATATATATGATTATTTATTTACACGATGGATTAGTATTGTTTTGTAAATTATTGTACAAATAGTTCTAAACTTAACAAAGTTCTCATAAGATAGAGTATATACACAAAGAGAATTTGGTAATGTTTCAAAGTATCTACATACAATTTGATTAGTCAGAGGGCAAGTTAAAAGAAGATGCTCTGGTTATTCAACATCTAAGCGGCATTCGCATGTTGGATCATTGATAGCATTCAGTTTGAATAGGAAACTTAAGAAGAGGGTCCTTTGCCAGTTAAGAATAAAGTAGTGAATTTATCAGAAGAAATGAAATTTGGGACAGCAATTGGAAAGAATTTCTTGAACAGTTCATTAGATTGAGAAAGATAAAACTTAAATTTTAGATCCAGATATAGTTTGTTTAATTCTTTTTGAAGGGGTTTTTTGAGTGTTCGATCTGTGAGAGAATTTGTCATATTATACTTTGTTTGTAATAATTCAAGATAATCGGACTGAAGAATTGATCTGACGGATTGAAGAATAAATACTATTGGCCTTCCACGTTGAAAGATGTTTCAGAATTTGTAAAGACGTGCCACCTTTGCCAAAGTCGGAAAGGTTCAAATCACTTGCCTTCTGGACTTTTACAACCTATTCCCCCAGCTAACTACCCTTTTGAAAGAATCGGAATTGACTTTGTTGGCCCCTTGCCATCAACGAAAAGAAGAAGGAAGTGGATAATTGTGTTGACTGATTATTATACGAAGTATGCTGAAACAAAGGCAGTATCAGAAGCAACCGTGAAAGAAGTCTCTACATTTTTAATCGAACATATTATTTTACGTCACGGGGCCCCAAGATTTCTTATTAGCGATAGAGGTTCACAATTCACTAGCAATTTGATGAAGGAGGTAATGAAAATGTGCAAAGTTAAACACTGCTTCACAACGAGCTACCACCCCCAGACTAACGGACTAACGGAACGGCTAAATAGAACTTTAATCAATATGATCAGCATGTATGTGAACACAGACCAGAAGAACTGGGACGAAATCCTCCCTTTTATCACCCACGCGTATAATACCACGATTCAAGAAACCACAGGCTACTCTCCATTTTTCCTGTTGTTTGGAAGGGAACCCATGTCCCTCTTAGACGACGAGAATATCCCAACGGACAGTAACATGGACGATTACGACGAATATATAGAAAACTACTTAGATAAAATAGCAAGGACGAGACAGGTAGTCATTAACAACACAGAGAAGACTCAGGAAAGAATGAAAAGAAACTATGACAAAAAACACAATGAGAAAATCTATGAACCAGGACATTTAGTGGCAGTTTGGACACCAGTCAGGAAAATCGGAAAATCTGAAAAACTATTGAGAAAATATTTGGCCCATATCGAATATTAAAAAAGCTGTCTAACGTAAATTACTTAAATGAGCCGAAAGATAATCCTGGCCAAGACCCATTGATTGTCCATGTTTCAAGACTCAAACCCTATTTTGAGAGAATTGATGAGGTAACTCACGAGGACGTGACGACCTCTGGAGAGGGGGAAGTGTTGCATCATGGCTAATGAACTTATTTTATTTTAATTTGTAATATTATTTTTCATATATTTTAAATTCAAAATTATATTTTATATTTATTTATTTTATTAAACAGAATATATGTATTATAAACAGAATATATGTATTATAGAATCATCATTTGTATTTAGGTAAACTGTGTGACTAACTGCTCTCTTTGATGTCAAAAAATAAATAAATATTCTGGAGGCTACTTAAAGTAGAGTTATCTCATTATTCCCTTATATAAATTTGTAGGATGGTTGAAACACGTTCTGGTAAGATGCAAGACCCAGCACAGGAGAGAATCAAGGCTGAAGAGTCTGCCAAGCCGCAACCTGGTGCAACAATATTCTGATACTCAAATTTGGCAATTGGATTCTGCATGTACTTCACGCATGACTAATGACAGATCACACTTGAAAAATGAAAATTTTGAAGAAAGAACCATCAATGTGGCTGAAAATGGAAGAAGCATAAAATCATTAGCCAAAGGAACTGTTTGAATGAAGCACATGATTCGAAATGAAGAAGAAAACAATATAAAACGGGAAGAAGCACTATTTGTACCTGATTTAAGAACAAATTTACTCTCAGTACCAAAAATTGTCCAAAAAGGCAATGAAGTGACTTTTAATAATAAAGGAGCATTCATTTACTCTAAAGAAGGTAAACTAATTTGTTTTGGTAACTTCACTAATGACTTGTTTACCATTAAATTCTCTAGAAATGAGGAACTTAATCAAATTATTGATGAAACTTGCCTCAAAACAAATGCAAACTCATTTGATATTTGGCACAAAAGGCTATGTCATATAAATGAAAACTATTTGAAACTACTCTATCAAAATCAAATGGTAGTTGGTTTACAAAATTTACAAGGAAATTTAAATTTTTGCCAAAGTTGCACTTTAGGTAAAATGCCAAGAGAATCAGGAACTACCACTTTTAGTGAAACCACTAATTTTCCTCTAGAAAAATTACACATTGATTTATGTGGCCCAATGAAAATTTCTACTTTGGGTGGATCAAATGAAGCACATGATTCGAAATGAAGAAGAAAACAATATAAAACGGGAAGAAGCACTATTTGTACCTGATTTAAGAACAAATTTACTCTCAGTACCAAAAATTGTCCAAAAAGGCAATGAAGTGACTTTTAATAATAAAGGAGCATTCATTTACTCTAAAGAAGGTAAACTAATTTGTTTTGGTAACTTCACTGTTGACTGTTGTCGATCAATATACTAGAAGATTTTTCATAGAATTCTTACGCACCAAAGATGAAACTGCAAGTAGGCTAAAAAGGCTAATTACAAGAAGAGAAAATGAAACTAATTTAAAAGTAAAAGCCATAAGAACTGACAATGGTGGAGAATTTATAAATGAATACTTAAATCATTTTTTGACAGAAAAAGGGATCAAACATGAACTCACAACTCCATATTCTCCAAGAAGTAATGGGATTGCCGAGCGAGCTAAGCGAACCATATTGGATAAAGTTCGCACAATGCTGTTAGATGCGAACCTACCTTTGAAACTTTGGGGTGAAGCAGCTAATACTGCAGCATATATTCACAACCTGACACCAACCAAACCTGAAGATAAAAAAAAACTCCAATGGAATTATGGACTGGTCGAAAACCATCAGTCAGACACCTAAAAACATTTGGATGCCAAGCGTATTATAAAATATTTCATCCAAAAAGACATAAACTTGAACCAAAAGCTAAGAAAGCCATATTTGTAGGATACTCCCAATTTAGAATAGCCTACAGACTCTATGATTATGAAAAAGATGATGTATATGAATCTAATGATGTAAAATGCGATGAGTCTAAATTAGGTATTCCAGAATCAAAACAAAATACTTCAGAATATGACAATATCCAATATTTTGCTTTAGACCAAAATGAAGAATCAAACTATGAAGACAATAATCAAGATGTAAATAAAGAAATTTCAGTCTCAAGTGATACAGATGATGAGTCGCACACTGATTTTACCCAAAATGAAAATAGGGAAATAGAAATTGAACCATCAACTTCAGATGCAATAATTCGGCCTCAAAGACTGACAAAAATTCAAAAAAGTTATGAGGACTTTATTGTATACAGTTCTCAAGAAACTCCCAAAACCTATGAAGAAGCAATAAATTCAAAAAACAAAAATCTATGGCACCTAGCCATGATTGAGGAAATAAATTCCATGAATATCCATGATGTATGGAAAATTGTTGATAGGCCTAAAGATCAAAAGGTAATAAAAAGTAAATGGGTATTTACCATCAAATACCAAGAGGAAAATCCTGAACCAACCTTTAAAGCAAGATTAGTCGCAACCGGCTACAGTCAAACTTAAGGAATCGACTTTGAAGATAACTTCACTCCTGTTATGAGACATGCATCTTTAAGAACACTTCTAACAATAGCTGCAAAGATGAATCTAAAATTAAAAATGTATGATGTCAAATCAGCATATTTAAATGGACACTTGGATAAGCCTATTTATATGGAACCCCCACCTGGATTTCAAAAGGACAACAAGGTATATTTTATAAATAAAAGCATTTATGGACTTCCACAATCTGGAAGATGCTGCTACAATGAGTTATGCAAAATTTTGAAATCATTGAACATCAACCAATTAAAGACAGACCCATGCATTTTCATGTGGAAAAATGAAAATCATTATATATATTTTGGAATTTATGTTGATGACATTTTAGTGGCAGGAACTTCAAATGATATGATTGAAGAATTAATCAAAAAGTTATCAGACCATATTATCATTAAAGAACTGAGAAATCAAGACCGTTTTCTTGGAATAAAGATAACAAGGAAAGAAAATAAAATTTTGTTTTCTCAAAAGGAATATATAAAGAAGATTTTAGGAAACTTTAACATGTTGGATAGTAAACCTGTTAAAACACCAGGAAGCCTTGGTGAAAATTTGAAGATTATCAAAATGAGAAAACTATATCCCAAAAAGAATATCAAGAAGCCCTAGGTTCATTGATGTACTTATCAACTGGAACCAGACCTGATATAAGTTTTATATTGAGCAATCTATCTCAATACTCTAATGATCCAAGAGAAATCCACTAGAGAGAGAGGTATAAAAAGAATTTTCAGATACCTAAATGGAACAAAATATTTTTGCCTAGAAATTAATTCAGAACCAGGAAAACTCTCTGAACCTAATATCTGATGCCAGCTGGAACACCACTCAGGATGCCAAATCTTTTGGAGGATATTTCATAAGGATTGGAAACACTCCAATTATTTGGAAAAGTGGAAAACAAAGAATGACTGCACTATCTACAATGGAAGCTGAACTTTTCTCACTTTGTGATGGAATTTGTGATGGAAAATGGTGGACAAACTTATTGGAGGAACTTGGATAAAATCAACTGATTGAACAACCAATTGAAGTCAACACTGACTCCCAATCATTGATAAATTGGATCAAAAATCCTATGCAGTCTAATAGAAGCAGACATATCAACAGAAAATACCATTATATCAAAGATAATTTTAATGATAACATAATCACTCTCAAATACATCAGCACAGAAGATAATCCTGCAGACATCATGATAAAGAATTTAAGTGGAACTGTTTTAAACAACAATCTACAGAACATTGGAATTTAGTTTAATGATGCCCCTTTTTGAAGACAGGGAGGATATTGAAGGTATAATGTCTGTGAAAAAGGGAACATCAATAAAAATCATAAAGAACAAAGAAGAATGTTTTGAGATGAAGAGCAAAGGATGGTCTTTAATTTTTAAATAACCTTTTGTATTTAGATATATAATCTTTTGCATTTAATCATTTCTTACTTTTATAATGTTGTGCTGAGTTTATAAGCCAATAAGTATATTTTATATCGAAATACTCCAACTCTTCAATCGAAAATTAACAACAATATTTAATGTTTTTTTGTCTAAATAAAATTGTTGAATAAAACCGAACGAACTTTCTTTACAAAATAGTTTTGATTGAAATTGATTTTTATATTCCTCAAAATTTTATTAAATTGCTTACACTCGATACTAACTTATAAGAGTAAGATTTGACGATTCTGATTTCTATAGTAACAGATCATTTCTTGAGAAAGTATAAAAATGTAAAGTTCTTTTTAATCTATAGCAGAAGATACTTACGTGTATTTCTCGTCCACATAATCTCCTTCCTGAAACAAACAAATGGATATTAAAATACGTGAGAATTTGTTGGCTAATTAGTATATTTATAATTAGTACGATATAGGGTGTTATGATTAGAATTAAATTATACTTTTTTTATGAATAAACATATAGGATAGTTAAATTAGCATATGCAATTGAGGTCAAATAATTTCCTTTAGCCCTTTTAAAAACTTCATTACGATATTTAAGTCTCAATAATACAAGGTTATCCCATAAGTTCGTAAACATTTGCAAAAAATAGAAATACCAATATTATTCGTCGTTATGTACAGGGTGATCCAAAAGTCCCGCACAACTTTAAAAATTAATAACTCCGCGAATATTTGCGCTAGAGCAATGCGGTAAACACCATTGTGTTCAGGATGCAATGGGATTTTTTTATGGCAAATAATGAAAAATTCGAAATTGATTTTAGTTACAACTTTATTCGCTAGATGGCGCTCTACCAGAATCAGAGATTCAGCGGCCAAATTGTTTGATAAATTGAAAAATATAACTGAACGACACGTATTTTTCCTTTTTGAATACCAGGAAAGAACCCTAATAATATCAAATGATAAATTAATAAAACACCATTTCGCCAAAAGTTAGAAGAATTGGTTGACGATTTTCAAATACAATCTGAGATATGTAAAATAGGTATATGCAAATTAAAACATGTAGCAAAAAATATTTATATTTTAGATGGAGTTTTTTAAATAGATTGAATGTTTGAAAATAACTACTGATATCAATACACGATTTTTGAAATGTTAATATAGTACCAAAAATTATGATGGCACTACTAATAGGATTTCGTGCTATAAGGAATGTATAGTTTCTTGACTAATTGGCGACACTTGACTATTTAACTGGATATTCGTCATGATCCAAAAATTAAATATAGAGGGGAGTGACAAAATATATTTGTCGTACTTTATCCCAAATATCCTATGGGTTTGTCAAATGTTATCATTGTTTATTATACTGTACATAATTTTGAAAATGTATCCCCTCAAAAAAAAAATCATTTTTAAATCGACCTTTTGCGTTGAAAAACCTGGTAGTAAAATCATTTTGTATTATTTTTTGCGCAAAATTTCAAAAGTTGGGGGGGGGGGGGGGGATAATTATTCCTTATGCTATTTCTTCTAATGAGCGAAAAGCGATCAACTAAACATAAGGGGTAAAATTGTGTATACCAGTGTTATTCGAGAAGTTATAACACTTAACACTTTGGCCTGCACGACATAATATAAGATGTGGGCAAATGACAAATAAAAAATTACTGTTCACAGAAAAAAAATGAGTCAAGATGTGAGGACAGAATTTATTATTCCATAACCCAAAACAAAGAGCTGCAAAATATAACACATGAGGTAACTGCCTTCTCTCTTGTATTAGGTCACAATCCTTGCTCAATGTGGCGCCCTTCATTCTCAAACACCGCCTGCAGACGATAGATGACAGAATGGTCACAATTAAATAGTTGAAATTTAAAAAACGTGCCATCTGATAGAAGCCTTCAACATGGCCAATGTGGTATGCCGGCATCGATAAAAACGAGACTTAATGTACCCCCATAACCGAAATTGTAAGGCGTCAAGTCTGGTGATATTGGAGGCCAGTGGTTTATAAAGAGGAGACTTATCAACGAATTTCACCGAACGTATCCTTCAGCAATTGTTTGGCACCGCGGGAGATATGAGGAGGTCCTCCATCTTGCATGAATGTTATTTCGCTTAGTGCTCTTCTGTCCTGCAATATGGGAATACCCTTTTCTCTCAAAAGTTGAACATAACGTTCACCAGTTAGAAAAACGGTTTTTAAAATTCTTTTATTGATTTTTTCAAAGAAAAATGGCCCAATAATAAAAGAAGAAGTGAACCCACACAAAACTGTAACTCTGTGCTGATGAAGTGGTATTTCTGTAAAAATCCTAGGGTTTTCTGTTGCCAAAATGAGGCAGATTTGAATGTTAAATTCCTCCTTTAGATAAAAGTGAGCATCATCTGTTCTTAGAACATTTGACAGCCAGTTTTCATCAATATCAATTTGCCGGAAAACCCATGCAGCGAATTCTTGACGCTTCTCAAAATCGCACACTTCCAACTCGTGAAAACTTTGAATTTTGTTAGGGTATTTTTATAGAAAAATCCTAAATGTGTGTTCTCTCCAAACTGTTCCATACGAAATCCCTGTTTGTCGAGAAACTTGTCTAGCACTTACTTCTCCATACGTGGATAACGTTTCAATAGCTTCAGCATTCTGAAAAACCGAAACAGCCACTGACTTGCATGTCGATGGTCTTCCACTCCGAGGTTTTGCTTCCAGAGATCCAGTTTCCTAAAACTTTTTATCAATCGCTTTAGAGAGTAGCAACTCATGGGTCCTTTACCGCTTCGAATATCTTTAAAGGAACGAAACGCTCGTAAAGCTTCAGTGGCAGATTCTGAATCACAATTTTAAAAATTCACCAAGAGTGCTTTATCCTGTAGTGACGGCATTCCAGGGGGAAGGGGAGAAGTCCGACCACACCTCCTTGCGGTCCCCCCTGGACCCTTGGAATATTTGACCAAATTCTGGTTCGTTTCCAAGATGAATAACGTTGCAACGGCACCCATTTTCAAATGAAGAGCAAAACTGATATCTCCAGTAATGCTACCGCGTCCGGGGTAACCGCCGCGTCAGGAGCTGCAGCTCGAGCTCATGATAATAATCTACTACGAGGACACAATTCAATCTACTACAACTCAATATAAATGGTACCCAGAGGAAAATAAAGAGCTGACTTGTCTTCTCTGTGACAACAATGTACATATTTCTTGTCCTCAGGAGACAAAATTGAATCAGAATCTGAGATTCAATATCAAATATTATACAACACTACGAAAGGACAGACCGGGAAAATTCGGAGGAGGACTTGCCGTTTTGATTAAAACTCTAGAAATCAAATTTAAGTAAATCGCCTATAATCAGAGTAAGCCTAGAGAAAGCACGACAGAAGCTCAGGCAATAGAAATCTATCTTACAGATAAAACAATTCGAATCATAAATGTTTATCTTCACGATAATACTAGCATCAATACAGGCCTGATAGAGACATTAAGCGAAGCGTCTTCGGATATCGCAATCATACTTGGTGATTTTAACGCCGAAAGACCAACTTGGGGATCACCTGTCCAGGATAACAAAGGTCAGCAGGTTGAGGACATTCTAACCGACCTCGACCTTACACCGTTAAATAACGAAAAGAACACCTATCTATCCAAGTCCACAGGCACAGAATCCGCAATAGACCTCACAGCGATAAATTACAACATTGCACCCACAACACAATGGAAAATTCTGAAAAGTGCAATCAGTGACCACAGACCAATTTTAACAACCCTAAAATTCAAAATAGAGAATTTCCAACAGAATAAAAGAACACTGGAAAAAAAATCACAGAAAAGCTTGAAGAACTGTGCAACGAAGAATTAAATCACAGAACGATTGACAAAAAATTGGAAAAATTCTCTTCGAACATATCCAAAGCTGCAAAAGTATCGATACCTAGAGGTAGACGTAAAGACCTATGAATACCTTATTGGAAGGACCACAATATCGAGGCAATGATTGCAGAGAGAGACAATATCAACGAACCTTTTAAAACAAATAAAATAGAAGAAATCATAAAGGAACTCATTGAAATTAGTCACAAAATAGAACAAGAAATTTGGATATTCGAACAAGAGAGAGAGAGAAAAAAATGGGCAGAATTCTGCGAAAAAAAAAATGGATCCAAAAAAGGAAAGCCATCACTGGAATATAATTAGTGTTATAAAACAATCAAAACCAACACTGATCCTCCAATACTCTAACCGATATGAATAGCGAGAACAAATAAACAGATGGCTGAAATAATTGCTGAATATCTTTCAAGCACTTCCAAATTCAGCTATACAAATGAAGGCAGGACTCTAAAAAATAATATAAACAGGTTAGTTAAACAAGCAAGAAATTACCATCAACAAGATATTTACTCGAGAGACTTCACACTGAATGAGCTAAACTCATCAATAGAAAAGTTAAATCCAAGAGGTCACCAGGAGATAATCTAATTTTTGGTTAAATGATTGAACACTTTGGAGACAAAGCTAAAAATCAACTCCTACAAATGCTGAACATTTCATGGCAAACTGGTAAACTACCAAAGAATTGGAAGATATCAATTATAGTGCCAATACTGAAACCAAACAAAGATGCCAAGGAATACAAGAACTATCGGCCAATTGATCTCACCAGCATACTTTGTAAAATAACAGAATGAATTATCCACTCTAGGCTCATAGTCTGGCTCACTAACAATAATAAAATAAACTTCTACCAAACTGCCTAAAGATCCAGACACTGTACAACTGATAAACTGTTTTACTTCTGTCAATAAATAATAGATTTCTAGGAAAAACCGCCAAAGAAGACAACGGCCGTATTCCTGGATACGACCTCAGCTTTTTATCGAGCGTAGAAATTATTTGAAAGGCTGCACAACATCGGAGTAAGAGGAAAAACCATAATCTGGATTACAGACTTCTTAAGGGGAAGAAGGATGAAGGTTCGGGTCAATGGAACATTTTCCAAGGACCGAAGAACATGGGCTGGTGTACCTCAGAGATCTGTGCTCAGTCCTCTACTCTTCTCGCTATATATTAACTGTTGTTTAAGTAAATAGAAGAATATTATTCGTATTATTTAAAGCCTCATTATTTAAAAAATATATGTGTATATAAATTGGACATTTGTTTTTGGCCAAACGAAAAGAATAAGAGCTAAAAAAAGAGTCAAGGTCAAGTTTGAGTTGTTGTACATCTAATTACGACACAACCTTAACAACATTCATCCTCACTGAAGACCCAAAAGTTGCCTGTTATGCAGATTATATAGCCATATGGCACACAAGTAGCAGTACAGAAATATCAGAAAAATACTGAACACATCAATGAGAGGACTGGAGAAGTGGGCAATGAAACTCAAAATGACAATAAACCGAATAAACACAAACCTATAGGTCTCCTTCACTGACAGGAAAAAAGGCATGAATTCAACTCCAAAATAAGCATAAACAACCATATAATTGATAAAATTTGATCTGCAAATTACCTAGGTGTGATACTTGATGAGGAATTGCGATTTACAGAACACATAATTAGCACCTCAAATAGAGCTACCAGAAACCTAAACATTCTGAGAAGGCTATGTGGAATAAATTGAGGAGCAAAACCCAAAATTCTTAGAACAACATATATCACCTTAATAAGGCCAATAATGGATTATGCAACACCTGTTTGGGCTTCCTCAAGTTCATCACTAAAAAGAAGACTAAACAGTGTTCAAGCAAAAGCGGCCAAATTAATTACTGGTTCTATTTTAAATATCAACAATTAGAAAATTCAGAGACAATGTGGTCTAGACCTACTTGAAAGCAGAAGACAATTAAAAACAATAAAATTCACTAATAGCTTAAAAACTAAAGAAACCAAACACATATCCCATAGAACCTATTTAAACTGGACACAAAAAGAAAGGCTCAAAAGATCTTCAACACTTCAGTACTACAACAATATTAGAAAGAGCATAAAAATGAAACATAATGAATTTCAAATTCGAGAATAACCAATATTTCCTACCCCATTGCCATCAAATGTAATCATCAATCTTAACCTGAATGAACCCTGCAAAAAAAAAAAGAGAACAAAACATACTTAAAAAGAAAGGACTTGAAACAATTGGTTTATGCGATCAGATAAATTATTTAACAGCATATACAGATGGATCATCAGACCTTACCATAAGTAATGGAGGGGCTGGAATTAACATAATACTGCAAGATGGAACATACATCAAAATCAAAGAAGGAGCAAGAAAGATTTCGTCAAACTTCACTTGTGAACTGACAGCTATTTGGAAAGCTCTTGATGTATGCCTGAACCAACCATCCCTGCATCAAGCAGTAGGAATTATAATATACCGTACAACGACTTCATATCCGATCTAGAAGCAATTCAGAAGGGCAATACTATAATCACACAGAAAATACACTCGTTACTTACTCAACTGATATCATTGGAGATAACTGCATTCTACAATGGATTCCTGCCAGTGTTTTGGATCGGGGGTAATGAAATGGCAGTTGAATTTGCAAAAGAAGCCAGAAAGTTGAGCCAAAGGAAAGAACAAATGTCATTATTTGACGCTAATGCTTTTGCAAGATACAAGCTAATTAAACAAAAAATAAGAAAATATCAAAATGTGAAATAAACTCCGAGTGAAAAATGACAAAACTAAAACAAGATTTAGAACAAAACATTATAAAGAATGACAATACATCCAGATGGCACAAGAACCTATAGAACATGCAACAACTGTCCTGGTGTGGAACTAACACCTACCCACATATTCTCATGCCCGCAGCCTTGCAGAAAATTGACATAGACCCAGAGCAGCTGCTTTACACACCCAAAATAGTGGACAATGCTGCTGCTGCTGTGATAGAGATGCATGGAGACTTTTAAGGCTCTTTATTGGACACGACAAAAACAACAACGGCATTCCAGAGTAAAATAAAATCATCATAGATAGATAAATATTTTTCAAATGAATTAAAATAAATATAATCGATACTGAGAGAAAGTTGAATTTAAAAAAAAATAGAAAATTATTATTTTCGAAATTTAAAAAGCTGAGAGGATTCCAGCAAACCGCATCTAAAATATCTTTTTTTTATACATGTTTAAATTTGCATATACCTATTTTACATATCTCAGATTGTATTTAAAAATCGTTAACCATTTCTTCTAACTTTTGGCGAAATGGTGTTTAATTAATTTATCATTTGATATTATTAGGGTTCTTTCCTGGTATTCAAAAAGAAAAAATACGTGTCGATCAGTTATATTTTTCAATTTATCAAATAATTTAGCCGCTGAATATCTTATTCTGGTAGAGCGCCATCTAGCGAATAAAATTTTAACTAAAATCGATTTCGAATTTTTCATTATTTGCCATAAAAAATCCCATTGCATCCTGAACACAATGGTGTTTACCGCATTGCTCTAGCGCAAATATTTGCGGAGTTATTAATTTTTAAAGTTGTGCGGGACTTTTGGATCACCCTGTATAATGTCTTTGTATTATGTATAGAATAATTGTATTATGTGATTACCGTAATAATATTATTCGTCGTTATGTATAATGTCTTTGTATTATGTATATAATAATTGTATTATGTGATTACCGTAATAATATTATTCGTCGTTATGTATAATGTCTTTGTATTATGTATAGAATAATTGTATTATGTGATTACCGTAATAATATTATTCGTCGTTATGTATAATGTCTTTGTATTATGTATAGAATAATTGTATTATGTGTTTACCGTAATAATATTATTCACTAAGTAATAATAAAAACAGCGATTTAAGAAAAACACGAACTTTTAGGACAACCTTATATATAGATATTTTAGCAATTCTTACTATATCCAAGTTGAAAAATCGGAATTAGTTTTTTAAAAAGTGTTAATTGAAATCATTTTTTATTCATTGTAAAGTCAGCTGAAATTTTGTAGAAAGTTTAGAATGTATTTACAAATTACAAAATACAAAACAAAATAAATTAATGGTTAATATAACTATAGTTTTTCCAAAACCTAAACTGTGACCATAACGAAAAATATATCCTCTACTATATACGCCTGTTATAAATTTAATAGACAATTTTCATCACTTGGTATCTCCAAAAAAGGTTACAAGGTTGTCCCAAAAGATCGAAAAC
>CP092883.1:51463114-51479618 GCA_030710605.1 Cordylochernes scorpioides | reverse complement strand
ACACAGTGGCATCTTGCCAACTGTAGAAAGGGGTATCTTACTGAGGACACCTCTCTATAAAGGACACTGGCTCTGTAACCAGCTGTTGTCCTTTATAGAGAGGTTCTACTGTATTTTGAAGTTAAATACAGTAGATCCTCCTTTAGAGGACACTTTGCGCTAGAGGACACCTCTCTACAAAGGACAGTTTTCATTTTTGCAAAATTACTATTTTTACTATTTAGCAACTCTCTGGTAAGAGGTCATCTCTCCCTAAAGGACACTTTGGCTCTGCAATTAGATGTTGTCCTTTACAGGGAGGTTCTACTATATATATAATATATACAGTAAAACCCCTCTATAGTGAACCCCAATGGGACAGAGCTTTTGGTTCACTATAGCCACGGTTTGGCCATTTTTTAAAAACTTTTCTAAATTTTTAGACCGTATAATTAAAAAACAGCCATATAAACAGGAAAAGGCAGCCACTTAATAATGGTCACTTTGTTTTAATTCCCTAAATTGACCTATTTCTTTACAGTAATGCTGAATATCAAAAGAAGTCATTTGTTAATAGGTTCTTCTTATCATTAGCATACATGTTTATATATAAACCTATGTATTATTAAAAATTAAGCCAAATCCCCTAGGCAAAACATTATTAATTATATATTTAAAAGGTATAAGAGCATTTTAGAACATTTTTCTCAAATAATATAATACTATATTTATTTGAAAAAATGCCTCTAATACCTTGCCATTTGAAAGTGAAATTTGAAAATCAAAATTGTCTTAAAATATCGTTATTTCCATCAAAGGAAAAGAGCTCCGTGTATTCTGAATCAATTGATGAATCAAAAGTATCCAATTCAGAAAAATCGGACGCGAAACATGATGATACGATAGCGCGATCGTTAAAATTGCGAATAAAAAACGCCAATTTGCAAACACAAAATCGGTGGTAAAACAGCCGGCCAGGGAGAATATCCGCAAACCCTGAATGAGTCATATACCTAACAAGAATTCCATTCTAAAAATAGAACTGTAGTGATAGTTTTTGATAATTTATAAGTCAATTTGTTTGTGGCTCATGAGACACGGGGAACTTGGGGGAACTGTTTTTTTTTTTTTTTTCCTTCCAATTCCAGTTTCCACATATTCTTCTGAAGTGTATATTAAATTTTGTTTTTAATCTGTTATTCAAACCATTTCTGGCTTTAAAATTATTTAGAATTATGTTTTAGCCTAGGTTAAACTTGATATAGAACGATTCTGAAAGGGCATGCTGCCACTGTTTTTTTTGTTTTTTTTTTACAACGCCACTCTTTGTTTCTTTTCTTTATTTTGGAAGCCATTTGTATTTTCTTCTATTTCAAAATTGTCGAATGCAAATATATTCTATTAAATAAAAGTATAATGTGTAAAAATTTATACAACACCCAGCAAAAATAGAATGGAAATGAAAACAAACAATGCCGCTATTTTTTTTGTTTTGAAATCGCGATCTGTGAGCTGAAACATGCTCAAAATTTTGTTGTTTTAAAAAATTTTTAAATCACAGTTTTAAGTTTGTTATAAGCCTAGTATTTTAAATAGATTTTATCATTTTGGGACCGAAAATTCGTTATAGGGGTAGTTTGTTATTTTAAAAAATCGCAAAGTTCGTTATAACGATGGTATTTTCAATGGAATGGAACTGGGAATCGCCGTGGGTTCGTTATAAGGGAAGGTTTGCTATATCCAGGGTTCGTATTAGCGGGGTTTTACTGTAAATAAATAGTGTGTGACGTTTCGGTAACAGTGTTGTTACCATCTTCAGACAAAAGAATAAATGAGGGAAAAATATCACAGCATGCACTTAAATAGTACAGTTATCAAGTGTGTAAACAAGATAGCAGATTTAAAAAAAAGAAGTTTTTTAATACAACCTAAAATATTATTCTTCGAATTAAAAGTGGATTTTTTTTTTCAAATATAATTGAAGGCATATCTGTAAATATCATTTATATTTCCTCATTCTCTTCCATTCTATTAATAGTAGCATTTGTCTTTTGATAACAGTACTATTTAAGAACTTGCTGTGATATTTTTTCTCATTTATTCTTTTGTCTAAAGATGGTAACAATGCTGTTACCGAAATGTCACACACTTTATTTATTTGGATTTGGTCTTATTATCTTGTGTTTATAATCTATAATCCAAATTGTGCCATATCAGTATCTCATTGTTATTAGTACATATAAAATGAAAGGATTTAAAAGCACGAAATGTTTCTTTTATACATAATACAAACTTCTACTGCCCTTACTGCGATGAAAAAATATATTGGGAGGGCTGATGAGCCAAGCTCTCCTAATATATTTTTCATCGCAGTAAGGACAGTAGAAGTTTGTATTATGTATAAAAGAAACATTCGTGCTTTTAAATCCTTTCATTTTATATGTATAGATGGCGCGTTATTGCATTGTGTTAATTGTTATTAGTGCTAAAGGAATATTTAGTAAGATTCCTTCTAATACAGATCTTCTTAATCTATCTTATCTCCACTCAATCATATTAGGGTATCAAGCTTGTAAAGCTTGAGATCATGACTGAGTGAAGTAGATTGCATATCTGCCTTTGTCATTAAGACTGGGAGCACTACTCAGTGGCAGGCTGACTTAGCTCCAAAAGAAATGGCCACCTCTGACATGAGGAACTGACGCCATGTGCAACCGCTCCTAACATGGAGTACAAACGCTGCTCATCCTGTATCCCTGGATTAGGAGCCCTTACAGGGTACTATCAGCCGGGCCAGCTGAACCCAGGTTTTTTAGTGAGATTGTTACTGCTCCCCCCTCCTTTTTCATCCGGGCTTGGGACCGGCAAAGGCGGAGTTTCTAATACAGATGATTTGCACAGATGCCACCTCCCAGCCTCTACGCCCAACACATGACTCGCCTCAGCCGGCGGATCTTTCACGAAACTGTCCAAGTCTCATATAAGTCCAAACAGGTGGTCAGTATGTACGCTGAGAACCCCGTACAACTGAGCAAGGCCATGGTGGAATGGTACCCTCCTCATCCCCAGTACAAAACCCTCATGATGATCCTTCGAGAGTACGGTCTCTTCAGGTAAGTGCATCTTCTTGAATTCTTTACCAAGAGGGCCATACACATTATTTACTACAGCCTTGAATGTATACAGGCCAAATTTGCCTTTTTCCCATGACCCAAATACAGTAGAACCTCCCTGTAAAAAACACCTAATTGCAAAGTGTCCTATAGGGAGAAGTGTCCTCTTACCGGAGAGTGTAAAAATAGTAAAAATGGTAATTTTGCAGATGAAAACTGTCCTTTGTAGAGAGGTGTCCTCTAGCGGGAGTATCCACTCGTGGAGGTTCTACTGTAACAACAATTCTCTTATACTGTAGAACCTCCATGAGAGGACATCCCTCTACAAAGGACAGTTTTCATCACCAAATTTACCATTTTTACTATTAAGTAACTCTCCAGTAAGAGAACACACCTCTCCCTACACCTTGGCTCAGCAACTAGGTGTTGTCCTTTATAGAGAGGTTCTACTGTACTAGATTCACATTCCCCTTCTAGCTGACACTTCTATACAAAGGACAGTCACCAAATTTACAATTTTTACTGGGGGGTTGGAGGATGAGTGAAATAGTCAATTTTCAACATCCATGACCTGGTGATCAAATCCTGCATTGGGCACTTGCTTCAATGACCCCCGATTCTTACAGAAGTTCAACCTCACCAATGAATAAACACAAAGTAATAAGACCAAATCCAAATAAATAAATAGTGTGTGATGTTTCGGTAACAACACTGTTACTGAAACATCACACACTATTTATTTATTTGTATTTGGTCTTATTACCTTGTGTTTATAATCTAAATTGTGCCTTATCTCACCAATGAATGCAAAAATCAAACAGGGCTTTGACAAAAACTTGTAAGTGTAAAAAGCCGAACTGCTTTCTATGTAGGCACGTGGCTCATTTACAGTAAAATTATGTATAATATTAAAAAAATTCGATTCCTGCATTGGACATTTTTTATGTTTAAATAAAAATGCTCCAATGGCCCCCGATTCTTGCAAAAGTCCAACCCCACCAGCGAGTGCAAGTAACCAAAGGGGCTCTGGCACATTTGTAAGTGCAAAGTCGAACTGATTTTCACATGTGGACATGTGGTGCACTTACAGTAAAAGCAGTCATCTACTTCTACCCACCATGATTACCGTGGCCTGTACCACATTTTTTTGCTTATTCCTAGTACACGTGGTACAGGTCATGATAATCATGGTGGGTAGAAGTAGGCGACAGCTTTTACTCTAAGTGCACCACATGTCTACACATGTGAAAAGCAATTCAACTTTGCACTTACAAATGTACCAGTTTAGTTACTTGCACACGCTGGTGTGGTTGGACTTTTGCCAGAATCAGGGGCCAATGGAGCATTTTTTTTTTATCAGAAAAAAGTTGCAAATTCGGAATTCAATCCTGGTTGTAGTGGTCGAAAACCAATGGTTTAGACCAACCTTCTACTGACCCCCATTGCCCTATATGCTGCTAACACGATGCTGTGTTGTACAGAGATGAACATCTGGACTGGAAAGAGGAGATGGACCGCCTACGTAAGCTACGTTCCAAAGGCTGGAAACATTTCAAGCCCCCACCTCCCATCTTGGAACAAGACCTCAATGTCCTACGTGTCACCCAGAGGGACAATGTCTTTGGGGAGGACGGTGAAGTGGAGAAATAAAATGTCTATCATCTTAGGAAATAAAAACTTAGGAAATAACTATCGTCAATAGCCTTTCAGACCCACTCATTGCCAATTTATTTCTACAGTAGTTCTTCTTCTCTTGTATCTCCACTCAATCATATTAGGATATCAAGTTGTGATGGTTTCTGTTTGACAACTAACCAATGTATCCAGGTTGAAAATCAGAATTAGATTTTTTTAAAGTGTTGATTGAAATCATTTTTTATTAATTATAAAGCTAGTCTGAGTAAATATGTTTTCCATTGTATATTCAAGTATTTAAACAGGTTTTCACAAGTATTCCATATACAATTGACGTCTGTATAGTGACTTTTCGGCCATTTTTGTCGCCGTTAAATTCCTGGTTGTGGCCATATAATTATCTGAGACACGTAGACCATCTGTATGATGGGAAGACCCAGGACTTAATGGTCTTCTTCTTTCTTATCTCCACTCAATCATATTAAGGTATCAAGATTGTCGAACTTGAGACTTGACAACCATCATGACTGGGTGAAGTAGAATGCGTCTGTCTTTATCATTAAGACTGGGAGCACTACTCAGTAGCAGGCCGACTTAGCTCCAAAAGAAATGGCCGCCTCTGACATGAGGAACAGATGCCATGTGCAGCCGCTCCTAACATGGAGAACAAACGCGTCTCATCCTGTATCCCTGGATCAGGAGCCCTTACAGGGCACTATCAGCCGGGCCAGCTGAACCCAGGTTTTTTAGCGAGCTTGTTACTGCTCCCCCTCCTCTTTTTTCATCCGGGCTTGGGACCGGCAAAGGTGGAGTTCTCTACAGTAGTTAATGATCCTCTATGACTATATGGGTTAATATATGTGTTATGGAAATTAGAGGGTTTCTTTTGTGTGGTTCAATTGACCAATGTGATCCTATATAGTATAGAACTTTTTAAAACAAGGTAATAAGACCAAATCCAAATAAATAAATAGCGTGTGAGGTTTCAGCGTTGTTACCGAAACATCACAGAGTATTTATTTATTTGGATTTGGTCTTATTACCTTGTGTTTATAATCTATAATCCAAATTGTGCTTTAACTATAGAACTTCTTGTATAAATGTATCTCTCTTAGATAAGGCACAATTTGGATTATAAATTATAAACACAAGGTAATATGACAATATCCATATAAATAAATACTGTGTGATGTTTCGGTAACAGCGTTGTTACCGAAACGTCACACACTATTTATTTATTTGGATTTGGTCATATTACCTTGTGTTTATATCTCTCTTAGAGGAGGTTGGGTTACGTTATTGGCTTTACTTAATTTTTTTTTTTATTATTATTATTCATAAACACAAGGTAATAAGACCAAATCCAAATAAATAAAAAATGTGTGTTGGATTTGGTCTTATTACCTTGTGTTTATAATCTATAATCCAAATGGTGCCTTATCATTATTATTCCTAGTACACGTGGTACAGGCCATGATAATCATGGTGGGTAGTTAGCGACTGCTTTTATTGTAAGTTCACCACATGTCTACACATGTGAAAAGCAATTCGACTTTTGCACTTACAAATGTGCCAGAGCCCCGTTTGGTTACTTGCACTCGCTGGTGGGGTTGTACTTTTGAAAGAATCGGGGGTGATTGGAGCAATTTTTTAAGTTAGAAAAAAAGTGTTCAATAAAACGGAAATATCTTTATTTATGGGGCTGCTAACCATTGTGTCCAATACGAGATTCAATCCTGGGTCGTAACGGTCGAAAACCAACGGTTTAGACCATCCATCCACCAAACCTCCCCTTTACTAAAGTGGTGTTCTTGAGTAGAATATATCTGGCCACTACCCTCCCGTGGTCCCCTCTGGATAAGCTCAGCCTCCCAATGATCTATGTGAGGGGCACTGAGTTAAACCCAGTCTGCCAGGATACATATCCTCCTTACATGGGTGTTCTATGAAATGGTTTTTCCAAGCAAATCTCTTTGGCTCATCAGCAAGTTGGCTGTATAGTACTGGCATACAGTCTTCAGTGTAGGTAGCCCACTATCCATCAATGTATCAGAGATGGCGGAGAAAGAAAACTGCACCAAGTACCGACTTGTCCAGAAGTGGCAGGTTGTGAAAGAGCAGGGACACCCACCCCCCACACAGGGGATGAAGGAGTGGAGAGGGCGACCCATGTGGAGATCCACAAGCTGATGGGTCACCTAAGGAGGGTCTGCTATGGGTTCATGAAAATTCTTCACTCTGTATTCAATGGGAGCGCCCTTGCCGAGCACGTTAAGAAAAACCAAAGGGTACTCACAGCAGTAGAACCTCTTGCCTCAATGAGATTCCTGCGTCAACCTCATGCCTCAGAGAGAAAGAGAATATGATTTTACGGGCTAATAAACCTCGTGCCTCAGAGGTCCATGATTTTTCGGCGGATTCAGAGTGGACAGGGTAAAGGTATCAGGGCCAAAGGAAAGTGTTCTATTGGAGCTTAGGACGGGTTTATCCAAATCTAAGAGAGAGGGCTCAGACAGCAGCCTGTCTGAGATCAATTCTTGTAGACTGTGGGCTGATTGGTCGACCCCACGGAGACCTTAGAAGCAAGAGACCATATATCATATGGCGGCTTGGTTTACGAGTGTTCATCAGTTCTTACTTGCTGTAAAACTGAGTGGAAGGAATTCAGCTGGTGTTCAACCCCAAGGTTAGGTGGCCATCCACCAAACCATCCATCAGTGTATTGGAGATGGCTGTACTATATACATAGTGATGTGTGGGGGTCAGTGGAAGGATGGTCTAAAACGTTAGTTTTCAACCGCAAAGACCCGGGTTTGATTCCCACATTGGACACTTTTTTAAGGGGATAAGAAACAACATAGTGATGTTGCAGCTATTCTACTAGTGCTCTCATCTAGTTCCACTTGATAGTGCCAATCTCGCATCCACCACCTATTTTTAAGATATTTCTGTACAAAAACATTCCAGACATTTACAAGTAACAATATATGCAAATAGAATTAACCAGGAATAATTTGCATACAATGCAATAAAGACCAGTTATAGACCACTGATAGCATAGTAAGGTGTGCAAAGAAAACGAAAAGTTTTAAGCTATTACCCATTTTATTTCAGAGCAAAAATAGATGGTAACCACCAACTTCTGCTATTTATGTGCTTCAAGATTCAGTAGAGAGTTGATGGATCAAGTCATCGTGTTTACGTAGGTAACAAATTGATGAAGAATTAGCTAGGAAGAATTAAAATACATGTAAAAGACATAAATGCAAAAGAAGTTTACCGTCATTAGCTGAGCCCCTTTAACATTAGACTGTCTTATGTTAATTGGAGTGTTAAGAACATATGCATTAATTTAACCATCCAGATTCATGCCAGCATCGATGCAAAAAAAAAAAAAAAGTTTTTCTAAGCTGTCCTTGCAGGCCAAGAAACATGCCAGAGGTGATGCAGCAAACTGCTCTTAAATTGTACTATCAAGGTGAGAAGCACACCAGCGTTGACTCAAGAAGCTGCCTTCTCTAAGCTGTCCTAACAGGACGAAAGCACAACAGAGGTGACCTAGCAAACTGTATTCATAAGCTGTCCTTTTAGGGCGAGAAGCACACCAACATTGACAGAGTAAAATGTATTTTCTAAGCTGTCCTAGAAGGACGAGAAGCACACCAGCATTGACACAGCAGACAACACTCTCTAAGCTGTCTTTGTAGAGGGAGAACACCAGCGTCTACGCAGGAAGCTGACAAGCTCCAGAAGATCGTTGACCTCCACCAGAGCAACTCCCAGCCACATGCCAATATAGCCGCCGATATAGCTGAACACCTCGATGGTCTGAAACAAAGAACCAATTACTTGAAAATGTCGAATATTACCATAGCTTTAGGTAAAGAAATAGTAATTAGAAGAGAAGCAGACATTTGAATTTAAAAAAGCAATAATGTTCACTAAATCTTTTTCTCCTTGAGCATCCATTACTCTTCTTCTTTCTTATCTCCACTCAATTATATTAGGGTATCAAGCTTGTAAAGCTTGAGATCATGACTTGGTGAAGTAGAATGCGTTTGCCTTTGTCATAAAGACTGGGAGCACTCAGTGGCAGGCCGACTTAGCTTCAAAAGAAATGGCCGCCTCTGACATGAGGAACAGACGCCATGTGCAGCCTCTCCTAACATGAAGTACAGATGCTGTATCCCTGGATCAGGAGCCCTTACAGGGTACTATCAGCCGGGCCAGCTAAGCCCAGGTGTTTTTGCGAGCTTGTTACTGCTCCCCCTTCTCCTTTTTCATTCGGGCTTGAGACCGGCAAAGGCGGAGTTGCATCCATTACTAATTATGCTAAACTAAATGTTCTTATCCCATCTCTCTCCTCACAGAGGTGACAGAGAAATCCAAGACTAGTATCTAAATACGAAACTTTTTAGTTTACGAAACTATTGCAATACGTAAGACTCTTATAGTTGTATTACAAGAGGTGCTCCCTGTGGTCCCTCTTGGTTCCTAGGAATATTTGACCAAATCCTGGTCACTTTCCAAGGTGACTAACGTGGCACCCATTTTCTAATGAAGAGCAAAGCACCCAAGATGGAGGACATTAAGACTGCTGTGATAGAGATGCATGGAGACATCCGATGCTCTTCATTGGACACGACAACAACAAGAGGTGCACTTTTTGGATTTCAGACGAAATAGTTAACGATATTTCGCCGTGCGGTCTGCTTGACGTTAACAAAATAGGTACTGGGCACATGTGGTGGTGGTGCACTTGCAGTAAAAGCAATCGCTAGCTACTGTCCACCATGGCCTGTACGGCGTGTACTAAGGATAATAAAGATAATGATTGTTATTTATATAACGATTGTGAGACATAAAAGAGCCATATACTTTTGTTAGAAACCTGTACACATGTGTCGAAGAAATAAGCAAGAATTGATATAAACGTTTAAAATTTCCATTTATATTTTTCAAAATGGAAATACGTTTATTTTTAATAGTTTTAAGCTAGCTTAAGTTTGTGAGCTTTTGCCTTCTGTGCGAGTATGAATGAGCAAAAATGAAATGGACTCGCGCATGTGCCGCACTAATTGTCTGGCACCCTACGGCGTTGGGAATTAAAAGAGGTAGCCAATGAGATGTCGACACCGGCATACTGCCGACATATGTGTGTAATATATATATATATGAATAAAAAGGTCACTTCTCCCTTCAAATAAGGCGTTTAAACTAAGAACCATCTATTAACTGTCCACACACATAAACTATCTGACTCAGTTCGATGACAAAGCCACATTCCGTCTGTTTGAGACAGTAAATAGATAACGCTTAATTTTAGCATCTATTTCGGCGGGGAAGGTGACCTTTCTTTTTATAAATAAAAATATCCTCCCGACAAAATTTCCATCAACAGAATTTTACATTGGAAAGTTTTGCTATTCCCTCCGAAGATGCTGAACGATCTCTCTATACCTAATATTTCTCCTTAATGAAATCATCCATTTGTATTTTCTATAAAATATTACTAATTCCAACAATTATTATATTGGGATTCAGTCAAATTATATTGACAAACATTTGAACTTTTATTTTATCTCAGTGGGAAGAATTTTGTTTTCGTTTGTTAGTGAACGTCGTCGAGTCGTAGTCTCACGTCTTCTCATTGGACGAATGTGGCCATGTCTGTATATATAAGGGTGCTATGGGATTGCGAGAGGCCAGTGTGGTGGATTATTGTGTGGAGACGCTTAAAGTGTTCTTTGTGTGCTTTATCCGTATCTGGTGATCTCGCATACCTGTGTGACCCCGGTTCGATCCCTACCAATGCTGCAATAAAATATATATGTACTGTTTTTTTTTTATACTAGTATATCGTTACAAATTTATTTCCTAAAAAAAAAAAAAAAATTTCAGCGGGTTTTTAGAAACTATTATTTAAATATTATTGAAAACAAACAGTAAACTTACAATGTACTTGGGCGTTGTTTCATACACAGTGAGTTGTGCATCCTTCATCATCAGAATCAATTCAACATACCGCTCCTTCCTGTGATACAACATTGCAATAGTTAGAATTCTCTATATATTTCTACTGTCCCCTAATGTCTAGAACTTCTCTAAATACAATTGACAAGAATTCCCTCCATTTGTCATACAGCCAGCCCAATAGGATAGTTATAGCGGCTTGGTAGATCCTATTGGGAGGGTTCATCACTGATGTGCCAGGCCCTTCCAATATCATTCTAGCTATAGTAAGGAAATAGTTTTCAGTGAGATACTCGTGTTGAATAATTTCTTATTTTATAATTCAATATAATGCGGCGGCTTATGATTGTAAAACGACGTTTGATAAGTTTTACCGCAAATGTTTCTTTTGAACGAAAAATCGTAATTTATTTTAAGGAGAAATAACGATTATTTCTATTCTTAGGATTCTATTCACGGAGAGATTCATTAATTATAGAATAGTCATAACAGATGCAAATCCTCATTTACATAATTTATTACGCAAATATGTAAATAGTTATGTGTATATATTCTCTTCTTGCCATTGTACCTGCATTATAGTACCACATTTGTTACTGTAATCACGCCTGTTGAAGGGTTTTTCGCCCGAAAGCTTGCTTCGATATATGTCTATTAAAGAAACTCTTCTTCTTTTATTCCGTCTTGTCGTCTAAATCTTACCAAGAAGAATATTATAGTCGTTATCGCTAATGAATCTCTCCGTGAATGAAGTTAATAGGTACCTATGGCTAACTCACAAAAAATCCCTGCAGCTATCCCGATGGAGAAGCCACCTCCAATTTAACCGTCACTGCAAAAATGCCGGCTTCATTCCCTCCCTCGCTTAGGCTCAAGGACCCCGTTGATAACTCTTTTTCTAGGATTCACACACACACACACACACACACATAAACCCAACAATTGCTCAACGCCAGAATCAAGGGCTGGTTTTCAAACATAAGGTTTCTGACCAAGTCAATCAAAGGGCTACTCTTCCTGATATCTCAAAAAGTCCCCCATGAAGAACTCGCAAACCATATTACTAGGATCACAAGTGATATTAGGGCACAAGAAAAGATATTACTTAGACACCAGAAGAAATTACTCTTCTGGCAAAAGAAATACTCATTTCCTCTCCCTTCCACCTACAATCAAAAGCAACGGTCGTCGAATGTGATCAACATGTCCAACCGTACCCTATCTCCCTCAGAAATATTGCTTTTAGAGAAGGGTCTCAAGTTCCGCATCCCCTCCAAGCCTAACACCCCTGAGGTCATCAGCTCCATAGAGTCCACCATTAAACAGTACACAGCCTGCAAGACAAACACACCATAAGAACAATGGTTACCAAGACTTTAACTAAGCCTTATACTCCTCCTCCCAACTACCGCGCAGACCTAAGAACACTCCAAAGACTCAAGCAGAGTAAATCCATAGTCATCACTCGATCCGACAAGGGCTCGAACACCGTCATCGTGAACCAAGAAGATTACCGAGCCAAAATGCACAGTCTACTCCAGGATGACACCACTTTCTCCCCCATCTCAGACAAGGTTAGCCTCTCCTTAGTTAAAGTTTTTAGAACCTCCCTACTTCAGTTGAAAAAATCTAAGCATATTACCCCCGATGATTACAAGTTATTTATATCTAACCTTTCTAATAGCGCATACATCTACGGCCTCCCTAAAATTCATAAGCCTGACGCACCACTCCGACCAATTATCGCCTATCATCTCTCGCCCGCGTACCCATTGGCCAAGTACCTCTCTAACTACCTTTCTCCATTGTTAAATAACCATAGGAATATATACTCTATACGGAGTACCCCCCACTTCATCAGTGAATTAACTGCCACGAATCCCGCTCCACATTTTACAATATGTTCCGTTGATGTAACCTCCCTCTACCTCAGCCTTCCCCACAGTCTCATCACAGATAGTCTGGAACGGTTCCTTAGCTCACAGAATGTGGATCCCCATAAAACCTCTGCTATAACACAACTGACCAAACTCTGCTTGAACATGAACTCCTTCACATTCCTTAAAGATCACTACAGACAGATTAAAGGCTCCCCAATGGGCAGCCCTCTATCCTCTATTGTAGCTGAATTAGCCATGTCCGAAATAGACCACTGGATCACCCGTACCCTCCCCACAGATATAAAAATATGGCGACGTTATATTGATGACGTATTTTGCATATGCAGAAACGGACAGGAGAGCACTATACTTGCAGCCCTCAATAGTTATAACGCCAACATCTCCTTCACTATGGAAATAGAGTCGAACCAGGTCATCCCATTCCTTGACATACTGATAATACGCACCTCATCCACATTCCACACCACAGTTTATTACAAAAAACAATGTCCCCCAGTTATACCCATTTCAGTTCACACTGTCCCACCTGGTCCCTCACTAAAAGATTATTTACCCACTGCTCACTCGATGTATTCAAAGAAACTGAGAGAAATCTTATCATATCGCACCTCACTAAAGCATCTTTTCCTCTTGAATTTATCAACAGACATTCATATACACCTGGTCCCTCCAATCTACCTATAATTTACAGATCATTATGTTTCCTGCCCTACTCCCCCTCCTCAGTCGACATAGCTAGAAGCCTCAAGGCATACGGTATCCGCACCATATATAAGAACTCCTCCAACCTGCTCACATCCCTCCGTCACCCATACACTAAGTCGTATGCCCCCCCAGATCCCCTCCATTCTGTTGGAGCGGTCTACTCTGTCTCGTGTGAGCAATGCTCTGCCACATACGTTGGCGAGACAGATAGATCCGTTGCCATCAGAATATCTGAGCATTCTCGAAACATCATCAATCAAGACACCAGGTCCCTCCTTTATCAGCACACTCTCAATACTGGCCATCCTTTTAACACCAACCACCCCACCATACATTACAGACACATTCATAACCAGCACCAGCGATTAGTTCTCGAATCAATAGAATCCCACAGACACAACAGCATTAACCGGAAAATGGAACTTCCGGAAGCATATCGTGCTCTCCTGGCCTTGCAGTAACAACCCCGACAACATAGTCAGAAATCAATATTACTTAAATTTTGAAATAGCCGCATATACAGCAGTTTACATTAGCATATTCCCCTATAGTTTAAAACTCCTAACATGATAATTCCTTATTTACTTATTATCTCCTCAATTGTAAAATAGTCATAACAGATGCAAATCCTCATATACATAATTTATTCCGCAAATATGTAAATAGTTATGTGTATATATTATCTTCTTGCCATTGTACCTGCATTATAGTACCACGTTTGTTGCTGTAATCACGCCTGTTGAAGGGTTTTTCGCCCGAAAGATTGCTTCGATATATTTCTTTTAAAGAAACTCTTCTTCTTTTATTCCGTCTTGTCGTCTAAATCTTACCAAGAAGAATATTATTGTCTTTATCAATAATAGTTTTATATGAGAGCAAAGAAAGAAAAACACTAGCGCGAGTTCGCGTGGAACAACCCAGCGCTGATACGAGCTTCCTGTTCCATGAAGTCGGCTTATGCTACAATATTTTCAACTCCGAAATATGTAAATTAGTCCGCTAGCATGCTGAATTTTCATATTCTAGTGTCTATTTTAAGACGATTATGATATAATAATGTAATAATGAATCCTTCACAACTATAGCACAACTACTACAATAGAACAAACTCCAGTAGTAGACACTCTCGTTAGCGATGACCCTTCACAAAGGACAGTTTTATAGATTTCTAAAAGTGACCATTTTTACTACTTAGCTGTTTTCCGGTAATAGGATACCTCTCACTAAAGGACACTTTGGCTCAGACATTACTGTAAGACTACAACTCTCTCTCTCTTATTTTCAAAGATTTAATAAAAGAATAAGGTAACTGGAGGAAAGAAAGTAACAAAAGACATAGGAAGTAAATCTAGAGGGGAACATATTTATTAATAACGTCGCAGTTAACCTTCTGACCCCGGGTCCCTACCCGCGGTCGCGGTTTCACGCAATTCTGGCCTTAACTACCCGTTTCATGATTTTTCAGGATGCCTTAATGACCAATTTTTTGGTCGTTGAGGTATAGCTTGCACCACGCTGATGAGATCCAACGGCTCGAAACGCGTCCGTGGTTATCTTTTCTTGATTAATCAAGAATGGGTATTTGGCCTATTCTGGAATAATTAAAATTCAACGAGAATAGTTGATATTTATTCCGATAGATGGCGTAAGCCATCAGCAACTTTCAGTTGCACGATAAGGAGATGCCTTTTTCTTAATATATAAGTAAGTATGAAAAATAATAGAAAAAAAAATAAGTGGGTCAGGTGTTGATATTAAAAATAAAGAAAGCATATCCTGACCATGAGCACATGTGCTTTTTAGATGGCAGAGCGCCATGGAGCAAAAATAAACTAAACGTGATATTTGGCCAACCCAATTTCTTGATAAATCAAGAAAAGCCATCCACGAACGCGTTTCGCGCTGTTGGTGCTCGTCAGCGTGGAGTAGGCTGTACCACTGCGACCAAAAAGAGCTTTGGTCCCAGAGGCTTCTTGAGAATTCAAGAAATGGGTATTAAAGGCCAAATTTGTGTAAATACGTTTAACACATGAAAAAATAATAGAAAAAAATAAAAGATAAGTGGGCTGGTGTTGATATTAAAAACAAAGAAGGCATTTCCTGACCACGAGCACATGTGCTTTTTAGATGGCAGAGCGCCATCTAGTGGAGCAAAAATAAACTAAACGTTTATATTTAGCTTGCTCCGTGATATTTGGTCAACCCAATTTCTTGATAAATCAAGAAAAAAGTAAGTACAAGTGTGTCCAATAAATAATGAACCGGTCAAAAACAAAGAAAATATGAAATGATAATTTTTTAAGTCTATTAAAAAAATAGAAAGCTTCTGCTGTATATCACATCACGTGAATTGCGCGCGTAGTCGATAAATTGTAATCTTGTAAAAAGAACGCCTTGCATAACAACTTCTAATTTGTAATGGATAGAAAATTCGAACAACGAATTTGTATTAATTATTTTGCTACAAAATTGGGAAATCGGTTTCAGAAACTTTAGATTTGTTGAAATTGGCATTTGGAAATGAAAAATGTAAATAAGCCCACCACATATAGATGGTTTTCACGATTTAAAAATGGAATGGAATCGGCGAAAGATAAGAAGCGTGTTGGACGTCCAATTCTGCACAGGAACCCTGAAAAGGTGAGCCAAATTTCAAATTTGATTTTAAAAATCTACGAATAGGTTTACGGGACATTGAAAAAACAGGGATATCAAAATCATTAGTTGGATCGATAATTAAAGAAGACACCTTCAAATTTTGTCCCTAAAATGCTCACAATCCAACAAAAGAGAATCGCTGAAGTTGCCAAAAGATGCTTGAAATGGTGGAAGAAAACCCTAATTGGAAGAAAAAGTAATAACTGGAGACGAGACATGGGTTTACGGTATGACCCGGAAACAAAACGCCAATCCATGGATGAAAGGAAAAGATGAACCAAGAACGAAGAAATCCCGACTTTGCAAATCAAAAAACAAAATCTTATTGTCACGTTCTTTACATAAAGGGAATTGTGCATTATGAATATCTAGTAGGAAGATCAAACAATCAATTAGGAGCTTATTTAAACATTATGAAACGTGTACGTGAATCAATTCGTCTGAAAAGAAGTAAAAGTGTGGAGTTCCAAAAATGGATTTATCCGTCATGATAATGCACCACCACACACCGCTACATCTGGAACTGACTTATTGCTGAAC
>CP092883.1:51443552-51454245 GCA_030710605.1 Cordylochernes scorpioides | reverse complement strand
TTTTTGAAATTAAACAATTTCTACTGTCCTTACTGCAATGGAAAATTTCTACTGTCCTCAAAGCTTATGTCCATAGTTCTTCTAAAATACCCATTCCAAGAGTCTGACAACAGTATCACTATAAAAGGAAGATCAAAAAATGCAATATAACAGCGGTATGGTAGATTAAATTGGCGAAACCGCTGGGAGGGTTGACCACTGATGAGCCAGGCTCTCCCATTAATTTTTCCATTGCAGTAAGGGCAGTAGAAATTGTTTAAATTCAAAAAGAATCATACGCGTCTATAATAGTTTTTAATTTACATAACATTCATGGTTCCAGAATAACTTTACTAAGTGCCGCTCAAAAAGAGCAACCTAGCTTATACTATTTACAACAATGAATAATATTAAAAACAAAATTGTCATTTCCTGACCTCTTAAAGGAGCATTTATAGATGGCAGAGCGCCATCTAGTGGAACAAAAATCAACTAAACCTTGATTTAGTTTGTTCCAAAGATATTTGGCCAACTCAATTTTTCTGATATAAATCAAGGAAAGTTATGTGAGGTGTCAGGATATTTCAATTTTGTTTTTAATATCAACACCTGACCATTTTTTCTTGTTTTTTCAAATGATAATATACAGTGAGAGTTATTCACATATTAAAATAAAGTGTCCAATGAGGGATTCGATCCCGGTTCATGGCTGTCGGGAATCGAGGGTTTTAACCACTCGTCCATCGAATTCTATACAAAAACTATAACAAGACTTAGAAGCAAAACACTATAAAGGAATGACAGTACATCCAGATGGCACAAGAACCTATAAGACATGTAACAACTGTCCTGGTGTGGAACTAACACCTACACACCTATTCTCATGTCCAACAATGGCCGCAGCCATGCAGAAAATTGACATAGACCCAGAGCAGCAGCTTTACACACCCAAGATAGAGGACATTGCGACTGCTGTGATAGAGATGTATGGAGATATCTGAGGCTCTTCATTGGACACGACAACGACAACAGAAAATTGACATGGACCCAGAGCAGCAGCTTTACCCACCCAAGATAGAGGACATTGCGACTGCTGTGATAGAGATGTATGGAGACATCTGAGACTCTTCATTGGCCACAACAACGACAACAGAAAATTGACATGGACCCAGAGCAGCAGCTTTACACACCCAAGATAGAGGACATTGTGACTGCTGTGATAGAGATGCATGGAGACATCTGAGGCTCTTCATTGGACACAACAACAACAACAGAAAATTGACATGGACCCAGAACAACAGCTTTACACAACCAAGATAGTGACATTGCGACTGCTGTGATAGAGATGCATGGAGACATCTGAGGCTCTTCATTGGACACGACAACAACAACAGAAAATTGACATGGACCCAGAGCAGCAGCTTTACACACCCAAGATAGAGAACATTGCGACTGCTGTGATAGAGATGTATGGAGACATCTGAAGCTCTTCATTGGACACAACAACGACAACAGAAAATTGACATGGACCCAGAGCAGCAGCTTTACACACCCAAGATAGAGGACATTGCGACTGCTGTGATAGAGATGTATGGAGACATCTGAGGCTCTTCATTGGACACGACAACAACAACAGAAAATTGACATGGACCCAGAGCAGCAGCTTTACACACCCAAGATAGAGGACATTGCGACTGCTGTGATAGAGATGTATGGAGACATCTGAGGCTCTTCATTGGACACGACAACAACAACAGAAAATTGACATGGACCCAGAGCAGCAGCTTTACACACCCAAGATAGAGGACATTGCTGCTGCTGTGATAGAGATGTATGGAGACATCTGAGGCTCTTCATTGGACACGACACCAACCGACTTCTATACAGAACATTTATTATAAGAGTCTTATCTACACTATATTTTTATCAGATTGATAATGTGAAAAGTAAAAATAAAAATACCTGATGTCTGAAAAGCTACTTTACAATATCAAAGAACAATAATCTGATTTATGATAGATTTACATAATTTATCTGTATTTTGAATAATGATAGAAACTATAAATATAAATATCAAAATGTTTCCATTGCAGTAAAGGCGATAGAAATTGTTTATTTTTAAAAAGAATCATACGCGTCAATAATAGTTTCGAATTTTGATAACAGATGGCGCGCTAATGCATCAAAATATAAATATGATAAAGTAGATCTCTTGTAGAAGGACTTTCTAGTCCGAAAGCTAAAGATATTTATAAATAAATGTAAAATAGAAACTTTTTCTTGGAGGCCTAATGTTGTATTTTAAAAGTAAAGAAAGTTTTGATGTATCTGTTGAAATATTTCACAGAGTAACAATGGCTATAGATGAGCTCGTGTTTGAAAAGGAACTTGTATGTATATAATAATGTTCTGGTTCAAATCACATTAATAGGTACCGCTCAGCAAGAGCAACCTAGTTCATGATAATTGAACAATGAATAATATGTGAAGGTTATTCACATATTAAACAAAATGTTAACGCGGGATTCAATCCCGGTTCATGACTGTCGGGAACCGAGGGTGTTACCCACTTGTCCCCCGACTTATTGTACAGTATATAATAATGTTCATTGTTGTTTTTGTTGTTGTCATATAGAAACATATACTAAGATTTGTTTTGTATAATTACTATTTTAAAATAAAACTACAACCTTTCGCAATAAGAAAAGAAAAGAAACTTATTGCGAAAGGTTGTAGTTTTATTTTAAAATTTGTAGCGCAATTTTTTCGTTTACTTCAAATAATTACTATTAATAATAAATAATATGTAAAGTTAAATTGGTTACGTCCTTCTTACTTACATTAATTATACATAACAGTATCTACTCACCAAGAGTATGTAGTTAACTCTTCAATTTGATCAGCTAAGTACTAAGAACGTTACGTGAGTTTGATCTACAGGCTTAGTAGATAACAAGTTCTAGAGCAGACGACCAAATAATCAATCAGACAACAATTTGCCTTATTAGTGTCATAGACGTATGACAGCTATGATGAATAAGTAAACACCTAATGACCTAAAATTGACCAATTAGATTACGTACAAATAGGAGACTTCCACCAATCAGAATCGTGACCTATACAATGGAAATTTTGATGAGAGTTTTAAAATTGTATTGAAATCGATGTATAAAAAATATAAAAAGGTCAGGTATTGATATTAAAAACAAAATAGGCCTATCCTGACCAGGCTCACATGAGTTTTTCTAGATGGCAGAGTGCCATTGGATTGGCCAAATATCACGAAGCAAGTTAAATAAACGTTTAGTTTATTTTTGCTCCACTAGATATGGATTGCTCTTTTTTCAGAAAGTTATTCATATATTATTATTATTATTATTATCATTTACAAAGCACGCGATATCCGTCTTGGATATTTGCATGCATACACAAGTTTGGGAGCTTATTTACAGTAATTATTAATAGGAAATTAGTTATTATAATAGAAATTATTAACATATTTGTCAGTTAGTTAACGATTTAATTACCCTATAATGAATATTAGTGAACATCACATAAGAACAGAAATTTAGAGCTATTTACAGCATAAAACCTTAGTAATTTGGAAATTAACACAAAATTGAACACTTTGAACTTAGAATTGCGATGTGTACATTTAGCCATCCTTTCTTCAATGCCTTCCTCTACTGAAGGTGGGCCACATGGTCTCTCCATACTTCCTCCTTCAATGCCTTCCTCTACTGAGGGTGGGCCACATGTTCTCTCCATACTTCCTCCTTCAATACCTTCCTCTACTGAGGGTGGGCCACATGGTCTCTCCATACTTCCTCCTTCAATGCCTTCCTCTACTGAAGGTGGGCCACATGGTCTCTCCACACTTCCTCCTTCAATACCTTCCTCTACTGAGGGTGGGCCACATGGTCTCTCCATACTTCCTCCTTCAATGTCTTCCTCTACTGAGGGTGGGCCACATGGTCTCTCCATACTTCCTCCTTCAATGTCTTCCTCTACTGAGGGTGGGCCACATGGTCTCTCCATACTTCCTCCGCCATCCTCTCCTCGTGTCGTCCAGTCAATTGTTTTAGATCGTCTGTGTATCCCTGTCGTATCCTACCCCTCGATCTCTTCCCCCGGAGCTTCCCCTCCAACACTGTCAGAATTTAGCACATTTAGTCATACCCGTGCCTATATTCTTTGGAGAAAATCATTTCTTCTGAATGAAGAAAGCTACATATAAGGAATGTTTCTACATCAAACAAGCATTCTTTCTTTATAAAGGTAGTCCCAAAAGTTTATAAACATATTATGATTGGTAACCTTGGTAAAATGATAATAGAATTCTTATAGAAGAATCATTTAATCTCTGATGTTTTATATATCAAGGGTGGCCAATCAACAGATGGGCCAAGTTTCAGGATAACAAGGTTGTTCCAAAAATTTGTAAACACTTGCAAAATATAAATCATAATCTTAAAAATAAAAAGGCATATCCTGACCAGGAGCACATGTGCTTTTCGACAGGCAGAGCGCCATCTGGTGGAACAGAAATCAACTAAACATTGATTTAACCTGTTCCCTGATATTTGGTCAGCCCAATTTCTTGATAAATCAAGAAAAGCCATCCACGAACGCGTTTCGCGCTGTTGGCGCCCGTCAGCGTGGAGTAGGTTGTACCACTGCGACCAAAAATAATTTTGATCCCAGAGGCTTCTTGAGAAACCAAGAAATGGGTATATAAAGCCAAACTTGCGTAAATACGCTTTACATGTGAAAAACAATAGAAAAAATAAAAAATTAAAAAGGTCAGATGTTGATATAGAAAATATATAATATGTTCACGAACTTTAGGGACAACCTTATATTTTGACGCTTCGCTGACTCTCTGTTATTCTTATCAAATTCTATTATCGGCATGAGCAGAATGGAACTAGGAAAATCTTTATAGTTGAAAGGACTCCAAATGACGCCCAAATTATTTATTTTGTACCTTACTTCAACTGGCTTGTCCTCGACTGCCCCACCAACGGTGTAAAGGAGTCCTCATTCCAATTGTGGAATAATGGAATTCCACTTCGGAACGTCGGCCAGACGACGAACCGGGTGACAGCAAACAAACAAACCCCCCTCCCGCCAGCGGCGCCAGCCGGCTACAAAGGATGAGCATGTAGCGTGGTCTGCTGACCAGTTTGGTGTTTTCCTCTGTCCTCTTAACATGTTTAAACAAAGTTAGTTTAAAAGAGATTTTACCCTCTTCTTTCTGCTATTTAGTGACCTGAATAAAATCCTTGAAACAGCCCACAAAAGAATCATCACTGCAAATTATTCTACCGAATTTCGCATCTTTGTTTTGTGAAACGTTTACCAGACTTTTATTCACACCAATACTGGTGATACCATTCAGTAGATGGAAGGATCGTGTGTAGAGGCCTCTGACTCGGACGGCCGCGTCGGCATAGAGGAGGAACCATCAGATGAAGGCCGTTGACAGCCGTAGGAAGGAATCAGGGACACCAGAAAGCCGCGGTCCAGGGTGTCGAAGGCAGACTCGAGATAGGTCGAAATGGCGGCCAGCGCCGATCCACTCCTAGTGGCCATGTCGAATTCGTCGGCAAAGCGTGATCCGTTCCAACTAGGAGACCTCCCGGAACAGAAATATCTTTATTTTCGGGGCTGCTAACCAGAATGGATGATTTCTGAGCCCCGATGGATGCATAAATCGGAATATATACATGGCAAAAAAGGTAATAGCCTACAGCACCCGGTGTTCCCAGGTGGTCACCCTCCTAAGTACTGACCGGGCCCGACATTGCTTAACTTCGGTGATCGGACGAGAACCGGCGTTTTCAATGTAGTATGGCCGTAGGCAAAAAAAAAAAAAAAAAGTGGAGATGCCGGGGATTGAACCCGGGACCTTTCACGTGCAAAGCGGACGCTCTACCACTGAGCTAAACCCCCATGTACCTCCCGGAACGACGTACGTCTGTTACTGAGTTACCAAGACGAGGAGATAAGGCCGCAGATGCTGAAAAAGAATGTTACCCGGGAGCGAGATCGGTCTGTAGCCGCAAAGCCCGGGGCCGCCGTGGGACTTGGGGACTAGGCAGATGATGCTGCACCGCGTCGATGGAAGCACGGCGACGCAGAGTTGTGAGACTTCATACACGCACCCCCAAAGAATCGACGAAGAATTCCTCAAATGCCATTTATGCCTCGCAAGGCAGGTCGTCCCACCCGGAGCCCTTACGATCTGCAGGCAGCGGATGGCTGGGACTGTATTTTCGCCGGTAACCTCAGAGCGGAGAAGAGGGTCGTCCTGTTTTAGTGTGAGGGGAGAGGATCGTGGACCCAGTAAGAAATCAGCGGTGGCTATAGGGTCGCACGACTCACTGGCAAAGCGGCAGCTGTGGTAGATGGAATGGGGTTTGGCTTGACGCTACTGAAAACGACAGGGCTTGACATCATACACAGGGCTTGACGCCATATACGAGGCTTAGACTAAAACCCCTATCGCAGTTAATAATTACCATAATAGAAATCTCGATTTTAATCCAATTAGCGCTTATTTGATATTTGATTTTGAAATTAAAAAGGCTTTATTCTCTATAAACTCAGGTGTGAAAATGTACGTGGTGAAAACTAGGGCATTGCCTGGGTCATTCATCTATTTCAATAGGATACTCTTCAACTTCTAAATATTGGTGGCAGGAATTGCCGTATTATTGCCAGTAATATATTAGTACAAGTTATTTAGACGAAAAGACGAAATAAAGAAGAAGAGTTTCTTTTATTATAAATATATCAAAGCAAGCTTTCGGGCAAAAAAAAACCTTCTACAGGCGTGTTATAATTAGAGAGATATTAAGAATTAATATATAAGGAATTTTTTATGCTTGGAGTTTGAAACTATAGAGGAATATGCCAATGTAAACACCCGCTCACGCGACCACCTCAAAACCCAAGTAATATTGATTTCTAGCTATCTTGTTGCGGTTAGTACTGCAAGGTCAAGAGAGCATGATATGCATCTGGAAGTTCTATTTTTCGGTTAATGCTGTTATGTCTGTGGGATTCTATTGACTCGAGAACTAATCGTTGGTGCTGGTTATGAATGTTTCTATAATGTATAGTGGGGTGGTTGGTGTTAAAAGGATGGCCAGTATTGAGAGTGTGCTGAACAAGTTATCATACCTTTTTATTGTTACATATTCTATATATATATTTCTCACCTATCTTTTATAATAATAAATACTTTATAACTTCATAAAAAAAGAAAAATAAAGAAGTTATATGAATGATGTTATGTTAAAAACAGATTAATAAATCTTAACAGAGTTATATGGGCCATAGCAGATATTTGGATTATTTGGATTGATTCGTATATTCTTCTAGTTCTAATAATTTACTAGTCTCTTGCACTTCTATTATCTTACTAGTTTCCTGCAGTCCTAATATTTAGAGTGTATAAACACAATTTGGATTATAGTCTGAATCTACCAACATCAGACAAAGGATCTATTTCTCTGCCCATTGACGTTAGCTTTCCTGTTCCCATGTTGACGCACATTGTTAATTTGTTTGGATAGGGTTGTATTTTCTTGTATTTGTAATAATTATAGCCGAATGACCCGGGCAACGCCCGGGGTTTACCCGATTAAATGCTTTTATTCAAATACTATTCGTTACAATTATAAATTGGCGCCGTAGATGTCACTCTTGTGAAACGTCCCGCCCCAAACCATCGGCCGGGAATCGAACCCGGGGCGCCCGCGTGGCAGGCGAGGATTCTACCACTGAACCAAAAGCAAACGGTGACAGAAGTGTCTCGCGCATTGGCGGCACCAAATGATGGGGGGGGGGGGGGGGGGCAAAGGTGGCGTGATCGTAGCCGACCAATAGGAGCGCGCCGGCAAACCGTGACAGAGGCCATGACGCTCGTAACTGTATATAGTTTGGGGATCCGAATACATTGTAATTACCATCATCAGACAAATGATCCAGTCCTAGGTCTATTGAGGAATTCTTTTCTGTTTCTTTATTATCACACACTGTTGTTTGGGATGAATCATAATTTCTAATAGTTCTAGTAATTTATTACCCTCTTGTGTTTCTAAAAAAAAATTCACCACCTGTCCTAATATGTAGAATGAATAATCACATGTTGGATTATAAATAGTTTATAAATAGTAATTACGGTAAGGTAGACTTGATCCGATATGTTTTGGTTCTATGTGTTGTTTCTAATCCACTGAAGTTACCATAATTAGACAAAGGATTTAATCCTTGTCTTTGCTCTTTTCTATAAAACTTTATCTTCGCTTATTCTTTTTTTTACCTAGCCTATGACGCTCAACCGCCGACGTTTTGCTGGTGTTACTTTCTCCCCTTTATATTACTATATGTTAACTACTTATCTATCTATATATATATAAATGAATGTATGTATGTGTGTGTTTCTGTCCTTTATGCCTGACCAAACCACTCATTGGAACGCCATGAAACTTTGGGAAGTTATTTAGTATAGTACTGGGAAGGTTTCTGAAAAATAATTTCTTGAATATCTTGAATATCCTTAGAGTTATTTGCAGATTTGTAGATTTAACTCGCAAGCAGCGCCACCATTGCGACGGAGATAGGCTAAGGCAGGAAGTCTGCTCCACGCCTTATGACCTTGGGTCTTTCAGGGCTAATATATTAAGTAAAACTAATTCAAATATTAGTGCTTTATAATGGCTATCTCCTTGAGGTTACCGATTTAAAAGTTTATTTTCTAATTTTAGATTGTATAAGAAACATATTTTAGTTTAAGTATTGTACTTTATTTTAAAAAGTTTAAATAATTGTGCAAGACGATATATACGATATATAAAAATCAAAAGAAATAATGAGTATCGTTTAAATATAAAATTCGAATAAATATAAATGCGATACTAAAAATTAAATAACTTATATAGAAGCTTTTGCATAGTTTCGTCCTGTAAGCATACCAACTTGATAAAAGTTTCCTGTTTTCCCTTTGAATTTGCTTGATACGAACCTCTATTCATTTTTTTGAATTAGTAGAAATCAGACGATAACCATAGGTCATAGCCATTCAAAAGTTGGTTTAGGTCGTCAATCCTTTGCAAACAAATGGAAATATCCACGCTGGCGCTCTCTCCACAGATTTTTTAAATGATATCCCGTGTCTTTTTTTTTTTTTTTTCAATTTGAGAGCCACTCCTCGCTTGAAGCAAATCCTTTAATCCCAAGAGACTGCGCGAAAGATTTGAATATGAAACCGCCGACGGAACGTTAGGCAAGATACTATCCCTTTAACTTCCAATTACCGAGGGAACCAATTAATATTGATTTTATTCAACTTATCAAGTATTTTTCAAGGGACCGGGAAAAAAATGTTCACTTTATCGAGAGATTCGTTAGACAAACCTTTACTCGGGTGAAAACCCGGGCGAAGCCGGGTACATCCATACAAGAATAATGATACAATTCCAAGGCAAGATAATATTCCTTTAACTTCCAATTACCGAGGAAACCAATTAATATTGATTTTATTCAACTTATCGAGTATTTTTCAAGGGACGGGGAAAAAAGGTTCACTTTATCGAGAGATTCGTTAGACAAACCTTTACTCGGGTGAAAACCCGGGCGAAGCCGGGTACATCCGCTAGTTTATTACATAAATAAAAAACAAACATCACATGTTTAAACTGAATAAAAAATTATATACATTTTGAAATTCTCTTAACTGTATTATTCGATACAGAATTAGCTTGCTGTTCTGACTCAAAGTTAAATTCAAAATCTGTATTTCTTAATATTTTACTTTTCTCTATTTTCCAAAAAAATGTTACTATTAGAATAAATATATATATTGATGAAATTTATAGAATTGAAGTCTCGAATTAAATTTCAAATAATGTCTATTAATCAGTGAATTAGCTCTCTCTCTCTCAACCAATCTCTTCGAGATTTCTCAATAAGAAGACTAAAATAGAATCAATTTGGCCACCCTGAATTGAATTCTTCACAGAGTAATTCACTTTTCAAACTCCCATTACTCGCTACCTGTAAACAACCCCAATGACGTCACAACTCGCTAATCTCTCTCTCCCTCGGATTAAACCAATTGGATTTGTTCTTATCACCTTCCAACCACTTGACTAAGTCTGAGAAATGATTACCTGAATGGAGCGTTGTGATTGGCTAGCGGTTAACCAATAGCTGGAGAGCGTAGGTGAGATGGAAATATAAAAGGAGGAATTTGGGAGTCAGTTTCTCATTCGGACCTGGCTTTCCTAAGGTAAGTATCTTGGTTTGTTCCTGTATACATCTTCCTAAAATCCAGTAAAACCTCTGTTAAAATACCATCTTAAAAGGTTGTCTTAAAAGTTCGTAAACATATTATAATTTATATTTTGCAAGTGTTTACGAACTTTTGGGACAACCTTATAATTCTGAAACTTGGCCCACCTGCTGATTGGCCACCCTTGATATAGAACATCAGAGATCAAATCATTCTTCTATAAGAATTCTGTTATAATTATACCAAGGTTACCAATATTACCAAGGTTGTCTCAAAAGTTCGTAAACATCCGATAGAAGGCGCAAGCCATCAGCAACTTTCAATTGCACGATAAGGAGATACCTTTTTTTTTTCCTTAGTGAAACCTGTCTTAGATGTCACCTGTCTTGAGAGTTTCCCTGTCTTAGGAGC
>CP092883.1:51373763-51443452 GCA_030710605.1 Cordylochernes scorpioides | reverse complement strand
GACGACAATTTGCCTTGTTAGTGTCATAGACGTATGACAGCTATGATGAATAAGTAAACACCTAATGACCTAAAATTGACCAATTAGATTACGTACAAATAGGAGACTTCCACCAATCAGAATCGTGACCTATACAATGGAAATTTTGATGAGAGTTTTAAAATTGTATTGAAATCGATGTATAAAAAATATAAAAAAGGTCAGGTGTTGATATTAAAAACAAAATAGGCCTATCCTGACCAGGCTCACATGAGTTTTTCTAGATGGCAGAGCGCCATTGGGTTGGCCAAATATCACGGAGCAAGTTAAATAAACGTTTAGTGTATTTTTGCTCCACTAGATATGGATTGCTCTTTTTTCAGAAAGTTATTCATATATACTTTTTATTTAAATATTTTTATATAAAACATATATCGAGTAAATTTGTTCTTTATTATTGTTTTATAATCTTAAAAAGCACTGAAAATAATACAGTGTCATATTTATCTAAGGCCAACATGGCAAATACCAAACCAGAACTGTTAATTTTCTTGAAGATGTATCCCTCTAGCTATAAAAATTATCAGAACTTAAAAAAAAAAAAGTTTATTTTCCTTCTTTAAAAATATTTACATAGAAGCAATTTAACAAAACAAATTTAATTTCAAATTTAAACAAGGCTGATTTACATATCTCTCGACAGAATATATCTACTCTAGTCTCTAGTCAAAACCCAATAAATAAATATATACACAATTTAATTATTTTTATACGTCTGCGTAACTCTAAGCCCATTTACATCAAGAACCTTAGTAATTTGGAAATTAACACAAAATTTAACACTTTGAACTTAGAATTGCGATGTGTACATTTAGCCATCCTTCCTTCAATGCCTTCCTCTACTGAGGGTGGGCCACATGGTCTCTCCATACTTCCTCTTTCAATGCCTTCCTCTACTGAAGGTGGGCCACATGGTCTCTCCATACTTCCTTCCTTCAATACCTTCCTCTACTGAGGGTGGCTGGCCACATGGTCTCTCCATACTTCCTCCGCCATCCTCTCCTCGTAGGTGTGTCGTCCAGTCCATTGTTTTAGATCGTCTGTGTATCCCTGTCGTCTCCTTCCCCTCGATCTCTTCCTCCGGAGCTTCCCCTCCAACACTGTCAGAATTTAGCACATTTAGTTATACCCGTGCCTATATTCTTTGGAGAAAATCATTTCTTTCTGAATGGAGAAAGCTACATATAAGGAATGTTTCTACATCAAACAAGCATTCTTTCTTTATAAAGGTTGTCCCAAAATTTTATAAACATATTATGATTGGTAACCTTGGTAAAATGATAATAGAATTCTTATAGAAGAATCATTTAATCTCTGATGTTTTATATATCAAGGGTGGCCAATCAACAGATGGGCCAAGTTTCAGGATAACAAGGTTGTTCCAAAAGTTTGTAAACGCTTGCAAAATATAAATCATAATATAAAAAATAAAAAAGGCATATCCCCTGACCAGGAGCACATGTGCTTTTCAAAAGGCAGGGCGCCATCTGGTGGAACATAAATCAACTAAACATTGATTTAAGCTGTTCCCTGATATTTGGTCAGCCCAATTTCTTGATAAATCAAGAAAAGCCATCCACGAAAGCGTTTCGCGCTGTTGGCGCTCGTCAGCGTTGAGTAGGTTGTACCACTGCGACCAAAAATAATTTCGATCCCAGAGGCTTCTTGAGAAACCAAGAAATGGGTATATAAAGCCAAACTTGCGTAAATACGCTTAACATGTGAAAAAACAATATAAAAAATAAAAAATTAAAAAGGTCAGATGTTGATATAGAAAATATATAATATGTTCACGAACTTTAGGGACAACCTTATATTTTGACATTTCGCTGACTCTCTGTCATTCTTATCAAATTCTATTATCGACATGAGCAGAATGGAACTAGGAAAATCTTTATTTTGTACCTTACTTCAACTTGCTTGTTCTCGACTGCCCCACCAACGGTGTAAAGGAGTCCTCATTCCAATTGTGGAATAATGGAATTCCACTTCGGCACGTCGGCCAGACGACGGACCGGGTGACAGCAAACAAACAAACCCCCGTGGCGCCAGCCGGCTACAAAGGATGAGCGTGTAGCGTGGTCTGCTGACCAGTTTGGTGTTTTCCTCTGTCCTCTTAACATGTTTAAACAAAGTTAGTTTAAAAGAGATTTTTACCCTCTTCTTTATGCTATTTAGTGACCTGACTAAAATCCTTGAAACAGCCCACAAAAGAATCATCACTGCAAATTCTTCTACCGAATTTCGCATCATTGTTTTGTGAAACGTTTACCAGACTTTTCTTCACACCAATACTGGTGATACCATTCAGTAGATGGTAGGGTCGTGTGTAGAGGCCTCCGAATCGGACCGCCGCGTCGGCTAGAGGAGAAGGAACCGTCAGATGAAGGCCTGTCACAGTCGCAGGAAGACCATCATGGACACCAGAAAGCCGCGGTCCAAGGCAGACTCGAGATCGGTCGAAATGGCAGCCAGCGCCGATCCACTCCTAGTGGCCATGTCGAATTCGTCGGCAAAGCGTGACCCGTTCCAACTAAGATACCTCCCGGAACGGAAATATTCCGTCTTTATTTATGGGGCTGCTAACCAGAATGGATGATTTTTGAGCCCCGATGGACGCATAAATCGGAATATATACATGGCAAAAAATGCAATAGCCTACAGCACCCGGTGTTCCCAGGTGGTCACCCTCCCAAGTACTGACCGGGCCCGACATTGCTTAACTTCGGATATCGGACGAGAACCGGTGTTCACGGCCATACTTACCACCATAAAGGTGGATATGCCGAGGATCGAACCCGGGACCTTTCACAACATGCAAAACAGACGCTCTACCACTGAGCTAAACCCCCATGTACCTCCTGGAAGGACGTACGTCTGTAACTGAGGTACCAAGACGAGAAGATGAGGCCGCAGATGCTGGAGGAGAATGTTACCCAGGAGCGAGATCGGTCTGTAGCCGCAGAGCCCAGGGCCGCCGTGGGACTTGGAGACTAGGCAGATGATGCTGCGCCGCGTCGATGGAGGCAGGGAGACGCAGAGTTGTGAGACTTCATACACGCACCCCCAAAGAATCGACGAAGAAGTCCTCAAATGCCATTTATGCCTCGCAAGGCAGATCGTCCCACCCGGAGACCTTACGATCTGCAGGCAGCGGATGGCTGGGACTATTTTCGCCGGTAACCTCAGAGCGGAGAAGAGGGTCATCCTGTTTTAGTGTGAGGGGAGAGGATCGTGGACCCAGTAAGAAATCAGCGGTGGCTATAGGGTCGCACGACTCACTGGCAAAGCGGCAGATGTGGTAGATGGAATGGAGTTTGGCTTGACGCTACTTAAAACGACAGGGCTTGACATCATACACAGGGCTTGATCCTATTGAAAACGACAGGGCTTGACGCCAAATACAAGGCTTAGATTAAAATCCCTATAGCAGTTAATTATTTTCATAATAGCAATCTGAATTTTAAACCAATTAGAGCTAATTTGAAATTTGATTTGAAATGAAAAAGGCTTTATTCTTTATAAACTCGGGTGTAAAAATGTACATGGGTAAAACTGGGGCATTGCCTGGGTCATTCATCTATCTCAATAGGATATTCTTCAACTTCTAAATGTTGGGGCTAGCAATTGCCGTATTATTGCCAGTAACCTATTAGTACAAGTTCTTGAAAAAATAGTACAAGTTATCATACGTTTTTATTGCTATAGATTATCTATATTATATATTTCTCACTTCTATTTTATAATAATAAATACCTCATAAATTCATAAAAATAAAGAAGTTATATGATTGATGTTATGTTAAAAACAGTTTAATAAATCTTAACAGAGTTATATGGGCCATAGCAGATATTTGGATTATTTGGATTGATTCGTATATTCTTCTAGTTCTAATAATTTACTATTCTCTTGCACTTCTATTATCTTACTAGTTTCCTGCAGTCCTAATATTTAGAGTGTATAAACACAATTTGGATTATAGTCTGAATCTACCAACATCAGACAAAGGATCTATTTCTCTGTCCATTGACGTTAGCTTTCCTGTTCCCATGTTGACGCACATTGTTAATTTGTTTGGATAGGGTTGTATTTTCTTGTATTTGTAATAATATTAATTGTATTTCTTTTTTTTTTTTTCTTGCAGGCCAATATCTCTAAAGAATAAACACTATTTGAAATATAGTTTGGCACAAAGGAAAAGTTATGTCTTAATCTGATTAGGTTTGGGGATCCGAATACATTGTAGTTACCATTATCAGACAAAGGATCCAGTCCTAGGTCTATTGAGGAATTATTTTCTGTTTCTTTATTATCACACACTGTTGTTTGGGATGAATCATAATTTCTAATAGTTCTAGTAATTTATTACCCTCTTGTGTTTCTAAAAAAAATTCTCCACCTGTTCTAATATGTAGAGTGAATAAACACATGTTGGATTATAAATAGTAATTACGGTAAGGTAGACTTGATCCGATATGTTTTGGTTCTGTGTGTTGTTTCTAATCCACTGAAGTTACCATAATTAGACAAAGGATTTAATCCTTGTCTTTGCTCTTTTCTATAAAACTTTATCTTCGCTTATTCTTTTTTTTTTTCACCCAGCCTATGACGCTTAACCGCCGATGTTTTGCTGGTATTACTTTTTCCCCTTTATATTACTATATGTTAACTACTTATCTATCTATATATATATATAAATGAATGAATGTATGTGTGTGTGAGTGTCTGTCCTTTATGCCTGACCAAACCACTCATTGGAACGCCATGAAACTTTGGGAAGTTATTTAGTATAGTACTGGGAAGGTTTCTGAAAAATAATTTCTTGAATATCTTGAATATCCTTAGAGTTATTTGCAGATTTGTAGATTTAACTCGCAAGCAGCGCCACCATTGCGACGGAGATAGGCTAAGGCAGGAAGTCTGCTCCACGCCTTATGACCTTGGGTCTTTCAGGGCTAATATATTAAGTAAAACTAATTCAAATATTAGTGCTTTATAATGGCTATCTCCTTGAGGTTACCGATTTAAAAGTTTATTTTCTAATTTTAGATTGTATAAGAAACATATTTTAGTTTAAGTATTGTACTTTATTTTAAAAAGTTTAAATAATTGTGCAAGACGATATATACGATATATAAAAATCAAAGAAATAATGAGTATCGTTTAAATATAAAATTCGAATAAATATAAATGCGATACTAAAAATTAAATAACTTATATAGAAGCTTTTGCATAGTTTCGTCCTGTAAGCATACCAACTTGATAAAAGTTTCCTGTTTTCCCTTTGAATTTGCTTGATACGAACCTTTATTCATTTTTTTGAATTAGTAGAAATCAGACGATAACCATAGGTCATAGCCATTCAAAAGTTGGTTTAGGTCGTCAATCCTTTGCAAACAAATGGAAATATCCACGCTGGCGCTCTCTCCACAGATTTTTTAAATGATATCCCGTGTCGTTTTTTTTTTTTTTCAATTTGAGAGCCACTCCTCGCTTGAAGCAAATCCTTTAATCCCAAGAGACTGCGCGAAAGACTTGAATATGAAACCGCCGACGGAACGTTAGGCAAGATACTATCCCTTTAACTTCCAATTACCGAGGGAACCAATTAATATTGATTTTATTCAACTTATCAAGTATTTTTCAAGGGACCGGGAAAAAATGTTCACTTTATCGAGAGATTCGTTAGACAAACCTTTACTCGGGTGAAAACCCGGGCGAAGCCGGGTACATCCATACAAGAATAATGATACAATTCCAAGGCAAGATAATATTCCTTTAACTTCCAATTACCGAGGAAACCAATTAATATTGATTTTATTCAACTTATCGAGTATTTTTCAAGGGACCGGGAAAAAATGTTCACTTTATCGAGAGATTCGTTAGACAAACCTTTACTCGGGTAAAACCCGGGCGAAGCCAGGTACATCCGCTAGTTTATTACATAAATAAAAAACAAACATCACATGTTTAAACTGAATAAAAAATTATATAAATTTTGAAATTCTCTTAACTGTATTATTCGATACAGAATTAGCTTGCTGTTCTGACTCAAAGTTAAATTCAAAATCTGTATTTCTTAATATTTTACTTTTCTCTATTTTCCAAAAAATTTTACTATTAAAAAATATATATATTGATGAAATTTATAGAATTAAAGTCTCGAATTAAATTTCAAATAATGTCTATTAATCAGTGAATTAGCTCTCTCTCTCTCTCTCAACCAATCTCTTCGAGATTTCTCAATAAGAAGACTAAAATAGAATCAATTTGGCCACCCTGAATTGAATTCTCACAGAGTAATTCACTTTTCAAACTCCATTACTCGCTACCTGTAAACAACCCCAATGACGTCACAACTCGCTAATCTCCTTCTACCTCGGATTAAACCAATTGGATTTGTTCTTATCACCTTCCAACCACTTGACTAAGTCTGAGAAATGATTACCTGAATGGAGCGTTGTGATTGGCTAGCGGTTAACCAATAGCTGGAGAGCGTAGGTGAGATGGAAATATAAAAGGAGGAATTTGGGAGTCAGTTTCTCATTCGGACCTGGCATTCCTAAGGTAAGTATCTTGGTTTGTTCCTGTATACATCTTCCTAAAATCCATTAGAACCTCTGTTAAAATACCATCTTAAAAGGTTGTCCTAAAAGTTCGTAACATATTATAATTTATATTTTGCAAGTGTTTACGAACTTTTGGAACAACCTTGTAATTCTGAAACTTGGCCCACCTGCTGATTGGCCACCCTTGATATAGAACATCAGAGATTGATTCATTCTTTTATAAGAATTCTGTTATAATTATACCAAGGTTACCAATATTACCAAGGTTGTCTCAAAAGTTCGTAAACATCCGATAGAAGGCGCAAGCCATCAGCAACTTTCAATTGCACGATAAGGAGATACCTTTTTTTTTCCTTAGTGAAACCTGTCTTAGATGTCACCTGTCTTGAGAGTTTCCCTGTCTTAGGAGCTGACTTTTAATGGGAACCGTTTGTTTCTCCATCAATTTGCATCTTCAATGCAATTTGATGAGAAGATGATATTATTATGTAATTAAAGTAAGTAAGAAGGACGTAACCAATTTAACTTTACATATTATTTATTATTAATAGCAATTATATGAAACAAATATTGGTATATATGTCTACATGAAAACAACAAAAACAATAAAACATTATATACATACAAGAGATCATTTTCAAACACGAGCTCATCTATAGCCATTGTTACTCTGTGTAATATTCCAACAGATATTGATAAGCGACAAGGCACCTCTCCCTTTAAAAATCATCAGCTTGTCCGTTATGCACAGGATTAATAAATAAAATGCATTGTTTTGGTGTCTTTTTTTTATAAAATGAGAGGAGATTTGTTGTTTATTTTTCTATTTTATATTATTATTTTTAATTTTTGTAATTTATTTTGTATTTTTAATATTTATTATTATTATATTAATATTATTATTGTATTTAATTTTATAATACAATATAATGAGGGTTATTATTGTAGAACGACATTTGAAAATTATCCCGCATGTGTTTCTTTTAAAGGAAAAATCGAAATTTATTTAAAGGAGAAATAACGATTATTTCTAACCTTAGGAATGAAGTATGAAAGGATGAATTGTGACACTTTTATTTTTCCGTTTATCATTACTCTTCACAATTCATCCTTTCATACTTCATCCCTAAGGTTAGAAACAATCGTTGAACAAAAGAAACACATGCGGGATATATTTTCAAATGTCGTTCTACAACTTAATATTATATTTGTATTTTTGATATTTGTAATCACAAGGTAATAAGACCAAATCCAAATAAATAAATAGTGTGTGACGTTTCGGTAACAGCGTTGTTACTGAAACGTCACACACTATTTATTTATTTAGATTTGGTCTTGTTACTTTGTGTTTATAATATATAATACAAAAATTGTGCCTCATCATTAATATTTGTAATATAATTAAAATTATATTTTGTAATATAATATTTTCCTCTAATTTGTAAATGAGAAGTACACAAAGAAACATATCATATTCATGTCACTATAAAATCAAATGGCATTGAATATTGATAGCTCTATCTACACTCATGGATATAAGGATGTGGGAAGTCTTTGATATCGACGAGGTCTTTTTTTTTTAAAGAGACAGAGGCAATTTTGTTCACACTTGGTTATCATGTGTGTCTTCAATAAAGGTCACTGTAATATCTTTCAGAGTTATAGTCTAAATCCCGATATACATGCTAAAAGGTACAACTTCCTTAAGTTTCTCTCGCGTGTCTACAATAAAAGTCAATGTAATATCTTTCAAAGTTATTGTCTGAATCCCGATATACACGATAAAAGGTACAATTTCCTTAAGTTTTGTCCATGAGTGTATATACACTTGGTTAAGTCGTGTGTCTTCAATAAAGGTCACTGTAATATCTTTCAGAGTTATTGTCTTAATCCCGATATACATGCAAAAAGGTACAATTTCCTTAAGTTTTGTCCATGAATGTATCTTTCAAAGTTATTGTCTCAATCCTTATATACATTCTAAAAGGTACAACTTCCTTAAGTTTTGTTCACACTTGGTTATCTCGTGTGTTTTCAATAAAGGTCACTTTCAGAGTTATTGTCTAAATCCCGATATACATGATATAAGGTACAACTTCCTTAAGTTTTGTCCATGAGTGTATACACACTTGGTTATCTCGTGTTTCTACAAAAAAAGGACACTGTAATATCTTTCAGAGTTATTGTCTGAATCTCGATATACATGCTAAAACTCCCTTAAGCGGGCGATCTGTTATCAAAATTCGAAACTATTATAGACGGGTATGATTCTTTTTAAAATAAAATAATTTATACTGCCCTTACTGCGATAGAAAAATTAATGGGAGGGCCAGGCTCAGTAAGGGAAGTAGAATTGTTAAATTTTAAAAAGAATCATACGCGTCTATAATAGTTTTGAATTTTCATAAAACGAATATGTTTTTTATATTTAAAAATGTGTTTGAAGTATTGTCCAGATTTCTGTTGAGATTGTGTAACTTAAATTGCGATTGTTGGTGTTTTGCGCGTCTATAATAGTTTTGAATTTTCATAAAATGAATATGTTTTTATATTTATATATATAAAAATGTGTTTGAAGTATTGTCCACATTTCTGTTGAGATTAATGTAACTTAAATTGCGATTGTTGGTGTTTTGCGCGTCTATAATAGTTTTGAATTTTCATAAAATGAATATGTTTTTATATTTAAAAATGTGTTTGAAGTATTGTCCACATTTCTGTTGAGATTAATGTAACTTAAATTGGGATTGTTGGTGTTTTGCAGATTTTGCCAGATGAAGTTCAAAGGCCGTATTTTCTGGTTCCTGCTGGCAGTCTGCTTATTGCCAACTCCAGCTAGGTCGGATCAATGCTCTGGGAGGAATCTTTGGTTCGAAGATCAGAGCCGGGAGGTTCCGACATGCAGGATAAAGAGCAATGATGAACGTGGAAGTAACCGAGATAAAGCAGAATTTGAAAGTTATGAAGAAAGAATTCGTATTATTGGAGAAGGCGGAAAATATGAAAGAATGCAGGAGACACTGGAACAGCATTCTCGGAGCCTCAACAGACGAGTCACTCTGGAACGAGACTCTCGGGATCTCAACAGACGAGTCACTCTGGAACGGGACTCTCGGGACCTCAACAGGCGAATCACTCTGGAACGGGACTCTCGGGACCTCAACAGGCGAATCACTCTGGAACGGGACTCTCGGAACCTCAACAGGCGAATCTCTCTGGAACGGGACTCTCGGGACCTCAACAGGCGAGCTACACTGGAACGGGACTCTCGGGACCTCAACAGGCGAGTCTCCCTGGAACGGGACTCTCGGGACCTCAACAGGCGAATCACTCTGGAACGGGACTCTCGGGACTTCAACAGGCGAGTAACTCTGGAACGGGACCCTCGGGACCTCAACAGGCGAGTCAGTCTGGAACGGGACTCTCGGGACCTCAACAGACGAGTCACTCTGGAACGAGACTCTCGGGACCTCAACAGGCGAGTCACTCTGGAACGGGACTCTCGGGACCTCAACAGACGTGTCACTCTGGAACGGGACTCTCGGGACCTCAACAGGCGAGATACACTGGAACGAGACTCGCGGGACCTCAACAGGCGAGTAACTCTGGAACGGGACTCTCGGGACCTCAACAGGCGAGCTACACTGGAACGAGACTCGCGGGACCTCAACAGGCGAATCACTCTGGAACGGGACTCTCGGGACCTCAACAGGCGAATCTCTCTGGAACGGGACTCTCGGGACCTCAACAGGCGAGCTACACTGGAACGGGACTCTCGGGACCTCAACAGGCGAATCTCTCTGGAACGGGACTCTCGGGACCTCAACAGGCGAGTAACTCTGGAACGGGACTTTCGGGACCTCAACAGGCGAGTAACTCTGGAACGGGACTCTCGGGACCTCAACAGGCGAATCTCTCTGGAACGGGACTCTCGGGACCTCAACAGGCGAGTAACTCTGGAACGAGACTCTCGGGACCTCAACAGGCGAATCACTCTGGAACGTGACTCTCGGGACCTCAACAGGCGAGTCACTCTGGAACGGGACTCTCGGGACCTCAACAGGCGAATCACTCTGGAACGGGACTCTCGGGACCTCAACAGACGAGTCACTCTGGAACGGGACTCTCGGGACCTCAACAGGCGAATCACTCTGGAACGGGACTCTCGGGACCTCAACAGGCGAATCTCTCTGGAACGGGACTCTCGGGACCTCAACAGGCGAATCTCTCTGGAACGGGACTCTCGGGACCTCAACAGGCGAGCTACACTGGAACGAGACTCGCGTGACCTCAACAGGCGAGCTACACTGGAACGGGACTCTCGGGACCTCAACAGGCGAGTCACTCTGGAACGGGACCTCAACAGGCGAATAACTCTGGAACGAGACTCTCGGGACCTCAACAGACGAGTCACTCTGGAACGAGACTCTCGGAACCTCAACAGGCGAGCTACACTGGAACGGGACTCTCGGGACCTCAACAGGCGAGTCACTCTGGAACGAGACTCTCGGGACCTTAACAGGCGAGTCACTCTAGAACGGGACTCTCGGGAACTCAACAGGCGAGCTACTCTGGAACGAGACTCTCGGGACCTCAACAGGCGAGTCTCTCTGGAACGGGACTCTCGGGACCTCAACAGGCGAGTCACTCTGGAACGAGACTCTCGGGACCTCAACAGGCGATTCACTCTGGAACGGGACTCTCGGGACCTCAACAAGCGAGCTACACTGGAACGGGACTCTCGGGACCTCAACAGGCGAGTCACTCTGGAACGGGACTCTCGGGACCTCAACAGGCGAGTAACTCTGGAACGAGACTCTCGGGACCTCAACAGACGAGTCACTCTGAAACGAGACTCTCGGGACCTGAACAGGCGAATTACACTGGAACGGGACTCTCGGACCTCAACAGGCGAGTCACTCTGGAACGGGACTCTCGGGACCTCAACTGGCGAGTCACTCTGGAACGGGACTCTCGGGACCTCAACAGGCGAGCTACACTGGAACGGGACTCTCGGGACTTCAACAGGCGAGTAACTCTGGAACGAGACTCTCGGGACCTCAACAGGCGAGTCTCTCTGGAATGGGACTCTCGGGACCTAAACAGGCGGGTCACTCTGGAAAGGGACTCTCGGGACCTCAACAGGCGAGCTACACTGGAACGGGACTCTCGGGACCTCAACAGGCGAGTCACTCTGGAACGAGACTCTCGGGACCTCAACAGGCGAGTCACTCTGGAACGGGACTCTCGGGACCTCAACAAGCGAGCTACACTGGAACGGGACTCTCGGGACCTCAACAGGCGAGTCACTCTGGAACGGGACTCTCGGGACCTCAACAGGCGAGTAACTCTGGAACGAGACTCTCGGGACCTCAACAGACGAGTCACTCTGGAACGAGACTCTCGGGACCTCAACAGGCGAGCTACACTGGAAAGGGAGTCTCGGGACCTCAACAGACGAGTTACTCTGGAACTGGACACTCGGGACCTCAACAGGCGAGTCACTCTGGAACGGGACTCTCGGGATCTCAACAGGCGAGCTACACTGGAACGGGACTCTCGAGACCTTAACAGACGAGCTACACTGGAAAGGGAGTCTCGGGACCTCAACAGACGAGTTACTCTGGAACTGGACACTCGGGACCTCAACAGGCGAGTCACTCTGGAACGGGACTCTCGGGATCTCAACAGGCGAGCTACACTGGAACGGGACTCTCAAGACCTCAACAGGCGAGTCACTCTGGAACGGGACTCTCGGGACCTCAACAGGCGAGTCACTCTGGAACGGGACTCTCGGGACCTCAACAGGCGAGTGAGTCTGGTTCGGGACTCTCGGGACCTCAACAGGCGAGCTACACTGGAACGGGATTCTCGGGACCTCAACAGACGAGCTACACTGGAACGGGATTCTCGGAACCTCAACAGGCGAGCTAAACTGGAACGGGACTCTCGGGACCTCAACAGACGAGTCACTCTGGAACGGGAATCTCGAGACCTCAACAGGCGAGCTACCCTAGAACGGGACTCTAGAGACCTTAACAAACGAGTTACCTTCGAACGGGACTCTCGAGACCTCAACAGGCGAGTGAATCTGGAACGTGACGCTCAGGATCTAACCCGGCGAGTTACTCTGGAACGGGACTCTCGGGGCCTCAACAGGCGAGTTACTCTTGAACGTGAGTCTCGAGACTTAAAAGGATCCATAAAATTTATAAACAGATATCAACCAGAAACTTTCAGTTCTGACCATACCCTGGATCTCATCAAATTAAATATTATATCTATTTTTGAGTACTTGACAGCAGGAAGCACATTTAAAAATAACACAGATATTAATACGCACACTTGCAATGGAAGCCTCCAGGAAAATGATTCAAAACTCACCAACTCATTAGTGTCAGCCATTTTCAAGCCCAACCTTCATAACGATTACACTTCTAATGCGATTATCATATTTCAAATAGCATTGCCATCTATTCAAGAACACAGGAAATTTGAGGAAGGATCTTCAGCTTCTCCAATGTTCCTCCAAGATCAAATATCGCCTCCAAAGATTGCATCCTTGAGGAATGATGAAGCTGAAATGATTTTAACTCGAGATCGCAGAACCTCTCTTCCAGGGTTATCTCAGTTCGCCAGTAATATACATTCTCCTATTGGCTTCATACAGGTAAGTGAAAAAGACCTTTATTTTTTGTAGACACAGAATCTAATAAATTTCAATAAAATATGCACTTTAAAATCCCTAAATAAAATTTTTATAAATTAAGTGACTTCACACTAAATTAATAATCAATATAAAATATATTTCATTTTCTTCTACTTTAAACACTGCTTTTTATTAAAATAAAGATTCACATATATAATTTAAAATATTTGAAATTACCTTTATTAAGAAAATTTACATTTAGATCGCCTTTTATTATCAATTCATATTTTACTATCCAGGGAGAACCCTAGTTGAAATTAAATTTGATTTAAATAATTAACACTTTTCGCTTGCTATTTAATTTTGCATTTTTTACACTCATAATTTTAACCAATTGAATTAAAAATTCATACAAATAATTATTCAGGTTAAGAAATATTCAAAAAGCAATGTTTTTATTCTCTGTGTGTGATTTTAGAAAATAATTCCATACTTCACAGATATGACTACTTGGTAAGTATATCAGTTATCCACACTTAGCACTCTATACCCTCCCCCCTCCTTAAAAAGTATTATTTTTTCAATAAAAGGTTATATATCAAAGATAATATAACTATAAATATATTAAATATGTGGGATGGTTGCATGCGTGCTGGTGTGACTTGTGGAAAGGCCGCTGATAAAATTATAATAATTTATATGAAATAAATAAATTCATTCAAAGCCAGAAATATATAACGAGAAAGAAGTAACGTCGTTGGAACCAAGCCTTGTTGTTGACGACGCGCGTGGCCAGAGTCCCAGATGCCGCCCGCGTATACATAGTCAGGTTGCCGCTCGCGGTTGCCAAGGTCGTCACACTACTGCCCATATGTTTAGTGAAGCTTTGTCCCAGTTCAGCGCTCGCTGAAGCCAACTGTGATCGCCACAAATACATAATACATATTATTCCGAAACCTTTTCAGGAAAAGACAGCGCTGACAAATAAATAGAAATTTGGCAGTTCATATATCTTTTGCCAAAATACCTATCTAAAGCGAATACTTTTCAAAATTCTCAAGTTTTTTTAACTTAAATATAATACTACAACAAGCGAACAATAAATTTTGTTCCACAGCTACATTTACTTTGAAAATCTTAAATTGGAATATGATATTATAATATCATAATAACATTATCATAATACAATTATTTAAAAAAATGATTTCGCGCTTTTTATCATTATTAAAGTAATATTATTTTTAAAATAATAATCTTCTTTTTTAATAAAGAACAATATTAAAAAATGATATTATTTATGGGATTTATGATATGTAATTATATATTATTCAGCATTGCCTCTCTCCAAAGGCATATATCCTTAACTGTGGTCCCTAAAGAGGCCTTTTATTATTATTTTTTTTTAAATCCCAAAAATCTGAAAAAAGAGGACTATTTAAAACTAACTTTTTAAATCGAAGCTGTTTTGATAAGATGGCCTTTGCGTTTATGTGTATTTAGTCATTTTGTGAAAATAATATTTTGACCATGACATGTTTTTCAGGATCCAAGCAGCTGGCGTATTTGCCGCATCCTGGACAATGGTCCGTTCCTCCACCAAATCTTTCTAGATTATCTCTATTTATTGTTCTTCAAATAAATATATTGACTCATCAATCTCTTTCTTTGATACTTCTTGTGAGTATAACTTCTTTTTCAGAGGTGGAATATTCTTTATATACGCGGTGCAAAGAATATTAATGGATCACAGATTTGGCTTTCAAAAAAATTAAGTTATCATGTATAAACGAGTTATATATAAAATATAGATACCAATTTAATTGAAAACTTTAAATAGCAAGCAATTAACATTTTTATACTTTATAAACCAATATCTCAACCATTATTTTTGTCTGCTGTTTCATATTATGGATAATACATAAATATATTTCAGAAATAGTTTAATAAAAGCAAATAAGCATATTTTAGATATATTTTTGAAAATATTTATGTCAAAGGTTATTAAGGTTAAAGGTTTATTATCTAAAAATGGATCTAAAAACTATGTACTATATTTTAAGTCTTCATTATTTGTGCAGATTTTCACATTTTTACGCGTGTGACAGATTTTAATAAGTTAAATACAATACACAAAAAGTCAATATACTATTAATAAACTCCTGGTATATATTCAATATAACAATTTTAAATATCTGTGCTTCACTCTCTTCAACACCAGAGCAAAGCGTGTGGTGTGTCGATTTACTGGTCCAGCAATGGCTCAGAAAGTCTCTCAAAGTTAGTGTTTATTGGAGTTTCTTGTTGGCTACATTTATATGGGAAGACAAAGAGGAGACAGCCCGGAATGCACGTCTGGTCCTCTCTCGGAATTCCTCCGCTGTGGTGCCGCGGTCGTGGTGATTTATGGCAGCCGTCTGTTTATTTATCTTGGCGGGCTGCGTCGGCGGGGTGCTGCATCCCTGGTCCCCACAGTACTCCCCCTCCAGTGGCGTAGTCACGATTTGTGCACAAAGTGGTTAAGTACAATATATATACATCATATAGGCAAGAAAATAAAATAAGGAGAAATATAGTCTATTGCTCCTTAAATCTCACGGGTTTCTTGATTATTCTCCCCGATCTTGTCCTAGGCAGGTCTGGTGCTGATCCTGTTCCTTGGAATTCTGTGTACTTCTCCACATCTGGTGGGTCAGGATTCTGTTGGGACGATGTAGAAGGCAGCGCTCCCGACACGATGGGTCTTGCTGCAGTAGGATGTTCTGCAGTTATATTGTCCGAATCTGCCAGCAAATAAGCAGGTCGCAATCGGTCAATCGTTGTGGTAACATTTTTTCCTTTCACTTTGAGTGTGAAATACTTGTCTGTTCTTTCAAGGACTGGGAAGGGTCCCTCATATGGTGGTTCTAGAGGTTTCTTCACTCGATCTGTCCTGATAAATACATGTGAACATGTTTTCAGATCTTTATGAACAAATACTTTAGTCTTCGAATGATGTTTTTCATTTAAGGGTTTGAGCAATTCCATTTGCTTTTGAAGCTGTTGAACAAATTCTTCAGCATGCAGGTGATGTTTAGAATCATCAAAGAATTCGCCAGGCAGTCTGATGGTTTTTCCATATACCATCTGAGACAAAGAATGGTTGGTATCTTTGTTGATAGCAGCACGCAAGCCTAGGAGAACTGTTGGCAGCGTTTCTGTCCACTTAATACTATTGTGGGCACGAATGGCAGTTTTAATGGTTCTATGAAGCCTTTCAATCTTCCCGTTACACTGAGGGTGGTACGCCGTGGAATGACGAAGTTTGATACCACACAGCGTTGTTAAATCTTTGAAAAGCTGAGAAGTAAACTGCTTTCCTTGGTCTGATATCACTGTATGCGGTGCTCCAAATCTAACAATCCAGTTTTCGTAGAACGCTCTCGCTACCGTTTCAGACTTCATATCTGGTAGCGGAACAACTTCCATCCAGCTGGTGTACCTGTCGATGCAGGTCAGACAGTAGATGTTACCATTCGATGGAGGTAAAGCACCAATTAGATCTATGTGGACAACACTAAATCTTTCATCCACTTCTTGATATTTGCCTATTTCTGATTTCGTGTGTATGGACACCTTGCACTTTTGGCAGTTGACACAAGCTTGAGCCCATTTCCTAATGTCTTTATTCATATTGGGCCATATAAATCTTGACGTTAATTGTTTAGTAGTGGCTTTAATGCCTGGGTGTGAGAGTTCGTGGAAATTCCTAAAAACCATCTTTCGGAATTTAATTGGAATGAATGGTCTAATATTATTGGTAGACACGTCACACCATAACAAATTGCCTGATTGTAGTGGGCATTGCTTAAATTTTAGAGAAGTATTCTTTGAAATCAGGTTTTGTAGTTCTGAATCACCAGTTTGTTCTTTGGCGATCTCTTCATAGTCGATAGTTGTGATAGCATCAACTCTGGAAAGAGCATCGGCGACTATGTTGTCAGTACCTTTTATGTACTTGATATCAGTAGTGAATTGGGAAATGTATTGTAGATGTCTTAATTGTTTAGGAGAAGCTTTCTCATTTTTTGTTTGAATGCGTAAATTAAAGGTTTGTGATCAGTTAAAATTGTAAATTCACGTGCCTCAAGCAGGTGCTTGAAGAATTTGATAGACAAATATATTGCGAGAAGCTCTCTATCATATGTACTATAATTACATTGAGCAGGATTTAATTTTTTAGAGAAAAATGCTATTGGTTTCCAATTATTATTGTCAAGCTGTTGGAGAACTGATCCAACTGCCCGATCTGAAGCATCTGTACAGAGTGAGATTGGCAGTTCAGTATCGGGGTAGGCTAACAGTGCTGTATTAGCTAGGGCTTGTTTGCATTTTTCAAACTGAACTTCAGCTTCTTCAGTCCATTTTATTTCGCTTCTATCCTTTTTCTTGGCACCCCTCAAGTATTCATGAAGGATTGCCTGAGTCTCTGCGGCATTGTTCAAAAAGGTACGATAAAAGTTTAGCATTCCCAAAAATATGCGTAATTGATGAACTGTTTTTGGTTTCTTATATTCTAGAATAGCTTTAACCTTTGTTGGGAGTGGTTTCACACCGTGAGAGGTAATTAGGTATCCTAGAAAATCAATTTCCTGCACTAGGAATTTAGATTTAGAAAGATTGATTCTCAATCCATAGGAATTTAGTCTGCTGAATAAGGTTTCAAGGTGGCTATAATGCTCTTCTTCCGTTTTAGAGGCTACCAGAATATCATCTAAGTAGACAAATGCAAAGTCCAAGTTTCTTAAGACTTCATGCATGAATCTCTGAAAGGTAGCAGTAGCATTTCTAAGACCGAAACTCATAACATTAAATTCGAATAGCCCAAAAGGAGTAATGATGGCAGTCTTTGGTTTATCCTCTTCAGCAATTGGAATCTGATAGAATGCTTTGCATAGGTCTATTTTTGAGTACACACGAGTACCTTTTAAGATGTGGTGGAAATCGTCCAGTCTAGGGATTGGATAACGATCTGGAAGTGTAACTGCATTGAGTCTTCTATAATCACCACAAGGTCTTAGTGACTCGTCCTTTTTTGAAACTAAATGTAGTGGACTCGCCCAAGGAGAATTTGAGGGTCTAATTATTCCATTATTCAACATATATTGAAATTCTGCCTTAGCAAGAGTTAATCTCTGTGAATCTAGACGACGGGCTTTTGAGTGAATTGGCTGGCCTCTTGTAGGAATATAATGCTTAACGCTATGTTTTGCTTCTACAAAATCTGATGGTGGCCTACATAGGTTAGGATATTTGGTTAGGATAGCGCTGACCTTGGATGATGAATTTAGAGTGCTAATATTTCCCATGTGTGAGATTGACTGAATGACGCCTCTTATGGAAAGATTAGTTATCCCATCAATTAGGCGTTTATTTTTTATATCAATAATCAATCCAAAGTTGTTCAGAAAGTCTGCTCCTATTATTGCTCTGTTGGTATTGGCGATTACAAAAGGCCATTGAAATTGACGTCGAAGTCCGATATCCAAATTTCTAACCTTTGTTCCATAGGTAACAATTTCTGTACCATTGGCTGCATATAATTTATAATCAGAGCTAGGCATCCTATTTTTATCCTTTGGAGGTATTATAGATATATCAGCACCACTGTCCACCAAAAAGCGCAATCCCGTGTTTTTGTCCGTCACAAATAATCGGAGATTGCGACAATCCTGAATGCCGGCAGAAGAGCTTGTCGCTACTCTGTCCGCCGGTTGGAGTTTTCCGACTCATTCCAACTGCACGGAGACCTGCATTTATTTTGCAAGCAATTAGGACCAAATCTAAAATGGTAATAGCAGTATTTCCCTTTTGGATCGAAAGATCTTTGAGAATTACTTCTCGGTCTAGACTGAGTCCTATTTTTGGATCGAGATCTAGATCTATCCAGTCTCAATTCGGACACTTGCCGTTCAAGATCTTCCAATTTGGCGATCAAGCGATCTGTTGATGAAGAAGGCACTTCCATATCATATATTTCTTTGGAAGAGTTTATTTCATTTATTTTATCGGCCATTATGGCCAATTTGCTAATGTCCTCTTCGCTTACAATAAGTATGTTCTTTATGGATGTGGGCAGTTTATCGAGCCATAAAGTTTTTATTAAATTGTCAGAGATATCTGGGGTAGCGAGGGATCTGAGCTTTTGTAATAACTGGCTCGGCTTCATGTCTCCGAGCTCTATACCAGAAATTAACTTTTTAATTCTCAACCCTTCACTTTCTCTGAACAATTCAAGTAGTCGTGATTTACATTCAGAGTACTTGTTGTCGCTTTTGCTATTAATTATATCCCAAATGTTTTCTATATATTTAGGTTCTAATTGGGAGATCAAATAATTAAATTTAGTGTCTTCCTGAATAATTCCACCTATTTTGAACTGTGCTTCTACCTGGAAGAACCATATTTCAGGCTTTTCAACCCAGAAAGGCGGTATTTTAACACTAACTTTGCATATTTCTGAGGTATCGCTAGGCTTATTTTCTGTTTCCATTTTACGTAAATTTAAATTCGACACAACAGCTTAGAGATAAAGTTAAAAAATAAAAATATTGAGATAAAATAACAAGGAAGATAATATAAAAACTTATCTTAGTCTTGAGATGATATCCCGATATCCTGGATGATGCTTCTTTTCAAACTTGAATCACTTTTTTCATTTCTTTATCTCTTGAGATCTTCGTATGCTTTTCTTTTCAATCACGTCCGGCTCACCAATATGGTGTGTCGATTTACTGGTCCAGCGATGGCTCAGAAAGTCTCTCAAAGTTAGTGTTTATTGGAGTTTCTTGTTGGCTACATTTATATGGGAAGACAAAGAGGAGACAGCCCGGAATGCACGTCTGGTCCTCTCTCGGAATTCCTCCGCTGTGGTGCCGCGGTCGTGGTGATTTATGGCAGCCGTCTGTTTATTTATCTTGGCGGGCTGCGTCGGCGGGGTGCTGCATCCCTGGTCCCCACAAGCGTTCATTATATCTTCAACACCATTCCACAATTAATGAATTTAGCTTTATGGAAGCAAAATATATTAAAAAGAAGTCAATAAATTATATAAATATGAATTCTATTAAAGAGGTAGAGACAGAGAGAGGGATATTTGCGATTTCTATTTTCCTTTAGGCACAGAGTGATATCTACATATTTGTCAACAACAAACTCATTTGGGAACTTAAAACGCTGAATTAATTGGGCTTTGAATATTTTAAATATATAAAATCACGAATTTTTATTAGTATTAATTAGAAGGAAATTTTGAATTTATACTTTAATACTATAACTAAATAAACTTACCTTCAAAAAAAGTTTCATTGGCTAATTATAAAAAAAGTTTATAAAAATAGTCATCTATCTTAAATTTATAAATAAATTTCTCTTAGGTCTATATATATATATAAATCATTATACATTATTACAATATAAAAATCGTCGGTTGCTTAATTTAAGAAAATTTGATATTTATTTTTTCAATATTGCATAAGGTTATATAATCTGTGACATTTTTTTGCAGTGTTACCAATTATATAAGATCATTTGAATGGTATGTTTTTAACCAAAAATGCTTTCAAATAGTCTTCAATATAGCAAAACGATACATTTAGCGCAAATTTAATTCGAAATAAATGAAATTTAACATTTGACATCTGAATAATACAAACAAGTTTTTGTGGTCAGTATTGCGTTTGTTATTCAATTTTTGGTAGATTTATTTTAGGAAGTACCATAGACAAATTAATATATTTAAATGCCCGACCCATTAAAACCAATTATATAGTTAAAACTTTGCATTCCATCTTTTCCGAATGAATGTCAATGTCAAATAGAAATATATATACCTTTAAAAAGTGCATAATTTGAAGACACTAATATTTTAAATTATTATTTTCAACAATTTACGAAATTTTATAAAATTCGGATATTGGTTTTGAATTAACCATATATGGATATCTTGAAGAAGTTCATAAATAATCTTTTAAATTAATATATTTGTATTTTATTTTTGAAATCAAAAGTTATTATATTGAGGATTATCATGAGAAATTCATTTATAATAGTGTATTTTATTATTAAAATTAGAAATCTTTAAAAATTTCAAAAGCCCCTTTTCATCACACACACAATTACAACATTTAAAAAATCCTACAATATTAAAATATATATTTATTAGTTAAATTTTTCTATTTTAACTTCTGTTTACTTAGCTATATTCAACTTTTAAAATTATTTAAAAGTTATATTATTAAAGCACAAATTAATCAATCATATTTTTTGGGCAAATTTTCAAAATATTGTAACATAGAAAATTAGGAAAGTCAAACTTCAGGATGACACGGCAATTTATTTAATCACAAATTAAAACTAATAAAATAGCATAGAGGTAATAAGAAAAAAATTTACAGTGTAGCAAAATACAAATATCGAAATAAAAAATATTTTCATAGAATAATAAATAATCTGCTACAATATATTTGAGAGTAAATTAAATTTAATTGCTTCTATCGTTAAAATTTTGCACAAATAAATTTACTGGCAATACGCTTCATTTTAAATATCATCAAATATTATCTCTACAGACCTTACTGCAATGATATGAGTTATTGAATGAGAGGGCTCATCAGTAGTGAACCCTCTATTCCAAACCAATCCAATACAATAGTAGAGCGGTCTAGAGATTAATTTGGTGTAATCGCTGAGAGGGTTCACTACTGATGAGCCAAGCCCTCTCATTCAATAACTCATATCATTGCAGTAAGGTCTGTAGTGATAATATTTGATGATATTTAAAAGAAGTGCATTGCCAGTAAATTTATTTTTATAATATTTAAGAGTACAAGTGTCAAAAGAATATAATAACAAATCTTGATAAATTGCAATAATTTTAATGGTGTTATCATATCAAAGCTTCATCAATTTCAATATCAATAATATACATTAATGTAAAGGTTTAACAGGAGGTCTAAGGACTAGTTATCTTGATTACTAACCCTAATCAAATGTTTACAAGTCGTGATTAGGTTAGTTTAGGTTAAGGTGTTACAACTTTAAGGTTGGTATACATAGAAGCTAATTCCAAGATCTCTCAATTTAACGTCACATTTGTACACTAGATGTATTACATGATAATGCACAATTCAGATTATAGATTATAAAAACAAGGTAATAAGACTAAATAAATAAATAGTGTGTGACAATTTGGTAACAGCGTTATTACCATCTTCAGACAAAAGTCTATAGATGTCAGTACTTTTGTCTGAAGATGGTAACAACCCTGTTACAGAAATGTTACACACTATTTATTTATTTATTTAGATTTGGTCTAATTGCCTTGTTTTTAGATGTACAGTAGAATCTCCATGAGAGGACACTCATACTAAAGGACACCTCTCTACAAAGGACAGTTTTCCTTTACCAAATTACCATTTTTACTATTTAGCAAATCTCCAGTAAGAGAACACCTCTCCCTAAAGGATACTTTGGCTCTGCAACTAGGTGTCCTTTACAGGGAGGTTGTACTGTATTACATGTCTTCTTCTTCTTCTTTCTTATCTCTACTCAATCATATTAGGATATCAAGTTGTGACCCTTGATGGTGTCTGTTTGACAACCATCATGACTGAGTGAAGTAGAATGTGTCTGCCTTTGTCATTAAGACTGGGAGCACTACTCAGTGGCAGGCCGACTTAGCTCCAAAAGAAATGGCCACCATGGCCAATGGCTGTATTACATGTAAAAGAACATGATGTATATTTGTTTTTCTGAATTGTTCTGTGAATTGGTGGAATATCTTTATCACATCATCAGTACAGGAATAAATAAAGGCTGGAATTGTCATGGGAACTTTTACTAAAAGAAAGGGCCAGTTGAAGAGGAGAGGCTGGTGAATGACCTGGTTAATGGGAAGGCGAGAGGAAAGAAGATTAGAGATATGGAAATCTAGAGGAGATTAGAAAGTCAATGCTAGAGTCTCCTTGAGAAGATTGGGAGAGGCCACCAGAAAAAGAATTAAGAATGGATATACAGTAGAACCTCCATGAGAGAACACTCGCGCTAGAGGACACCTCTCTACAAAGGACAGTTTACATATGCAATATTACCATTTTTATTATTTTGCGACTCTCAGGTAAAGTCTTTCTGAGAAGATTGGGAGAGGCCACCAGAAAAAGAATTAAGAATGGATATACAGTAGAACCTCCATGAGAGAACACTCGCGCTAGAGGACACCTCTCTACAAAGGACAGTTTACATATGCAATATTAGCATTTTTATTATTTTGCGACTCTCAGGTAAAGTCTTTCTGAGAAGATTGGGAGAGGCCACCAGAAAAAGAATTAAGAATGGATATACAGTAGAACCTCCATGAGAGAACACTCGCGCTAGAGGACACCTCTCTACAAAGGACAGTTTACATTTGCAATATTACCATTTTTATTATTTTGCGACTCTCCGGTAGAGTCTTTCTGAGAAGATTGGGAGAGGCCACCAGAAAAATAATTAAGAATGGATATACAGTAAAACCTCTGTGAGAGTATACTCATGCTAGATGACACCTCTCTACAAAGGACAGTTTACATTTGCAAAATTACTATTTTTACTATTTTGCGACTCTCCGGTAGAGTCTTTCTGAGAAGATTGGGAGAGGCCACCAGAAAAAGAATTAATAATGGATATACAGAAGAACCTCCTTGAGAGGATACTCATGCTAGATGACACCTCTCTACAAAGGACAGTTTACATTTGCAATATTACCATTTTTACTATTTAGTAACTCTTCGGTAGTCTTTCTGAGAAGATTGGGAGAGGCCACCAGAAAAAGAATTAAGAATGGATATACATTAGAACCTCCATGAGAGGACACTCACACTAGAGGATATCTCTCTATAAAGGACAGTTTTCATTTGCAAAATGATCATTTTTACTATTTCGCAACTCTCCAGCAAGAGGACACCTCTCCCTAAAGGACACTTTGGCTATGCAATTAGGTGTCCTTTACAGGGAAGTTCTACTGTACGGTAGAAACTCCATGAGAGGACACTCATGCTAGAGGACACCTCTCCACAAAGGATAGTTTTCATTTGCAAAATTACAATTTTAACTATTAACAACTCTCTTGTAAGATGATACCTCTCCCTAAAGGACACTTTGGCTCTGCAATTAGGTGTTATCCTTTACAGGGAGGTTCAATTGTACGGCAGAAACTCCATGAAAGGACATTTGCGCTAGAGGACATCTCTATAAAGGACAGTTTTAGCAACTTTCCGGTAAGAGGACACCTCTCCCTAAAGAACACTATGGCTCTGCAATTAGGTGTTGTCCTTTACAGGGAGGTTCTATTGTACGGCAGAAACTCCATGAAAGGACACTCGCGCTAGAGGACATCTCTCTATAAAGGACAGTTTTAGCAACTTTCCGGTAAGAGGACACCTCTCCCTAAAGAACACTATGGCTCTGCAATTAGGTGTTGTCCTTTACAGGGAGGTAGTTCTACTGTATATTAAGAAGAAGCAGGATTGATGAAGAAAGAGAGTAAATGGAAAGAGAACAGAAGGAGGAAGGAAGAAATGGAGGAAACTCAGAAGAAAGTTCAGCATAGCTCCACTGGAGACCTGCTAAAGAATCTGGAGAAGAAGCATTTTAAATATTTCAATGATAATGTACAATTTGGATTATAGATTGGAAACATTGGGTGACGACACCGCATCTAAATTTATGATGAAAGATTCAGTACTTTTGTTTGATGTGATTGTAACTATGCTTTTACCAAAAGTGACATTCTATACTTTGTCTGTAACAACGCTTTTTAAGGAAAAACACAAACATATCACTAATTTTTATTTAATCTTGTTACCTCTCTCCTATCTCTTAAATTAGAAAAAATATATATTTATATGTTAAAAATAATAAAAATTATTTCATTTTTTATTGTTTTTTTTTTTCCACATGAAAAGCGTATTTAGGCAAACTTGGCCTTAACTACCCATTTCTTGATTTCTCAGGAAGCCTCTAGGACCAAATTTTGGTCGTAGAGGTACAGTCTGTACCACGCTGACGAGGGCCAACAGCCCAAAACATGTTCATGGTTGACTTTTCTTGATTTGTCAAGTAATTGGGTTGGCCAAATATCACGGAACAAGTTAAATAAACGTTTAGTGTATTTTTTCTTCACTAGATGGAGCTCTGCCATCTAGAAATGTTCATGTGAGCCTGGTCAGGATATGCCTTTTTTATTTTTAATATATTAATATATAGTGACTGGGATTTCACACACACATTGTCTCTTCCTTATACTTTTTCCTCTTATCTATCATAGAGGAAAGTTTGTAAGGAAAAAGACCAATGTGTATTTCTATATTAAGATTTGGCCATTTTTTATAACATAGGCCATCTGCCTTTATGGTGAGTACATCATATGGATACACCGGCTGGATGTAGCATGAATGTACAAGTCAGTTAACTTGGAGACAAGTTGATAAGGCACAATTTGGATTATAGAACACAAGGTAATAAGACCAAATAAATAGTGTGTGACGTTTCAGCGTTGTTACCATCTTTAGACAAAAGTACGGAATGATAAAATATATCACAGCATGTTTTAAATAGTTACTGTTATCAAGTGTGTGTAAACAAGATAGAAGATAGTTTTCTGAGAGAAACACGGAATATAATTCTTAGAATTAAAATTTGAAATAAAATTTTCCACTTTTATTTTTTTGTTAGCAGCCCCGTAAATGAAGATATTTCTCATTCAGTACGTTTGTCTGAAGATGGTAACAACACTGTTACCGAAACATCACACACTATTTATTTATTTGGATTTGGTCTTATTACCTTGTTAAATGCGCAAGATTCTTTTTGAAATTGAACAATTTCTACTGCCCTTACTGCAATGGAAAAAAAATTAAAGGGAGGGCCTGGCTCATCAGTGGTGAACCCACCAAGTGGTTTCGCCAGTTTAATATACCATACCGCTGTTATATTGCATTTTTGGAACTTCCTTTTATAGTGATACTGTTGTTGGACTCTTGGAATGGGTATTTTAGATGAACTATGGACATAACTTTGAGGACAGCAGAATTACATACAATTATAAATATAGGACAAAACCGCTGAGAGGGTTCATCCCTGTTGAGCCAGGCCCTCCCATTAATTTTTCCATTGCAGTAAGGACAGTAGATATTGTTTCATTTTTAAAAGAATCATACGCGTTTATAATAGTTTTGAAATTTCATAACAGATGGCGCGCTGATGCAACATATTATAAATATGACCTTGTGTTTGGAGTTATTATGTCTCCGATAAACCAATATTTTAACTCTTGACATTTAAGTGGCTTGCTGTGACCAGTTTTATTCCACTGAGGATTTTGGAAGATTTAACCTCCAAAACCGTAGAGGGTGCATCCCTGACGCTTGAGGGCATAGACCACATCCATGGCGGGTGACGGTCTTCCTCTTGGCATGCTCAGTGACAGCATCACGGATCACATTCTCCAGGAACACCTTAAGAACGCCGCGCGTCTATCCGTAGATGAGACCAGAGATACGCTTCACACCACCCCTACGTGCAAGACGACGGCCTTGGTGATTCCCTGGATATTGTCACGAAGGACTTTGCGATGGCGCTTGGCGCCACCCTTTCCGAGTCCCTTGCCTCCTTTGCCGTGTCCAGTCATGATTCAGATTCCACTAAGGGGAGTGACAGCAGCTCACTGAAATGTCTGGAGTTTTCATTGGTTGATGTGGTTATATATTTAGGTTTTAAACACAAGGTAATAAATAAATAGTGTGTGACGTTTCAACGTTGTTACCATCTTCAGACAAAAGTACTGAATGAGAAATTTTACCACAGCATGTTTTTAAATAGTTAACTGTTATCAAGTGTGTAAATAAGATAACAGATAAGAAGAAGATAAGTTTTCTGAGAAACACAGAATATTATTAGTAAATTAAATTTAATTGCCATCTATCGTTAAAATTTTACACAAATAAATTTACTGGCAATGCGCTTCTTTTAAATATCATCAAATATTATCTCTACAGACCTTACTGCAATGATATGAGTTATTGAATGAGAGGGCTTGGCTCATCAGTAGCGAACCCTCTCAGCGGTTTCGCCAAATTAATCTCTAAGCCGCTCTACTATTGTATTGGATTGGTTTGAAATATACCCTGTATTTTCTATGGAAGGCAGCTTAGGGGTGTTTAGTGAACTATGGACATAAGCTTATAGGTCTGTAGAGGAACATACATATAATTTCAAGGTGTTGCATCGAGCAAAGCTCTTCCGCAAAATATGTTTTCATAACAAATATATATTAGTAAATTAAATTTAATTGCCATCTATCGTTCTTAGAATTAAAAGTGGAAAAAACCCAACACTTGATAACAGTAACTATTTAACACATGCTGTGGTAAAATTTCTCATTCAGTACTTTTGTCTGAAGATGGTAACAACGCTGTTACCGAAATGTCACACACTATTTATTTATTTGGATTTGGTCTTATTACCTTGTGTTTATAATCTATAATCCAAATTGTGCCTTATCATATTTATGTTTTATAAATACTCCATCCTTGAATTCCCTAGAATTGACATACTATAAGCTAAACAGCTGAATATGACTTAGATGGCCCATCTATACTAATCAATATTAACTAAACCTTGATTTAGGTCATCTCATTCTCCCAAAATAACCCATTTCTTGATTTTTTAATATGGCTCTTTGACCACCTGTGGTTGAGCTACCATCTGCTGACGAGGGCCAACAGCCTTAATGACATTAACTTGGTTGGCTTTTATTGATTCATAATGAAAAGGAATAACCAATAGCTTGGAATAAGCCAAAATCAATGTGCAGTGATAAAACACAAGGTAATAAGACCAAATCCAAATAAATAAATAGTGTGTGACGTTTCAGCGTTGTTACCATCTTCAGACAAAAGTACTGAATGCTCCATTGAAACCCATTCAGTACTTTTGTCTGAAGATGGTAACAGCTTTGTTACCGAAACGTCACACACTATTTATTTAGATTTGGTCTTATTACCTTGTTTTTATAATCTATAATCCAAATTGTGCCTTATCAATGTTCAGTGAATATTCATTTTGGCTATTTGTCATCTAAAAGGATCATTTGGAGGTGTCAGGATAGTTTACAGCCTTATTTAGGATTCCAGATTTTCCACTTTGGCCAATGTACTTTAGGTAGAAGTCAGATACTAGTGGTGGTCTTATCTCTACAGCCATTCATTGTCCTCTGTACCATGTGACATGGCTGCCGCCTATCTCTGGAATGGAGGTTCAGTAAATATGTCTCCTCTCATGGCACCAGCTTCTCAGGGACAAAGGTCACGATGCCCCACTGCTGCTCAGTGTAAGTTGGTGCTACACCTTCCTCTGTTGTTGTTGTCGTGTCCAATGAACGGATGTCTCCATGCATCTCTATCACAGCAGTCGCAATGTCCTCTATCTTGGGTGTGTAAAGCTGCTGCTCTGGATCCATGTAATTTTTATGTTGTTGAGTTCAATGAAGAGCCTCAGATGTCTCCATACATCTCTATCACAGCAATGTCCTCTATCTTTGGTATGTAAAACTGCTGCTCTGGGTCCATGTCAATTTTTTGTTGTTGTGTCCAATGAAGAGCCTCAGAGGTCTCCATGCATCTCTATCACAGTATTCGCATTGTCCTCTATCTTAGGTGTGTAAAGCTGCTGCTCTGGGTCCATGTCAATTTTCTGCAAGGCTTCGGCCATTTCTGGGCATGAGAATATGTGGGTAGGTGTTAGTTCCACATCAGGATAATTGTTGCATGCCCTCTAGGTTCTTGTGACATATGGTTGTATTGTCATTCTTTTATAGTGTTTCTTTCTGAGTATTGTTATTGTTTTTGTAATTCTCTTCTCTCAAGAGTTTATTTCACATATTTGATCATTCCAACACCTTCCTTTGTCAACATTATTTTGTCTACACATATCTCTTCTATTGTTGACCCAATATTTCAGCTGCTGGGTTGTGATACCTTCATCATCAAGATGGAATCCTAGCTATACAGCTTGATGTGACCAATATATGACACTTCCTATCAATCAGAAAGTGATAAGGCAGAACACAGAAGCATTACACACTTTATTTGGATTCTGTCTTATTACCTTGTAGCTCCAATCAGAAAATGATTATTTTTTTAGGAGAGATAAAAATGTATGGAAACATCTGTACTGTCAAGGTAACAGGGAGTCGTTCAAGTGGAGATATAAACCCAATAGATAAAGATTACAAAATCTTTCTATAGCACTGATTAGAAGCAGGTATGTTAAACAGCAGTAATGGAGCCAATTCAATGGCAGGTGTAATTTCTTCTATTCAGGGATATTTTATTAATGGTGGTTCCATCTCCATGGAAAGGGGGGAATGCCATTGCCCTGTTAGTCAGCCACATTTCAGAGTTCCTTGTTCACGGTTACCGTAGCGGCTCAGGACTCACGACACCGTACTACAGGGCAGTCCCTTACTTGTGCTGCTTCTCCCGCCCACCACATAGAGAAGGACTTCTGGGGAGATATTTTATTAATATAATAATAGTGTAACACTTCCATCTGTCTGTCACTCGGAAGTAATAATTAATGGTGTTAATCAATACCCCTGGATAAAACTATCAAACTTTGGACTGGCTGTCATATTTGATCTGTTCATAGACGTATTCCTTTATCTATAATATAAAAGTGTCAAATTCTTTCTGGTTGGTTATTTATGTTGAATGTGCGAAAATTATGACTCAAAATGCAATCATCCTATTTGAAAATTGATTTTGTAAAAGAGCTCTTCATTCAATATAAACTTGGGTAAAAATTCTGCATTCCAGGGAAATAATTTAGTTTGATTTATCCACTGATTTCAGTGCAAACTTTACTTTTATATTATGTTGTTGTTGTTTCTTATTCCCTTTTGTCAAAATTACACAAATTCCATGAGATCATGCTCCTCGAGCTGTTTTATGATAAGGAACAGCCTCTCGCAAAGGTCCTGTTAAGTGCATCTATAGCAAGCCAAAATGTGTTCTGGAGCTGCAGGTGCAAAGCTCCATTTTGGGCAAGTAGAATTGATTTTGTTATTTTCTATCTTCAATGTGGCTTGAGATGGCCTGTTTTAAATCTTTTTAGTGTTGTTTGAGACTGTCTATATATTTTATATTATTGTTTTCATATACAGTTACATCCCCCTCTATAGTGAACCCCAATGGAACTGAACCTTTGGTTCTACAATGATATTTTAGGCCGTGGTCTCAAGGGAGGTTTGTGGTCATTCTGGTGTCACTTCTACCCGCATGGGAGATCCTACTTTTAACTGCTTTCCAGCAGTTTGTTACTACAGTAGAACAACCTCCATGAGAGGACACTCACGCTAGAGGATACCTCTCTATAAAGGACAGTTTTTATTTTAAAAATTACCATTTTTACTATTTAACAACTCTCCAGTAAGAGGACAATTCTCTCTAAAGGACACTTTGGCTCTGTAATTAGATGTCCTTTACAGGCAGGTTCTACTGTACATTAGAACCTCCATGAGAGGACACTCGCTCTAGAGAATACCTCTCTATAAAGGACAGTTTTTATTTGCAAATGTATCATTTTTACTATTACCAACTCTCTGGTAAGAGGACACCTCATTAAAGGACACTTTGGCTCTGCAATTAGGTGTTGTCCTTTACAGGGAGGTTCTACTGTACTTACTCCTATATTGAAGAAATTGGATAATTTACTTGATGAAACCTGTCTAGTACCTAAGTTTAAATATTCTTGAGTTTTTTCTTTCTTTCAAAATCAGATTATTAATAAATTATTTTTAATTGTCCTTGCAATTTTTTCATGCCTTCCTAATAATTGTAACTGTCGAGGCCTCCAAAGTATTCCTCTAACTCAGTAATGACTTTCTCTTCTTCTTTCTTATCTCCACTCAATCATATTAGGGTATCAAGCTTGTAGAGCTTGAGATTTGACAACCATCATGATTGGGTGAAGTAGAATGCATCTGCCTTTGTCATTAAGACTGGGAGCACTACTCAGTGGCAGGCCAACTTAGCTCCAAAAGAAATGGCTGCCTGTGACATGAGGAACAGATGTCATGTGCAGCCACTCCTAACATGGAGTACAAACGCTGCTCATCCTGTATCCCTGGATCAGGAACCCTTACAGGGTGCTATCAGCCGGGCCAATTGAACCCAGGTTTTTTTAGTGAGCTTGTTACTGCTCCCCCTCCTCCTTTTTCATCCGGGCTTGGGACCAGCAAAAGACTTTCTTATTTGAGTCAATCTTCCACTCTCACTAATTCTCTTCAAATAAAAAAATCATAGAGAGCCTGGTGTGGCATCACTTCATGCAGTTTGGCTGTGACAAATGGTGCATTGTCATGGTGAAAAAGCACTTTTTTATTCTCTGATAAATGGAACTGTGTTTCCTTCAAATCAATACAGTACTCCCTTTATCGAACACCCTGCTAGCAGACACCTCTCCACAAAGTACAGTTTTCATTTGCAAAATTACCATTTTTCCTATTTAGCAACTCTCCGGTAAGAGGACACCTCTCCCTAAAGGATACTTTGGCTCTGCAATTAGGTGTTGTCCTTTACACGGAGGTTCTACTGTATTCTAAAAATTGTTGCCATAACCTTTCCAGCAAATGGGATCATCATCTTCATTGTTTCTGGGCATTGAAGCTACAGTAAAAGTTTGTACAGTTAAACCTGTCTATAGCACCCCCTCTAAATAGCGCCTTCCTCTCTATAGCACCCGATTTTAAATCCATAGTACAATGCGATTTACATTAAAAGTGACCTGTCTATAGCACCCTATTTTGGTTAGTCCCAAGAGGGGGCGCTATAGACAGGTTTAACTGTACTATGGCAAGATGTAAGCCAAATAACGGGAGTGCTTTAAACCCACCAAGGTATTTAAGGAAATGATCTCAGTGCCCCATTGAGGGGGTTGTCAGCACTCTCTCTCTCGAGACAAAAACAAGGAAACTAAGGAGTCAACCAGGGGTGTCCGGCTTAAAGAGGTCAGTTGGTTTTTGGCAGCTTGTGTTGTTGTTGTTGATAGTTGATATGTTTATGTCATTCACCTTTTCCTTGGGCTCTGACACATTTGTAAATGCAAAAGTGGAACTGTTTTTCACATGTGTAGACATGTGGTGCACTTACACTAAAAGCAGTCGTCAACTACTACCCACCATGATTATCATGGCTTATACCACGTGTACTAGGGATAATAATAAAAAAATAAAACCTTCCCCTAGAAATAGCCAACTACATTAAAAGCCCAGTAATTTGGCAATTATTCAACAACATTTTTGGACTAAAGAGACTAGGGTTGCCTCTCCCGTCAAAATAGACGTCAAAACCAGACCGCCATAGATGGCATCTGGTTTTGACGTCTATTTTGACGGGAGAGGCATTCTTGTCTCTTTAGATCAATATCCTCCGGGCAAAATTTCCATCAACATTTTTGGAGTCTCAACCTTTTCCTCATTGAAACCACCAATGCTAATTTACAGATTGCTAATTCATTATTTACTCTCTATTGAAGTGCAGCCAATTATTGATTTATGGTTGAGACAAAGGATAAGAAATGTATAGTCTTGAATCCAAGTTTGTCCAATTTACAATTACTTGTCACATACAGTAAAACCCCTCTATAGTGAACCCCAATGGGACAGAGCTTTTGGTTCACTATAGCCACGGTTCACTATAGCCACGGTTTGGCTATTTTTTTTTTACTTTTAAAAAAATCTAGACCGTATAATTAAAGGACAACCATACACACTGGAAGAGGCTGCCTCTTAATAGTGGTCACTTTGTTTTAATTCCCTTAATTGACCAATTTCCTTACATTAATACTGAATAATAATAGAAATCATTAGATGATAGGTTCTTCTTATCATTAACATACATGTACCTTTATGTCTAATTTAAAAATCAAGACAAATCCTAGGCAAAGTTTTATTAAATATATATTCAAAGATATAAAATGTTTTTAAAACATCATTATCACATTATATAATACATTGTTTACTTGGAAAAATGGCTCTAACACCTTGTTGCTTCAAAGCATTTTTCAAGCATTGCACCATTCAAATAGAGTTAGTGTTTTTCTTCCATTTCATTTTCCCACATATTCTTCTAGGTCTAGATTTCGTTTTTTTTTTTTTAACCTGTCATGCAAAACATTGCAGACTTTAAAATCACCATAGTTAATGGCATAAAAATAGTTTTTGTTTCCTAACGGGACCATTTATTTGGATTTTTTTTAGCCCTAAAACGTACGATCGCGATCGCGGCAAAAGTTGAGGTTGATTCCTCTTTGTAACAATTTTTAATAGCTTTATATTTTATCTTTTATAATAGAAAAGTTATATTTTCATATTTTAATATGTTCTTAACATTTTGCCTGCGTTGTTTCACTTTGAAAAGTTCTGAAAATGGCCTTTTTTTTTTTTTTTTAAATGACGCTTTTGTTTTTAAAATGCCTTTGTTTTCTTCATTTTGGAAGCCATTTGTATTTTTATATTTCAAATTTAATGGATGCAAATATATTATATTTAATAAAAAGTATAATGTGTTAAAATTTATACAGCATACAGTAAAAATAAAAGTGCAAAATTCAAAACAAACAATGCCGCTAAATTGAAATCGCGATCCGCGAGCTGAAACATGCTTAAATTTGGTTGTTTTAATTTTTTTTTTTTAATTACAATTCTAAGTTCGTTATAAGCATAGTATTTTACATAATTTTATTATTTTGGGACCGAAAATAGGTTCGTTATAGGGGTAGTTCGTTATTCTAAAAATCGCAAAGTTCGTTATAACGATGGTATTTTCAATGGAATGGAATTGGGAATCGGCGTGGGTTCGTTATAAGGGAAGGTTCTTTATATCCAGGGTTCGTATTAGCGGGGTTTTACTGTATATGGAATATATGTGCTCCATGGATTATCAAGATATCTATTGACCCAACATAACCTTAAAGACATGGAAGGATTGGTTCAATATTCAAATAGAAGAGCCTGGAATATTGAAAGCTATGAAGAGAATGGCTCTGAACAGCGTGGAATGGTGCTATATGAGGATGGCAGTACTCTCTTCTTTCTTATCTCCACTCAATCATATCAGGGTATAAAGCTTGTAAAGCTTGTTGATGGTGTCTGCTGGGGATGAGTCTTCTTCTTTATTATCTCCACTCAATTATATCAGGGTATCATGCTTGTAGAGCTTGTTGATGGTGTCTGCTGGGGATGAGTCTTCTTCTTCTTTCTTATATCCATTCAATCATATCAGGGTATAAAGCTTGTAAAGCTTGTTGATGGTGTCTGCCGGGGATGTGTCTTCCTCATCTTTCTTATCTCCACTCAATCATATTAGGGTATCAAGCTTGTAAAGCTTGTTGATGGTGTCTGCCGGGGATGAGTCTTCTTCTTCTTTCTTATATCCATTCAATCATATCAGGGTATAAAGCTTGTAAAGCTTGTTGATGGTGTCTGCTGGGGATGAGTCTTCTTCTTTCTTATCTCCACTCAATCATATCAGGGTATCATGCTTGTAGAGCTTGTTGAGGGTGTCTGCTGGGGATGAGTCTTCTTCTTCTTTCTTATATCCATTCAATCATATCAGGGTATAAAGCTTGTAAAGCTTGTTGATGGTGTCTGCCGGGGATGTGTCTTCCTCTTCTTTCTTATCTCCACTCAATCATATTAGGGTATCAAGCTTGTAAAGCTTGTTGATGGTGTCTGCCAGGGATGAGTCTTCTTCTTTCTTATATCCATTCAATCATATCAGGGTATATAGCTTGTAAAGCTTGTTTATGGTGTCTGCCGGGGATGAGTCTTCCTCTTTCTTATATCCATTCAATCATATCAGGGTATAAAGCTTGTAAAGCTTGTTGATGGTGTCTGCTGGGGATGTGTCTTCTTCTTCTTTCTTATCTCCACTCAATCATATTAAGGTATCAAGCTTGTAGAGCTTGTTGATGGTGTCTGCCGGGGATGAGTAGAGCTCATCAATGGATGAATCAATACAGTCAATAATGTGTTTTGAGGTTGCAGGTTGAGAATTGCACAGAATAGCAGTACTCTTCTCCTTATCTCAACCTAACAATCATATCAGGGTATCAAGCTTTTAGAGGTTGTTGATGGTGTCTGCCAGGGATGAGTAGAGTTCATCAATGGATGAGTCAATACAGTCAATAATGTGTTTTGAGGTTGTAGGTTGAGAATCACACAGAATGACAGTACTGAAATCTTAAAGCCACTTTGTTTTAAATAGAGAACTCTTGTCCTGTGGTGTCAGAGATGGCAGGCAGGGGACATTATGGCATGTCATCCAATTTAATTAAGTGCCGGGAGCAATTATAGGTGCATCCTCTTATTAGATAATTATCCCATTTATTGATTGTAATTACTTATTGATGTTAATAACACATGCATAACTAACTTGCCATCTCATCACCAGCTCTGGTTTGGAAGTGTTTCTTCATTGTGTATGGCCTGGAATGTCATTCTAGCCACAGTTTAACCTTTTCTATCTTCTTTTTTTTTTTTGCTTATCCCTAGTACACGTGGTACAGGCCATGATAATCATGGTGGGTAGTTAGCGACTACTTTTTACTGTAGGCGCACCACATGTCTACACATGTGAAAAGCAGTTCGACTTTGCACTTACAAATGTGCCAGAGCCCCATTTGGTTACTTGCACTCGCTGGTGGGGTTGGACTTTTGCAAGAATCGGGGGCCATTGGAGCATTTTTTTTTTTTAACAGAAAAAAGTTTCCAATGCGGGAATCGAACCCGAGTCGTAATGGTCGAAAACCAAACGGTTTAACCAGCCTTCCACCGACCCCCCAATCTTCTAATTGTGTTAGACCATCCTTCCTTGGTTTACCTCTCCTAGCATTCTTCTATGTGTATCTCCCCCTCCTGTATGGGCAATAAATGATCCTAGTTGTACATGTCCTGTTTAAACTTATTTTTAATTAAACACAAGGTAATAGCACCAATAATAATACAAGGTAACAAAAGACCAAATATTAAAAGAAAATAAGACCTAATCCAAATAATTTATTAGTATGTGACGTTTCAGCAACAACATTGTCACCATCATCAGACAAAAGAGTAAAAATAAATGATGGTGACAATGTTGTTGCCGAAACGTCACACACTAATAAATTATTTGGATTAGGTTTTATTTTCTTTTATTATAATCTATAATCCAAATTGTGCTTTATCAGAAGACCAAATAAATAAATAGTGTGTGACGTTTCAGTAACAGCGATGTTGTCATTTTCAGACAAAAGTACTAAATGTACATTCAGTACTTTTGTCTGATGATGGCAACAATGCAGTTACCAAAACATCACACACTATTTATTTATTTGGATTTGGCCTTATCACCTTGTGTTTATAATCTACTAGCCAAATGACCCGGGCAACGCCCGTGTTTTACCCGATTGAATGTTTTTATTCAAATACTATTTGTTACAATTATAAATTGGCACCTTAAATAAATGCATATATTAGTTAATAACTATAGCCTATGTGCTTTATCTGTCTATGTACTGTTGGCTTCCGTAGGCGTCTCATACTGGGAAAAAGAAAGAGAGGATTCCATTTAGTTATTAACTAATATATGCATTTATTTAAGGAGCAACCCGCTCCAACACAATAGTTATAAAAACGAAAAAGCGAGTGGGGGAGGCATGATGGGGGGTGGGGGCAAAGGTGGCGTGATTGTAGCCAACCAATAGGAGGGCGCCATTCCAAAAAAAAAAATCAAACGGTGACAGAGTTGATTAGGAGATGAGGAATGACGCTCGGAACTGTATATAGAATAATCCAAATTGTGCCTTCTTTTCAATTACTTCATTTAGGTGTTATCCATTAAAACTTCCTCACTTGTCCATTTGACCAGAGTTTGGGACTGACATAGGGGACCACAGATAGTTATAATAACTATTTAGAACTGGAGAATCTTCAATCTTGTAGGTGTCTAAAATTCAGAATCAACTGTATATAAAAAGTACCACATTAATCAAAAGGTGATAGATAAGACCAAATCCAAATAGTGTGTGAGATGTTTCAGTAACAATGCTGTTAATGAAATGTCGTACATTATTTGGATTTTGTATTATTAGCTTTTGTTTCTTCTCTATAATCCAATTTGTACCTAATCATACCACATATTCTCATGCCCAGCAATGGCCACAGCTTTACAGAAAATTGACATTGACCCAGAACAGCTTTACACACCCAAGATGCGACTGTTGTGATAGAGATGTACGGAGACATCTGAAGCTCTTCATTGGACACGACAACAACAACATACGGGGGGGTCGGTGGAAGGCTGGTTAAACCGTTTGGTCTTCGACCACTACGACCCAGGTTCAATTCCCGCATTGGACACTTTTTTCTGTTTAAAAAAAAAAAATGCTCCAATGGCTCCCGATTCTTGCAAAAGTCCAACCCTACCAGCGAGTGCAAGTAACCAAACAGGGCTCTGGCACATTTGTAAGTGCAAAGTCGAACTGCTTTTAACATGTGTAGACATATGGTGCGCTTACAGTAAAAGCAGTCGCTAACTACTCACCATGATTATCATGGCCTGTACCACGTGTACTAGGGATACGCAAAAAAAAAAAAAACATACCACATTAATCATTCACTTCTATTGAAACATAAGTTAACAAGACCAAATAATGTGACATTTCCGCAACAGTAACAAAATGTCAGATACAATAGAACCTTCATGAGAGGATACTTCTCCCTACAATCACCATTTCTACTATTTAACTGCTCTCCAGTAAGAGTACAACTCTCTCTAAATGGTCCCCTGATTGCATAGAGGAAGATTCTTTAAAGTTGGGAGAGCTTTTTTTTACTGTATATTTTATATATATTTTTTTTATTTATCGCCATTGCTTTGTTTTGGGCTAATAAAATATTTTGAAACCCAAAAAAATCTCTCTAAAGGACATTTTGGCTCTGCAATTAGGTTTCTTTTAGAGAGAGAGGTTCTACTGTATAATGGTCTTGTAATTTCTATTATCCCTAGTACACGTGGTACAGGCCGTGATAATCATGGTGGGTAAGAAGTTGGCGACTGCTTTTACTGTAAGTGCACCACATGTCTACACATGTGAAAAGCAGTTCGACTTTGCACTTACAAATGTGCCAGAGCCCCGTTTAGTTACTTGCACTCGCTGGTGGGGTTGGACTTTTGCAAGAATCGAAGGCCATTGGAGTATTTATTTATTTATTATTATTTTTTTTTGAAATTAGAAAAAAAGAGTGCCCAATGCGGGATTCAATCCTGGGTCGTAGAGGTCAAAAATCAACAGTTTAGACCAGGGGTGGCGAACGTGCGGCCTTAAGGCCGCATGTGACCTTTTCTTGCCCAAGTTGTGGCCTTTTCATAAATTCAAAACTATAATTTTTGTTTCGCAGTTTTCAATTACTTTCATTATTTTACTGAAAATATCTAATACGAATGTCATATATATTATATAATATATATAATATTTATGAAAAAATAGTACAAATGTAACATTGTACTGGGATAAGGTGCATAAATTAAGAAAAAGGCATCTCCTTATCGTGCAACTGAAAGTTGCTGATGGCTGGCGCCATCTATCGGAATAATTATCAACTATTCTCGTTGATTTTTAATTATTCCAGAATTGGCCAAATACCCATTCTTGATTAATCAAGAAAAGCTAACCACGGACGCGTTTCGGGCTGTTGGCCCTCATCAGCGTGGTGCAAGCTGTACCTCAACGACCAAAAAATTGGTCATTAAAGCATCCTGAAAAATCATGAAACGGGTAGTTAAGGCCAGAATTGCATGAGGACGCTACACAATGTGAAAAAATAGTACAAATGTAACATTGTACTGGGATAAGGTGCATAAATTAAGAAAAAGGCATCTCCTTATCGTGCAACTGAAAGTTGCTGATGGCTGGCGCCATCTATCGGAATAATTATCAACTATTCTCGTTGATTTTTAATTATTCCAGAATTGGCCAAATACCCATTCTTGATTAATCAAGAAAAGCTAACCACGGACGCGTTTCGGGCTGTTGGCCCTCATCAGCGTGGTGCAAGCTGTACCTCAACGACCAAAAAATTGGTCATTAAAGCATCCTGAAAAATCATGAAACGGGTAGTTAAGGCCAGAATTGCGTGAGGACGCTACACAATGTGAAAAAATTTTTGGTCGTTGAGGTACAGCTTGCACCACGCTGATGAGGGCCAACAGCCCGAAACGCGTCCGTGGTTAGCTTTTCTTGATTAATCAAGAATGGGTATTTGGCCAATTCTGGAATAATTAAAAATCAACGAGAATAGTTGATAATTATTCCGATAGATGGCGCCAGCCATCAGCAACTTTCAGTTGCACGATAAGGAGATGCCTTTTTCTTAATTTATGCACCTTATCCCAGTACAATGTTACATTTGTACTATTTTTTCACATTGTGTAGCGTCCTCACGCAATTCTGGCCTTAACTACCCGTTTCATGATTTTTCAGGATGCTTTAATGACCAATTTTTTGGTCGTTGAGGTACAGCTTGCACCACGCTGATGAGGGCCAACAGCCCGAAACGCGTCCGTGGTTAGCTTTTCTTGATTAATCAAGAATGGGTATTTGGCCAATTCTGGAATAATTAAAAATCAACGAGAATAGTTGATAATTATTCCGATAGATGGCGCCAGCCATCAGCAACTTTCAGTTGCACGATAAGGAGATGCCTTTTTCTTAATTTATGCACCTTATCCCAGTACAATGTTACATTTGTACTATTTTTTCACATTGTGTAGCGTCCTCACGCAATTCTGGCCTTAACTACCCGTTTCATGATTTTTCAGGATGCTTTAATGACCAATTTTTTGGTCGTTGAGGTACAGCTTGCACCACGCTGATGAGGGCCAACAGCCCGAAACGCGTCCGTGGTTAGCTTTTCTTGATTAATCAAGAATGGGTATTTGGCCAATTCTGGAATAATTAAAAATCAACGAGAATAGTTGATAATTATTCCGATAGATGGCGCCAGCCATCAGCAACTTTCAGTTGCACGATAAGGAGATGCCTTTTTCTTAATTTATGCACCTTATCCCAGTACAATGTTACATTTGTACTATTTTTTCACATTGTGTAGCGTCCTCACGCAATTCTGGCCTTAACTACCCGTTTCATGATTTTTCAGGATGCTTTAATGACCAATTTTTTGGTCGTTGAGGTACAGCTTGCACCACGCTGATGAGGGCCAACAGCCCGAAACGCGTCCGTGGTTAGCTTTTCTTGATTAATCAAGAATGGGTATTTGGCCAATTCTGGAATAATTAAAAATCAACGAGAATAGTTGATAATTATTCCGATAGATGGCGCCAGCCATCAGCAACTTTCAGTTGCACGATAAGGAGATGCCTTTTTCTTAATTTATGCACCTTATCCCAGTACAATGTTACATTTGTACTATTTTTTCACATTGTGTAGCGTCCTCACGCAATTCTGGCCTTAACTACCCGTTTCATGATTTTTCAGGATGCTTTAATGACCAATTTTTTGGTCGTTGAGGTACAGCTTGCACCACGCTGATGAGGGCCAACAGCCCGAAACGCGTCCGTGGTTAGCTTTTCTTGATTAATCAAGAATGGGTATTTGGCCAATTCTGGAATAATTAAAAATCAACGAGAATAGTTGATAATTATTCCGATAGATGGCGCCAGCCATCAGCAACTTTCAGTTGCACGATAAGGAGATGCCTTTTTCTTAATATAATATTTATATATATATATAAATATGCGGCCTTCTCAAAAATGGTAAAATGAAAATTGGCCTTCTAATATAAAAAGGTTCGCCACCCCTGGTTTAGACCATCCTTCCACTGACCCCCTTAATGGTCTTGTTGTTACCTTGTATGTTTCCAATCTATAATCCAAATTGTACCCCAAATCAATCTTTTCCCTTTTTTAAAAAATGGTTTTCTCCTGGAATTTACTCTTATTAAGTGATATCCTTTTTTTTTTTTACCAGTTACATTCCCTGCCAGTCAAATACAGTAAAATAACCTCAAGACATCTCTAAACAAAGGACAGTTAGCATCACCACCTTTAATTGAAAATTCATTACTTTGTGAGAGGACATTCCTTGTAGTGGACATCTCCAAAACAATAGATAACTTTCGCCAATGTATTATTTATAGATTTTTATATATAACAGGCATTCTTGCTAGAAGATAACAAAAAAAGTATCAAGTGTAAAAATCAGCCTATTAAAAAAATAAATGAAAGGTTGAATAAACATTGGAAGATTCATAAGTTCTAAACAGACTACAATTTTTTTTTTTTTTTTTTTGAATTTGTAAAAAATGAAATCTATGTTCAGTGTTTAATGGAATTTAACTAGTTTATTTTCAAATGATATACAGTAGAACCTCCATGATAGGACACTCTCGCTAGCGGACATCTCTCTACAAAAGATGTTTGCCTAAATGAGCATTTTTACAATTTAGCAACTCTCTGGTAAGAGGACACCTCTCCTTAAAGAACACGTTGGCTCTGCGCAATTAGGGTTTATTTGCATAGAGGCTCTACTGCAATACAGTAGAACCTCCCTGTAAAGGACACCTAATAGCAAAGCCAAAGTGTCCTTTAAGGAGAGGTGTCCTCTTACCAGAGAGTTGCTAAATTGTAAAGATGCTCATTTAGGCAAATTAAAACTGTCCTTTGTAGAGAGGTGTCCGCTAGTGGGGTATCCACTAAAGGGAGGTTCTACTATATCTTTTAATACAGTTAAAACTTCTTTAATTCAACACCCAAAAAGATCAGAATTTTGGGTAGAATAGTTTGTATTAGTTCACTGCAACATTCAGTTTTAGTGAACATTTTGTTGAATACAGTAAGTGTTGAATTATAGGCCATTGAATTTTAAAGAGGTTTATACTGTGATATTCATTAGCGCGCCATCTGTTATAAAAATTAGAAACTATTATAGACAGGTATGATTCTTTTTAAAATAAACAATTTCTACTGTCAATACTGCAATGAAAAAATTAATGTAATTAGACTAATCTGTAACATATATGAACTTTACTCTTTTCTTTAAAGTTAAAGCCTGTTTCACTTGAGATGGAAAGGAACAGCTGAAGAATTCATAGAAAGCAGTAAAAGAATTAGTTGATACACAATACTTTTATTGTACGTCAAGTGTTTTTCCAGACCAGAGAATTCATCTCTTGTTACTCTCGGAATAGAGCAGCTCCTACTTTTAAAGAGGTTATACTGTATTTATACTGTAGCATATACAAACTGTACTATTTTCTTTAAAATTAAAGCCTGTTTCACTTGAAAAGGAAAGGACAGCTGAAGATTTCTTAGAAAGCAGTAAAAGAAATAAAAGTAAATCTGTCTATAGAGCCCCCTCTAAATAGCGCCTTCCTCTCTATAGCACCCGATTTTAAATACATGGTACGATGTAATTTTCATTAAAAGTGACCTATCTATAGCACCCCCTCTCTATAGCACCCTATTTTAGTGAGTCCCAAGAGGGGGCTCTATAGACAGGTTTAACTGTAGTTGATACACAATACTTTTATTATACTCCGAGTGTCAGACCAGAGAATTCATCACTTGTTACTCTCAGAGTAGAGAAGCTCTTACTTCAGATCCATATTTCTGAGACAGAGTCTGCCAAAGTCGTGTGATCAGGACAATGGTGTGTGTCAGGAAGCCCTTGGCACCATCCCATCATTGTCTCTCTCTCCTGGCCATTAATTCATCCACTTTGTTAATTGATAATTATCATCATATTAGCCAACAAGGACCTGCCTGTGAGAGCCTTGGGGAAGAATCTCCTTCCTTACACCATCTTCATTGTCACCTTTGACAAGAGAGATTCCAGAAAGACGGAAAAGGGAAAAAAATATATTGAGTTGGCAAGACTGGCGATAATTGGTGTTTGCTCAGTTTTTTTCTTTTTTACCATCTCTATGTGTGTGTCATAGTTTTTTCTTTTTTTTTCAAACCCTATCCTACAGATAATTTTATAAATCTGTGTGTTCCTTCTGTTTAGAAACACTTAATCCTCTTTGAGACCAATTTCTGCAATGATTCCCCTGACAGCTATTTACGGCATGCCTAAAGCACATTTTGAATGTTATTTATTTGTATCTTACTGCACTTTATATTCATGTCAGACCTACGGATTTCTCATTATTTACCATATTCAGTAAAGTGTATATAGCCCTGAAATTTGCATTGTTCTTGGTCCGTTCCTTCTTGCTGTTGCTTGTTTTCTCGATGTCAGGTAGTGTAACTTCTTCAGAGTTGATTGTAACAATGAAGGTTAGAGAAGATGTGACATTGATGTTTGCTCACACTCGATTTAGAATGGTTTTCTTTAATAATGAATCAATTTTCCCAAAATACCCCCCTCCAGGTGGGCACGTGGTCCATCCTCCAGAAGCTGGGGTCACTGCACATGTCCTTGACATAGTTGCCACAGTAAGGCGCTGGTTGCGAGTGAAATAGGGAAAAAATTTTAACTAAAAGGATATTCAAGATGAAGCCTGAAAAATTGCCTATAAGTTTTTCCAGATTCAACTCTATATACTGTTAAAATATCAGCTAGATTAGTTACGTATTGTGGATATGTATAGCTAACAAACATACATACACTGACTTTTATATATATACAGTAGAATCTCTCTGTAAAGGACAACACCTAATTGCAGAGCCAAAGTGTTCTTTAGGGAGAGGTGTTCTCTTACCAAAGAATTACTAAATAGTAAAAATGGTAATTTTACAAATGAAAATTGTCCTTTGTATAGAGGTGTCCTCTAGCATGAGTGTCCTCTCATGGAAGTTCTACTGAATCGGCAAATTAGATGTACAGTAATAGAAGAGGGAGGAATATTGTGCAATGATGTTCTACCAGAGAGTATGATGTACACTGTGGACTACTGTCAAGCCAGAGTGACATTTATAAACCATAGTTTCCTGGACCCTTGCGAGTGAAGGTAGAAAATTTGCAAATAAAATTGCAATGAATATTTATTTCAAATCAAATTCAAACCAGAAACCTTCCCAGTAGTATTGTAAATAACTTCCTAAAGAGTTTCACGGCGATTGGATAATCTTAACTTCAAAAAAACATTCATCATGTAAACAAACTATGTGTAAAATTATTAACCAATCAAATTCATTTATCGTCGTGACCAGTGCAGCGCCAAGCGGTAAAAGGCTGGAACTAACGCTTTTTGGTTTTACATTTTAAAAAAAAAGCACATTAACCTTTTTAGTTTTTTGAATAGCCTATATGTTAAACGAAATCTTAAGCTACCTACATGCGAAATTTCATAATGATGATTCTGCAGATTTTGCGCAACACGATAACAAACATCGATTTTGGATTTGTTTTTAATATATATATAAAGAATGGTTTCCTGGACCCTTTGTGTTTATTTATTGCTCAATAATGTTCCACACAACCCACCCCACCAGTGAATGCAAGTAACTAGATGGAGTGCCGGCAACTTGGAAGTGCAAAAGTGGAACTGCTGTCTACTCGTGGGCTATCATGGCTATATTGTGTGCTAGGACTATGACATAATGACACTAAATATATATTTGTATATTAAAAACAAAAAAGGCATTTCCTGACCAGGAGCACATGTACTTTTTAGATGACAGAACAGGGGGTCGGTGGAAGGCTGGTTAAACCGTTTGGTTTTCGACCACTAGGACCCAGGTTCGATTCCCGCATTGGACACTTTTTTCTGTTTAAAAAAAAAAATGCTCCAATGGCCCCCGATTCTTGCAAAAGTCCAACCCCACCAGCGAGTGCAAGTAACCAAACCGGGCTCTGGCATTTGTAAGTACAAAGTCGAACTGCTTTTCACATGTGTAGACATGTGGTGCGCTTACAGTAAAAAGCAGTCGCTAACTACCCACCATGATTATCATGGCCTGTACCACGTGTACTAGGGATAAGCAAAAAAAAAAAAGATGACAGAGCGCCAAGTAGTGGAACAGAAATCAACTAAACATTGATTTAGCCTGTTCCCTGATATTTGGCCAACCCATTTTCCTGATAAATCAAGAAAAGACATCCACGAACACGTGGTTTGGGCTGTTGGCCCTCGTCAGGATATCAACACCTGACCTTTTTATTTATTTTTTCTATTAATTTTTCACATATATACACAAGGTAATAAGACCAAATCCAAATAAATAAATAGTGTGTGACGTTTCGGTAACAGCGTTGTTATCGAAACGTCACACACTATTTATTTATTTGGATTTGGTCTTATTACCTTGTGTTTATAATCTATAATCCAAATTGTGCCTTATCAATTTAGATAATCTAGTTCAATAGAACCCCCCCTGTAAAGGACAACACCTAATTGCAGGACCAAAGTGTCTTTTAGGGAGAGGTGTCCTCTTACTGGAGAGTTGTTAAATAGGAAAAATGGTAATTTTGCAAATGAAAACTGTCCTTTGTGGAGACTAATGTAGGCACTAATGGGGTGTCCGCTAAAGAGAAGTTCTACTGTATATATGTTATAATAGAAAAAAAAAAAGATTTTTTGTTTGATTTTTGATTATTAGAGTTCTATGTTGAGCAGTCGTGGCAATGATTAAATAAAATCAGTTATCAAAATAGATTTAATTGAACTTATGGAATATATAAAAAAAACATAATTTGATTAAAGTAATGCCTGGCTTAAGGTGAGTAGAATAAGGAAAACAAAAGATTATTTACATAATGTACAAAAGTTTTGAGCCGGCCATTGGGATAAAACAACAACGAGTTTTTATAGGGGAAGAGTGACCTCTGGCGGTTGATTTAACAGAGTATTTTTGAATCTATGAAATATAATTTTAAATGAAATAATATTTTAACATAACATAATTTTAAATAAAATATTTTAATATATATATATTTATAGAAGCTAGAATTCAATAAGTCATTCTCCTGAGGAAGTTGACAGTGAAAGGTCAAGCAATGAATAAATCAAGAAGAAGGACTGATGTATCTATATTGTAAACCAGAGTTAGCTGGAGAGTGTTGTATAAAGGATGGAGATACTCAATGAAGTGTTTTTCTCTCTGCCAGAATCCACTTAAAATGCTATCCAGAGATTTAGTGCCAGGAATGTTCTCAGTAAACTGACTACTGGAGCTCCCTTCCTGCGATGTGTCGAGAGATATTGAGGTGAATTGACCCTTTGTGACACATGCTACCACCTCGCAGCACTAGATTGCCATCTAAGGTCATTTCTCTAACAGCCGGCCACATGTCTTGTTCTGCAGCTACTGGTACGTTATCTCCTTGGGTTTCTTTAGGAATACTTTAACTGATTGGTGTGTATTACAGTATATTGTACTTAATCCAAATAATTTATTAGTTTGTGACGTTTCGGCAACAACATTGTCACCATCATCAGACAAAAGAATAAATGAGAAAAAAATATCACAGCAAGTTCTTAAATAGTACTGTTATTAAGTGTTTAAACAAGATAACAGATAAGGAAAATAGTTTTTTAAGACAACTTTAAATATTCTTCTTAGAATTTAAGAACTTGCTGTGATATTTTTTCTCATTTATTCTTATGTCTGATGATGGTGACAATGTTGTTGTCGAAACGTCACACACTATTTATTTATTTGTATTAGGTTGTATTTTCTTTTATTATAATCTATAATCCAAATTGTGCTTTATCAAAATTACAACATATTTGTTATTAGTATAATCCCTTCAATTATTAATAAAAGACAATTCTCTGAGGGAAATGTTTGTTTTATTATAAAGATACAATTCCCTCATCAAATTGTCCTCTATTAATCACAAAATATTTCCTCACAATGAGTTTCTTTTTATTTTAAATTGCTAGCTTTCAAGTATTAATCGCTCTTCAACGGACTTGATATAAAACATGGACTATATCTTACAAGAAATGTTTACAATTGTATTTGTAAATATTTCTTGTAAGATTTAGTTGATGTTTTATATTAAGTTTATATAAAAAGGGGGTACCTGGATCTGTAAAGAAAAAAAAAATGAAACAATTTTTTTCTCAAAATATTTTACATCCTGTAGGTCTTCAAATCTTTGTCCCTTCAGGCATTTTTTAATTGAGGAGAATGAATAGGGGTCACAAAGTGCCAAATCTGGGCTGTATGGGGGTTGTGGAATCAGTGACCAGCCCATTTGTCCAATAGCCTCTGAAGTCTGAAAGGTGTGCGGCCGTGCATTGTTATGGTTTAACTTGACGGATTTTAGAAGAATCTCTGGTCTTTTTTTCCAATAGCTTCCCTAAGCTTTTGTAAATTAGAACATAGCGAGAACACAGTGCTACCCCTTCTACTAGACAATCAATCAGTATTGCACGTCGCACATTTTCTGAAAGATAGTTGCCATCACCTTTTTAGATTACATCTGCACCTTACCTCGGCAAACAGGCATTACTTCTGGAACGCCCTTAGAACAATTATAGATAATAATCACAAGATGAAAAGACCAAATCTAAATAATTAAGGTTTTCTCAAATATATCCAAATTATTTGGATTTGGTCTTTTCATCTTTTGATTAACTGACTATAATCTGTTTTTCCAATCCCAAACCAAATAGAGTATAACCTCTTTGAGAGGACACTCTCGCTAAAGGATACCTCTCTACTAAGCCTTCGTGTAGTTCAGAGCTTCTGTGTAGATAAGGTTCAATACACAGGACTGCCTGAGTTGACAGAACATGATTGTGCAGGCCAGCTATGTGAGGAGAACATGGGACAATGTGCGTGCCACCATGCTCTGAAGAAACACCGGTCCCCTTCAGGCGTGGCTGCAGCCAACGGCAACCTCAGTGCCACCTTCCACATCCTAGACTCGGAGCTGCAATGGGAGCTTCTCAATGTCAACACCGCCACAGAGGAGGAGCTGATGACCCTTCCTGGCATCTCCAGGACTCTTGCACGGTCCATCGTAGAGTACCGCGCGGCTCTGGGTGGCTTCAAGAAGGTGGAGGACCTGGCCTTAGTGTCAGGTGTTGGGGCCTCCAGGCTGGAGCAGTTCCGCACAGAAGTCTGTGTGGGGTCGAGGAGAACAACATCAGCCTCCTCATCTGGAGGGGAGTCGTCACCCAGGCTGGTCAACCTCAACTCTGCCAATGTCTTCAGTCTCATGGCCATCCGGGGCATGACGCAGGAGATGGCGGCCAACATTGTCCACCACAGAGACCGCAAGGGCCCCTTCCGGTCTCTTGACGAACTGCTCAAGGTGAAAGCCTTCAACTCCCAGAACTTTGCCCACGTCAGGTCCTTCCTGACGCTGGACTACCTCCCCCCCTCTGAAGAGAGGAAGAACGGAACCATCAAGCTCATGCCTCCGCTCTCCTCCCAGCTTTCCCGCAAGAGGCAAATCCTCTCGGACCCCACGCTCAAGGCATATCAGCTTCTCTCCCCTTATTCTAGTCGGCCGGTCTGCAGGCCCATGTTTTCCCAGTCCAGGGGGGGAAGTCCGGCCTTCAGGATCCTCCTGTGGAACCTCAACGGCCTCTGCACCACCAAGTGCCACAACCCCGGAGCCAGGGAGGTCATCGCCCGGACCATCCTGGAGACTGGGTGAGTCAGTTCATGGCTGTTTCTACAAGTTAAGACCTACTGATGCCGATAAAACCACCTTTAGGACCAAGAGTTTCTGGACCTAAGTATAAGGCATTAGCATACCATCTATATATATTTGGCACACAATATTTTGCTCTTCATTGGAAAATGGAAACTGACAAAAACTATAACAAGACTTAGAATGAAACACTATGAGGGAATGACAATACATCCAGATTGCACAAGAACCTATAGGGCATGCAACAACTGTCCTGGTGTGGAACTAACACCTACCTACATATTCTCATGTCCAGCAATGGCCGCAGCCTTGCAGAAAATTGACTTAGACCCAGAGCAGCAGCTTTACACACCCAAGATAGTGGACATTGCTGCTGCTGTGATAGAGATGCATGGAGACATCTGAGGCTCTTCATTGGACACGACAACAACAACAACACAATATTTTATTTTTTTTAAAAGTAAAACACCTCTTCTACTACTGACCTTACTGCATTGGATGGCCTGGCTCATCACTGGTGAACCCTCTCAGGAGTTTCTCCATTTTAATCCATCATATTACTCTAATATTGTATTGGACTATATCTTGCTTATTTTCTTGTAGCTATAATCCAATTGTGCTTTATCATTGCTTATTCTATATACAGTTACGAGCGTCATTCCTCATCTCCTAATCAATCAGTCATCAGTTTTCATCTCTGTCACCGTTTGCTTTTTTTTTGGAATGGCGCCCTCCTATTGGTTGGCTACGGTCACGCCACCTTTGCCCCCCCCTTGCTATTTCGTCTTTGTAACTATTGTGTTGGAGCGGATCGCTCCCTAAATAAATGCATATATTAGATAATAACCAAATGGAATCCTCTCTTTCTTTTTCCCGGTAAGAGACGCCTACGGAAGCCAACAGTACATAGACAGATAAAGCACATAGGCTATAGTTATTAACTAACATATGCAATTATTTAAGGCGCCAATTTATAATTGTAACAAATAATATTTGAATCAAACATTCAATCGGGTAAAACACGGGCATTGCCCGGGTCATTCGGCTAGTATATAATATGGGGGAGTAAACAGGCTAAACTGCCTGGAGGGTACCTATGAGCATTAAGGACAGTAGGAATTTTCTTACTTAAAAATTTCTTATACAATTCTCTAGTTATCGTCATTTCAGGAACATAAGCCCATATAGAGAAATAAGGAGGTACAGTTAAATCTGTCTATAGCGCCCCCTCTTGGGACTCACCAAAATAGGGTGCTATAGACAGGTCACTTTTAATGTAAAATGTTTACATTTTAATGTAGCCAGTGCCCTCTCATGGAGGTTTCAATGTATATATACAGTTAAACCTGTCTATAGCACCCTTCTTGGGACTCGCCAAAATAGGGTGCTATAGAGAGGGGGTGCTATATACAGGTCACTTTTAATGTAAATTGAATCGTACTACAAATTTAAAATCGGGCGCTATAGAGGGGAAAGCACTATATAGAGGTGGCGCTATAGACAAGTTTAACTGTATATACGTATGTTGCAAACACCACATATAAAAGATGTAACTACAAAGTCTGTTGAAGTGACTGTAAGAAGGTAATACTAGGAAACCATTGAATGAGCTGAATCAAAGAGTTCTCTAGCACACAATGTCATGGTATAATGGGAGCTGGCTGAAGTCACAATTCTAGTAAGAAACCTAAATGGAACTGTGATCACGTCAGATTTAACACAGGAGAGAAACATGTAGTTGTCTTTTTGCTGATTTCCATTCAATTCTATTTAACTAATATTGAGAGATGTAAAATGTGTATACAGTAGAGAACTTGATTGACGAGGACACTCCTCCTAGAGGACACCTCTCTACAAAGGACCATTTTTACTAATAAGCAACTCTCCAGTAAGAGGACACTTCTCCCTAAAGGGAACTTTAGCTCTGCATAACTAGGTGTCTTTTCTGTGAGCCACAATTTGGATTATAGATTATAAACACAAGGTAATAAGACCAAATCCAAATAAATAAATAAATACAACAACAACAACAAAAAGCTTTATTAAGACAATTTAGTCTTATACGGATTCTCCAAGCACAGAAATGTAGGGTACATACAAGAATAACAGTAGTAACAACAACAAAAGTCCCTGTTATGACCTTTTGGTCTTATACAACTTCTCCACGTAGAAGAGGGTATATACAATAGTTACAATAATTAGCAATGCTATTTACAATGTGTCAAGGGAGATAGTAGCAGGAAAGGGGTTGCTGGGGAACTAGAGTATTATCATGGGTAGATGTTATTATATCTCTTGAGGAAAGATTACGCGACAATAAAGTTGGGATATCCAGCAGATTAAGAAAGTCTCCAAGGTGGTTGGTGCGAATGTTTAGTTCACCATATAAAATATTGTCGCGGAGATAAATAAAGCAAGGGCAAATTTGGGAATAAATAATTTATTACAAGGGGTATTTGTAGGGAGAGAGAGTTTTGTACAACTTACCCAAGTTAAAAGTTAATCCTAATGAACGGCGTTAGCCACCGTCCCGTTTTCCTTATTTACATATCAGCTTCCCCCCTCCCGGGGTCCAGGGATGATTGACAGTTGTCCCATCTGGATGGAGCTATTTGACATTACTCCCTTTTTAGAAAAAAAACAGCGACCCGCTGATTAGCTTGTCTCAGCCCTTGTTCTGGAAGGAAATCTATCACGGCCTGTGTTCCCTAGCAGAATGGAATGTTGTTCTTCAGGGTCCAGGTAGGGCTTCATCCGAATGACATGAACGATATCCTTGGATTTCCGTGATCGGGGAGACGGGTCCATGGGCTCTACTTCATACGTAACTTCTGAAAGATTCTTGGTCACCTTGTAGGGACCGAAGTATCTCTTCAGTAGCTTTTCTGAGAGCCCTACTTTTCGGATGGGAGTAAAAACCCACACAAGATCATCCTTCTGGTAATAGACTGGAGTATGTTTCTGGTCGTAAAGTCTACGGTCTTTTGCCTGTGATTGTAGAAGGCGTGATCGGGAGAGTTGACGCGCTTCCTCAGCTCTGGTCACAAGTTCCCCAACGTAGTCGTCAGAGATCTCATCTGGTAGGTAGGGTAGTACGGCATCGATGTAGGTCTCGGCCTCGCGGGCGTGGACAAGAAAGAACGGAGTGTAGCCGGTCGCCTCCTGTTTAGCAGTGTTGTAAGCAAAAGTCACGTAAGGTAAAACTTGGTCCCAGTCCTTCTGCTCGACACCTGTGTACATGGACAACATGTCTCCCAGAGTTTTGTTGAACCTTTCAGTCAGGCCGTTGGTCTGGGGATGGTAGGCCGTTGTAAATCTGTGCACAATTCCGCACAGAGCATTGATCTCTTTTATTACTTGAGAAATGAAATTTCTTCCGCGATCTCTGTTATCATTTCTCTAGGAGCTCCATGCTTCAAGATAACATCTTCAACCAGGAACTTAGCTGTTTCGATTGCTCCTCCGTCTGGGATCGCTTTCGTTATGGCATACCTTGTCATATAATCGGTGCACACAATGATCCAACGGTTTCCATCTTTAGAAACTGGAAATCTTCCAAGGAGATCGACCCCGACCTTATAGAATGGCTTTTCTACGGGCGGTATGGATACAAGTTGTCCAGCCGGACGTCGAGGTAATTTCTTCCTTCGTTGACACTCCCGACAATGGCTTACATATTGGCGAACAGTTCTATAAAGGCCAGGCCAATAGAATCGTTTCTTGACTTTGTCATACGTTGGGGCGAAACCCAAATGCCCAGCTGTAGGAGCGTCATGTAAATCTGCCATAACTTCCGATCTTAAGTGCTTAGGGATCATCATAAGCCAGGGTCTTCCAGTTTTGCTATAGTTTTTCTTGTATAATATGCCGTCGATAATGCTGAATTCCTTTCTAGTGTAGCCCGAGTTTAAATTATCGATTATTTTAGCTAAATCCGGGTCTTTAGTCTGCTCTATATCGACGTTGGTTAGTGACATCACAGCACTTGGTGGATCGTTCTCAAGCGGGCTCCTTGACAGACAATCGGCATCCTTATGTTTGCGTCCGCTCTTGTAGATAACGGTCACGTCAAATTCTTGCAACTTCAGCGCCCATCTTGCCAAACGGCCAGAAGGATCTTTCTGCCCTACCAACCAACATAGAGAATGATGGTCAGTGACAACCGTGAATGGTCGACCAAACAAATATGGGCGGAATTTGCTAATAGACCAGACTACAGCAAGGCATTCTTTTTCCGTTGTAGAATAGTTATTTTCAGCCTTTGTCAAGCTTCTAGATGCATAAGCTATAGGCCGCTCCTTTCCACCTTGTATTTGTAGAAGAACAGCTCCAATACCATGTCCGCTTGCATCCGTGTGTAGATGGGTATCAGCGGATTCATCAAAGTGTCCTTAGACAGGCTCTGAAATTAGAGCTGTTTTAAGGACTTCAAACGCTTTCTCTTGAGCTGCATCCCAATAAAATTGTTTTTCAGTCTTCAGTAGGTCATGCAAAGATCTAGCTTTGTCGGCAAAGTTCTCAATAAATCTTCGGTAATAGGAACATAATCCAAGAAAGCTCCTCAGTTCAGAGATATTCCTTGGCCTCGGAAATTTAGAGACGGCTTCAACTTTATCTGGATCTGGATGAATTCCATTGGCGTCAACAAGGTGTCCCAAAATCTTTATCCTCCTTGATCCAAAAAGACACTTTTTGTGGTTCAAGCTTAGTCCAGCTTTCTGGATGCAGCTTAATACAAGTTGTAGACGACGTAGATGTTCCTCAAAGGTAGGTGCGTAAACTACGATGTCGTCCAGGTAGCAAAGGCACATGTTCCATTTAAGACTGCCCAGAACACTATCTATCATCCTTTCAAATGTTGCTGGAGCGTTACAAAGACCGAAAGGCATTACTTCGTTCACTTCAATCTGCCAATACCCGGCTCTATATCGACGTTGGTTAGTGACATCACAGCACTTGGTGGATCGTTCTCAAGCGGGCTCCTTGACAGACAATCGGCATCCTTATGTTTGCGTCCGCTCTTGTAGATAACGGTCACGTCAAATTCTTGCAACTTCAGCGCCCATCTTGCCAAACGGCCAGAAGGATCTTTCTGCCCTACCAACCAACATAGAGAATGATGGTCAGTGACAACCGTGAATGGTCGACCAAACAACTATGGGAGGAATTTGCTAATAGACCAGACTACAGCAAGGCATTCTTTTTCCGTTGTAGAATAGTTATTTTCAGCCTTTGTCAAGCTTCTAGATGCATAAGCTATAGGCCGCTCCTTTCCACCTTGTATTTGTAGAAGAACAGCTCCAATCACATGTCCGCTTGCATCCGTGTGTAGATGGGTATCAGCGGATTCATCAAAGTGTCCTAAGACAGGCTCTGAAATTAGAGCTGTTTTAAGGACTTCAAACGCTTTCTCTTGAGCTGCATCCCAATAAAATTGTTTTTCAGTCTTCAGTAGGTCATGCAAAGATCTAGCTTTGTCGGCAAAGTTCTCAATAAATCTTCGGTAATAGGAACATAATCCAAGAAAGCTCTTCAGTTCAGAGATATTCCTTGGCCTCGGAAATTTAGAGACGGCTTCAACTTTATCTGGATCTGGATGAATTCCATTGGCGTCAACAAGGTGTCCCAAAATCTTTATCCTCCTTGATCCAAAAAGACACTTTTTGTGGTTCAAGCTTAGTCCAGCTTTCTGGATGCAGCTTAATACAAGTTGTAGACGATGTAGATGTTCCTCAAAGGTAGGTGCGTAAACTACGATGTCGTCCAGGTAGCAAAGGCACATGTTCCATTTAAGACTGCCCAGAACACTATCTATCATCCTTTCAAACGTTGCTGGAGCGTTACAAAGACCGAAAGGCATTACTTGGAATTCATACAACCCATCTGGAGTGATGAAAGCAGTTTTCTCCCTGTCTTTTTCGTCCACTTCAATCTGCCAATACCCGGACCGAAGATCCATCGTGGAGAAGTAACTAGAGCCGGCTAAACTATCCAAGGCATCGTCAATGCGTGGCAGAGGGTAAACATCTTTTTTTGTTATCTTATTTAATCGACGGTAATCTACGCAGAATCTCCAGGTCCCATCTTTCTTTCGAACTAGAATAACTGGAGATGACCAAGGACTTTCAGAGGGCTTCACGGTGTGATTTTCAATCATCTTGTTCACTTCATCTTGAATTAGTCGTCGTTCACTTGGTGCTACTCTATAGGGCCTCTGTTTGATAGGAGAGTGGTCTCCTGTGTTTATCTTGTGCTTCACAGTACTGGTGGGCTTAATAGAAGTACTCCCAAAGTCAAATATGTCGATAAACTCGTCAAGGCATGAAACAAGCTGTAACCTTTGAATTTCAGACAGCCCTGGATCTAGAGTAAGGTTTATCTTCTGTGACCATTCACGTGACTTTAGCTGCGTTTCTTGTAACTTATCGCTGGATTCAATAAGACTGCAGATATTCCCATTCTCATAACTTTCCATGGTGCACATATTCATTCCTGATGGAATCAGTTGCGGCCAAGACGCTCCATTCGCCACCCAAATGCTACCTCGGCCGTGTCGAAATGTAACCAATGAGTTTGGTATAAGAACTTCTTTTCTTAATAATAAGTCCTTAGAAGTTGAGACTAAAACATCTCTAACACCGCATGCTTCTTCGTTTATCACACTGATCTTCTTTATTGATTTAGGCGGGATGACAAAGTCGTCGGAAGCAAACAAGCTCTGGTTTTCCTCCTCTCGAGATTCCAGGACGGAGGTTTCCCCGAGATGGAGTTCATTTCTGCCACAATCAATGACAGCTTCGGTGGCCTTGAAGAAGTCCCATCCGAATATGATGTCATGGCTGCATTCCACCATAACAACGAATTCAAAGGATATCTTCAGACCATTAACTTCTATGTTCAGGACACATTTTCCTAGGGTCTCTATTAAATTTTTATTTGCGGCTTTAAGAATGGGACCTGGTTCTTTGAAGAGAGGTGTCTTTAGTTCGCGTTGAAATTTGTCTAAAATAACAGAAAAGTTGGCTCCTGAATCCACCAATGCCTTAATTTTGCGTCCATTTATTTCGACCATAACAAAATTTTCTTTTAATTTAGCGGCAATATACCCTGGAGGATTTTCCTCAATCGCGACCTCACCCCCGTTAGAAGCCGCTCCACTTAGTTTTTCACATTCTGAGGCTTAGGAGAACGGCTGAAACGACGGGTTGGCGACTGGGATTGTCTTCGGGCTGGCGACCTTGAGCGGCTTGGATGTGGGGAAGAGCTCCGGTAGAAGTACGTCGAGGTTTGGGGCGTTACATAGTCGTCGTCGGCGTCATATCTCGGGGGTCGACTCGAAAATCCAACATTTCTTCCTTCTCCGCCATTCCTTGTCCTGGCTTCAGCGAAGACCTGCCGTCGTTCCCTACAATAACGGACGACATGTCCGGGTCGTCCGCAGTGGAAGCAGATAGGTTTGTCGTCGTAGGTTCTCCAATGTTCCGTCTTCCTGGGTTGGGTTGGTCGGTCGATATTATAATAGGGCGTTCGTGGTTGTTGTTGTACCACGTTGACTTGTGGTCTGGTAGGTTGTAGAGCACGGCTGACCTCTTCCCTCACAGTCTGTTCCAGGGCGTTCACCTCTCGGAGAGGATTGATCACTTCCGGTGCTGAGAAAACCTTTTGTATCTCTTCTCTAACGATGCGGCGAATTAAGCCGGCCAAGTCGTCTGAGTCGTCAACACACGAAATGGGCATTACGTTTGACAACCTGGCGAATTTCGTACGGCCGATCCGGCGCTGCTTGACGGTTGTCAGATGACGGCAGAACTTCAAGATCTCATCTACCGTCTGTATGTCTTTCGCCACCAATACCTGGTATGTGTCCTCCGAAATTCCCTTTATAATGTGAGCAACTATCTCACCTTCTTCCATGCGAGGGTTCACCTGGTGGCAGAGACTAAGAATCTCCTGGATGTATGACTCGCTGGATTCTTCGGCCTTCTGTGCTCTTGACTTCAGAACTTCCTCGGCGTGTCGAGCAGAATCCTCCTGCAGTCCGAACACACCGCGGAATGCGTCTTCAAAGCTTCTCCACGAGTTGAGTGATTCTTCGTTATTATCAAACCACCTTCCAGCAGTTCCGTTCAAGTAAAATACGACGTTGGCAAGCTTCATGGTCTCGTCCCATCTGTTGTACTTTGACACTCTCTCGTACTCTTTCAACCACTGTCCAGGGTTTATATTTCCATCTCCAGAAAAGGTAGAAGGATCTCGTTGGCGTTGACAAGGGAGGTAGGATCCGTTAACAGTAGGTCTGTGGTCGTCTTCCATTTCTATTCGTTGTGGCAAAGGTTGAAGAATTGGTTCACGTCCCTGTAGACGTCGACTTCTTCGAAGTTCCGTCACGCTACCCAGCGTCTCCACCAAAATATGTCGCGGAGATAAATAAAGCAAGGGCAAATTTGGGAATAAATAATTTATTACAAGGGGTATTTGTAGGGAGAGAGAGTTTTGTACAACTTACCCAAGTTAAAAGTTAATCCTAATGAACGGCGTTAGCCACCGTCCCGTTTTCCTTATTTACATATCAGCTTCCCCTCTCCCGGGGTCCAGGGATGATTGACAGTTGTCCCATCTGGATGGAGCTATTTGACAATATATTCCAGTCCATTGTGTATCTTGATCGTAGTATATATATTCTCTAGTTGGAGTTCATTAGGAGGTAGATACGTAAAAGTTATACAAGTCAGCAATGAATCTAAGTTTGGTTTCATTTTAAGTAACCGAAATCCAATTAGTTTTCTCTTCAACATTGTTCTGTATGTGTTTATATCTGTTATAAATTCCTACAATGATGTCTTCAGAGCTTCTTCCCTGACCCAAGGTTTTTCTAGCAAGTGATTGGTAAACCTGAAAATCCTCGATCTTGAGTTTTAGAACAAATTGGCACTAAGTTTCCGTTATAGCAAATATTTCAAACTGCTTTACATAATCAATGAAAGGGGAACAGAATTTATTCTAAAGAAACCATTGATATTCCAATACATAATTGTGACCAAGTTTTAATAGTTGTTCGATCAAGTAGTTTAGTTTTCCATTCCTATTAGCTATATGTGGTTGATGATGATATTTTCTTGCCTGTAAAAAGAGATATCATGTGATCCTTCCAGTTAATTTCTGAGTGTTTGCTATATCTCAGTTCCTTCTGAACTCATGATCTTATCATTTATCACTTGGTAAACAGTACTTCCAACAATCAACTTGTTATCTGGAAGTTTAGATGATATTCCTTTAGCCAAGAGTTATTTTCTTTTATTAATCAACAATCGACGTTGTTGTCTAACTTTTAAGGTGTAATCCTTATTTATGGATACCCTTGATTCCTTAAGCTTAAATGCATTCCTGAATAATTTTATTCTGTCTTCACATTTGGGTATTTCAACCAGTAGGGGTGCGCTCGGCCTTTTAGACAATCGATGACATTTAAGGATGTTAATATTCTCGGAGATTTGCATATTATCCGTAATTATATGTTTTATTTTTGCGAGAGATTCATCGCTTGTTTCATTTTCTTTTTTTTTTTTTGACTCTGTAAAAAATTAAATTACTTTCTTTCATTTTCATCTCCGTGAATTCTATTCTTTTCTCAATTTCTTGGATCTTTTCAGAATTCTTCGAGACAGATTTTACTGTATTTTCCATAGTATTCTCCAGTTGTTGTATGCGTCGATTTAATTTCTCAACTCCTTGCTCTATAGAAAGTAACCTTGTCTCTAATTTCTCCCCCCAGTCATCCATTTTGTTCGAGAGTGCACCAATCAATTGTCGAATATCATCTTCCCTACATAACTCAAGCGTAGTTTGCCTAGTAGGCCTAGGTCCCGGGTTTTGCTCTATGCCAGATATCAGTAATAACATCAGAATTATACATCTAAGATTTGGCCTTCTGTACTGAATCTGAATCTTGAATTTCAGATTCTTAGCATAACCCAGATCCGTTGTCAAACTATAATTTGCACAATTTTCAAACGAATCAAAATTTGCATAGTTAAAAGTTGAGTGAAGCCTGTTTCGCTGTAAATTTAAATAAATTATGATAAGAATGACAATTGGCCTCATATTATGAGGATATAAATTTACCAATATCACTTCAATCAAAACAAAAAAAACTCTATTTTATAAAGTACGGCGATAAAGCATAAAAAATAAATTACCTAGCAGGAGCTGTCATTTCACGCAACCTTTCCGTTTGGCCACCTGGCGGAAAATCAAATAAATAAATAGTGTGTGACGTTTCGGTAAAAACAGGTGTCTTTTCAAGAGAGGTTTCTCTACTGTACTTTAGTTACAAAGACTGGGAGCAGTTCTCAGTAGCAGGCTGGCTTTTAACTCCAATATAAAATGGACAGGAGGAACACCAACCTGGAATACAGTATCCCTGGATCATGAGCCCATACAGGATAGTGCTGTAGAACCTCCATGTAAAGGAAAACACCTAATTGCAGAGCCAAAGTGTCCTTTAGGGAGAGGTTTCCTCTTACCGGAGAGTTGTTAAATAGTAAAAATGGTAATTTTGCAAATGAAAACTGTCCTTTATAGAGAGGTGTCCTCTACCGCGAGTGTCCTCTCATAGAGGTTCTACTGTACTCCCAGCTGGGCCAGCTGAACTCAGACAGCAATTGTTTTTCTGCTCTTTATCTAGGCATGGGACTGGACTCCGCCCTTGCCGGTCCCAAGCCCGGATGAAAAAGGAGGAGGGGGAGAAGTAACAAGCTCACTAAAAAACCTGGGCTCAGCTGGCCCGGCTGATAGTACCCTGTAAGGGCTCCTAATCCAGGGATACAGGATGAGCAGCATTTGTACTCCATATTAGGAGCGGCTGCACATGGAGTCTGTTCCTCATGTCAGAGGCGGCCATTACTTTTGGAGCTAAGTCGGCCTGCCACTGAGTAGTGTTCCCAGTCTTAATGACAAAGGCAGACACATTCTACTTCACCCAGATATGATTGAGTGGAGATAAGAAAGAAGAATAATTAACACCCACTCCAATAAACACAAGAGGTAACCATTGCCATATAATGGTCTATTGACTAAGATAGCTCCATCTCTCATCCAACATTCCACACCAAAAGTGATGGGAGGAAGTTGATGTTGCACCTGCTTCTATGTAAATGTACCACATGTCTTCACACATAGGAATTACAGCGTGTTGTGCCATGTTCTGCTAGATTTTCTTCCCAGCATGATACAATGCTGTAGTATAGAAGAGCTGCTAGAGTGAGACATGTACAGTGGAATCTTGTTATAACAGCAATGTAGTTATAACATCCTAAGTCCCATTTGAATCCACATTGGTTATAACAACATGGGGTCCCGAGTACCCTCACATGGAGTATTGTTCTACTTTAGTTTTAAAGAACATTTGTTGGTTGCAAGTTGATTCAGAGAAAAACACAGCCACATCAACCTATAATTTAGTTTAACTCTCAACTTTTCAGTGGCTTCCTGTCACTCTCTACCTTAATTGTGTGTGTAGGGGGGATTGATTATCACTTCTGTGTGAGAATTAGATAGAGCTGTATCTCAGGATGGTATTTACACCATGCCCTGAGAGGACACAATTCCAGCCATTCTGAAGTGTGTGGCGGTGTTGACCCGCAGTGTCTTGGCCCAGCCAGCCAGTGACACCATTGTCCTGAGATAAAGCTGAGTCAGCTGTGTGACACGAGAAGAAACCAGTTTACTGGTCGACCACACTTTCTCTGTGTGGGTGGGTTGGATGAAAACACTGGTTTATTCAAGACTTCAACCAAAAGCTCTGATCCTTTGGGGTGTATATTAATTAAAGAGGTTATGTATGTTTCTAATACATAACCTCTTTAATTAATGCACACCACATAGGATCAGAGCTTTCGATTGAAGTCTTCTTTTTTATCTCCACTTAAAAATCATATTAGAGTATCAAGCTTGTAGAACTTGAGACTTTTGATGGTGTCTGCTGGGGAAGAGTAGAGCTCATCAATGGATAAGTCAATACAGTCAATAATGTGGTTTTGGGGTTGCAGGTTGACACTTAGTACATAGTGGGAAAACCTTGCAACCTTGAATTGAAGTCATTTAGATGATTTCATCACAACATTCACTGCTAGTAGACTTTTTTATAGGATAACCAAATATATAATTAAAATGAAATTTTTAGAAAATAACCCTATAATATATTTTGATTAATAATATGATTTGATACCATTGGAACTTAGAAAAAAAAAGTTCAGAATGTGTTTCATGATTAACTTTTAATGATAGATTAAATTACATCAATACATTTTTGAATAAAAGAAAAAAATTGCAAATGAAGTAAAGGCTAAAAAAATTTTTTATAAAGTCGTTATCATTCAAAGAAATCTTTTATGGTCATTTGCTTTTATGCAAGAACATAATTTAGTGTACATTCTAGCTGCTCAATCTTTAAAAAATATGAATGTCTTTCCTCTCTTCTCTCTATGATAAGGCACAATGTGGATTATCGATTATAAACACAAGGGAATAAGACCAAATCCAAATAGTGTGTGATGTTTTAGTAACGGCATTGTTACCATCTTCAGACAAAAGTACTCTCTCGTTCAGTACTTTTGTCTGAAGATTGGTAAAAACGCTGTTACTGAAGTGTGATACACTATTTATTTATTTGGATTTGGTATTTTTACTTTGTGTTTATCCTCTTCTATATGATATTTCATGTAGCAGAACGTTACTCTCTATGAGTATGTCGGTGACTAGCGGCTATTTAACTTAGAACTATTGTCCAGTAGGAAACAAAATTTGCGTGCAGCATCAGCCTACGCTGATATTTGTGATGCATTGAAACACTTTTAAACGTGGTGTGCATATACCAACTATGGCCACTGTTCCAAATATGCCAAAGTATTGTATTTTTAGTAATAAATTTGTATCTAAACAAGAATTATCCAATGTTACAAGAAAATAAGACCTAATCCAAATAAATAGTGTGTGACGTTTCGGTAACAACATTGTTATCGGTAACAACATTGTTACTGAAACGTCACACACTATTAATTGGATTAGGTCTTATACTTCCTTGTAGCTATAATCCGAATTGTGCTTTATCAATTATCTAATGTTGTTGAAATTTGATTTTTAAAAAATAGTTGAATTATCAGTGGTGTCAAATTATTGTTTGGTCACATTAACATTGGTTACATGATATGCTGGAGGTTGAGAGATGAAAACATAGTCGAATTACTGCAAGTGTCGATTTATTGTGTGTTGAATTATAACGAGGCTCTACTGTTACAATAGAACAACCTCCATGGGAGAACACCTCACTCCAATGGATTGTTTTAATCACCAAATTGATCTTTTTATATCAATTAGCTGCTCTCAGAGAGGTTCTACAGTAACAAGGCCAACTAACCAAATTTCATTATCCTTAGTGTGATATTTCATTAAAGAATAATTAAAACCTTCTTTATTTAAATACCCAAAGTGGCCATCATGTTGAGTGTTTCTATTGTAACCTGTCTACACACAGTAAAAGCAGTTTGACTTTGTAAACAAAGTGTTAAAGCTCCAGTTGGTAATTTGCTCTCTTTGGTAAAGTTGGGAAAGCCATTGAAGCATTTAAAAAAGAAAACAGATACTTATTATAGGCCATCATGTTGGGTGTGTCTATTGTCACATGTCTACACACAGTAAAAGCAGTTTGACTTTGTAAACAAAGTGTTAAAGCTCCAGTTGGTAATTTGCTCTCTTTGGTAAAGTTGGGAAAGCCATTGAAGCATTTTAAAAAGAAAACAGATACTTATTATAGGCCATCATGTTGGGTGTGTCTATTGTCACATGTCTACACACAGTAAAAGCAGTTTGACTTTGTAAACAAAGTGTTAAAGCTCCAGTTGGTAATTTGCTCTCTTTGGTAAAGTTGGGGAAGCCGTTGAAGCATTTAAAAAAGTAAACAGATACTTATTGTAGGCCATCATGTTGGGTGTTTCTATTGTCACATGTCTACACATAGTAAAAGCAGTTTGACTTTGTAAACAAGGTGCTAAAGCTCCAGTTGGTTTATTTGCTCTTATTGGTAAAGTTGGGGAAGCCGTTGAAGCATTTTAAAAAGTAAACAGATACTTATTGTAGGCCATGATGTTGAGTGTTTCTATTGTCACATGTCTACACATAGTAAAAGCAGTTTGACTTTGTAAACAAGGTGCTAAAGCTCCAGTTGGTTTATTTGCTCTTATTGGTAAAGTTGGGGAAGCCGTTGAAGCATTTTAAAAAGTAAACAGATACTTATTGTAGGCCATGATGTTGAGTGTTTCTATTTGTTGTATATAGTATAATCTGTGTAAATATAAAGATCTGGCAACGCTGTATCATCAATTGAATCATAATAAATATGTAATTCATCTAGCGTGGTGCTGTATTGCATGGCTCTATATATAGACTGTAACTATATTATAAATATATCTTTAAATAAGGTTAAATGTTAAATAGAAACAGTATAAGTTATAAAACACTATTGTCACATGTCTACACATAGTAAAAGCAGTTTGACTTTGTAAACAAGGTGCTAAAGCTCCAGTTGATTTATTTGCTCTTATTGGTAAAGTTGGGGAAGCCGTTGAAGCATTTTAAAAAGTAAACAGATACTTATTGTAGGCCATGATGTTGAGTGTTTCTATTATCACAGGTAAAAGCAGTTTGACTTTGTAAACAAAGTGTCAAAGCTCCAGTTGGTTATTTACTCTCATTGGTAAAGTTGGGGAAACCATTGAAGAATTTTTAAATAAGAATAGATATTTAATGTAGGATTTGATCATGAGTCCTGTTTATTAAAAACCAACCAAATGTATCACCAGGTCTTCCTAATTTATAAACTCCCAACGTAACTTACAGGAAATTGGCCTACTAGGGGGGAAATGATCAGCTAAACCAGGGTGTGATCTCATAATGTTTTCCTCAATGTAGCCTCAAATAAGGGTTTGCCTCATCCATCTGGCAATGTTCCAACCACGGAATGGTTCTCACCAGAGCTGTGGAATGCATGTTAAATATCCATTCTCACTTTGTACAATGGTTTCACTGATGGGTTTATTATGCAGTTTTACCTTTAGTAAAGGCTTGCTCTTGAGTTAAGGAAAAAATTACCTGATTGTGCAACTTTATCGGAATAAATATGTAAATACAGTAAAACACCTTACAGCAAACTCTAATGGGACTGAATCCGTAGTTCAATATAGCCATGGTTTATTATAGCCATAGTTAAGTGTATTATCACGAAAGAGACCTCCTCCATACCATCAAAACCCAATGCCTGCAGGAATGGAAATCTAATGCTGCACATGACTGGTACAGAGCAGGAGGAACAAGCACCGGTTCTGTCTTCCCAAGAGAACAACAGTCTTTGATATCCAGACTTAAGTCTGGTCATCTACGGACAATGACTTTCCAGAATGGTTTCAGGGTTTTCCCACTATGTACTAAGTGTCAACCTGCAACCCCAAGACACATTATTGACTGTATTGACTCATCCATTGATGAGCTCTACTCTTCCCCGGCAGACACCATCAAAAGTCTCAAGCTTTACAAGCTTGATACCTTAGTGTGATTGAGTGGAGATAAGAAAGAAGAAGAAGACTGCATTATCAAATAAAAATGGGGATTTTATTTCAAGTTTGTGATAAGGGAAGGTTTGCTATATCCCAGGTTCATTTTAGCGGGTTTTATATATACCGTAGAACTTCCATGAGAGAACACTCACACTAGAGGACCTCTCTCTACAAAGGACAGTTTTCATTGTCAAAATTATAATTTTTTTTTTATTTGGCAACTCTTCGGTATGAGGACATCTCTCCCTAAAGGACACTTTGGCTCTGCAATTAGGTGTCCTTTACAGGGAGGTTCTACTGTACATTTACGCAGATTTGGCCTCAACTACCCATTTCTTGATATCTCGGGAAGTCTCTTGGACCAAAATTTTGGTTGTTGAGGTACAGTCTGCACCACAATGATGAAGGCCAACAGCCCGAAGAACGTTCATGGTAGTGGAGTGAGCAAGGGATGAGCAAAGAAAGTGGCATTCTGAAATGGTCTTATACAATGAGGATGCTTCACCTATAGAAATGGAATGTCTTCTCTCTTCTTTCTTATCTCCACTCAATCATATTAGGGTATCAAGTTGTGATGGTGTCTGTTTGACAACCATCATGACTGGGTGAAGTATAATTCGTCTGCCTTTGTCATTAAGACTGAGAGCACCACTCAGTGGCAGACCGACTTAGCTCCAAAAGAAATGCCGCCTCTGACATGAGGAACAGACGCCATGTGCAGCCACTCCTAACATGGAGTACAGACTCATCCTGTATCCCTGGATTAGGAGCCCATACAGGGTACTATCAGCCGGGCCAGCTGAACCCAGGTTTTTAAGCAAGCTTGTTACTGCTCCCCCTCCTCCTTTTTCATCCGGGCTTGGGACCAGCAAAGGCGGAGTTAGATGGGATGTAAATTGGAGTTGCAGAAAGGAGTGACCAAGTATAAGTGAACTAGATGCTGCCTGTGATAAATGTAAAATTGCTTCTTTATTTTGTTTTTGTTGTTTCTTATCCCCATGTGTAACGAATTCCATGAGTCCATGCTTCTTGAGCTATTTTATAATAAGTAGTGGCCTCTCCCAAAGGTCCTGTTTAGTGCTTCTAATGCACCATTCAGAGGTAACAAATTTGATTAGAGATCTTACTAATTTTTATAAAAACTTTTAAATCACATTTTTTGAGTCTTGTCTTTATTTTAATCTTGGAATATAGGTTTCCAAAAATATTTATTTTTATACCTGATTCAGAAATAAACACCATACTTTTTTTGATAAGGCACGATTTGGATTATAGATAAAAAAAAACACAAGGTAATTAGATCAAATACAAATAAATTAATAGTGTGTGATGGTAACAGCGTAGCTACCAATTTCAGACAAAAGTACTGAATTTCAGTACTTCTTCATCAGTACTTTTGTCTGAAGATGGTAACAACGCTGTTACTGAAACAACACACAATTTTTATTTATTTGTATTTGGTCTTATTACTTTGCGTTTACCATACTTTTTTTAAATTAAACCATTTTGGTGGGGAAGAAAGCATCAGCTAAACACAAGGCTAAACACAACTAAAGTTCAGTATTGCATTATTCGAGTTTCTGTCAAAATGGCTTAATAAAACTTTTATTCAAGTTGATTTTTCCCTCTTTCCACAATGGTGTGTTGCAATTACCAACTTGACTTCCTTGTGTCAATATAGAATCCTGGCACTTGATTCCCGCTGGATTTTAAAGTATGGACACAAATTTATTGTTTCAATACAACGCAAACCTAATGTTATTTCTCTCTTCTTAAATCTAAGACTCCATTTTATATCTAGTATTTTAATAAAATTTCATTCCTTTTATTCCTCTATAAAACTCCTTATTTCTAAAGTTTTTAAAAGTTATTATCCCTAGTACACCTGGTACAGGCCATTATGATCATGGTGGGTAGTTAGCGACTGCTTTTGCTGTAAGTGCATCACATGTCTACACATGTGAAAAGCAGTTCGACTTTGCACTTACAAATGTGCCAGAGCTCTGTTTGGTTACTTACACTCGCTGGTGGGGTTGAACTTTTGCAAAAATTGGGGGGCCATTGGAGCATTTTCTTCTTTTTTTTTTTTTTTTTAACTCTTAACTGGACGGGTTGGGTAGATTCCGCCCATGCATAAACTTAATATAGGAAAAATATATATTTTTTGTTTACCTAGAGCTACCAGCTTTCATGTATTTTAAATTTATACAAATAATTTCCATCCATTATTTATAAATATCAGTTTTGGGAGGGGGGTTAAATTTGCATGTGGGGGCGGATTCCGCCCAGCCTGTGAGAATTTTTTTGTGTCAGTGTTAGCTCGTGGCTCATACTTGAGTCACTATCTTCCGCTATTTTTAGCTTCCTTTTATAAAATAACACTTCTTTCTTTGGATAAGTAAAATTATCAATCAAGTCAACAGAGAGAACTGCCAAGCCAAAATATATATAAGTTTTAGAGATTAGTCGACCACACTTTGGAAGAAATATACCAGCAGACAATTGATTCACTTCAGTAGAATAAGTTGAAAGAACATGGCCTTACATATTTAGGAACGATGAGAAAGAACAAACCTTAGATTCTCCACAATTTCAACCGCACCCTAATTGAGAATAAGGAACATCTATTTTTGGTTCCTCTGGACCAACCGCTTTAGTCTCCTATGTTCCCAAATAAATAATAATAATAAAAGAAAATCGGTAATCAGATTGATAAAAAGGATTAAAAAGAAAGGGTAATTTTATTGGTGATCTTGGGAGAGCATTGACTGACCTGGCCACACATAATCTCAATTCTCTCCCACTGGAATTACAGACGACAATTCAAGAAGAATGATGGTTTAAGTACATCAAGGGAATCTACGATGCCACAACAATCTGATACTCCAAAAAGGTGCTACAAATGTCCATCAAAAAATGCGGTAAAAATAAAAACCCTTTGCTCTGTATGTCAACTAAGCATTTGCAAAAACATTTCTTAATAATTTGTGAAAACTGTAAATAGATTATATTCAGAATTTTTAAAAGTCAAAATCTGTATTTTAACCATATATTAATTAAATATTTCTTTGAATATTGATTTCAATCATTATTTAGCATTTATTTCATAAAGTTACATAAGTGGGTTGAATCTACCCAACCAGTTATGTAAGAAAAATCCCACCCGTCCATTGAAGGGTTAATTAGAAAAAAGTGCCCAATGCGGAATTATATCTCTGGTTGTAGCGATTTGAAAACCAATGGTTTAGATCACCCATCCATCGACCCCCATTTCTAAAGTAAAGCTAAGTAAAGAGTTCTCTTCTTCTTCTTCTTTCTTATCTACACTCAATCATATTAGGGTGTCAAGCTTGTAGAGCTTGAGACTTTTGATGGTGTCTGCTGACAACCATCATCTTCTTCTTCTTTCTTATCTCCACTCAATCACACTAAGGTATCAAGCTTGTAAAGCTTGAGATTTTTGATGGTGTCTGCCGGGGAAGAGTAAAGCTCATCAATGGATGAGTCAATACAGTCAATAATATGTCTTGGGGTTGCAGGCTGAGAATTGCACCTAGTACATAGTGGGAAAACCTTGCAACCATTCTGGAAAATCATTGTCCGTAGATGATCAAACTTAAGTCTGGAAATCAAGGACTGTTGTTCTCTTGGGAGGACAGAACCGGTGCTTATCCCTCCTGCTCTGTACCAGTCATGTGCAGCATCAGACAACCATCATGACTGGGCGAAGTAGAATGCGTCTGCCTTTGTCATTAAGACTGGGAGCACTACTCAATGGCAGGCCGACTCAGCTCCAAAAGAAAAGGCCGCCTCTGACATGAGGAACAGACGCCATGTGCAGCCGCTCCTAACATGGAGTACAGACACTGCTCATCCTGTATCCCTGGATTAGAAGCCCTTACAGGGTACTATCAGCCGGGCCAGCTGAGCCCAGGTTTTTTAGTGAGCTTGTTACTGCTCCCCTTCCTCTTTTTTCATCCGGGCTTGGGACTGGCAAAGGCAGAGTTAAGTAAAGAGTTAACTGACCTTAACAATTAACTAACAGAGGTCCTGTGTTACAAAGGTCTTTGCACTTCTCATAATAAAATTTTAAAAATCTGGATCCTATATGGTTTCTATCAAGTAGACTAATTAGTTGATTTTGACCAAGAACAATAAAGCTTCCAATGAGCTTGGGTAAAATAAGGACTTGACATAAACCCAACCTCACGAACTCAATTTAGTTACTTTTTTGGTCGTTGAGGTACGGCTTGCACCACGCTTACGAGGGCCAACAACCCAAAACGCGTACATGGTTGGCTTTTCTTGATTAATCAATGGGTATTTAGCCAATTCTGGAATAATTAAAAATCAATGAATAGTTGATATTCATTCAGATAGATGGCACAAGCCATCAGCAACGTTCAGTTTACCTGATAAGGAGATGCTTTTTTTTTTCAATTTAGTTAGTCTTTCATAGAGGAGAGGGTTACTGTATTGCCATAGGGAATGGTCGGTCTTATTGGGACCATGGCAAGGAAGTCTTCAATTAGTTTTTTCTTAGGATCAAAGAAACTGATCTATAAGACATCAATGTGGTTAGACGGTGTGGATTTTTTAGCACTTTGGAATAAAGGGGGTCGGTGGAAGAATGGTCTAAACAGTTGGTTTTTGACCGCTATGACCCAGGTTCGATTCCCGCATTAGGCACTTTTTTCTGATAAAAAAAAAAATGCTACATTGGCCCCCGGTTCTTGCAAAAGTCCAACACCACCAGCGAGTGCAAGTAACCAATTGGGGCTCTGGTACATTTGTAAGTGCAAAGTCGAACTGCTTTTCACATGTGTAAACATTTGGTGCATTTACAGTAAAAGCAGTCGCCTACTTCTACCCACCATTATCATCATGTCCTGTACCACGTGTACTAGGGATAAGCAAAAACAATCCATTTGGGAATCGACATTTTTACGATGTTCTGTATGATTCATTATTGTGAATGATTGCTGACTCCAAAATAAATGATTCTCTCAACACATTAAGACCAAGTATGCTGTTGGTGCAGGGCCACGTTGATTCTGCTGGAAGAAGTGGCCAAGGAGGCCATGGACATGGTAGGTACTCTCTCTGTTCTTGTCTCTTCAACTGGAAACCTTGTGGATC
>CP092883.1:51346644-51373663 GCA_030710605.1 Cordylochernes scorpioides | reverse complement strand
GATAACAGCATTAATACCATGTCTGAAGATGGTAACAACACTGTTACCGAAACATCACACACTATTTATTTATTTGGATTTGGTCTTATTACCTTGTGTTTATAATATATAATCCAAATTGTGCCTTATCACGTAGTACAATGCGATTTACATTAAAAGTGACTTGTCTCTATAGCACCCTATTTTGGTGAGTCCCAAGAGGGGGCGCTATAGACAGGTATAACTGTATATGTTGTTGTTGTTTCTTATCCCCTTGTGTAAAGATTACACGAATTCCATGAGTTCATGCTCCTCGAGCCTCATGGAATGGGGTGTAGGGGTGCAGCTTTCATTGATCATGGCACCATGATCCAGGCACACTTTGGTGAAAGTCTGACTTTGCCTGTAGTTTGAGGCCGTTCCTAACATGGAAGCCTTTGCTGCTGACTCTAACATGAGTACAGACACAGCTCCTCTGTATCCCTGGAGTGGGACCCTTGCTGAGGTCTATCAACTGGGTCAGCTGAAGTCAGGATTTTTAAAGAGGTCTACTCTGTATATAAAAAGGAAATGTTGAAGCTAAACATCCACAGTTGTTAAATAGCTGACAAGAGTGTGTGTGTGCAGCCTTCAATTTGACCCAGCCCCGCGCCGTGGAGAGCCCCACGTCACCAGGAGGACCCCTGACTACTTCTTATAGACGACCAACCAACCTCGTAGCTCCTGTCCCCATTCTGTTATAAGGCCCCTCTCTCTATCTCTCACTCTTATTTTTTTTTTTAATAGAATATTTATGTACTATAGTCACACTACTATATAAAAAAAATAAGTGTATCTCTTTTTGTTTGTTTTTTCTTTATTTTTATATTATAAATATGTATTTTTTTGTGCTTTTTAAAACTTCCCCCCCCATCCCATGTGTAACAGTGATGATGAAGTAGGTCGTGTCTCCCCCCCCCTCTCTTAACTACAACAGATCACCAAATAAGTTTTGAGTTCTTTGTAAAGTTGTTTTTTTTAATCCCTTATTGTTAGTTTTCCCTCCCTCCCTTACACATGTTTTGATTTTGTCTTTTCTCTATCTCAATCTCTCCTCCCCTCTTGTCTAATTGTTCTAAATGATTTATTTATCTATTTCCCCCCTTTTTTCTCTCCTCCAGACATATTTGTTTATATAATAATAGATTGGAAGAAAATTTTTTTTTTTTTGTGAAAACCTTTTTTTTTTTTGTGTTTCCGAAATAGAATTTTTTAAATATTGGCTGTGTGTGTGTATTTATCACTTGATTACATTTTAAAAAACAAGTTTGTAGTAAGGGAAAGTAGGAGAGTATTTGTTAAACTGTTGTATGGAAGGTTGAGCATGGGATTAACAGACCCTCTTATTAAAAGACTGGCCATAGAAAGGTAGTTCTGAGAGGACCAATTATAATCATCTCTTTGGTCTTAATGAATGATGATGTTCGGTGGAAGGCTGGTTAAACCGTTTGGTTTTCGACCACTACGACCCAGGTTCGATTCCCGTATTGGACACTTTTTTCTGATTAAAAAAAAAAAATGCTCCAATGGCCCCCGATTCTTGCAAAAGTCCAACCCTACCAGCGAGTGCAAGTAACCAAACGGGGCTCTGACACATTTGTAAGTGCAAAGTCGAACTGTTTTTCACATGTGTAGACATGTGGTGCACTTACAGTAAAAGGAGTCGCTAACTACCAACCATGATTATCATGGCCTGTACTACGTGTACTAGGAATAAGCAAAAAAAAAAGAAGAATAGATTCACCTAAGAGAGATGCAGAAAAGAAGTGGAAATTTGAATTTACAAAGTTTATGAGAAATAGAGAGCTGTATAATTTAATAACAGAGGCCAGGAACTGAGGAAAAATAGATAAATGTAGCTAATAGTTTTTTTTTTTTTGCAAATCAGAAAACCAAAATTGCGAGTGAAAAGATTTGAAAATACAGTAGAACCTCTCTGTAAAGGAGACCTAGTTACAGAGCCAAAGTGTCCTTTAGGGAAAGGTGTCTTTTTACTGGAGGGCTGCTAAATTGTAAAAATGGGAATTTTGCGAATGAAAACTGTCCTTAGAGAGGTGTCCTCTAGCATGAGTGTCCTCTCATGGAGGTTCTACTGTATCTACAAATGGAAAGAAAGAGTAAAGATCCCCTTTGTGGGTCTTCAACCTACAGCCTGCACCACACTGACATAGGCCAAACCACATATGTGATTGGCTTTTCTTGATAAAATAAAGGAAAAGGTAATACGGTACAATTTGGATTATAGATTATTAGAATCAAAAGGTAACAAGACCAAATATCTCCATTTGGATTTGGTCTTGTTATCTTTGATTCAGGAAAAGGTATTGTTTGCACATGCAATTTCAAGAAACATTAAAATAATCAATGTTCAGTTGATATTTTTCTGATAGATGGCTGTATAAGCTCAATAGTAACATTCAGTTACATGATCAGATGTCTTTAATCATAGACGAATAAAGCCAAAATAAATAAAAACTACATTGCCATTCAACTTTGTTATGATGCTCTCACTTATTGCACTCCTTTTTTTACATCTTACTCCCTGACCTATTTACATATACACCAGAACCTCCCTGTAAAGGAAACCAAATTGCAGGGCCGGAGTGTTCTTTAAAGAGAGGTGTCTACTTACCAGGGTGCTGCTTAATAGTAAAAATGGTAATTTTGCAAATTGTAATTTTCAACTGCTACGACCTGGGTTCGATTCCCGCATTGAGCACTTTTTTCTGATTAAAAAAAAATGCTCTAATGACCCCTGATTCTTGCAAAAGTCCAACCCCACCAGCGAGTGCAAGTAACCAAATGAGGCTCTGGCACATTTGTAAGTGCAAAGTCGAACTGCTTTTCACGTGTGTAGACATGTGTAAGTGTGAAAGACACTCTTTACATGACAGTAAAAGCAGTCGCCGACCTCTACCCACCATGATTATCATGGCCTGTACCACGTGTACTAGGGTAAGCAAAAAAAAAAACTACAAGTTTAACATCCATCTATAGGCTATTCCACAGCATATGGATGTGGAAGGAAAGGGGAAACTATTGCGTTATCTTGGCCAAAGAAAAACCTTAATGAAAAAGCAACAGCTTACTTACCACCAGTTGAAAAGCTCTGACCCAATCATCTTGGAGGAACCTGGTAATCTACCACTTATATTGCATTTTTGACCAAATCTTCAGAATAACTTTGTTTTATCATGAAGTTTTATTGTAAATGTAGTTATAACTCTAGGGTAGTTTTGGCATTTTGCACTCCAGGAACCTTGGTTATATCTCCTATACAACCAACTCTGGAATATCAAGTCTTGTTCTGGTAGACTTGATGCTGTAACCAGGGATACAAAGGAGCTGTGTCTGTAGTTAGAGTCAGCAGCAAAGGCTTCCAAGTTAGGAATGGCCTCAAAAACAGGCAAAGTCAGACTTTCACCAAAGTGTGCCTGGATCATGGTGCCATGATCAACGAAAGCTGCACCCCTATACCCCATTCCTTGAGATCATGAACTCATGGAATTTGTGTAATCTTTACACAAGGGGATAAGAAACAACAACAACAAATGGAAATTTTGGGGGCAGGAGAAATATCTCAATAAAAGTATCTCTTGTCACCAACTTGGTCCCAACTCCACAGTTTCAGGCTATAAGGTCATTCCAGGGTGAGCTTCATCAAATCTCAGAATGGCCTGCCAAATATTGCTGGGAGAACCTTAGAGATGAATGGTACACTTTTATTTTGGCTGGAGTAGTCTTTCTTTTGCCTCAATTTATTGTTTCTTATCCTCTTGTTTATAGAGAATACATGAATTCCATGAGTTCATGCTCCTCGAGCTGATTTGTCTTAAGTACCTAGTATATCAGGTGTGGCTCTCAATAGAAAGGCTCAATACAGAACCACAATGGAACCAACTTCTCTGGATATTCCCCATAAAGACCTAGTTCTTTCTTAAGATGGTCCTTCATTGAAGGCTGGACTAGATCCAAACTAACCATGTTACAAAAGTGGGATTCATTGCTGTTGTTTCTTATCCCTTTGTGTAAAGATTACACGAATTCCATGTGTTCATGCTCGAGCTGTTTTATGATAAGCAGCGGCCTCTCCCAAAGGTCCTGTTTAATGCATCTAATGCAAGCCAAAATGTGTTCTGGAGCTGCAGGTACCAAACTACATTTTGGGCAAGTGGGTTTTGTTGTTATTTTCTATCTTCAATGGCTTGAGATGGCCTGTTCTAAATCTTGTTAGTGTTGTTTGATGCTGTCTGAGGTTCAGAGCTCCTCAAAACAAAAGTGGCTTCGTTCTGCTTTAATATGACATCGACTGAAGGAATTGAGTAATATATGACACTAATTGAATAGATAAAAGTCTATATATGAAAAGTGAAATTCGTGTCTTTACACAAGGGAATAAGAAACAACAATGATTCACAGGTGAACTTACAATATAAATGTCTTGCTTTCAGCCACTGTATGGGTCCAGCTTTTGAAACCTTATCCTGGGAAACAAAATACCTAGCACGGACATCACCTACCATCTGTGTGAAATTTTGTCATCCCAAAGATGGCCAGTGGGTCAACCTAGCCTCCTTGTATTTGTTAACAAGCTCAAGGTAATAAGACCAAATATATAGTGTTTGATAACAGCGTTGTTATCATCTTCAGACAAATGTACTGAATGGAAAAAATATCATGGCAGTTTTAAATAGTTACTGTTATCAAGTATTTAAACAAGATAGCAGATAAGAAGATAGTTTTCTAAGTTTACACACTTGATAACAGTAAATATTTAAACATACAGTTAAACCTGTCTATAGCGCCCTATTTTAAAACATTAAAAATGTAAACATTTTACATTAAAAGTGACCTGTCTATAGCATCCTATTTTGGTGAGTCCCAAGAGGGAGCACAATAGACAGATTTAACTGTATATATAAATATTTCTATCTATATTTTGTCCATAGATTTGACCCAGCCACTTTACCAGCAAACAACCTCTATTGTCAGATTGTCAAGATTCCATTAGATCCCGTGTGGATCTCATGGAATAAAGACCGCCCTGGGCTGACAAAGGCCATTAGCCTGAAACCATGGTTTCTAGGTGGATGCTTCTCAGTTTAGAGCTGGTGTTGTGGCTTTGTCACCGACCTGAGGCCGCTAGTTTGCAGCGAAGGTCAATAGATGGAGTCTAGTTTTGACATCTATTTTGATGGGAGAGGTCACCTTTATCTTTATAGATGAATTTCCTCCCAGCAAAATTTTTATCTCTAGGTTATAATAAAAGAAAATAAGACCTAATCCAATAATATATTAGTGTGACGTTTCAGCAACAACATTGTCACCATCATCAGACAAAAGAATAAATGAACTCATGAAACGTCACACACTAATAAATTATTTGGATTAGGTCTTATTTTCTTTTATTATAATCTATAATCCAAAGTGTGCTTTATCGTCTATAGGTTATAGTTGGTGACTTTAGAGCGTGTGGCTCCAGGAATCTGTTCGGGTACCATCAAGAAAGATGGTTGTTTGGCATGTAGAGAGTTCCATAAAGTGAAATATTGTCTCAAAGTTCAATTGCCAATTGAGGTGAAACATATCTCTTGGTCTCTTTATTGTTGTTATCCCAACAACATAAAATGGCACACATGCTCAATGTGGGTTGAAAAAATGTATTTTTAATATATTATCTATCTTTTATGGAAATATATATATAAAAATATTAAAAATTCTTATATATATATAAAAATGTAATATTAACTATTTTGAAAAATAATTGAAGTTAAAAAAGGTTTAAAAATTGAGAACTAAATGTTGTTGAAAATCTACAGCTATGATTGAAGAAATGCAGAAAGATATTGGTATGATTTCCCAAACAAATTTTGGAATTTCTAAATCAGTAAATCAAAGTAAATTAGAGATACCTGAGAGAAAAAAGTCCAAATTTATAAACAAAACTAAAGTTTTTCAATATCCAATTAACGATAAAATTTTATTTTCAAATGATATTGATAACCAAGTTGGAAAAATCAATGTTTACCAATTGATAGAAGGGATTTCAAATAAAAATTCTGAATTGAAGTCCATTGCCTCATCTCAAAGAACTTTTGATAGTTCTTTCTTAAGATTTCTTCATACGATCACTGAAGAACATTCAATACAGAATAGCATATCTGACAACTACTTGAAGAATTGCGAGAGTATTGGAAGTTCCCACAAAACTCTTTCGGGAACGTATGAATCATCATGGTCAAGTTTCTCTACAAAGAGCTCAGTACCAAGATACAGTTGGTCTACCAGTAGAAGCCACACCATCCAAAATCACTCAGAATCAGTTAAAAACAACAAGATTCACAGAAAATCGCCAAGTACCAATAGTAAAAGAAAAAATCCTATCCATCATTGGTTAGTCCTAACAAAAATGTCAACAAGGAAGAAATATTTTAAACGTGAAGTCTGGGATGACATTCCATTAACAGAAGAAACCATGCATCCTGCGGACAAGTGGCCATTGAGGAATGGTCACGCTGATAGTTGCCAGAATTCCAGATTTGAAGAAATAGAGTCGGGGAAAGAAGCTCAGCTGCAGTGGCGCGACCAATGCAGACAACTGGCAGGCCACATCAGCTCAAGTCTCCTCAACTATCTGCTCGGTGAGTGTTCCTTCCTCAAGTCCAAGGGCATCTGCAAGATCCAAGTGTATTATCCTTCCTGGGGCTTCTCTCCAACACCCCTGGAGGTCCCGTACTCCCCTAGTATCTATTAAATCAGTAAACTTCTTAATGTGCTTGGTGAATGGCGTAGGTAAGTCCAGTAGTAATCTCTCTAAGTTCTCACTGTAGGATGATTCATTGATAGATCCAGGGACCTCTGTAATTCCTATGTCATGGTATTTCTCAGTTAAGTCCAGTAGTAATCTCTGTAAGTTCTCACTGTGCTATTCCTGTATAGGATGGTTATTTGATATAAATACAGCCAATAGATTTAGCCTAGCTACTTTGCCAGCTAAACACCTCTTTGGCAGATTGTGAAGATTCCATTGGATCCCTTGTCTTCTTCTTCTTTCTTATCTCCACTCAATCACATTAGGATATCAAGTTGTGACCCTTGATGCTGTCTGTTGGACAACCATCATGACTGGGTGAAGTAGAATGCGTCTGCCTTTGTCATTAAGACTGGGAGTACTACTCAGTGGCAGGCCGACTTAGCTCCAAAAGAAATGGCCGCCTCTGACATGAGGAACAGACGCCATGTGCAGCCGCTCCTAACATGGAGTACAAACGCTGCTCATCCTGTATCCCTGGATTAGGAGCCCTTACAGGGTACTATCAGCCGGGCCAGCTGAACCCAGGTTTTTTAGCGAGCTTGTTACTGTTCCCTCTCCTCCTTTTTCATCCGGGCTTGGGACCGGCAAAGGCGGAGTTGGATCCCTTGTGAATCTCATGGAATAAAGTCCACTCTAGGCTGACGAGGGCCATTAGCCCGAAACCATTGTCTCTAGGTGGACGCTTTTCAGTTTGCCAAAGTGAGTGTTGTGGCTTTGTAACCAACCTGAGGCCGTTAGTTTGCGGCGAAGGTCAATAGATGACGTCTAGTTTTGACATCTATTTCGACGGGAGAGGCAACCTTTATCTTTATAAATACAGGGACATTTGTAATGTCCTATGCTTTGTTGTGAACGGTGTTTGTCCATTAAATCCAGTAATCTCTGTAAGTTGTCATTTTTACCACTGACTCATGCTGTGATCATGTTTCCTCGAGTGCATTTTTACTAGAGAAGAATACTGTAAAATAAAATCAGCCTTTGGGGTGAATTAAATTTTAAAATATGGAAATCTTGCTTCAGCATTGCCATCTGTCTAAAATATAGGTATTTATTAAACTAACTTGGTATATACATGATCCCAGCGGCCTGAGGATACTATTTGGTTTGGAAGATTCCAGAGTACTTGGGAAGAGTGCAGTCTCGTAGTTTTGTCTTTTTGGGCTGTTGCTGTCAGGGTTATCTGCACCGGGGCAGCCTCTGGTACAGAGTGATTGAATGCTGCAGGTCTTCTTCTTTCTTATCTCCACTCAATCATATTAGGGTATCAAGTTGTGACCCTTGATGGTGTCTGTTTGACAACCATCATGGCTGGGTGAATTAGAATGTGTCTGCCTTTGTCATTAAGACTGGGAGCACTACTCAGTGGCAGGCCGACTTAGCTCCAAAAGAAATGACCGCCTCTGACATTAACAGACGCCATGGAATGGAATTACAGACTCATCCTGTATCTCTGGAGCCCTTACAGGGTACTATCAGCCGGGCCAGCTGAGCCCAGGTTTTTAGTGAGCTTGTTATTGTTCCCCCTCCTCCTTTTTCATCAGAGCTTGGGACTGGTAAAGGCGGAATGCTGCAGGTGGAGGTGTAGGGGTGGTGGGAGTAGAGAGAGGTTCAGGGGTCTTCACGCTGTTCCTCTGGCTTGAGGCCTGGGGAATACTTGCCATCCTGAGGGGGCAGTTTATCCTTTTATAGCCCATTCGGTATCACTTGAAGCAACAGAAGCCATACTCCAAATAGGCTAAAGCAGAGCCGCCCTTGGCAGTTTCCATGATATTCTTTAGAAGATCCCTGATCTTTTCCCTTCGTTCATGAAGATAAAGGCCATCTTCAGGTCTAGCTGCCGAAGGTGTTCACAGCAGGGGCGATGGAAACCACTTGGCAATAAGGTTTCAGGGTTCTAATGATGTTTGGGTCCACAATGAGGTATGACAGGCTGATGATGGCTTTAGCTCTGTGTATTGGACAAATTTCTACAAATTATCAAAAACTATTTGGAACCAAATTTTCTACCAATTGAGTCTACCCCATGGTTGTTCAGTTAGTTCATTGTAACCATTATAGTGTTTATAAAGGTATGTTTATATAAACACATATAAAAACATATATAGTCACTCATTTATTAGCTTACTGATTAGATAAAGCCTGATCGAGCCAAGGTTATCAAATTAATATCTAACTTAAGCCAGTATAAGCTATTCTGTAATTCAACACATCGGTCCAGAGCCCGTGTATAAAAGGAGGAGTGGGAGCAGTAACAAGCTAGTCAAAAAACCTGGTTCAGCTGGCCCGGCTGATAGTACCAGGTAAGGGTCCCACCTAGGGTTACAGGAAAATCATCTCTGGCACCAGACAAGGACCTCATAATTCTAATGGTGTAAGAGTTGAAAATGGCAGCGTGTTTTCTTCTTCTTTCTTATCTCCACTCAATCATATTAGGGTATCAAGCTTGACAACCATCATGACTGGGTGAAGTAGAATGCATCTGCCTTTGTCATTAAGGCTGGGAGCACTACTCAGTGGCAGGTCGACTTAGCTCTAAAAGAAATGGCTGCCTCTGACATGAGGAACAGACGCCATGTGCAGCTGCTCCTAACATGGAGTACAAATGCTGCTCATCCTGTATCCCTGTATTAGGAGACCTTACAGGGTACTATCAGCCGGGCCAGCTGAGCCCAGGTTTTTTAGTGAGCTTGTTACTGCTTCCCCTCCTCCTTTTTCATCCGGGCTTGGGTCGGCAAAGGCGGAGTCTGTTCTTCCATGTTAGAAGCGGCTTCAGTGACGTCATCAACATGTTAGAGGCGGTCACCCCATTGGAGCTAAGTCAGAATACTACAGTGCTCCCAATCTATTGTATATTAACAGCATACTACCCACAATGAAGGTTGGGACAAGGAAAAACCACATGTAGAAAGCAGGTTGAGTTTTCCACAAGTTGAGTTAGTTACTTGCTCACAGCTGCTTTTCACATATGTAGACATGTGGTACACTTACAGTAAAAGCAGTCGCCTACTTCTACCCACCATGATTATCATGGCCTGCACCATGTGTACTAGGGATAAGCAGAAAAAAAACTTGCTCACAGATGGGATTGTGTCATTCTGGGTTATTGAGGTGATATTTATTTTTGAAAATTTAATATATCTCAGCACAATTTTTTTTATGAAAAACTTTCTATTATGATGAATAATGAGTGATGAACCCTCCCTACAGTTTTACTGTTTGAATCTTTCAAATAATAACCCAACTGCGCTGGAAGAGTTCACCATTGATGAGCCAGGCGCTACCAATTATTTATAAAATAAATCAAATATGCACTATATATAGATTACACTTTTCTATACAGTTGGCACTCTATATATAACATTTCATGTATCAAAAGTGGCACTTTAAAAAATGACATTAAAACTAATCCATTTGGTCCATCACCCAGTATAAAATGTTATGTAGTGATAAGAAATGGGTCACAACACCAGTTTAGACAAATTCAGACAACCTGTAATACTATAATAAGGCACAATTTGGATTATAGATTACAAACACAAGGTAATAAGACCAAATCCAAATAAATAGTGTGTGACGTTTCAGCGTTGTTACCATCTTCAGACAAAAGTACTTAATGTTATATTCTATAAGTACTGAATATTAAAACATTCTGTAACTTTTGTCTGAAGATGGTAACAACACTGTTACTTCACACACTATTTATTTGGATGTGGTCTTATTACCTTGTGTTTGTAATACTATAGTTTCAGGATATGGGCCTCATCAGTGCAGAGCAGCTTTGATTCCATAACATCCTATGAGAGAAGCTATAAATTGGTCAGATTGGCCAAACATATAGTAAAAAGGATGACAAACTATCTGTGAGGCCAAGATTCCAGAGTAAAGTTGGGTGGACTCCAGTTGCCATGTGTGAGATGTCAAAAACCACATTCCAGTGTGGGGGGAGGACAACGGACAGTCTGGTCACATCTGTGGCAAGTAGAAGATGTGGGGAGTTGTCTCTGAGGCGTGTGGAAGATTCTGTAAGACTGTGCCAGGAGAACCTGATATTGTAGCTACCTACAAGACGGTGTAGTCCAAGCTGGGCATGTATAGTGTGGAGAGGAAGGTTTCACAAGAGTGACATCCACGGCGCCAAGGATTCTTCTGACGGGGTAGTTGAAGGCAAGTTCCACTGATTATACTTTTCCTGTTCAGTGCGACATATAATAAAGCAATAACTTTTTCTGCATCCTTACAAACTCACATGTGTATCTTTGTGCCTTCCTGATTAGACAAAGAACACAAACAGCGTCTAGAGGTATGACATAACAACATACAGTTAAACCTGTCTATAGCACCCCCTCTTGGGAATCACCAAAATAGGGTTCAATAGAGAGGGGGTGCTATAGACAGGTCACTTTTAATGTAAATCGCATCGTACTACGTATTTAAAATCAGGCGCTATAGAGAGGAAGGCGTCTCACTTATTGTACTCCTTCTGCTTAGAGCCACTTATAATAAAAGTGGTAACGTTTGCTGCATCCTTACAAACTCGCGTTTCTTTGTGCCTTCCTAATTAGATAAAGAACACAAACAGCATCTAGAGGTATGACATAACAATATATATAATTTTAAAAACCTATTCAACGCAGATCTTGTCGTAAGTCCACAGGGTATATGCCTAAAAACAATAAAGAAATGTAATTGTTGAGTTTTATAAGGTGTATTCTTTTGTTTATTTTATTTTTTAATTGTATTATTCTGTGCTTGTATATATTGTAATTGACTAATGACCAAATGTCTAAATTTGTATATAAGTGAGTTATTTTAAAATTAAAGTGAGTGAGTAATTAGTTGTTTGTTTATTTGGTTGAGTCATTATCGGCACCATTGGTGTGTTGCCTGGGTAGTTGAATAGAGGTGGTGATTGCAGAAGGCCTTGGTGGTAAGACAACCAGATACAGTCCTCTAAAATTAAACGCCATACGGCTTAAGGACTAGGAAACCTTAACAGTAAGAAAGACAAGGTACTGTGTTGGTTTCCCCAAAAATGACAAACACACAAACAAGTTTTAAATTAAAAATATCTTTAATTATCACACTTCTCTTTAGTATCAAGGGAGGGGGTTTAAATCAAACAACAACAATCTGGGAGGAACCAAAGATAAGGTCACTTGGGAGGAGATACAACATTTACTTCAAAATAATCATGCAGAGAGAACATGATAAAATCCCTCTCAGAGTCTATTACAGTTTCATTAGAAGAGAAAATTACTATAAAGTAATACAATAACAATATAAACAGAAGCAATATGTTTCCTTATTCATACAAAGTACAAGCTTTCAGATATTTATAATCCTTCCACAGACATAGCTGTAAGTTGAACTATAAATGTATATAAGTAGCTATATACCCTCATTCTCTCAACTAGGGGGGTCAGTGGAAGGATGGTCTAAACCATTGGTTTTCGACTGCTACGACCCGGGTTCGATTCCCGCATTGGGCACATTTTTATGTTAAAAAAAAAAAAAAAAATGCTGCAATGGCCCCCGATTCTTACAAAAGTCCAACTCCACCAGCGAGTGCAAATAAATAAACGGGGCTCTGGCACATTTGTAAGTGCAAAGTCGAACTGCTTTTCACATGTGTATACATGTGGTGCACTTACAGTAAAAGCAGTCGCCTACTTCTACCCACCATGGTTATCATGGCCTGTACCATGTGTATTAGGGATAAGAACAAAAAAAAAAAAATCTCAACTTATAGCTATGCCTGTAGAAGGATTATAAAAATATGAAAGCTTGTACTTTGCATGAATAAGGAAACACATTGCTACGGTTTATATTCTTATTTTATTATAGTTTATTATGGTCCATCTATTGACAAATATTTTGTGGTATACTTCGTTATTAAGATTCTAAACCAAAGACTTGAACCATAATTCTCTTTACTAGAGGGGTTTTATCAAGAACTGAGAAATAAAATTACCTGTTCATATCCAAGAAAGAAAATTTGATGTAAGGTTATTTTCACATTGATTTCTCATAACTTCAGACTAACATTTCTCTGTGTTTAAATATCATTGCATGCATAAAATAGACCTTTCTAATAATGCAAATACTGGAAATTAGTTTATAATTCAAATAAAATTAATAATTTTAATATAATATAGAGGTAAAAATATCAAACCTCCACAGGAAAAAGTATATTTTCAAACCTTTTTAATCTCCAGCTTTCAGGTATGAACGCCCTTCTACAGAAGAAAACATAAATTTATTGGACATGAACAGTAAGATATACAGGTATGTTTATAAAGTTCAAACTGTGGTTTTGTCACAAACATCTATTAAACAGATTTTACATTTTGAGACAAACTTAGGAAATTTTTGCTGGGGGAATATGTGTGGACATTTCTCTTGCTTCCATATTCATCAAAACAGTACATTAAAAAAGACCAAATCCAAAAATATAAATAGTGTATAATGTTTCGGTAACAGCGTTGTTACCATCATCAGACAAAAGAATAAATGAGGAAAAAGAGAGAATAAGTTTTATGGGCTACTAACCAAAATGAATGATTATCGAGCCCAAAAATGAATGTAGCAATCAGACAAACCACAATACACTATATCAAAGTACCAAGGTGCTGTATGCAACCAAGGTTGTTCTAAAAAGGTTAGATTCCCCAGGCCAGGGAAGATAAGACAGGTGTTGATTAGATAAGAAGATTGCCAGCCAGTCCTGAACATCTATTGAATTGTATCAAATCCTCCAAAAAAGACCTCTGGGAAAACCCCAGGACTATAATAGAAAAGCTGAGACAACGTAACCTAATGGAGATCATTTAAATGACTTTAGGAATAAGTAACAACAACAACAGATAAGAAGATAAAATAAAACGGGCATAATTCAACAGGTGCTTGGAAAAGATAAATTCTCTTTTTGTAAAAAAATAAAGAAAAAAACACCACAGCATGTTCTTAAAATAGTATTGTCATCAAATGTGTTAACAAGATAGCAGATAAGAAAAAAATAGTTCTCTAAGACAACCTAAAATGAAAATTCTTATCTGCTATCTTGTTTACACAATTGATAACAGTGCTAATTTAAGAACATACTGTGGTAATTTTTCTCATTTATTCTTTTGTCTGATGATGGTAACAACGCTTTTACAGAAACATCACACAATTTATTTGGATACGATCTTATATTCTTGTAGCATTAATCTATAATCCAAATTGTGCTTTATCAAAACAGTGCATTCTTATCAGCTTTGTGCAGAAAGCACATGACACTCATCGTTATAAAGGGGTAACTAAATTACATGACCAAGAGCAGCAGCTTCACACACCCAAGATAGAGAACATTGCTGTGATAGAGATGTATGGAGACATCTGAGACTCTTCATTGGACACAACAACAACAGAAAATTGACCCAGAACAGCAGCTTTACATGCCCAAGATAGAGAACATTGCTGTGATAGAGATGTATGGAGACATCTGAGGATCTTCATTAGACATGACAACAGAAAATTGACATGGACCCAGAGCAGCAGCTTTACACACCCAAGATAGAGGACATTGCGACTGCTGTGATAGAGATGCACAGAGACATCTGAGGCTTTTCATTAGACACAACAACAACAACCTAATTACATATCTATTATATGCAAAATTGATATTTCCATAACAAACTATCATTTTTTTTGGTAAAAAAAAAACTTTATATACATACCCTGCATATGATATATTATCAGAAAAAAATCAAAATTGAAAAGTAGAAAGATTTAACAGGGGGATAGAAAAAACACACAACCTTAATTTCATATAAAAGTTGAAAAAAAAATCAATCACTACTTGTTTCTAGAATTAAAAAAAAAATTATAGAAAATGGCTTTTATAAGATGTCTACAGTTTTAAAAAATACTAAAATTTTGAAATATTGTGCAGCGGCGTCTGTATGAAAGTATTATTTTTACTAATTATTAATTAATTATTCTCTCAAAGAGAAATAAATACGCTCTATAGACAGTTAAACCCCTCCATTGTGGTCTATTTATAACTAGTTATTAAGGTCAATATTGCCATTTCAACTTTTTTTCACTTTAAAAACTTCATTAATATTGTGGCCTTAATCATTACTCATTACAGTAAAACCCCTCTATAGTGAACCCAATGTGACAGAGCTTTTAGTTCACTATAGTCACAGTTTTTTCATTTTTTTCTTTTCTTTTCTAAGTAAGAGGGTAGTTTGTTATTTTTTTTATTATTTTACTTATCCTTTTAGTCTAAATTAGACAAGATCTTGGAGGTCGTGCTCATAAAGAAGTTCAAGAACTCTTCTTGGTTCTCTGTACAGGGATCTCTTGTCATTTCCAATACAATTTAGTATATGTTGGGGAGTGGCCTCTTCGGTTTTGCACCTAGTGCACATGGGGAAGCTTTTGGCTCCCTCTTTATAGACTAGAGGGCGCAGATGACCAGATTTCCATCTGGCCAACTGCGTCGATTCCCTTCTGTTTAGTTAGAGGGTCTGTTTTTGGGGTTTTCTACCTGGTACCAAGAATGATGGAAACTATCTCTATGGTTCCTTATCGGGTTTGTTATTTTAAAAATAGCAAAGTTCATTAAAACGATGGTATTTTCAATGGAATGGAATTGGGAATCACTGTGGGTTTGTTATAAGGGAAGGTTCGTTATATCTAGGGTTCATATTAGCGGAGTTTTACTGTATCATTATTAGTGTCCATGTTGTCATTTCAACTTTAGTTTTTCACATTAAAAACTTCATTAATAAAAGTCTTTCATCTTATTCCATTTGAAGAAGTGTTAATAGAGGGGTTTTATTGAAGATAAATTTTGAGAGAAAGCCAATATAATTATAAAATACTATGAATTAATAGAGAGTGAGATAATTTCATTTTTTTGAGAAAATATAATTGAAATTTTTTAAAAGTTTTATTATCAAAAAATTTCTCTCTATAAGAACCTTGTTATATCATTGCATAGAAGATGTTATCAAACAGTCGGATGTTTTATAAAAGTTGTTTCTAGGAAAATAAATTGTTTAAATAAAAAGATGCAGTAGAAACTTCCGTGTGGTTTATTGGAAACTCCTGGAAATGGCTGTTTGTAGGATTACACTGATTGGCCAATTAACTCAGGGGAGATACACTCAGCCAATCACACGGAAGACTCTACTGTAGATAACAAGGTTCTTATAATAAAATATTCATAGATTTTTAATTGTTGTCCTAACCATTTTGCTACAAGGCATATTTTGGTGAAAGTCTATTGTTGAAGGGAGTCGGTGGAAGGATGGTCTAAACTGTTGGTTTTCGACCGCTACGACCCGGGTTCAATTCCCGTATTAGGCAATTTTTTCTTATTAAAAAAAAAAAAGCTCCAATGGCCCCCCTGATTCTGGCAAAAATTCAATCCCACCAGCGAGTGTAAGTAACCAAACAGAGCTCTGGCACATTTGTAAGTGCAAAGTTGAACTGCTTTTCACATGTGTAGACATGTGGTGTATTTATAGTAAAAGCAATTGCCTACTTCTACCCACCATGATTATCATGGCCTGTACCATGTGTACTGAGGAATAAGCAAAAAAAAAGGTCTATTGTTTACTATTAGACGTAAACAATAGAAACAATTTCCGATTGGGGGTGAGAAGTCTGAACACACCGGTCCCCCCTGGACCCTTGGAATATTTGACCAAATTCTGGTCCAAAGTGACTAACGTGGTAACGGCACCTATTTTCCAATGAAGAAGGACACAACAACAAAAATAGACCTTCATCAACATATGCCTTGGCAAAATAGTTAGAACAACAATTTAAAAAAATCTACCAATATTTTAATAATATTATAAACACAAGGTAATAAGACCAAATCCAAATAAATAGTGTTTGACGTTTCAGTAACAGTGTTGTTACTATCTTCAGACAAAAGTACTGAATGAGGAATTTTACCATGTTTTAAATAGTTACTGTTATCAAGTGTGTATCTTCTTATCTGTTATCTTGTTTATACACTTGATAACAGTAACTATTTAAAACATGCTGTGGTAAAATTTCTCATTCAGTACTTTTTCTGAAGATGGTAACTACACTGTTACTGAAACGTCAAACACTATTTATTTATTCAGTTTAGGTCTTATTACCTTGTGTTTATAATCTATAATCCAAATTGTGTCTTATCATTCAATGAAAATTATTAATTTTTATGAATTTAAGGTTCTACAATGGTTATATGAGGAGAAGAAATTTATTTATACAAATCTCTAAGGCATAATTATAAAGAAGCGTTTTTTGGGTTTTTTAAATTTATTATTATTTATTGAGAGAGAGTTAAACTTATCGCAACCAACACACTCGGTTCAAAAGAGAAAAACACCAAAAAAAAAAAAAGGCACATTGAAAAAAAAAAAGCAAAGAATTTTTTAAATATAAAAATTATTATATAGATGAGAAGAAAGGGAAAAAAAGATGTATATTTTGAAGAAAGCAATTTCTATTTTTTGATATGTTTTGTGTTAGAGAGAGAAAAATTGAAACAAAAAGAGATTGGAAAATAAAATGATAATATCATTAAAATAGATTTACAAAGGCAGACACATTCTACTTCACCCAGTCATGATGGTTATCCAGTCTCAAGGTTTACAAGCTTGATACTCTAATATGATTGAGTGGAGATATGAAGAAGAGATTTGAACATTCCCAGATATTATTCAATCAAGTTTACTTCAAATGAGATTTTTTATCATTTAGAATACAGATTGGATAAAAAAAACAACAGAATAAAGATTAGTTAAGAAACAAAAAACAACAACAATACAGAGTGTAAAAGTTGTACTGCTTTTACATGTGTAGATATATGGTGTACATACAGTAAAAGCAATCGCCAACTTCCACCCACCATGATTATCATGGCCTGTACCATATGTACTAGAGATAATATAAAAAAAAAAAAACAGAATACAGATCAATTAAAAGACTATCAAGATTCTATCATTACAAATATCAAATTGTTGGTAGAAGTTTGATTGGTGTGTGAAACTTTCATGTCTTAAAGTTTCTATTTGCTATGTCAGAAAGGAGTCTGACATAATAATTTTAAGAAAAAACATCTTCTGATTGTGTAAATGAACTTTGCTGGTAGTTTTCCCCATTTGTTGGAATCAACAGATTGGAATCAACTGATTGTTGTTTTTATAATATTTTCCAGAGTATTGGCTAAATATCTTCAGAGGAATTCCCCTGAAGAGAGTGAACACAAGTCATTGAAACGTTGAGATTTAAATAAACTATTGGTTGATGTATTTTTTCCAAACTAACTACCAACCAACAAATGAACTTCAATCAAGGATCACAGTTGATGGTAGAAGCCATCAGCAACTATCAGTTGTATAATCAGGAGATGCCTTTTTTCTTAATTTATACACACAGATCCCAATACAATTTACCGTTTGTACTATTTTTAAAACAATATACAGTAAAACCCCTCTATAGTGAACCCCAATGGGACAGAGCTTTTGGTTCACTATAGCCACGGTTCACTATAGCCACGGTTTGGCTATTTTTTTTTACTTTTCAAAATTTTTAGACCGTATAATTAAAAAACAGCCATACACACAAGAAGAGGCTGCCTCTTAATAGTGGTCACTTTATTTTAATTCCCTTAATTGACTAATTTCCTTATATTAATACTGAATAATAATAGAAATCATTAGATAATAGGTTCTTCTTATGATTAACATACATGTACCTCTATGTCTAAGTTAAAAATCAAGACAAATCCTAGGCAAAGTTTTATTAAATATATATTCAAAGATATGAAATGATTTTAAAACATCATTATCACATATTATATAATACAATTTTTACTTGAAAAAATGGCTCTAATACCTTGTAGTTTCAAAGCATTCTTCCAAGCATTGCACCATTCAAATAAAGTTAGTGTTTTTCTTCCATTTCATGTTTCCCCATATTCTTCTAGGTCTAGATTTCGTTTTTTTTTTAACCTGCCATGCAAAACATTGCTGACTTTAAAATAACCATAGTTAATGGCATAAAAATAATTTTTGTTTCATCAAGGGACCGTTTATTTGGACTTTTTTTTTAGCCCTAAAACGTACGATCGCGGCAAAAGTTGAAGTTGATTCCTCTTTGTAACAATTTTTAATAACTTTATATTTTATCTTTTATAATAGAAAAGTTATATTCTCTTATTTTAATATGTTCTTAACATTTTGCCTATGTTGTTTCACTTTGAAAGTTCTGAAAATGGCCTTTTTTTTTTTTATGAAATAATGCTTTTGTTTTTAAAATGCCTTTGTTTTCTTCATTTTGGAAGCCATTTGCATTTTTTATATTTCAAATTTAATGGATGCAAAGATATTCTAATTAATAAAAAGTATAATGTGTAAAAATTTATACAACATACAGCAAAAATAAAGTGCAAAAATCAAACAAACAATGCCGCTAAATTTATTGTTTTGAAATCGCGATCCGCGAGCTTTAAACATGCTCAAAATTTTGTTTTTTAAATTTTTTTTTTAATTACAATTCTAAGTTCGTTATAAGCATAGTATTTTTAATAGATTTTATCATTTCGGGACCCGAAATAGGTTCGTTATAGAGGTAGTTCGTTATTCTAAAAATCGCAAATTTCGTTATAACGATGGTATTTTCAATGGAATGGAATTGGGAATCGGCGTGGGTTCGTTATAAGGGAAGGTTCGTTATATCCAGGGTTCGTTATAGCGGGGTTTTACTGTATATGTTATTTACAATTTTATTTGCTCCCCCTCCCAAAAAAGGAAACAGACCTATCTTGTCAAAATAGATGTAAAACCTATACATTATCTACTGACCATCTAACAGATTGTGACAAAGTCTCAACACCAGCTTTGGGAAACTTCAGGATACCATGGCTCGGTTCTCCTCAGTCAAGATTTTTCAAGATCATGGAATTCAACACAAGAACTTGTGAAATCTATATTCATCAAAGAGGCATTATTTAGAAGTGACTGGGCTAAAATCTAGTAAAATTTTTTACATGGGCAATTGTTTTTCAGAAAAGGAGATACCCGGTTTATAAAAATCTACACCGTGCATCCTAGCAGACTCGGATAGGTGACAACTCCTCCTTTGCCGGTCTCAAGCCGGGATGAAAAAGGAGGAAGGGGAGCAGTAACAAGCTCGCTAAAAATATCTGGGCTTGGCTGATAGTAACCTGTCAGTGTTCCTGATCCAGAGATACAGGATGAGTAGCGTTTGTACTCCATGTTAGGAGCAGCTGCACATGGCGTTTGTTCCTCATATCAGAGGAGGCCATTTCTTTTGGAGCTAAGTCGGCCTGCCACTGAGTAGTGCTCCCAGTCTTAATGACAAAGGCATTCTACTTCACCCAGTCATGATGATTGTGAAACTCTGAAAGCTTGATACCCTAATAAGATTGAATGGAGATAGGAAGAAAGAAGAGGTAGGTGACATCAGCTTTGAAGAATTTGTGATTCTTGTCGCTAAGTGAAGCCTGCCTTAGACAGATGAGAGCCATATCCTAAAACCACGGTCTCCAGGTGAAAATTTGTTGGTATAGTGACAATTCACTTAGCTGCTGGCAATAGATGACACAGTTTTTCATTTATTTTGACCAAAAGAGGTGTCTTTCCTTTGAAATTCACTGTTTCCCAGTAAAATTTGCAACTCAATTCTTTTAATGATGCTTAGGCTAGTCTTTGTTGCCCTTATCAAGGATTCCTTTAGCTTTAAAGACAATAGTATATATATATACTGTGAGATTTTGCCATATATTAATTACTGAACTTCAAGTATAATGATCACAATATATAAGATTTTTAATAGATTATTGTCTGTGTGAATTCAATTATAAAGTGTACACCAACATTGATTTTTAAAACTTGTAAAATTTTGAAAATCCTTAAAACTATAGTTTATATATTTTACATTTAAACAATGGTTCTTATGCTTTAAAAATTTCTTTGCTACAATTTTTTTAAAAAATATATATATTTTTCAAATTACGAAACAAAAAACTTCAATATTTTGATTAGTTTGAAAATATAAATGTTTAGAATGTTGAACACTTCAAAAATTTTTTTCTCATCATAACTCTGTGTGTAATCAATGAAAATAAATTTTAAAAATTTTGACCAAATGACCAACACAATCATTCAATCACAGGGAGATAAATTTAATGAACAAAAAAAATGAATGTAAAATTGAAAGAAATACAAAAAGAGAGAATAAGATATTCTAAAACAAAAACTTTTTTAAATAGGTAAACATTAAAAAAAAAAAAAAAACTTAAATTTATGAATCAAAATAAATATTTAAAAAAGAAAAAAAAAAACAATCCAACTAGATTTGAGCAATATCCAAAAAAATTGCTTTCTTCAAAATATATATACTTTTTTTATAGCTAGATATTTTTCTTTTTAAAAAAATAAAAGGTTTTGTACTTTTCTGTAATTTTAATCCTAGATGATGGCAGTGGTACCAGGCTTAAAATTTTTCATCACAATTTATTTTTAACAGAATTATTCTTCTAGAAAAATAATCATACATAATAAATTACTTATAATCTATAATCAGGCATGTAAAAAAAAGAAAGAAATATATTTCAATATTATTTAAATGTCATAAATTTCATTTTTTTTTAAAATCACAGATGCCTTAAATCAAATAACAATATTTTAAAATTTCCTCAATATATATATTAATTTTCTAATAGTTATTTTACTTTTTAAAAATTATTCAGATTAATAAAAATCTATAAAATTACCCATTTAAAGGGAATGTTAAAATTGAAAAAAAAAAATCACAGATGAAAAAAATCGATAAAAATCAAAATGGCCACACTGCCAATCTAGGATAGTTATTTTATACTTAGCAGACATCACATGATATAAATTTCTGTATATAAACTATACATATAAATATAATGGTTAAAAAATAACTCTATGTTCTCTGCTCTTATGTGTGTTATATATATTTAAAATTACATGTGAAAGAGAAGGAAGGATAGTAAAATGTTGATATCTTCTAGTCAACTTTGTTACTGCCATCTATTGGAATAAACTGTCTTTTATTTCACTATATTGCGGCATTTACTTTTATATATGATCTAAAGCTCTCCTCTATTTCAAGAAGTTGAGAAAACACAGCATTAAAAGGGTAGAAGAGCTTGTGACTCGTGGACCACGGGCAGAGATAGAATAAACATATCTTTCTTGCAAGTCATTTAAAACTCAACGTTTATTTTTGGAGAGTTCAGCTTCTTGAAGCTTTACAAGGCGAGTTTCTCAGTGTTATTTTCTACGCAACAATATACACTTTCATACACCCCCTTGACCATCGCTACTGGAGCTGCAGTCGTATCAGGCCCCTCATCATCGAAGCCTTCAGTGTCCTTGGGCGACCCCCTGACTTGCGGGCCTGGATTTTCGAGTCTGGCCTCGAAGATGACAACCTGGCATCGGCCAAATCCATCATCTACCGGTACTTCGTACAGGTTGGGCTGACCACCCGCTCATTGTCTTGGAAAGAGGGCTCACTCGCTGGGGCACATCCCCCGCATGATCATCTATCTTTTAGTTTTATTTCCATTTTTAATGTAAATTATTGACAAGAAGTCAATAAAATTAGTTTCAATTGACAAAATACACTTTCATTAACTCCCTGTTCACTAGAGAAGAAGGAATACAAGTTGGGAAGAAGAGATTCTTTTATAAGAGAACAATGGTACAAGCTCTCGGAATGACTCACTCCTATGTCATCATAGAAGGACATCTTGTCTGAAAGCTTGTACATTGATCCTTTTATATAAAAAATGTCTTCTTCCCCAACTTGTGTTTCTTCTTCACTTTCATTGCTTATTTCGCCATGTTTGATAAAATGAGGGAACAAGTGCTCAACTCCACAGACAACGGCTCCCCCTCCCCTCTAAATTGCTTTTTCTCCTCCACTCATGTACATATATAACCTTTTAGGGGAATCCCTTGTAAGACAATAGTGTCTAAATAAAGGTTTTTGTTGTTGTTGTTGATTATTTTGCCATTGCTTGTCTCAAGCCATGATGGAAACAGAAGTTGGAAGAGGGTAGAAGTAACAAGCCCACTAGCCTGGCTGATAGTACCCATTGTAAGGGCTCCATGGACACTGAATATGCAAGGTCGATACTTCATGGTGTTCCTCAAGTCAGATTTTATATTGGAGCTAAGTTGGTGGCCTGCTACTTGAGGAATGCTCCCTGCCTTAATGACTGAACACATTTTCTCAATCATTACGGCTGCCATTAAATATATTGATAGAATTCAAAAACATTAGAAGTGAATAGGTTTAAAGATTCCATTTAACTTCCACTAAAGGTTGCAAGTTGATTATTTAGCGAATAGAGGAGATTTTCCCAGCTAATTTTATATATATATATATACAGTAGAACCTCCCTGTAAAAGACATCTAATTGCAGAGCCAAAGTGTCTTTTAGGAAGAGATGTCCTTTTACAGGAGAGTGTCAAAATAGAAAAAAAAAAAAAGGTAATTTAGTAAATGAAAACTGTCCTTTATAGAGAGGTGTCCTCTCGTGGAGGTTCTACTGTATTGGGTAAATATAATCAACGTGTTAGTGAGTTATTTATTCTGATAGATGGCAGCGAAGTATCAAAGTTACTACTTAGAAGATGTTCAACATTTCACAAGCTGTGAGATAAGGATAAAAATAATGACAATAGAATCTCCATTTAAAAAAAGAGACCATTTCTCCTAGAGAATATATTCTTGGCCTTTTCTTCAGATGGTGGTGGGTTGTTTAACAGAGGTTATTTTTGTTGAAGTTGTACACAAAATGGTCTCTTTAGGGAAGTGATGGCCAGATAGAGACTCTCATTGTAAATAGCTAGATCTAATATAAAAAAAAAACCAATATCTATTCTAAAACCAGTATACAGAACAACAAACAAGTTCCTTATAATTTATCTCTAATATATATATATATAGAATTTGATATATAGATTTATTTATAAACAAAAATATAGACTTTTTATCTCTGTTTAATAAATAGATTTATCTTTGAACAATTATAATTTGAAGGAAGAAAAAAAAACAAATAAATAATACAATTTGAAAAAAAAATTGCATCACTCAGCTACTTTAAATTTATTTCTTCATATAAAAATATAGGCTCTCTAAATGTGCGAGCAAGAAAGAGAGAGAGATTTACCTCATAAACAACAGCAAAAACTTGGTCAAATGACAATAAATATATATTAAATCCACTCATAGATGGGGAAGGAGGAAATATCTTAATATAAGTACACCCAAACACAAATAGGAGATATATTTTGGGTTAAAGAGGAAGGGGAGGTTAGAAGGAATTACAGTTCAAACCACTCTAAGATAGTCTCATCATTAAAATCATCATTAGTTCTCTAATAAACAATAGTTTTAACACAAATGGAAACCTTTTTGTTGAACCTTTTTCCCGTTAGATATACTTGCCAGCTGTTAGGGTATCAATAGAATTGCCTCAGTACATCTTTTTTTCAAACAATTTATCCAATAATAAAAGTCAGCATTGATACAGCACAATTTGGATTATAGTTACAAGTAAATATAGACCTAACCCAAATAAATTAATAATGTGTGATGTATTCTTTTGTCTGATGGTAACAACGCTGAAACGTCACACACTATTAATTTATTAGGTCTTATTTTCTTATATAGCTAAAAGTCAGAGCATATTAACAAAAGTCGAATCCTTTTATATTTACCAATTAGATACCACAATACTTACAACCCTGGAGATACTGTTAAATACAGTTAAAATCTATGGCTGAGTAAACCAGGAAAAAAAGACTTCAATCAAACATGATATCTAAAAATAATGGTTGACATTTGAACACTCAGTATCAGATCAACAAGGGAAAAAGGTAATCTCACTAATAAGATTTCAAACTTCAGCAAAGACCATAATAGAGGGGTTTGACTGTAAGAAAAGAAGAAAGCAATACTGTAAAAACAGCCAATTTTTCTTTACACTAATATTTACATAAGTGTTTTTTTTAAAGGAGGAAGATATAGAATTAAGAAGAAAGATAAAGTAAAAAGGAGATAAAGTTTTTTTGTTTAAGAGTTCATAAATGAAGCACCTTTGTCACATATATATAATTCACATTTTTTTAAAATTCACACAATGGTCTTCTTAAATAGTCTCTTAAAAAAAAAAAAATGATTCTGAGGAAGGTTTAAAAGGCTTCTCTTTGGTGACGGGTGAATTGGGAAAGTTAAAATTGGGAAAAAGATTGATGATGGCGTCTTCAAACACTCAAACATCCCCAAAATGTTAGTTGCAACACTCAATAATAATACACCTACAAAAAAGAAAAAAAAAAAGCTTTAAAAATGTAATTTAAACAAACACATACAGTAGAACCTCTCTCTAAAAAACACCCAATCACAGAGTGTTCTTTAGAGAGAGGTGTCCTCTTACTAGAGATTTGATAATTAGTAAAAAAAAAAAAGAGGTAATTTTGGAAAGGGGGGTTCTACTGTATTCTCTATAGAATGGGGAGTATTCCGAAATGAAAAAAAAAAAAGAGTTCTTGGCAAAAGTTGGGAATTCCAAGTCAAAATAGTTAAAGAGGAAGCGCTACTTGAAACAGAACTAACCCTGGAGGTAAATCAGCTAGTGTTGTTGTATTGTTACTGTGATTCTAGGATATCTCTATATTCTTTGCCTTATCAAAGATATGCCTTTTATATATTGGGTTTAAATACTTTTTAAAAAATTGTGCGACAGAATTTTTTAAAATTTGTTAATACAGAGCGTTGTGATGTGTCCTAGCTAATTCCTCAGTATTATAGCCTGCTAGGATAAAATATCTCTATACAGGGTGGGCAGGGGGGGAATCAGAGAATGTAGTGTTGAGAGTGAACCGAAGGAAGCCTTTCAAACCCTCCCCAGTCAACAACTGGGTGTATTTACAACAGATGGCCGTTGGGGATGGGCGGGGCTTGGAGGAAGAGTTCCAGCCAATGGGGAGAGTGGGGGCTGACACGCCCCCCCCACTGCCACCCCTCCCCGGGAATGATGGGGTGGGATAGGCCGTCCCCTACGGTGGCTTTCTCTCCTGCACCAAGTCACAGCACACACTGTGGGTGAAGCCAGATATGAAACATACTCTAAAATATTATGTAAAATGTACCAATTTTACATTATTACAACAAAGTTTCAGAGGATATCAATTCATGTACAAAGAGGCATTACTCCTTTTAATTATGCATAAGAACGAAGGCACTGTGACTTTTAATATTTGCTTTTGACTCTTAATTTACACAAGGTAATAAGACCAAGTTACCGAAATGTCACACACTATTTTTTTGGATTTGGTCTTATTACCTTGTGTTTATAATCTATAATCCAAATTGTGCCTTATCATGAATCTTAATTTTTTAAAAATTCAGTTACTTTTTGATCATATCTTATATATATATATATATAATGTGAAAAAACAATAAAAAATATAAAAAGAGTCAGGTGTTGATATTAAAAACAAAAAAGGCATATCCTGACCTGACTCACATGAGTTTTTTAGATGGCAGAGCGTCATCTTGTGGAACAAAAATAAACTAAATGTTTATTCAACTTGTTCCGTGATATTTGGTCAACTCAATTTCTTGATAAATCACGAAAGCACCACGCTGACGAGGGCCAACAGCCTGAAACACATTCGTGGTTGACTTTTCTTGATTTATCAAGTAATTGGGTTGGCCAAATATCATGGAACAAGTTGAATAAACATTTAGTTTATTTTTGTTCCACTACATGGCGCTCTGCTATCTAAAACAACTTATGTGAGTCTGGTCAGGATATGCTTTTTTTATTTTTAATATATACCAGACGGGTGACCCGGGCTTTGCCCCGGGATTGACCCATGTGCATATCTACCTGAGTGATATATATTTGGATAAGATTTTTTTTAAATAATTGTTTGTTATTAGCATTATCTATTTGTTTGCATCAGCATAATTTAATCTAATCTTTGATAGAGGGCGATGTTCGTGAGCTAAGTAGAATAATTTGAATATATAGTTTTAATAATTGATTTATATATTTTTTAAAATAGCCTATCGTCTTCCTCGTATTTTTTTTACCTATGTATGGAAATTTTGGTTTGA
>CP092883.1:51270384-51346544 GCA_030710605.1 Cordylochernes scorpioides | reverse complement strand
ATCTAGTGTATCTCTACATCTTTTCTTATTGGATATAACACAAGGTAATAAGACCAAATCCAAATAAATTGTGTGGGATGTTTCAGTAACCGTGTTGTTACTGTTGTAATATGTTAAATAACCTATAATAATGTTATGTAGTGTATTTATTATTGACTATGTAAAATCATGGCATTTGTCAATTGTTTTAACTTTATGTGAAATATTTCCTCTTTAAACACTATGTAAACTATTTCCTTTTTAACCTCTATGTTTCTATTTTGTATAAAAGGAGATTACTAGATGAAATAAACATTCAACTTGTAAAGTCTTATTCTGATAACACTTAACTATTATAACAGTTATCAGACATATGTGCTGAATGTCCAAATAAAAAAATAGCATGTGTCCTTTCTGTCAGCTTCCCGGCTGATAGTACCCTGTAATCCAGGGATACAGGATGAGCAGCGTTTGTACACCATGTTAGGAGCGGCTGTACATGGTGTCTGTTCCTCATGTCAGAGGTGGCCATTTGGAGCTAAGTCGGCCTGTCACTGAGTAGTGCTTCCCGTCTTGATGACAAAGGCAGACATATTCTACTTAACACAGTCATGATGGTTGTCAAACAAGCTTGATACCCTAATATGATTGAGTGGAGATAAGAAAGAAGAAGACTATTATCAGACATATGTGCTGAATGTACAAATAAAAAAAATAGCATGTGTCCTTTCTGTAACAACGCTGTTACTGAAACATCACACACTATTCAGTTATTTAGACATTCAGTACTTTTGTCTGATGATGGTAACAATTTTGTTGCCGGGGTGTCAGTAGAAGGTTGGTCTAAACTGTTGGTTTTCGACTGCCTCGACCCGGGTTCAATTCTCGCATTGGGCACTTTTTCTTATTAAAAAAAAATGCTCCAATGGCTCCCGATTTTTGCAAAAATCCAACCCCACCAGGGAGTGCAAGTAACAAAACGGGGCTCTGGCACATTTGTAAACAAAGTCGAACTGCTTTTTACATGTGTAGACATGTGCTGAACTTACAGTAAAAGCAGTCGCCTACTTCTACCCACCATAATTATCATGCCCTGTACCATGTGTACTTGGGATAAGCAAAAAAAAAACTTTATTGCTAAAAGGTCACACACTATTTATTGATTTGGATTTATTACCTTGTGTAAATAATAAAGTACTTTAATTTTCTAGATAACCACAGAGTCAAGAACAATATATTTGTATTCTACAGAATGGGGGTGTTGTTACAACTCCACAGGGCCATAAATTCCAGCAGGTGTCTGAGGTCAACAGGGAAGTTTGTGGCCTGGCTATAAATTGGAACACTTCCTTATTGCAATACTTCAGCCTGGCCTTTCATATCTAAGTATTGGTTGCTTCTTCTCATCCTCGTGACAGGATTCTCTTTATAGTGGAACCTCTCTTTATATATTCTCACTCCTTGATAAGACACAATTTGGATTATAGATTATAAACACAAGGTAATAATAAGACCTAATAAATAAATAGTGTGTGATGTTTCAGTAACAGCGTTGTTACCATCTTCAGACAAAAGTACTTAATATATATTCTATAAGTACTGAATATTATAAGATTCTGTAACTTTTGTCTGAAGATGGTAACAACGCTGTTACCGAAACGTCACACACTATTTATTTGGATTTGGTCTTATTAACTTGAATCTCACTCCTTGTTAGAACTTCATTTTTTGGGGGTCAGTGGAAGGGTGGTCTAAACCGTTGGTTTTTGACTGCTACGACCTGGGATCGAATTTAAAATTTTGTTCTAACTAAAAAAAAAAAAAAGATGTGCCAATGGGCCCCCGATTCTTGCAAAAGTCCAATCCCACCAGCGAGTGCAAATAATCAAACGGAACTCTGACACATTTGTAAGTGCAAAAGTTGAACTGCTTTTCACATGTGTAGACATGTGGTGCACTTAGAGTAAATGCAGTTGCTAACTACCCACCATGATTATCATGGCCTGTACCCCACCTGTACTTGAGATAAAAAAAAAAAATCATTCTTTTATAAAGTATCCCATTATATCAACCTGGGGCTATATATACTCTATAACAAAAAAATCGATGCACAAAGAAGCAGTTTTCCGATTTATATGAAAATATGTATACAAAGAGGTTTCGACCAAACATGCAAATGATTGAAATTTGGTGGCCGATTTATGCAAAGCAAGAGCTCCAGCGCATCTGAACTGCGCATCCAGCACGAGCATTCTAGCTCAATATTTGGCGCGGCACGAGCTGATTTTCAGAATTTCCGTTTAATATTTTAGCAGTACGCCTATTTCTACTGTATCAATGCCTCGCCAAAAGATTCGTGCTCATTACGAACATATGTCAGAGTTTGAAACTGGTCGTGCCATTGGATTGAAAGAGGCTGGTTGGTCTAATCGACTAATCGCGTGACATCTGTGTCGAAGTGATGCAGCTATTAGGCGATGTTGGCAAAATGGGTCAACAACGGAAGAATGCAACGTCAGGACGGCAGCGGTCGACCAAGGGCAACAACAGAACGGGAGGACAGAGCAATTGTCAGAATGGCTGTCGCAGCACCGGAATCCACGTTATCTACCATCCAACGTGTGACCGGCACACAAGTGTCCAAAATGAGCATCAACAGACGACTGAGAGAGCGGAATCTAAGAGCTCGCCGACCGTTACGTTGCCTACCCCTCACACCCGTGCACCGACAAGTCCGACTACAGTGGTGTCGGGAGCGATCAACTTGGAACTGCGCTGACTGGGGACGTATAGTCTTTAGTGACGAGTCCCGTTTCTTACTGTGTCCTGACGACCGTCGCAAACGTGTCTGGAGATGTCCTGGGCAGCGTGTGGATCCTGGCCTTACTGTCGAACACCACACAGGTCCACAACAGGGCGTTATGGTCTGGGGTCCCATTTCATTTGATAGCAGGACCCCATTGATAGTCATTCCTGGCACCCTGACAGCACAACGGTACGTAGATGACATTCTGCGGCCTGTTTTGTTGCCGTTCCTCTCACATCACCCCGGGCTTACTTTTCAACAAGATAATGCCCGGCCTCACACGGCACGTGTTACTATGGATTGTCTTCAATCTTGCTGAACTCTTCCGTGGCCAGCAAGGTCGCCTGATCTCTCGCCCATAGAGCACATCTGGGACGTGATGGGAAGGCGATTGCAACCATTCCAGAATGTTGACTATTTAGCCCGACAGTTGGAGACAATTTGGCAAGAAATCCCGCAGCACACCATCCGGAATCTTTATCAGTCCATGACACGCAGGGGGGCAGCCTGCATCCAGGCCAGTGGGGGTCCAACGACATATTGACATTCTCAATTTGTCACGATCAAACTCTGAAATAAAACAATTAATTGTTCTGAAATTTTTATCGTTTTTTACCCTATACATGCTCTTTACATACACCAATTTTTGTCCTAATCTGACAACTCCTTCTTGGTGCGTCGATTTTTTTGTTATACAGTGTATAATAACATGGGCTTATAACAACATCAACATTCCAAGTGTCGGTAACTGTATGGAGATCAGAAATGTCATTTCTTCCTCAAGTAAGACAACTTTCCATGATGCCACTCATATTGGCTGATACTATATATCAAGTGTTGTCAAAGTTGTCTCTTTAAGATGAGTTACCAAGTCAATGAAGAGCTTCATCTGACCTATATGTTCCTCTACTAGCTGAGCTGTCAGTTCTGATTAAGGCTACCAAACCTTGTCCTATTGTCTTTATGTCCAATACAAGCCATGATGATTGTGGTTGATAGTGGGGTGATGTAATCTGGATTACACAAGGTGTGCTGGAAGATTCTTTACAATCAACTGGAAAAATAGACAACAACGCTATTACCAAAATGTCACTCCCCATTTATTTAGATTTGGTCTTATTACCTTGTGTTTATAATCTATAATTATGCCTTATCATGATCAACAAAGAAGTTTGAAAAAGGTTTAATGGAGACTATTGATTTTTAAATGTAGTGATTAATTGGAAATATGCAAGAGGCTTTCTTTGAGGAGCATCAGGAGACGGTCCATGTCTTGGAGGGCTCTATCTTGGAGAATAAAGGGATCAAGGAAGGATTATTGGTGTTCAATAATCTCAAAGAATTCTCTAGAGATAGGTAGAAGAGAATTTGTAAGAACAGAAGATAAAATGGTGTTCGAAGATTCAATTTCTTGTAAGCCCACCACATATCTTGAGTTTACACATATACAAGATGGCGGCTAGGTCATGCAACTATAGGATGAGTTTTCTTCAAATGAAAGACACTTCGGCCAGTAAATCTTTTTATTGTCTCGATGTTTCGACAAAAATCTTTTGCTCTCGTCAGGACCAAACAAAAATTAAAACATTAGGCAAAGCGTACAAGACCAAACTGTCACAAGTTATTTATATGTGTGAAGTTTTGGTAACAGAATTGTCACCATCCTTTCACAAAAGTGTTCACACTTCACCCAAAGTGATAAAGCACAATTTGTATTATAGATTTTTGTTCGCTCCTGACGAGGACAAAAGATTTTTGTCAAGATAATAAAAAGATTTACTGGCCGAAGTGTCTTTCATTTGAAGAAATATGAATGCCGGCCAGGCAGCCTTTATCTTTACAATATAGGATGAGTTGTTACTTCATTTTAAATCTTTATTTGAACCCAGTCATATTGAATGTAAGGGACAGTTTAGATCTTCATACAATCCTCTACCCTTCAATCAAGAAGTGAAATTCTATATTACCTGTTTTTTTTTTTTTTAATTATTAAAAGCACTTTCCTAATGAAATGAGAAAAATAAGTTGGGAATATTTTTGTTAGGATCACAAGGCAACAAGACCAAACTGTCTAAGTTATTTATGTGTGTGATGTTTTGGTAACAGTATTATCACCATCCTTTGACAAAAGGTACAAAAGTGTTACATTGCACCTCAAGTGTTATAATAATTTCAATTCCTGATTATAGATGGCAGGATAAAAAAACTATATATTTAATTGAATGTACAGTAGAACCTCCCTTTAAAGGACAACACCTAATTGCAGAGCCAAAGTATCTTTTAGGGAGAAGTATCCTCTTACCGGAGAGTTGCAAAATAGTAAAAATGGTAATTTTTGCAAATGAAAACTGTCCTTTATAGAGAGGTGTCCGCTAAAGGGAGGTTCTACTGTACTGTATTCGCAGTATATACTGTGTGAGGGGTATACTTGTAGAATAAGGAAGCATTCACCTCTTGTGCAATAATCTTTCTTAGCTCCTCTCATTGATCTGTGGATCTTGAGCTTCATCTTCTTCTTTCTTTTCTTCATCATGATTGGGTGAAGTAGAATGCATCTGCCTTTGTCATTAAGACTGGGAGCACTACTCAGTGGCAGGCCGACTTAGCTTCAAAAGAAATGACCGCCTCTGACATAAGGAACAGTCGCCATGTGCAGCCGCTCCTAACATGGAATAAAGATACTGCTCATCCTGTATCCCTGGATCAGGAGTCCTCACAGGGTGCTATCAGCCAGGCCAGCTGAGCCCAGGTTTTTAGTGAGCTTGTTACTGCTTCCCCTCCTCCTTTTTCATCTGGGCTTGGGACCGGCAAAGGTGGAGCTTCATGATTGAAGGAAGTGAAACTCAGATGTTGTTAGGATTGGGATCAGGCTAACTTAGCTCCAATAGGAAATGTCCACCACCTCTGACCTGAGGAACAGAGACTCCTAACTTGGAATACAGATTACCCTGTGTTCTAGGAGACCTTGCAGAGCAGTATCAATTGAAACCAGGGTTTTTTTTTAGCAAACTTGTTACTGCTTCATCCCTCCCTTCCTTTTTCACCCAAGCTGACAATGTTCCAGTGACCAGTAAATGTATAGAATGGATCTGACAACTCTTAGATGGTCTAAACAGCTAAGAACCCCAGGTGGTAAAACCAGCAGTTGTTATAAAACTTATGTTTGCTTTAAAGGTCTCTCATCCTTTCTCACTTCCACCAGCCAGTGGGCAAACTGCCTGTGTACTTACAGTCTACAGTCACCAAAACTGCCAATTAGTTATAGATATGATAAAGCACAATTTGGATTATAGATACTAGAAAATAAGACCTAATAATTTAATAGTATGTGACGTTTCGGTAACAGCATTGTTACCATCATCAGACAAAAGATTATGATAAGGCACAATTTGGATTATAGATTATAAACACAAGCTAATAAGACCAAATCCAAATAAATAAAATGCAACACACTATTTATTTATTTGGATTTGGTCTTATTACCTTGTGAAGACAAAAGAATAAAATCATTTATTCTTTTGTTTGATGATGGTAACAATTCTGTTACCTAAACATCACACACTATTACATTATTAGGTCTTATTTCCTTGTATCTACTTATAGATATGAAGCACAATAACAATTCTAAATTCTTTAATTACTAAACCTCTTTTATTCTTTCCTTTCAAGCTTTAAGGAATATTCTCTTTTTGGAAAATAGACACAAGATGTAATCTACTATGTACAATTAAACCTGTCTATAGTGCCCCTTCTAAATAGCGCCTTCCTCTCTATAGCGCCTGATTTTAAATACGTAGTGTGATACGATTTACATTAAAAGTGACCTATCTATATCACCCCCTCTCTATAGCACCTTATTTTGGTGAGTCCCAAGAGGGGGTGCTATAGACAGGTTTAACTGTATATACAAATGTGCTCACCATGATTCCCAAGGCTACTGAGTAGCAACAAGACAGGATTGTGACAGCTGGTGTCCGAGCTGAACCACCCCCAGCTCTCCGATGTCCAGAGCTGGCCGCAGGATCCTTGTCGGAGGTGGACAGCCACGGCTCCCACTTGTGGTCAGAAGGATACGGTGAGTGAGTGATACTGGTCTTAACTACTCAATATGGTAGAATTGTAGATAGGAGGTAACAAATCTACAAATGTACAGTAAAACCCCGCTAATACGAACACTGGATATAGCGAACCTTCCCTTATAACGAACCCATGGCGATTCCCAATTCCATTCCATTGAAAATACCATCGTTATAACGAACTTTGCGATTTTTAAAATAACGAACCACCCCTATAACGAACCTATTTTCGGCCCCAAAATGATAAAATCTATTAAAAATACTATATATGCTTATAAAGAACTTAAAATTGTGATTTAAAAAAAATTTAAAACAACAAAATTTTGATCATGTTTCAGTTCACGGATCGCAATTTCAAAACAAAAAATTAGCGGCATTGTTTTGATTTACATTCTATTTTTGCTGTATGTGTGTATACATATTATGTGTATACATTTTTACACATTATACTTTTATTTAATAGAATATCTTTGCATTCTACAATTTTTATATAGAAAAAAATATAGAATGAAAAAACCCTGTACAATTTATAAACGAAAACAATAAAGCATCAAGGGCTGCGTATCTTTATTAAAACGACAATTTACGAGCTTTCGAGCACATACGCCCTTCTACAGGAAATAATACAATAATAATCCAACCTAGTTTGAAATATAATTTATATACATATAGCTATTGTTTTGCATATCTGCTTAACTAGAATAATATTAAAATGATTGAATTTACATGTAGGTGTAATAATTTGGAAAACTAATTCTAAAATATATGAGGTAATATGATACATCAAAGTAAACTTATTTTGTATTTTACAAATTTTACAACTTACAAGGAATCCCATTAGACATGTGATATCATATGCCAAGAATGTATTTGTATTATCTTATTGTATTTAAGTCTATTGAATTATATGCTTCTGGTAAATCTATTTTGCGATTTATACTATTGTATTGCTTGGACACTATTGCTTCAATTATTAATCTTTGATATTTGTTACTGATATTGTTGTAATGTGCTTTAGGTTCATTTAAGTTGAATGTATGTCCTGTTGAATTAGAGTGCTGTACTATTAAAGATAAAGGGTCATTTCTGTTTATATTTCTTCTGTGCTCAATGATTCTATTATATAATTTTCTTCGTGTCTCCCCCACATATCTGGCATTACAGTTATTGCATTGTATGGAATAAATTACTTCTTTTCTGTGTGATATGTGTTCGGTTTGCCTGTTTTTTGTTATCGGGTTTCTTAAGATATCTGATAGGCTGGGTGAGTTACTATAAAAGGTTTTTATTCCAAATTTATCTAATGTTCTGGAAATATGGATAGATTTCGGGGAATATGGAATGTAACAATTTTGCCTGTATATTTTAGTTTTTTGTGCTATAATGTTAGATGTGACCTGTTCCTGATAGAAATGTTTTAATATAAATGTTTTAGGGTAACCGGCTGAAGTTAAATTCTGGATAACTGTCTGTGTTTCATGATTTTTGTATAGATTTAGTGAACAATGAGTATAAATTCTTTTAGTCAACGTTTTCACTGTGTTAATTTTATGACTGATAGGGCAAAATGAAGAAAACTTTATATAATTAGGGGTGAAAGTAGGTTTGTAGTAAACTGTAGTTTGCAATCTATTATCTATTTTCATTATTTTAATATCTAAAAATGGCAATGTGCAATTATCTTCTTTTTCTATTGTAAAGTGTAAGCTATTGTTGTAATTGTTGAGAGATGCTAAGATGTTGGGAATCTGTTTTTCGGTACAAATGCAAAATATGTCATCTATATATCGTCTGTATAATATGATATCTGCTGGATATAATGAAGTGATCCATAAATCTAATTCTCTCATTACTATTTCGGCTAATGGAGTTGACAATGGGCTTCCCATAGGAGAACCCTTAATTTGTTTATACGGTTTCTGGTCAAATGTGAAAATGTTAACTCTAAGACATAATGTGATTAAACCTATTATTTTATCTATTGTATTGGGGTCTATCTTATTGTTATCCAAAAAGGTTTTAGTAGTTTTAAGTATTAAGCCAGAAAAAAATATATATACAAATGGCTTCAAAAATGAAGAAAAGAAACAAAGAATGGCGTTCTAAAAAAAATAGTGGCAGCATGCACTTTTAGAAGCGTTCTATATCAAGTTTAAGCTAGGCTAAAAAATAATTCCAAATAATTTTAAAGCCAGAAATGGTTTTAATAACAGGTTAAAAATATAATTTAATATACACTTCAGAAGAATATGTGGAAACTGGAATTGGAAAGAAAAAAAAAAAAAACAGTTCCCCCGTGTCTCACGGGCTACAAACAAATCGACTTATAAAGTCTCAAAAACCACCACTACAGTTCTATTTTTAGAATGGAATTCTTGTTAGGTATATGACTCATTCAGGATTCGCGGATATTCTCCCTGGCCGGCCGTTTTACCAACGATTTTGTGTTTGCGAATTGGCATTTTTTTATTTGCAATTTTACCGTTTGCGCTATCCTATCAACATGTTTCGCGTCCAGAATACACGGAGCTTTATTCCTTTGATGGAAATAACGATATTTTAAGACACTTCTGATTTTCAAATTTTACTTTTCACTTTGAAACAACAATTTTTTTTCAAATAAATTTAGTATTATATTATTTGAGAAAGATGTTCTAAAATACTCTTATACCTTTTAAATATATAATTAATAAAGCTTTACCTAGGAAATTTGGCTTAATTTTAAAATTATGCATAGAGGTTAATATATAAACATGTATGCTAATGATAAGTAGAACCTCTCTATTATCAAATGACTTCTTTTGATATTCAGCATTACTGTAAAGAAATTGGTCAATTTAGGGAATTAAAACAAAATGGCCATTATTAAATGGCTGCCTTTTCCAGTGTGTGTGGCTGTTTTTTAATTATACGGTCTAAAATTTTTGAAAAGTAAAAAAAAAAAAAGGCCAAACCGTGGCTATAGTGAACCAAAAGCTCTGTCCCATAGGGGTTCACTATAGAGGGGTTTTACTGTATACATTTACTAGTCACTTCAGTAACATCATTGCTAGCTTCTACTGCTCTTACTGAAGCATCATATTGTATAATTTATTGATTAAACATTGTGTGTTGTACCTCACTAACCTCCTACAGAGGAGAAAGAGCTCCAATAAAACCTCCCAAGATGATTAACCTACTGACCAACCATATTTGTAAATTCCAAAATGACCTAATGTAATCCTACTTCCCCTTAGAAGCCATGTCCAGGAGTACCTATGGTTTTTATGTCTCTCTTTGGAAATTACAACCTAGAACGGGACTCCTTAAGATTCTTACCTCAAAGAAATGACACATCAGGAATCTACGTCAGGAAAGCTGATGAATGTTGACCAGAAGGTGGGGAAGAAACCAAATTGAAGATGAATGAAATAGCCTCAACTTGAACAACAAATCCCAAGTTACACAGACTATGCAACATAATTACCACAGACAAACCCACTCTAAAGAAGACTCTTGATCTTTTGCATATTTTAAAAAAGCATTCAACTTGATGTTTCTCTGTCAGGTGTCATCCACAAATCTTATATTCCCTTTTGTATATAGTTCCAGACCACATAGACATTGAGTACACTTTCTCAATTCTGCTAACAATTCAAATATACAAAAACTGACTTCTAGGTCCTTATGGTGTGATCTGGAATAGACTAATTTGTATATTTCCTTTCAAATGCATACAGAAGGGAAAGTCGTTTCTCTTTCGTAATTGGTGGTAGGTATTCCTTGATATACATACACCCTTGTAAAAAGAAGTTGGTCATATGTTTTATAAGGTATGAAAGTGGTATTGTTGCCTTATTATTATTTTTTAGTCAACTATTTTTTAATTCACTTCTTTCTTTCTTATCTCCACTCAATCATTTTAGGGTATCAAGCTTGTTAAGCTTCTTGATGGTGTCTTCTTGGGATGAGTAGAGCTAATCAAAGGAGATTTGACATCCATCATGAGACTGGGTGAAGTAGAATGCGTCTGCTTTTGTCATTAAGACTGGGAGCACTACTCAGTAGCAGCTGAGTTAGCTCCAATATGAAATGGCCGCCTCTGACATGAGGAACAGATGCCATGTACAGCCGCTCCTAACATGGAGTACAAACACTGCTCATCCTGTATCCCTGGATCAGGAACCCTTACAGGGTACTATCAGCCGGGCCAGCTGAGCCAGGTTTTTTAGTGAGCTTGTTACTGCTCCCCCTCCTCCTTTTTTCTTCCGATCTTGGGACCGGCAAAGGCGGAGTTTTTTAATTCACTACAGTATACAACCTCCCATGGGATACCATCTAAAAACAAGAGCTACTTCTATGGTCTGTTCTTGAGGTGTTCTTCTATTGAAATCATGTCAGTAGGTCATTTCTGATTCTACAAAGGTGTTTAGAGGGGTTCATATCTTATGAAAGATTTAATTTTATAGTCGGGAGACTCTCACACAGAAATATTTGTTGCTGTGTTACAGAATCTGGTCACAGGGTTTGTTTACGATGCTTCTTCCCATGGTATGACCCTTCTCAACCTGGTCACCTTGGAGCACACTACCCTCGGCTTCTTTCAGGTATGTCCTAACTTCCTGGTAATGTTCCTTCATAGACTGGGATTGAAGGAATAGCAAGAATTTATAGTGATATGTTTGCTCTTATAGTCATCATGTTATATTTAAGTTATTCCTCACTATTTCACACCAGGAAGACAGTCGGTGGAAGGGTGGGCTAAACCATGGGTTTTCGACTGCTACGAGCCGGGATTGAATCCCGCATTGGGCACTTTTTTTATGATAAAAAAAAAATGCTCCAATGGACCCCTATTCTTGCAAAAGTCTAACCCCACCACTGAGTGCAAGTAACCAAACGGGGCTCTGGCACATTTGTAAGTTTAAAAGTTGAACTGCTTTTCACATTCTGTAGACATACGAGGTGTGTTCAAAAAGTATCGCGACTCTTGTGTTTTTTCAAAAATTATTTATTTATTCATCAATACCTATTTTGTCCCCTTCAAAGTAATCCCCATGAGATATACACTTGTGCCAACGGTTTTTCCAATCTTCGAAGCACTTCAAAAAATCATTTTTAAAAATCTTTTTCAGCTCCTCCTTCGATGGCGTCTTGTATCTCGTCAAGCGTAGTGTAACGTCGTCCTTTCATGGGCCTCTTCAGTTTAGGGAACAAGAAAAAGTCACAGGGGGCCAGATCTGGGGAATACGGTGGCTGCGGCATCATTAGTGTGTTGTTTTTGGCCAAAAGGTCGCGCACAACTTGCGCATAACTTGCAGGTAATATTCCTTATTGACCGTTCTACCCTGTGGCAAGAACTCATGATGCACCACGCCCCTGCAATCGAAGAAAACTGTCAGCAAAACTTTCACATTCGACCGAACTTGGCGTGCTTTTTTCGGTCTTGGTTCGTGCGGCAGCTTCCATTGAGATGATTGAGCTTTAGTTTCCACGACATAACCATAAACCCACGCTTCGTCACCAGTTATGACCCTCTGGAGCAAATTTGGGTCGTCGCAGACAGAGTCCAACATCTCATTAGCAATGTTCATGCGATGCTATTTTTGGTCGCAATTGAGCAATTTTGGTACGAATTTCGCAGCGACCCGTCTCATGCCCAAATCATTGATAAAAATCGAATGGCACGAGCCAATCGATATGTTTAGGTCCTCAGCAACTTCTCTAACGGTAATTTGACGATTGGCCAATATCATTTTCTCCACTTCATTAATTTTTTCGTCTGTTGTTGAAGTGCTCGGGCGTCCAGCACGCTCTTCGTCGTTCCCATCTTCTCGGCCTTCTGAGAACATTTTGTACCACCGATAAACATTGCTTCGGTCCAAGGTAGCTTCTCCGTATGCTACAGTCAACATTCGGAATGCATCTGCGCACTTAATTTCGTTTTTCACACAAAATTTGATACAGGTTCTTTGATCCATTTTTTTTAATAGGTAAAAATCGAAGACGATCCAAAACACCTGCAAGCAAAGCAGCTGTCAACAATTAAGTGAACATTCAAAATGGCCGAGCTTGTCGGCATAAGTGAGAGACATAAGTACCAACATAAAGCCACAAAAAGATCGAAATTTGAATATACGTAACCCGCGAAAATTCAAAAGTCGCGATACTTTTTGAACACACCTCGTATGGTGCACTTACAGTAAAAGCTGTCACTAACTACCCTCCATGATTACCATGGCCTGTACCACATGTACTTGGGATAAATAAAAGAAAAATGGAGAGAGTTCAAGAAATATGTCAAGAAAGAAGAACAAATATATCCAACATAAACCTGAACAAAATATTCTTCTTCTTTCTTATCTCCAATCAATCATATTAGGGTGTCAAGCTTGTAGCTGGGAGCAGAACAAAATATTGAATTATTGAACATCTTGTGTCATTTAGGACTGCTAGGGCTGTTCAAATGAAATGAAACTTACTAAATGTTGCTATCTTGGGTAATGTTTAGTTTTTATATCCTTGAGAGATGAGTTTATCCTTTTGTTGTTGTTATCAGTACAGTTAATTCTTGGCCTTCCTCCTTGTCCTGAGATTGTTGAACCCTCCAAGGCCTGGTAGAGGAGGATCTACCCTCATGACATGGTCATTGTGATATTGTTTCCTTCCTGTAATAATGTATCTCCTCTATTTTAGCTAGAAGTTTAGTTGGCTACTCATTGCAAGAGCAGGTCTCAGGGTTTTTAAAAAATAATGAATTTTATTTGGCTGTCTTTGATAAAGAAAGAAAAAAAAAGGCATCTCCTTATTGTGAAACTGAAAGTTGCTGATGGCTTGTGCACATCTATCTGAATAAATATCAACTATTCTCGTTGATTTCTAATTATATCAGGATCGGCCAAATACCTATTCTTGATTAATCAAGAAAAGCTAACCACGTGCGCCTTTTGGGCTGTTGGCCCTCATCAGTATGATGCAAGCTGTACCTCAACGACCAAAAAAAAACTGGTCATTCAGGCATCCTGTAAAATCAAGAAAAGGGTACAGTTAAACTTGTCTATAGCGCCCCCTCTAAATAGCGCCTTCCTCTCTATAGCGCCCGATTTTAAATACGTAGTATGATGCGATTTACATTAAAAGTGACCTGTCTATAGCACCCCCTCTCTATATCACCCTATTTAGGTGAGTCCCAAGAGGGGGCGCTATAGACAGGTTTAACTGTAGTTAAGGCTATAATTGCGCTCTTTCACATTATCTTTGGTAAGTTCTTGAGTGGTTGACACTGGCTGTCTTCCACTCTTCATGTCTGCTCAGCCTTGCTGTTGATGGGATAGTATAGTGATCCACTTCATGGTCAGGAAATTGTATTCTGCTTCATTGGGAACCTCCCAACCCTATCTATGACTGCACACAACCAAGTGATTATTTGACATCTAAACTGCTTTGTATACATGTAGACATGTGGTACAAACATAGTTAAAGAGCAGCTACTAACTACCCTCTCAATGATTTTCATGGCCTATATTACTTGGCACAATAGAATCTCCATGAGCAGGCAATCCCACTAAAAGAAACCTAAAAAGACAAAGGTCACCTCTCCCATTAAATTGGATGTCGGAGGACAAGGAGCGGTGACCTTTGTCTTTTTTTTTTTTTTATCAATATCTTCCGGCAAAATTTCCATATATATTTATATATAAAGGAAGCTTTTCATCACCAAAATTGTCATTTTCACCATTTAACAGTTCTCCAGTAAGGGGACACCTCTCTCTAAAAGGACACTTTTGCTCTGCAACTAGGTGATCCTTAGAGAGATTCTACTGTAGAAGTTTGTTTCTTTTTATCAAATGTTGTAGCAAATTGTAGAACCTGAATGTTTCTGGTCTCTCTAGGAGCGGATCTTTCATTGGAGGTTGGATGATTAGGTACAATTTGGGTAGATTAGAAACACAAGGTAATAAGACCAAATCCAAATACATAAATAGTGTGTGACATTCATGTAACAGCATTACCATCATCTTGTCTGATGATGGTAATAATGCTGTGTTGTGTGTGTTACCAAAATGTCATACACTATTTATTTATTTGGAATTGGTCCTGTTACCCTGTGATTGTGGGTTGGATTTGAAGATGTTTGGTCCTTCAAGGAGATGGTGGTTTATCAGATCTTTTTTCTTTTTCTTTCTTATCTCCACTCAATCATATTAGGGTATCAAACTTGTAAAGCTTGTTGATGGTGTCTGCCGGGGATGAGTCTTCTTCTTTCTTATCTCCACTCAATCATATTGGGGTATCAAGCTTGTAAAGCTTGTTGATGGTGTCTGCCGGGGATGAGTCTTCTTCTTTCTTATTTCCACTCAATCATATTAGGGTATCAAGCTTGTAGAGCTTGTTGATGGTGTCTGCCGGGGATGAGTCTTCTTCTTTCTTATCTCCACTCAATCATATTTGGGTATCAAGCTTGTAAAGCTTGTTGATGATGTCTGCCGGGGATGAGTCTTCTTCTTTCTTATTTCCACTCAATCATATTAGGGTATCAAGCTTGTAAACCTGAGACTTTTGATGGTGTCTGCCAGGGAAGAGTAGAGCTCATCAATGGATGAGTCAATACAGTCAGCTTATCAGATGAGTTTCTCATTGAAGTTTTTATAGTGAGCAAGACTTCTTCCTCTATTTACACAGTGGTGGAATTCTAACAGTTACTTGGTTAGAACACCCTAAGGAACCTCAGACAGCATCAAACAACACTAACAAGATTTAGACCATCTCAAGACATTGAAGATAGAAAATAACAACAAAATCTAACCAATTTGCCCAAAATGTAGCTTGGCACCTACAGCTCCAGAACACATTTTGGCTTGCATTAGATGCACTAAACAGAACCTTTGGGAGAGGCTGCTGCTTATCATAAAACAGCTCTAGGAGCATGAACTCATGGAATTCGTGTAATTTTTACACAAGGGGATAAGAAACAACAATTTGTTTGTTGCATCCATAGGTGAGTCCATTCTAGGGAGGTTTTCTTGCTGTAATTAGCTAGGAGTTAAACAAGGTTGATTAATTATCTTCCAGGTGCCCAAGGTCACAAGATGTTAACACAACTCTGGCCTCCCGGCTTTCACCATAAAACACAACTACTTTTAACAGGGGCCGAGCCATTTTAGTTGTCCCTTAATACTGATTTAAGTAATATAGGGATGGATATAATGCACCAGAACTCTTATCCCAAGTTCACATGGCCATCATAATCATGGGGAGGGAGCTTGTAAAAGATTGAAGTGAGCCTTGTTATTATAAACCTAGAATCTAAACACTGGCCCCTCTTGCCTAACTATCTAGATCTTTAACCTCTGTATAGTTTTCAAGTCCTTAGTAGAAGAGTGTTGGTGGTGTCTTGTCCCCATGGAAAGAGGGGGTGCCATTGCCCCCGTTAGTCAGCCACATTTCAGAGTTCCCTGTTCACGGTTACCGTAGCGGCTCGGGGCTCACGCCACCGTACTTCACCCTACAGGGCAGTCCCTTACTTGTGTTGCTCCATGAAAAGGACGGGTGCCATTGCCCCGTTAGTCAGTCACATTTCAGAGTTCCCTGTTCACGGTTACCGTAGAGGCTCGGGGCTCACGACACCATACTTCACCCTACAGAGCAGTCCCTTACTCGTGCTGCTTCTCCCGCCTGCCACGTAGAGGAAGGGTTTGACTTCTGGTCAGGGTAGAAGGGTGTTCTCTTTATTAAAACAAAACTATAAGGGAGGGGGACATATATAAAGGATATCCAAACTAGAAAGGGTAAACCAAATTTTAATGCTGTGTTTTCTCAACTTCTTGAAATAGAGGAGAGCTTCAGATCCTGAACTCTTTAAAAGATTATCAAGAAGTTGAGAAAACACAGCATTAAAAGGGTAAGTTCTGTAGGCGCCATCCCGACCAGAGAGCCACAGATAAACAGATTATAAACGCACAGAATATAGAATCCGAGCTCCCCAGTAGAAGGAATACCCGGAAGACGACGGTACTCTCTGTTATATTTGTTGTTCACTATTATGATTTTGTTCTAATAAACACTACTAAATTATTTCATTGGATCCTCTCTTTCTTTTTCCCAGTAAGAAACGCCTACGGAAGCCAACAGAAATTCAGAAGTGGGATAGTCCTGAAGAAAATTGAAGATTCACTGGAATAATTTGGAAACGAGAAGGACGTGGCGCGGTGACCGATCAACGTAAGAGGAGTTGCATGGTATGTACGAAATTTAATTACCTATTCCTAAAAGTATTATTACAAGTCACCTCGGTAAAATATTATTGCAAAATCATCTCGATAAGAAAGTATTTTAAAGTAAGCATTTTAAAGTAAAGTGAAGTATTTTAAAGTAAGCATTTTAAAGTAAAGCGAAGTATTTTAAAGTGAAGTATTTTAAAGAAAGTATTTTAAAGTAAAGTGAAGTATTTTAAAGTAAGCATTTTAAAGTAAAGTGAAGTATTTTAAAGTGAAGTATTTTAAAGAAAGTATTTTAAAGTAAAGTGAAGTATTTTAAAGTAAGCATTTTAAAGTAAAGTGAAGTATTTTAAAGTAAGCATTTTAAAGTAAAGTGAAGTATTTTAAAGTGAAGTATTTTAAAGAAAGTATTTTAAAGAAAGCATTTTAAAGTAAAGTGAAGTATTTTAAAGAAAGTATTTTAAAGTAAAGTGAAGTATTTTAAAGTAAAGTACAGTATTCTAAAGAAAGTATTTTAAAGTAAAGTAAAGTATTCTAAAGAAAGTATTTTTAAAGTAAATTGAAGAAACAAATAAAAAGTATTATCGCAAAGTATCGCGGTAAAAAGAAAAAAAAAAGTATTGTCTCAAAATTACCAAAGAAAAGTTGATTTCGTTTAAAGAAATAATTGAAACAGTACGTATCTGGCTTAGTCAGTTTTATTTGTTTATTTAAAAAAAAAAAAAACTTTGCCTTGTTTATTTTTCCTTTTGAAAAAAAAAAACATGACTTATTTAGCGAAAGTAAGGAAATGCGATTTGAGCAAGTTGGCGTATGAACTCGGCGAGGTAGTACCGCCAGAGAGCAGGATCGTCGACTTAAAACGCCTTATCCTGAATAGTCAATCTTACGAAGAAGAATTCGCAAAGCAACTGTTGGAGACTCTGATCGAGGAACGGGAACAAACAGAACGAGCAGAACGGGAGCGAATGGAACAAACAGCACAAACAGAGCAAGCAGAACGTATAGAACGGGAACGAATCGAGGATCGGAAACGAATCGAGGATCGGGAACGAATCGAACGAAAAGAACAAATGGTAATGGAATTCGAGCTTGAGAAGCTGCGCATCCAGACTACACGCGGAAACAACGATACGTCTCGAAGTACCAGCAATGACGCACATTACGAGATACGTAAACTGATGCCCAAGTACGAGTCGAAGGACAATGATTTGAGTTTTTACCTAATTCTTTTCGAAAGACAGGCAAAGCGACTAGGATTGGATGAAGACCAATGGGCGTTCAGCCTCCTAGGATTGCTACCTTACGAAATGACTCAATTAATCGCTCGGGAAACAGAAGAACAAAGCGGCGATTATAGGTTCGTGAAAAGGTTGCTCCTAAAACGGTACAAGTTGAGCCCCGAACAATTCAGACAAAAATTCGAGAAGCACGAGAGATCTCAAAAGGGTTCCTGGAGAGACTTCGCTTTCGAATTGCGAGGATATTTCAACGAATGGATCGAAGGAATGAACGTGGAAAATTTCGACGCCCTAAAGGATTTGTCCGTCACTAACCAGCTAAAGAAAAAAGTTCCAAATGTGCTGCGTAATCATCTCATTGACGATTGGACCAAGTTAAACAACCCAGATGAGTTGGCGGATAAACTGGACGAGTACGAAAATGTTCGCACCGAGATGGGACCTCCGCATTGGAATGCGAAACACCTCATACCACCGTCGTTTCAGCAGAAATCTGCGAGATTCCCCAACCAAAGCGAAGTTAAAGAGACTAAACAAGGAACGAATGTTTCGAGTAGAGAGGCTGCAAGGAACGAAATCAGTGAAAAGTATCCTAACACCTCGAGGAGAATGGTCAACCGTACAATCAGAAACGACAAGGGAGAACCGAAGTGCTTCAACTGCAATCAGTTTGGACACATTGCCAGAGACTGCCCAGCACCCAGGACTACGTTGACATGCCGAGGATGCGGTCAAACGGGACACAAGGAAAGGAATTGCACAAGACCCAAAGAAGGACTAAAAGTAGCCAGCCTGGAAGTCGAAGGACTGGAGACTGTCCCGCCAGATGTATATTTGAAGGATGTCAAGATCGACAACAAGGAAACCGTGAAGGCAATGATAGACACCGGGAGCAGCAGTTGTCTAATGAGAGAATCGGTCGCAAGGAGGATCAGCGTCGACATCGAACCAGACTCGACTAGTCTGTACGGCATCGGTAACCAGACTGCACCAGCTGCCAGGACCGTTGGAAAGACGACAGTCGACCTGGAGATTGATGGCATCGTCGGAAGGGAAATCACTGTATTCATTGTCAACGATGATGCCCAACCCTATGACCTATTAATTGGAAGAACATGGACAGATCTGCCCTACGTATCCTTCGCCAGAATTGGTAAAAACTTGCATATTGGCTATTCATCCGAATTTCCGTTTGCTAATCTGCAAGAAGAAATCAAGTCGCGTCGCATCGAACTGAGAGCAACCGAAACTGTTCAGTTGGAGAGCGACTCCATTAACTTTACAAGTGCAATCACAGACGAGGTAAAGGACGGATATGTATTGTTCACAGGAGTAGATGACGCCTGTGTCGATTCCCTATTGGAAGTGGTCGATGGAAAGACGACCGTACCCATCATCTCAGCTGGCAAGGGCAAGTTGAGAGTAAGGAAGAACCAATGTGTAGGGCGAGTTGAACTACTGAACCTTGATGATATTGTTGTTAACCTGGACGTCGCAGAGGATTCGTTTCAGACTAAAAATGAAGAGAAGAGGGAAGGACAAGACCAAATGAAACGTAAGCGCCCCATACTGCCTGAGGACATCAACGTCAATCATTCTCTGACTTCGAAAGAGAGACAAGAAATCCTAGATGTAGTAAACGAGTATAGAGACTGTTTCGCTCTTGGCATGGAGGAATTAGGGTGCACCGATGTCACCAAGATGGACATTAAGGAGGTTGATGGAAGCAAGCCAGTCTGTCTGAGACCGTATAAGACGACTGCAAGTGAACGCGAAGCAATCAGGGAGATTGTCAGAGAGTGGAAGGACAATGGAATAGTCACGGAAACTAGATCACCCTACGCTAGTCCCGTCCTACTTGTGAGGAAGAAAACTGGAGATCATCGTCTGGTGGTAGATTATAGGAGACTCAACATTCAAACAGTTAAGGACAAGTTCCCATTACCAAGGATAGACGACCTTCTGGAAGGCCTAAGGAATGCGAAATTCTTCACCACTCTGGATCTGGCGCATGGATATCTGCAGATACCACTGACCGATAAGGCAAAATTAAAGACAGCATTCATCACCCCAGATGATACAGGTCAATTCGAAAGGATGATTTTTGGACTCGCCAACGCACCAGCTGAATTCCAAAGACTGATGCACACTGTCCTAGGTCCGCTGCTGAACAAGAAGGCATTCTGCTATCTCGACGACGTGATTATCCCGGCAAAGGATTGGCGGGAGATGATCGAAAGGTTGAGGGAAGTCCTCGAAAGAATAAGATCAGCGAAGTTGACACTGAAACCCTCCAAATGTGAGTTCGGAAGGAGGGAAGTTGAGTTCTTAGGGTATGTCATCAGTACAGGCGGACTTAAGCCAGGCCCAAGAAAGATCAAGGCGATAGAAGAATTTCCAGAACCCAAGAATGTCCACGACATACGACGCTTTCTGGGACTGACGAACTTCTTCAGACGATTTGTAAAGGACTTCGCGAGGAAAGCAGAACCGCTAAGCAGACTTACGAAGAAAGGTTCACAATTTGAATGGAAGGAAGAACAGCGAAGGTCATTTGGAGGACTACGAAAGGATCTGGTCGAATATCCGGTACTAGCTCATTACAACCCTGAACTCAAGACAGAAGTACATTGCGATGCGAGTGCTGAGGGATTAGCAGGAATGGTGCTACAGATGGACGAAGACGGCAAATGGCGCTTGGTCTACTGTGTGAGCAAGAAGACAACAGAGGCCGAGAAGATGTACCACTCAAGCAAATTGGAGCTGATGGCGATAGTGTGGACCTTGGATCGACTACGTCAGTTCCTCGTAGGAATCAAGTTTACAGTGGTTACAGATTGCCAAGCACTGGTCTACATGAACGCGAAGAAGACTACAAATCCTCAGATAGCGCGATGGTACAATCTGATTCAGGAATACGATTTCGAAATTCGACATAAACCAGGGGAGAAGATGGCCCACGTAGACGGAATGAGTAGAGCTCCAGTCGACGACCCTAGAGACACGATGGAGGAAATCGTGGAGAAAAACCTTGAAGTGTGCCTCACAATCACACCGGAAGAACAAATCTTGATGATTCAGCATTCCGACCCTGAATTGAGAGACCTGATCCAGATCTTTCGAAAGGACCCGTGTGATAGGACAGTAGGAGAACAAAAGAGAATTAACGACTACAGCTACAGAAGAAAGTCCGGACGAGGAGCCAGAAGTAGAAGATACCCCCCGACGCAACCCACGACGTTCCTGCAACGCAAGGTTCAATCGAGGACGATTGAAATCCAGGAATGGCCGAATGTAGGCGCCATCCCGACCAGAGAGCCACAGATAAACAGATTATAAACGCACAGAATATAGAATCCGAGCTCCCCAGTAGAAGGAATACCCGGAAGACGACGGTACTCTCTGTTATATTTGTTGTTCACTATTATGATTTTGTTCTAATAAACACTACTAAATTATTTCATTGGATCCTCTCTTTCTTTTTCCCAGTAAGAAACGCCTACGGAAGCCAACAGTTCTTTTTCTCACATCTATTTTCTTAAATTCTGCAAATACAACAACAACAACAAAAGCCTTTATTGAGGACCTCTCATCCTATACAGGATTCGCCAATTTACAGAGTAATTGAAGAGAAAAAAACTAAGAATACAGAGAGAAACCTATATGTAGTAGGTATAGTATAGTATTTTCTACACTGTGACTATATACAACAGCAGCAACAAGCCTTTTACTGGAATCAAAGTCCCATACAGGATTCGTCATTCTAATCCTGACAAAGATTATTTACATATAATTATTTACATCAATTAAATTATGTATCTAGCTTCCTTTTCTCTTCAGCCGTCTTCCAAAATTTGAACAACGCAAACGCTCCAGCTCTGTTTCTCACCACCTCATTCAACAGGAGCTCCAAAGAGAGTTCCTCGAGGCCTATTTCACTGAGGAGCACTTCTCGTTCGTCTTTCAGCCCCATACATGAGAGTATATGGTGATGTAGCCCCGGCTCCATTCTTGTCCCGCAAATCTCGCATGTCCAACCGTCTGTTTTAAATTAAATTCTGCAAATAGGGTAAACCAAAGTTACATTAACAGAATTTGTATGGTCATCCTACCCACTTGTTTTAGACAATCCACATTTTTCAGGAAGAGACACCCAACATGAGTCTATTTAGTTGTGGGTTAATGTTTTTATAGGAGTATTGGTGCCAAAGCACATAGCTGCTGTTAGTTAGACGGTTGCTGCCTTGACTGACCTGGTGATTCACCATCACCTTTGTTGTTTTAATCTCAGTGATAGCCAACTTATCACCTGCCACTGTAACAAACTGTTGCCCTATCTACATGGCATTCCTTTGTCACACTTTCCCTTTGTGCTATATACTCCCTTCTATCTCTTTGTTCTACTCTTCCTTCTAAAATTACTTCAACCTTTCTTTTGCTTGTTCCACCATTTCTTTCTTTGAAATAACATTACTTCAGCCTTCCATTACTTGTTCCACATTTCTTTCTTTGATCTACAATATCCTCCTTCCATTGTTTTTGAAATACCCTGTTTCCTTGATCTTCAACATTCCATCCTTTGTTCTACAGTACCTCTTCCTTCTAACATTACTTCAGCCTTCCTTTGCCTGTTCCACCATTTCTTTCTTTAATCTACAATATCCTCCTTCCATTGTTTTTTAAATACCCTGTTTCCTTGATCTTCAACATTCCATCCTTTGTTCTACAGTACCTCTTCCTTCTAACATTACTTCAGCCTTCCTTTGCCTGTTCCACCATTTCTTTCTTTAATCTACAATATCCTCCTTCCATTGTTTTTGAAATACCCTGTTTCCTTGATCTTCAACATTCCATCCTTTGTTCTACAATAATACCCTGTGTGTGTTGATATAAGAGGCAACAAGAATGTCCTCAATTTCCCTAAATGTAACAGAATCAAGTCAATTCTTCCATTCAGCAGTGTTACTTTAAGTCTGGTCATCTACAAACAATAACTTTCCAGAATGATTGCAAGGTTTTTCCAATATGTACTAAGTGTCAACCTGCAACCCCATTTATTGACTGTATTGACTCATCCATTGATGAGCTCTACTCATCCCCAGCAGACACCATCAACAAGCTTTACAAGCTTGATACCCTTCTTCTTCTTTCTTATCTCCACTCAATCATATTAGGGTATCAAGCTTGTAAAGCTTGAGATCATGTCTGGGTGAAGTAGAATGCGTCTGCCTTTGTCATTAAGACTGGAAGCACTACTCAGTGGCAGGCCGATTTAGCTCCAGAAGAAATGGCCACCTCTGACATGAGGAACAGACGCCATGTGCAGCCGCTCCTAACACGGAGTACAGACTCATCCTGTATCCCTGGATTAGGAGCCCTTACAGGGTACTATCAGCCGGGCCAGCTGAGCCCAGGTTTTTTAGTGAGCTTGTTACTGCTCCCCCTCCTCCTTTTTCATCCGGGCTTGGGACCGGCAAAGGCGGAGTTGCTTGATACCCTAATATAATTGAGTGAGGATAAGAAAGAAGAAGCAGTGTAACTTTGTGGTTTTGTAAATAAGGAGGCTCTATCATTGTGGAGGTAAAGATGGAAACCCCAGGGAGTAGGGTAATGTAGAAGGGGTCTTGTAAGGAACAGATCATACTTAAGACTGAGTAACCACTACTTCTCAGCTGATGACTTTTTATTTGGGGGGTGAGGGGAAGGTCTTCTGCATTCTAAATTCCAGCAGATGGACTACACTGAGACCTCCCATCAAACTTAATGTACTTACCTTGTTAAATGAAAACATTATAAGACCCGAGTGTTTCTTTCACAAATAAATCTAAATCGGTTTCACCAATTTTTAATCCACCAGACCGCTTCTTTAGAGCTCTAATACTGTATTGGATCATGTTGTTGTTGTTTCTTATCCCCTTGTGTAAAGATTACACAAATTCCATGAGTTCATGCTCCTCGAGCGTATTGAATCATTATGCTTATATACGCTACACTGAAGAGTGGGAGGGTTCACCACTGATGAGCCAAGCCCTCCCAATTATTTTTTCATCGCAGTAAGAACAGTAGAAGTTTGATTTATTCATAAAAGAAACACTTGTGTCTTATAATGTTTTCATTTGTTATATATAGATGCTGCATTATTGTGTTTTGTATTAATTTATGCCTAACTGGCCTTGTCCTTATTGTTTACAGAAGAGCATTGCTCGATGCAAACATTTAAATATAATTCTACAGTCCTAAAAGCTTATGTCCATAGTTTCTTAGATACCATTTAAAAGATTTCACCCTTCAGTGTAGTATATATAAACAGAATGATCCAATACAGTATTAGAGATCTAAAGAAGTGGTCTGGTAGATTAAATTGGTGAAACCGCTGGGAGGGTTCACCACTGATAAGCCAAGCCCTCCCAATATATTTTTATCGCAGTAAGGACATTTGTTATATGTAGATAGCGTGTTATTGCTTTGTAGTACTTACCTTGTGATTGCTAGCACAGATGTCTGTTAATGAATGTTCTACTGTAATAGTACGAACAATCTGTCTGTCCCTCAGTTTGAGGTAAAATGATGATGAAACAATTATAATGAAAATCATTAAGATTTCACTAAGGGCTGAGGACTAGCTGTTGTCATTAGATATCTCTGGGGGGCAAAATCTGACTGTCATGTGGAGGATAGCCAACCAACGACAGCAACTCCCCATCATGGAGACTTATGGACTAAATATTGATTGATTGGAGATCTCTCAGATCCCGGATCTAGTACATAACATTACAATGGCAATAAAGATTAGGAAGTAAGGGTGTAGTTAGAGATCTGTTCATAAATCTCTGGTGCCCCAGGAACCAAACTTTAAAAGTTTCCACTTGTCTCAAAATAGCATTTTGAGTGTTTTGAAGGAAGTTGAGTGGGATTATCTCTACTTCCTTTCTCAGCTGATACCTGGCTGCTCACTTCCAGCTCTCTGACCTCACAGAGTAGCTTCACATCTCTGCCTTCCTTCAACACTAAATATTGAACTCTGTGTATGCTCAGAACTCAATGGAGCATTTTTTTTTAAGTAGAAAAAAGTGCACAATGCGGGATTTGATCCCGGGTCGTAGCTGTTGAAAACCAACGGTTTAGACCATCTTTCCACTGACCCCAACAGCATCAGTCTCTTCTTTCTTATCTCCACTCAATCATATTAGGATATCAAGTTGTGAACCTTGATGGTGTCTGTTTGATAACCATCATGACTGGGTGAAGTAGAATGCCTTTGTCATTAAGACTTGGAGCACTACTCAGTGGCAGGTCGACTTAGCTCCAAAAGAAATGGCCGCCTCTGATATGAGGAACAGACGCCATGTGCAGCCGCTCCTAACATGGGAGTACAAACGCTGCTCATCCTGTATCCCTGGATCAGAAGCCCTTACAGGGTACTATCAGCCAGGCCAGCTGAACCCAGGCTTGTTACTGCTCCCCCTCTTCCTTTTTCATCCTATATCATCAGTAATCAACTCCAGTGGCTTGCAGCAAGCAGTCCCATGGAACTATAGTTGACTCATGATGTTATCAATCCTTCATGACTGCTTTTTAACTGATAACCAAAATAACAAAGGTGGAATGCTAGTCAGAACTAACAATGGGATGAGTTGGTGACAATGGAACAATTGTTCTTCCACCTCTCTGGTAAAGTTTTCTATTGGTACAGTGTGTTGGAATATTTTATCACTTTTGGTGGGAAGACATGTGAACCCTACTAGGCTGGTCCCCTATCAGATAGGGCCTGCCAATATCTAATAAACAGCTCGCGGCACCAACAATTATCAACATTATTTCTATTTTCTTTGTTTATACAGTAGAACCTCCATGAGAGGACACTTGTGTTAGAGGGCACCTCTCTACAAAAGACAGTTTTCATTTGCAAAATTACCATTTTTACTATTTAGCAACTCTCCGGTAAGAGGACACCTCTCCCTAAAGGACACTCTGTAACTAGGTGTTGTCCTTTACAGAAAGGTAGTTTTACTGTAGCAACTCTCCAGTAAGAGGATACCTCTCCCTAAAGGAGACTTTGGCTCTGCAATCAGGTGTTGTCCTTTACAGAGAGGTTCTACTGTATTAGGGGGAAAAAAAGATGTTTTAACCTGAATGTGAGAATCAAATGTTGGGTGCGGACAGGTACAGAACCTGACCTTCCTGGTAGTAGCCATTCTCTCCTCTGACCCCTCCCAGCTCTCCGCAGACTTCCTACGGCCTTACATCCAAGGTGACTACATCCTACTGTTGTTGATGTGTTCACTGACCACCATACTGATGATTCTGTACAGATGAGCCGCGCATCATCCTCTCTTCATCCCTCTCATCTGACGGCACAGGTATAAATGAGCCATAGGATGTGGTAATGTATTGTGACCATCTATCACATCTCCCCCCTGGATGCTCCAAGCTGCCGTCTACGGCTAAACCTTTTGATTACATTACAAAGTACAATGTGTATTATATAGGGGGTCTGTGGAAGTCAATGCCTCTGTCTCTCCTTCAAAAAAAAAATAGATGACCGGCGACTTCAAAGAATTTTTACTTTCTTAAGTTTTGTCCATTAGTGTATAGTGGTATTTTAGCTCTTTTTGATTTTGACTAGGGACCATATAACCCTATATCTCCCTCAGGCTCCATTCATACACATATTACTGTATATACAGCATATAATATATATGGACACTTTTTCAAAGATTAAATGTTAATCTTAAATTTTAAAAATTCTTTATGAAAAAAAGCTTTTCCTCTTCTGTTAAATGTGTCATCAAGGCTGGTGTTGTAGCTATCTGCCAGATGGTTATATTTCTTCTTCTTCTTTCTTATCTACACTCAATCATATTAAGGTATCAAGCTTGTAGAGCTTGTTGAAGGTGTTTGCTGGGGATGAGTCTTCTTCTTTCTTATCTCCACTCAATCATATTAGGATATCAAGCTTGTAAAGCTTGAGATTTTTGATGGTGTCTGCCGGGGAAGAGTAGAGCACATCAATAGATAAGTCAATACAGTCAATAATGTGTTTTGGGATTGTAGGTTGACACTTAGTACATAGTGGGGAAACCTTGCAACCATTCTGTCATTGTCCGTAGATGACCAGATAGATACATGTAATGGTGGGTGTCCAGAAGACGGACTCAGGGAGCAGGGCTTTGTCCCACAGCTGCTTAGCAACTGCTCTCTCTGGGTGTCAGCCTCCCTCTCTCCCTTCCTCACAGGTACCCCACCTACCTAATTGTGTTTGTGTACCACATATATATATCTATATATATAGTGTAAAGACTATATAATAAAAATATAATAGTGATTCTATATTTAAAATTTAAAGAGTAAACTGATAAGATTGATAATTTATATCAAGTAGATTTGATTAGATTAGCAAGCTAAATCTAAATTAATTATAAAAATAAATAGTTGTTTAGTTTTATAGTTTAGTTTTGTATTAAAATTATCTTTATTACTTTGATTATTTAAATTCAAATTATAAAATTTGTAAATTGTTATTATTTAATAGAGAGAGAGAAAAAAAAAATTATTTACTTCTTACACATCATCCATATATATTTATAATTAATAACAATAAAATTTAACAACGTAACGTCTTTTGCAATCGGCTGTTACACGTCATTTAGACATACTCTAATTTGTATATAGAATAATAGAAGTGAGAATATATTTAATAGTATAAATTTTAGTAGTTATATATATAGAGAGAAAAGAGAGAAAGACAGAACCATGCACTTTTATTCAAACTAATAATAAGAAAAAAAAGTTTTGTAAAGAAGGTAGATAAGATTGTTAGTATATATATATATATATATTTTTATAATTTTATATTTTATCCTTTTTTTTTTTTTTTTTATGATTTTTTAAAATTTTTTTATTTTAAAATATGAATATATCTAGTTGTATTTAGTAATATATCTATAATATGAATTAACTTTTGTTATAAGTTTGGTTATTATGTTTTGAAACCCTAATGGTAGACCAGACATATACAAAAAAAATTTAAATTGAAATAATTAGTGGAAAAAGAGATCTGCTGGACCGGAGATTTTCAAATAGAAATCCAGCTGACATTTCACTCCTTCTATATATATATATAAATCAATGTCTGTTTGTATGTTTGTTTGTTTATATGTCCGGTATACAAATTCGCAGTAGTTCACTAATTCAAGCCAAAATTTCCATACATAGGTAAAAAAAATACGGGGAAGATGATAGGCTATTTTAAAAAATATATAAATCAATTATTAAAACTATATATTCAAATTATTCTACTTAGCTCACGAACAGCACCCTCTATCAAAGATTAGATTAAATTATGCTGATGCAAACAAATAGATAATGCTAATAACAAACAATTATTAAAAAAAAAATCTTATCCAAATATATATCACTCGGGTAGATATGCACATGGGTCAATCCCGGGGCAAAGCCCGGGTCAACCGTCTAGTATATACACAAGGTAATAAGACCAAATTTATTTGGATTTGGTCTTATTACCTTGTGTTTATAATCTACAATCCAAATTGTGCCTCAACCGTCTAGTATATATTAACAACAAAAAAAGCATATCCTGACCAGACTCACATAAGTTGTTTTAGATAGCAGAGCGCCATCTAGTGGAACAAAAATAAACTAAATGTTTATTCAACTTGTTCCATGATATTTGGCCAACCCAATTTCTTGATAAATCAAGAAAAGTCAACCACGAATGTGTTTCAGGCTGTTGGCCCTCGTCAGCGTGGTGCTTTCGTGGTTTATCAAGAAATTGAGTTGACCAAATATCACGCAACAAGTTGAATAAGCATTTAGTTTATTTTTGTTCCACAAGATGACGCTCTGCCATCTAAAAAAACTCATGTGAGTCAGGTCAGGATATGCCTTTTTTTGTTTTTAATATCAACACCTGACTCTTTTTATATTTTTAATTGTTTTTTCACATTATATATATATATGACATAATAAAAATATGATTTTTATTATTCATAATATAATTAAAATTCTAAAACAAAATAATTACATAACCATAATATTTATTAAAATTGTTTTCCTAATATAACTGAAATTATAATTTAAATAATCAAATTAAAAATAATAACTAAACACAGAGTTAATTTTTATAATGTAAAGGAATGCCAAACAAAAAGAATACAACCTAATTAGCTATTATTTAAAAACATTGTTGATTGTTTTTTGTATGAAAAACTGTTTGCTTTGAGAAATAATGAAAATAAATATAATTTAAGGAAAACATAAAAGGTTATTCTTCATTTTTTTTATCCACGACTGCATGAAAGGTAACATATCTAGAATATACGTTTTTTTTTATGACATATATATAAGGTATGATGAAAAAGTAACTGAATTTTTTTAAACATTTAAGAGTTAAAATCAAATATTAAAAGACAACAGTTCCATCGTTCTTATGTATAATTAAAAGGGGTGGTGCCTCTTTGTACATGAATATTATCCTCCACAACTATATGTTGTAATAATGTAAAATGAGAGAAAAATGTTGTTACATTTTACATTGTATTTTAGAGTGGTATGTTCCTTATCTGGCTTCACCCACAGTGTGTGCTGTGACTTGGTGCAGGAGAGAAAGCCACCGTAGGGGACGGCCTATCCCACCCCATCATTCCTGGGGAGGGGTGGCAATGGGGGGGGCGTGTCAGCCCCCACTCTCCCCATTGGCTGGAACTCTTCCTCCAAGCCCCGCCCATCCCCAATGGCCATCTGTTGTAAATACACCCAGTTGTTGACTGGGGAGGGTTTGAAAGGCTTCCTTTGGTTCACTCTCAACACTACATTCTCTGATTGCCCACCCTGTATGGAGATATTTTATCCTAGCAGGCTATAATACTGAGGAATTAGCTAGGACACATCACAACGCTCTGTATTAACAAATTTTAAAAAATTCTGTTGCACAATTTTTTTTTTTTTAAGTATTTAAACCCAATATATAAAAGGCATATCTTTGATGAGGCAAAGAATAGAGATATCCTAGAATCACAGTAACCATACAACAACACTAGCTGATTTACCTCCAGGGTTAGTTCTGTTTCAAGTAGCGCTTCCTCTTTAAATATTTTTACTTGGTATTCACAAATTTTGCCAAGAAATCATTTTATAATTCTGGAATACATCCCATTCTATAGAGAATACAGTAGAACCCCCCTTTCCAAAATTACCTCTTTTTTTTTTTTACTAATTATCAAATCTCTAGTAAATGGACACCTCTCTCTAAAGAACACTCTGTGATTGGGTGTTTTTTAGAGAGAGGTTCTACTGTATGTGTTTGTTTAAATTACATTTTTAAAGCTTTTTTTTCCTTTTTTGTAGGTGTATTATTATTGAGTGTTGCAACTAACATTTTGGGATGTTTGAGTGAAGACGCCACCATCAATCTTTTTCCCAATTTTTAACTTTCCCAATTCACCCGTCACCAAAGAGAAGCCTTTTAAACCTTCCTCAGAATCTTTTTTTTTTTTTTTTAAAGAGACTATTTAAGAAGACCATTGTGTGAATTTTTAAAAAATGTGAAATATATATATGTGACAAAGGTGCTTCATTTATGAACTCTTAAAATAACTTTATCTCCTTTTTACTTTATCTTTCTTCTTAATTCTATATCTTCCTTCTTTTAAAACAAAACACTTATGTAAATATTAGTGTAAAGAAAAATTGGCAGTTTTTACAGTATTGCTTTCTTCTTTTCTTACAGTCAAACCCCTCTATTATGGTCTTTGCTGAAGTTTGAAATCTTAATTATTAGTGAGATGACCTTTTTCCCTTGTTGATCTGATATTGAGTCTTTATATGTCAGCCATTGTTTATAGATATCATGTTGATTGAAGTCTTTTTTCTCCTGGTTCACTCAGCATTGGATTTTAACTGTATTTAACAGTATCTCCAGGGTTGTAAGCATTGTGGTATCTAATTCGTAAATATAAAAGGATTCGACTTTTGTTAATATGCTCTGACTTTTAACTTTACAAGAAAATAAGACCTAATCTAAATAAATTAATAGTGTGTGACGTTTCAGCGTTGTTACCATCAGACAAAAGAATACATCACACATTAATTTATTTGGGTTAGGTTTTTATTTACTTGTAGCTATAATCTAAATTGTGCTTTATCAATGCTGACTTTTATTATTGGATAAATTGTTTGAAAAAGATGTACTGAGGCAATTCTATTGATACCCTAACAGCTGGCAAGTATATCTAACGGGAAAAAGGTTCAACAAAAAGGTTTCCATTTGTGTTAAAACTATTGTTTATAGAGAACTAATGATGATTTTAATGATGAGACTATCTTAGAGTGGTTTGAACTGTAATTCCTTCTAACCTCCCCTTCCTCTTTAACCCAAAATATATCTCCTATTTGTGTTTGGGTGTACTTATATTAAGATATTTCCTCCTTCCCCATCTATGAGTGGATTTAATATATATTTATTGTCATTTGACCAAGTTTTTGCTGTTGTTTATGAGGTAAATCTCTCTCTCTTTCTTGCTCGCACATTTAGAGAGCCTATATTTTTATATGAAGAAATAAATTTAAAGTAGCTGAGTGATGCAATTTTTTTTTTAAATTGTATTATTTATTTGTTTTTTTTTCTTCCTTCTACTTCTTCAAATTATAATTGTTCAAAGATAAATCTATTTATTAAACAGAGATAAAAAGTCTATATTTTTGTTTATAAATAAATCTATATATCAAATTCTATATATATATATATTAGAGATAAATTATAAGGAACTTGTTTGTTGTTCTGTATACTGGTTTTAGAATAGATATTGTTTTTTTTTTATATTAGCTCTAGCTATTTACAATGAGAGTCTCTATCTGGCCATCACTTCCCTAAAGAGACCATTTTGTGTACAACTTCAACAAAAATAACCTCTGTTAAACAACCCACCATCTGAAGAAAAGGCCAAGAATATATTCTCTAGGAGAAATGGTCTCTTTTTTTTAATGGAGATTCTATTGTCATTATTTTTATCCTTATTTATATATCTCCCAGCTTGTGAAATGTTGAACATCTTCTAAGTAGTAACTTTGATACTTCGCTGCCATCTATCAGAATAAATAACAACTAACGTGTTAATTATATTTACCCAATACAGTAGAACCTCCATGAGAGGACACCTCTCTATAAAGGACAGTTTTCATTTACTAAATTACCATTTTTTTTTTCTATTTTGACACTCTCCTGTAAAAGGACATCTCTTCCTAAAAGACACTTAGGCTCTGCAATTAGATGTCTTTTACAAGGAGGTTCTACTGTATATATATATATATAAAATTAGCTGGGAAAATCTCCTCTATCCGCTAAATAATCAACTTGCAACCTTTAGTGGAAGTTAAATGGAATCTTTAAATCTATTCACTTCTAATGTTTGAATTCTATCAATATATTTAATGACAGCCGTAATGATTGAGAAAAGTAAAAAACATTTTATTTATTAAAACAGGGAGCATTTTCCTCAAGTAACAGGCCACCAACTTAGCTCCAATATAAAATCTGACTTGAGGAACACCATGATGTATAGACATTGCATATTCAGTGTCCATGGAGCCCTTACAATGGGTACTATCAGCCAAGCTAATGAGCTTGTTACTTCTACCCCCTCCCAACTTCTGTTTCCATCATGACTTGGGACCAGCAATGGCGAAATAATCAACAACAACAAAAACCTTTATTAAGACACTATTGTCTTACAAGGGAATTCCCCTAAAAGGTTATATATGTACATGAGTGAGGAGAGGAAAAGCAATTTAGAGGGGAGGGGGAGCCGTTGTCTGTGGAGTTGAGCACTTCTCTCATTTTATCAATCATAGCGAAATAAGCAATGAAAGTGAAGAAGAAACACAAGTTGGGGAAGAAGACATTCTTTATATAAAAGGATGAATGTACAAACTTTCAGACAAGATGTCCTTCTATGATGACATAGGAGTGAGTCATTCCGAGAGCTTGTACCATTGTTCTCTTATAAAAGAAGCTGTTCTTCCCAACTTGTATTCCTTCTTCTCTAGTGAACAGGGAGTTAATGAAAGTGTATTTTGTCAATTGAAACAAATTTTATTGACTTCTTGTCAATAATTTACATTAAAAATGGAAATAAAACTAAAATACAGATGATCATGCGGGGGATGTGCCCCGGCGAGTGAGCCTTCTTTCCCAGGCGATGAGCGGGTGGTCAGCCCAACCTGTACGAAGTACCGGTAGATGATGGATTTGGCCGACGCCAGGTCGTCATCTTCGAGGCCAGACTCGAAAATCCAGGCCCGCAAGTCAGGGGGTCGCCCAAGAACACTGAAGGCTTCGATGATGAGGGGCCTGATACGACTGCAGCTCCAGTAGCGATGGTCAAGGGGGTGTATGAAAGTGTATATTGTCGCGTAGAAAATAACACTGAGAAACTCGCCTTGTAAAGTTCCAAGAAGCTGAACTCTCCAAAAATAAACGTTGAGTTTTTAATGAATTGCAAGAAAGATATGTTTATTCTATCTCTGCCAGTGGCGCGGTCTCCTCGAGTCACAAGCTCTTCTACCCTTTTAATGCTGTGTTTTCTCAACTTCTTGAAATAGAGGAGAGCTTCAGATCATATATAAAAGTAAATACCGCACTATTAAGAGATAAAAGACAGTTTATTCCAATAGATGGTAGTAACAAAGTTGACTAGAAGATATCAACATTTTACTATCCTTCCTTCTCTTTCACATGTAATTTTAAATATATATAACACATAAGAGCAGAGAACATAGAGTTATTTTTTAACCATTATATTTATATGTATAGTTTATATACAGAAATTTATATCATGTGATGTCTGCTAAGTATAAAATAACTATCCTAGATTGGCAGTGTGGCCATTTTGATTTTTATCGATTTTTTTCATCTGTGATTTTTTTTTTTCAATTTTAACATTCCCTTTAAATGGGTAATTTTATAGGATTTTTATTAATCTGAATAATTTTTAAAAAGTAAAATAACTATTATAAAATTACTAAAATTATAAATAGGAAATTTTAAAATATTGTTATCTGATTTAAGGCATCTGTGATTTAAAAAAAAATGAAATTTATAACTTTAAATAATATTGAAATATATTTGTTTATTTTTTTTACATGCCTGATTATAGATTATAAGTAATTTATTATGTATGATTATTTTTCTAGAAGAATAATTCTGTTAAAAATAAATTGTGATGAAAATTTTTAAGCCTGGTACCACTGCCATCATCTAGGATTAAAATCACAGAAAAGTACAAAATCGTTTTATTTTTTAAAAATAAAAATATCTAGCTATAAAAAAAGTATATATATTTTGAAGAAAGCAATTTTTTTGGATATTGCTCAAATCTAGTTGGATTGTTTTTTTTTTTTTTTATTTATTTATTTTGATTCATATCTTTAATTTTTTTTTTTCTCAAAAAATGTTTACTTATTTAAAAAAAGTTTTTGTTTTAGAATATCTTATTCTCTCTTTTTGTATTTCTTTCAATTTTACATTCATTTTTTTGTTCATTAAATTTATCTCCCTGTGATTGAATAATGATTGTGTTGGTCATTTGGCCAAAATTTTTAAAATTTAATTAAAATTCACTGATTACACATGGAGTTATGATGAGAAAAATTTTTGTTGAAGTGTTCAACATTAAATATTTATATTTTCAAACTAATCAAAATATTGAAGTTTTTAGTTTCGTAATTTGAAAAAAAATATATATTTTTAAAAAATTGTACCAAAAAAGTTTTTAAAGCATAAGAACCATTGTTTAAATGTAAAATATATATCAACTATAGTTTTAAGGGGGGGGGGGGAGGGGGGATTTTCAAAATATTTACAGGTTTTAAAAATCAATGTTGGTGTACACTATATAATTGAATTCACACATAGAGACAATAATCTATTAAAAATCTTATATATTGTGATCATTATACTTGAAGTCCAGTAATTAATATATGGCAAAATGTTACAGTATATATATACTATTGTCTTTAAAGCTAAAGGAATCCTTGATAAGGGCAACAAAGGCTAGCCTAAGCATCATTAAAAGAATATATATGCAAATTTTACTGGGAAACAGTGAATTTCAAAGGAAAGACACCTCTTTTGGTCAAAATAAATGAAAAACTGTGTCATCTATTGCCAGCAGCTAAGTGAATTGTCACTATACCAGCAAATTCCCACCTGGAGACCATGGTTTTAGGATATGGCTCTCATTTGTCTAAGGCAGGCTTTACTTAGCTACAAGAATCACACATTCTTCAAAGCTGATGTCACCTACCTCTTCTTTCTTATCTCCATTCTATCATATTAGGGTATCAAGCTTTCAGAGTTTCACAATCATCATGACTGGGTAAAATAGAATGCCTTTGTCATTAAGACTTGGAGCATTACTTAGTAACAGGCCGACTTAGCTCCAAAAGAAATGGCCGTCTCTGATATGAGGAACAGATGCCATCTACAGCTGCTCCTAACATAGAGTACAGACACTGCTCATTCTTTATCCCTGGATTAGGAGCCTTTACAGAGTACTATCAGCCAGGCCAGCTGAGCCCAGGTTTTTTAGTGAGCTTGTTACTGCTTTTCTTCCGGGCTTGGGACCGGCAAAGGAGGAGTTGTCACCTATCCGAGTCTGCTAGGATGCACGGTGTAGATTTTTATAAACCAGGTATCTCCTTTTCTGAAAAACAATTGCCCATGTAAAAAATTTTACTAGATTTTAGCCCAGTCACTTCTAAATAATGCCTTTTTGATTAATATAGATTTCACAAGTTCTTGTGTTGAATTCCATGATCTTGAAAAATCTTGACTGAGGAGAACCGAGCCATGGTATCCTGAAGTTTCCCAAAGCTGGTGTTGAGGCTTTGTCACAATCTGTTAATTGGTCAGAAGATAATGTATAGGTTTTACATCTATTTTGACAAGATAGGTCTGTTTCCTTTTTTTGGGAGGGGAAGCAAATAAAATTGTAAATAACATTGTGATGAGGCTGAAGTGGGGATGTAAAGCTAATTTTATTGAGAGGCTGCAGTACATTGTCCTGGTGGGCTATGGTCACCAGGGCCCGTTCCAGGGCTGGGCTTGTGGTCCGGTCCCGAAGGGTTGTTGGGGTCTGATTCTCATCGGTGTAGCCGTTGGAAGGGTTATATCTGTGACAGGACATCTTTCGTTCGCCGGGCAAGGAAAAAAAAGAAAGAAAAAATAATAATAATAAATAGCACGAAGGTCAAACGATAACTGCATGTTGTATTTTTAACGCCTTCCACGAAAACGGTGGTCAGTGGTCAAATACAACTTGTACCTGTTATCTCTGTGGTGCCGTTTCACTGATAAATAATAAATAAACAAAATTTTAAATAATTTTGTAACGGTCACGTGTATTTCCGGTCGGTTGCTTGTTGACACACAACAATATATATTGTTTTAAAAATAATACAAAAGGTAAATTGTACTGTGATCTGTGTGGATAAATTAAGAAAAAAGGCTTCTCCTGATTATACAACTGATAGTTGCTGATGGCTTCTACCATCAACTGTGATCCTTGTTCATTTGTTGGTTGGTAGTTAGTTTGGAAAAAATACATCAACCAATAGTTTATTTAAATCTCGACGTTTCAATGACTTGTGTTCACTCTCTTCAATGGAATTCCTCTGAAGATATTTAGCCAATACTCCAGAAAATATTATAAAAACAACAATCAGTTGATTCCAACAGATGGTGAAAACTACCAGCAAAGTTCATTTACACAATCGGAAGATGTTTTTTTTCTTAAAATTATTATCTCAGACTCCTTTCTGACATAGCAAATAGAAAGACGTGAAAGTTTCACACACCAATCAAACTTCTACCAACAATTTGATATTTGTAATGATAGAATCTTGATAGTCTTTTAATTGATCTGTATTCTGTTTGTTTGTTTTTTTTTAATTATCTCTAGTACATATGGTACAGGCCATGATAATCATGGTGGGTAGAAGTTGGCGATTGCTTTTACTGTATGTACACCACATATCTACACATGTAAAAGCAGTACAACTTTTACACTCTGTATTGTTGTTGTTGTTTTTTCTTATCTAATCTTTATTCTGTTGTTTTTTTTATCCAATCTGTATTCTAAATGATAAAAAATCTCATTTGAAGTAAACTTGATTGAATAATATCTGGGAATGTTCAAATCTCTTCTTCATATCTCCACTCAATCATATTAGAATATCAAGCTTGTAAAGCTTGTTGATGGTGTCTGTTTGACAGCCATTATGACTGGGTGAAGTAGAATGTGTCTGCCTTTGTAAATCTACTTTAATGATATTATCATTTTATTTTCCAATCTCTTTTTTGTTTCATTTTTTTTCTCTCTCTAACACAAAACATATCAAAAAATAGAAATTGCTTTCTTCAAAATATACATCTTTTTTTCCCTTTCTTCTCATCTATATAATAATTTTTATATTTAAAAAATTCTTTGCTTTTTTTTTTTTTCAATGTGCCTTTTTTTTTTTTTGGTGTTTTCTCTTTTTGAACCGAGTGTGTTGGTTGCGATAAGTTTAACTCTCTCTCAATAAATAATAATAAATTTAAAAAACCCAAAAAACGCTTCTTTATAATTATGCCTTAGAGATTTGTATAAATAAATTCTTCTCCTCATATAACCATTGTAGAACCTTAAATTCATAAAAATTAATAATTTTCATTGAATGATAAGACACAATTTGGATTATAGATTATAAACACAAGGTAATAAGACCTAAACTGAATAAATAAATAGTGTTTGACGTTTCGGTAACAGTGTTGTTATCATCTTCAGACAAAATTACTGAATGCGAAATTTTACCACATTTATTTATGCTTATGAGGTGATACAGCAGCGTATTTACAATTAGAGAGGAGACAAAATGAATTAAATCTAGAAAAAAGAAGTGAGGACATATCGGTCATTAAAGTCTGAGAGGCAAGGCCTTCAGCCAGTTCAGGGCTTTCGGGGTGACAGAATGTTTTACCACAGCATGTTTTAAATAGTTACTGTTTTCAAGTGTGTAAACAAGATAGCAGATAAGAAGATACACACTTGATAACAGTAACTATTTAAAACATGCTGTGGTAAAATTCCTCATTCAGTACTTTTGTCTGAAGATAGTAACAACGCTGTTACTGAAATGTCACACACTATTCATTTGGGTTAGGTCTTATTACTTTGTGTTTATAATATTATTAAAATATTGGTAGATTTTTATTATTGTTGTTCTAACTATTTTGCCAAGGCATATGTTGATGAAGGTCTATTGTTGTTTTTGTGTCCTTCTTCATTGGAAAATGGGTGCCTTTGCCACGTTAGTCACTTTGGACCAGAATTTGGTCAAATATTCCAAGGGGCCAGGGGGGGACTGGTGTGTTCAGACTTCTCACCTCCAATGGGAGATTGTTTCTATTGTTTACGTCTTTACGTCTAGACTTTTTTTTTTTTTTTGCTTATCCTCAGCACACATGGTACAGGCCATGATAATCATGGTGGGTAGAAGTAGGCAACTGCTTTTACTATAAATGCACCACATGTCTACACATGTGAAAAGCAGTTCAACTTTTGCACTTACAAATATGTGCCAGAGCTCTGTTTGGTTAGTTGCATTCACTGGTGGGGTTGAACTTTTGCAATAATCGGGGGCCATCGGAGCTTTTTTTTTTTTTTTTTTTTTAATAGAAAAAAAGGGCCCAATGCGGGAATCGAATCCGGGTCTTAGCGGTCGAAAAACAACAGTTTAGACCATCCTTCCACCGACTCCCTTCAACAATAGACTTTCACCAACATATGCCTTGTAGCAAAATGGTTAGGACAACAATTTAAAAATATACCAATAAACACAAGGTAATAAGACCAAATCCAAATAAATAAATAGTGTGTGACGTTTCAGTAACAGCGTTGTTACCATCTTCAGACAAAAGTACTGAACCAACGCTGTTACTGAAACGTTTGGATTTGGTCTTATTACCTTGTGTTTATAATCTAAATTTTGCTTTATCAAAATATACCAATATTTTATTGTAAGAACCTTGTTATCTTCAGTAGAGTCTCCCGTGTGATTGGCTGAGTATATCTCCCTGAGCTAATTGGCCAATCAATGTAATCCTACAAACAGCCATTTCCAGGAGTTTCCAATGAACCACACGGAAGTTTCTACTGCATCATTTTATTTAAACAATTTTGTTTTCTAGAAACAAATTTTATAAAACATCCGACTGTTTGATAACATGTTCTATGCAATGATATAACAAGGTTCTTATAGAGAGAAATTTTTTTTTTATAATAAAACTAAAAAATGAAAAAATTCAATTATATTTTTTCAAAAAATGAAATTATCTCACTCTCTATTAATTCATAGTATTTTTATAATTATATTGGCTTTCTCTCAAAATTTATCTTCAAAAAATAAAACCCCTCTATTAACACTTCTTCAAATGGAATAAGATGAAAGACTTTTATTAATGAAGTTTTTAATGTGAAAAACTAAATTTGAAATGGCAATATTGACTTTAATAATGGTACAGTAAAACCCCACTAATATGAACCCTAGATATAACGAACCTTCCCTTATAACAAACCCACAGCGATTCCATTCCATTGAAAATACCATCTTTATAATGAACTTTGCGATTTTTAAAATAACAAACCCGATAAGGAACCATAGAGATAGTTTCCATCATTCTTGGTACCAGGTAGAAAACCCCAAAAAACAGACCCCCCAACTAAACAGAAGGGAATTGACACAGTTAGCCAGATGGAAATCTGGTCACCTGCGCCCTCTAGTCTATAAAGAGGGAGCCAAAAGCTTCCCCATGTGCACTAGGTGCAAAACCGAAGAGGCCACTCCCCAACATATACTAAATTGTATTGGAAAGGACAAAGGATCCCTGTACAGAGAACCAAGAAGAGTTCTTGAGCTTCTTTATGAGCACAACCTCCAAGATCTTGTCTAATTTAGACTAAAAGGATAAGTAAAATAATAAAAAAATAATAAACTACCCTCTTACTTAGAAAAGTAAAAAAAAAAAAGAACAAACTGTGACTATAGTGAACTTAAAGCTCTGTCACATTGGGGTTCACTATAGAGGGGTTTTACTGTAATGAGTAATGATTAAGGCCACAATATTAATGAAGTTTTTAAAGTGAAAAAAAGTTGAAATGGCAATATTAACCTTAATAACTAGTAATAAATAGAGCACAATAGAGGGGTTTAACTGTCTATAGAGCGTATTTATTTCTCTTTGAGAGAATAATTAATTAATAATTAGTAAAAATAATACTTTCATACAGATGCCGCTGCACAATATTTAAAAATTTTAGTATTTTTTAAAACTGTAGAACATCTTATAAAAGCCATTTTCTATTTTTTTTTTTTAATTCTAGAAACAATTAGTGATTGATTTTTTTTTTTCAACTTTTATATGAAATTAAGGTTGTGTGTTTTTTTCTATCCCCCTGTTAATCTTTCTTCTTCTTTTTCATTTTTGATTTTTTTTCTTATAATATATCATATGCAGGGTATGTATATAAAGTTTTTTTTTTTTACCAAAAAAATGATAGTTTGTTATGGAAATATCAATTTTGCATATAATAGATATGTAATTAGGTTGTTGTTGTTGTGTCTAATGAAAAGCCTCAGATGTCTCTGTGCATCTCTATCACAATAGTCGCAATGTCCACTATCTTGGGTGTGTAAAGCTGCTGCTCTGGGTCCATGTCAATTTTCTGTTGTCATGTCTAATGAAGATCCTCAGATGTCCCCGTGCATCTCTATCACAGCAGTCGTAATGTCTTCTATCTTGGGTGTGTAAAGCTGTTGTTCTGCGTCCATGTCAATTTCCTGTTGTTGCCGTGTCCAATGAAGAGCCTCAGATGTCTCCATACATCTCTATCACAGCAGTTGCAATGTCCTCTATCTTGGGTGTGTGAAGCTGCTGCTCTGGGTCATGTAATTTAGTTGCCCCTATAAAGCGATGAATGTCATGTGCTTTCTGCACAGAGATGATGAGAAGAATGCATTGTTTTGATAAAGCACAATTTGGATTATAGATTAAAGCTACAAGAATATAAGATCGTATCCAAATAAATTATGATGTTTCTGTAAAAGCGTTGTTACCATCATCAGACAAAAGAATAAATGAGAAAAATTACCACAGTATGTTCTTAAATTAGTACTGTTATCAATTGTGTAAACAAGATAGCAGATAAGAATTTTTATTTTAGATTGCCTTAGAGAACTATTTTTTTTTTCTTATCTGCTATCTTGTTAACACATTTGATGACAATACTATTTTAAGAACATGATGTGGTGTTTTTTTCTTTATTTTTTTACAAAAAGAGAATTTATCTTTTCCAAGCACCTGTTGAATTATGCCCGTTTTATTTTATCTTCTTATCTGTTGTTGTTGTTACTTATTCCTAAAGTCATTTAAATGATCTCCATTAGGTTCCATTGTCTCAGCTTTACTATTATAGTCCTGGGGTTTTCCCAGAGGTCTTTTTTGGAGGATTTGATACAATTCAATAGATGTTCAGGAATGGCTGGCAATCTTCTTATCTAATCAACACCTGTCTTATCTTCCCTGGCCTGGGGAATCTAACCTTTTTTGAACAACCTTGGTGGCATGAAGTACCTTGGTACTTTGCTATAGTGTATTGTGGTTTGTCCAATTGCTACATTCATTTTTGGGTTCAAAAATCATATACTTTGGTTAGTAGCCCTTAAAACTTGTTCTCTCTTTTCCTCATTTATTCTTTTGTCTGAAGATGGTAACAACGCTGTTACCGAAAGCTCACACACTATTAATTTATTTGGATTAATTCTTATTACCTTGTAATGCACTGTTTTAATGAATATGGAAGCAAGAGAAATGTCCACACATATTCCCCCAGCAAAAATTTCCTAAGTTTGTCTCAAAATGTAAAATCTGTTTAATAGATGTTTGTGACAAAACCACAGTTTGAACTTTATAAACATACCCTGTATATCTTACTGTTCATGTCCAAGAAATTTATGTTTTCTTCTGTAGAAGGGCGTTCGTACCTGAAAACTAGAGATTAATAAGGTTTTTTAAAAGATACTTTTCCCTGTGGAGGTTTAATATTTTTACTTCTATATAAAAATTATTAATTTTATTAGAATTATAAACTAATTTCCAGTATTTGCATTATTAGAAAGGTCTATTTTATGCACAAAATGATATTTAAACACAGAGAAATGTTAGTCTGAAGTTATGAGAAATCAATGTGAAAATAACCTTACATCAAATTTTTCTTTCTTGGATATGAACAGGTAATTTTATTTCTCAGCTCTTGGTAAAACCCCTCTAGTAAAGAGAATTATGGTTCAAGACTTTGGTTCAAACCAAAGTCTTTGGTTCAAGATCTTAATAACGAAGTATACCACAAAATATTTGTCAATAGATGGACCATAATAAACTGTAATAAAGTAAGAATATAAACCGTAGCAATGTGTTTCTTTATTCATGCAAAGTGCAAGCTTTCATATCTTTATAATCCTTCTACAGGCATAGCTATAAGCTGAGATAATTTTTTTTTTCTTATCCCTAATACACGTGGTTCAGGCCATGATAATCATGGTGGGTAGAAGTAGGCGACTGCTTTTACTGTAAGTGCATCACATATCTACACATGTGAAAAGCAGTTTGACTTTGCACTTATAAATGCGCCAGAGCCCCGTTTATTTACTTGTACTCGCTAGTGGAGTTGGACTTTTGTAAGAATTGGGGGCCATTAAAGCTTTTTTTTTTTAACATAAAAAAAGTGCCCAATGCGGGAATCGAACCCGGGTCGTAGCAGTCGAAAACCAATGGGGTAGACCATCCTTCCACCGACCCCCCTAGTTGAGAGAATGAAGGTATATAGCTAATTATATACATATATAGCTCAACTTATAGCTATGTCTGTGGAAGGATTATAAAGATATGAAAGCTTGTACTTTGTACGAATAAAGAAACATATTGCTTCTGTTTATATTGTTATTGTATTACTTTATATAAAGTAATTTTCTCTTCTAATGAAACTGTAATAGACTCTGAGAGGGATTTTATCATGTTCTCTCTGCATGATTATTTTGAAGTAAATGTTGTATCTCCTCCCAAGTGACCTTATCTTTGGTTCCTCCCAGATTGTTGTTGTTTGATTTAAACCCCCTCCCTTGATACTAAAGAGAAGTGTGATAATTAAAGATATTTTTAATTTAAAACTTTGTGTGTTTGTCATTATTGGGGAAACCAACACAGTAGTTTGTCTTTCCCACATTTCTTAATACCTTGGGGACTTACAATAAGATCTGTGTTGAATAGTTTTTTTAAAAACCTGTCTATAGAGCCCTCTCTAAATAGTACCTCCCTCTCTATAGCGCCCAATTTTAAATACGTAGTACGATGCAATTTACATTAAAAGTGACTTGTTTACATACCTCTAGATGCTGTTTGTGTTCTTTATCTAATCAGGAAGGCACAAAGATACACGCGAGTTTGTAAGGATGCAGAAAAAGTTAGCACTTTTATTATAAGTGGCTCTAAACAGAAGGAGTACAATAAGTGAGACGCCTCCCTCTCTATAGCGCCTGATTTTAAATACGTAGTACGATGCGATTTACATTAAAAGTGACCTGTCTATAGCACCCCCTCTCTATAGTACCCTATTTTGGTGAGTCCCAAGAGGGGGCGCTATAGACAGCTTTAACTATATATTGTTATGTCATGCCTAGACACTGTTTGTGTTCTTTGTCTAATCAGAAGGCATAAAGCGAGTTTGTAAGGATTCAGAAAAAGTTAGTGTTTTATTATACATTGCACTGAACAGAAGGAGTACAATAAGTGAGACTTGCCCTTCAACTTTCCTGTCAGAAGAATCCTTGGCGCCATGGATGTCACTCTTGTGAAACCTTCCACTCCACACTGTACATGCCCAGCTTGGACTACACCACCTTGTAGGCTGCTACAATGTCAGGTTCTCCTGGCACAGTCTTACAGAATCATCCACATGCCCCGGAGACCACTTCCCACATCTTCTACTTGCCGCAGATGTGACCAGAATGCCCGTTGTCCTCCCCCCCACACAGGAATGTGGTTTTTGTCACCTCACACATGGCAGCTGGAGTCCACCCAACTTTACTCTGGAATCTTGGCCTCACAGATAGTTTGTCATCCTTTTTACAATATGTTTGGCCAATCTAACCAATTTATAGCTTCTCTCCTAGGATGTTATGGAAGCAAAGCTGCTCTGCACTGATGAGGGCCATAGCCTGAAACTATAGTATTATAAACACAAGGTAATAAGACCAAATCCAAATAAATAGTGTGTGAGGTAACAGCCTTGTTACCATCTTCAGACAAAAGTGTACTGAATGTTATAATATTCAGTACTTATAGAATATAATAATCAGTACTTTTGTCTAAAGATGGTAACAAGGCTGTTACCTCACACACTATTTATTTAGATTTGGTCTTATTACCTTGTGTTTATAATCTATAATCCAAATTGTGCCTTATTATAGTATTACAGGTTGTCTGAATTTGTTTAAACTGGTGTTGTGACCCATTTCTTATCACTACATAACATTTTATACTGGGTGATGGACCAAATGGATTAGTTTTAATGTCATTTTTTAAAGTGCCACTTTTGATACATGAAATGTTATGTATATAGAGTGCCAACTGTATAGAAAAGTGTAAATCTATATATAGTGCATATTTGATTTATTTTATAAATAATTGGTAGTGCCTGGCTCATCAATGGTGAACTCTTCCAGCGCAGTTGGGTTATTATTTGAAAGATTCAAACAGTAAAACTGTAGGGAGGGTTCATCGCTCATTATTCATCATAATAGAAAGTTTTTTTCATTAAAAAAATTGTGCTGAGATATATTAAATTTCCAAAAATAAATATCACCTCAATAACCCAGAATGACACAATCCCATCTGTGAGCAAGTTTTTTTTTTGTTTGCTTATCCCTAGTACACGTGGTACAGGCCATGATAACCATGGTGGGTAGAAGTAGGCAACTGCTTTTACTGTAAGTGCACCACATGTCTACACATGTGAAAAGCAGTTGTGAGCAAGTAACTAACTGAACTTGTGGAAAACTCAACCTGCTTTCTACATGTGGTTTTTCCTTGTCCCAACCTTCATTGTGGGTAGTATACTGTTGATGTACAATAGATTGGGAGCACTGTAGAGACTTAGCTCGAAAGGAGTGACAGCCTCTAACATGATGATAGACGTCACTGCAGCCGCTTCTAACATGAAGAACAGACTCCGCATTTGCCGGTCCCAAGCCCGGATAAAAAAGAAGGAGGGGGAGCAGTAACAAACTCACTAAAACACCTGGGCTCAGCTGGCCCAGCTGATAGTACCCTGTAAGGACTTCTAATACAGGATGAGCAGCGTTTGTACTCCATGTTAGGAGTGGCTGCACATGGCGTCTGTTCCTCATATCAGAGGCGGACATTACTTTTGGAGCTAAGTCAGCCCGCCACTGAGTAGTGCTCCCAGTCTTAATGACAAAGGCAGACGCATTCTACTTTACCCAGTCATGATCTCAAGCTTTACAAGCTTGATACCCTAATATGATTGAGTGGAGATAAGAAAGAAGAAGAGAACAGACGCTGCCATTTTCAACTCGTACATCATTAGAAGTCTTCGTCTGGTGCCAGAGATGATTTGCCTGTAACCCTAGGTGGGACCCTTACCTGGTACTATCAGCCGGGCCAGCTGAACCAGGTTTTTTGACTAGCTTGTTACTGCTCCCACTCCTCCTTTTATATACAGGCTCTGGACCGATGTGTTGAATTACAGAATAGCTTATACTGGCTTAAGTTAGAGATTAATTTGATAACCTTGGCTCTATCAGACTTTATCCAATCAGTAATCTAATAAATGAGTGACTATATATATAACCATATAAACACTAGAATGGTTACAATAAACTAACTGAACAACCATGGGTAGACTCAATTGGTGGAAAATTTGGTTCCAAATAGTTTTTGATAATTTGTAGAAATTTGTCCAATACACAGAGCTAAAGAATAACCATCATCAGCCTGTCATACCTCATTGTGAACCCAAACATCATTAGAACCCTGAAACCTTACTGCCAAGTGGTTTCCATCGCCCCTGCTGTGAACACCTCTGGCAGCTAGACATGAAGATGGCCTTTATCTTCATGAACGAAGGGAAAAGATCAGGGATCTTCCAAAGAATATCATGGTAATTGCCAAGGGCGGCTCTGCCTTAGCCTACTTGGAGTATGGCTTCTATTGCTTCAAGTGATACCGAATGGGCTATAAAAGGATAAACTGCCCCCTCAGGACGGCAAGTATTCCCCAGGCCTCAAGCCAGAGGAACAGCGTGAAGACCCCTGAACCTACTCCCACCACCTCTACACCTGCAGCATTCCGCCTTTACCAGTCCCAAGCCCAGATGAAAAAGGAGGAGGGGGAGCAGTAACAAGCTCGCTAAAAAACCTGGGCTCAGCTGGCCTGGCTGATAGTACCCTGTAAGGGCTCCTGATCCAGGGATACAGGATGAGCAGCGTTTGTACTCCCATGTTAGGAGCGGCTGCACATGGCGTCTGTTCATGTCAGAGGCGGCCATTTCTTTTGGAGCTAAGTCGGCCTGCCACTGAGTAGTGCTCCCAGTCTTAATGACAAAGGCAGACACATTCTAATTCACCCAGTCATGATGGTTGTCAAACAGACACCATCAAGGGTCACAACTTGATATCCTAATATGATTGAGTGGAGATAAGAAAGAAGAAGACCTGCAGCATTCAATCACTCTGCACCAGAGGATGCCCCGGTGCAGATAACCCTGACACCAACAGCCCAAAAAGACAAAACTACAAGACTGCACTCTTCACAAGTACTTTGGAATCTTCCAAACCAAATAGTATCCTCAGGCTGCTGGGAACACATAAATACCAAGTTAGTTTAATAAATACCTATTTTTTAGACAGATGGCAATGCTGAAGCAAGATTTCCATATTTTAAAATTTAATTTACCCCAAAGGCTGATTTTATTCTACAGTTTTCTTCTCTAGTAAAAATACACTCAGAGAAACATGGTCACAGCATGAGTCAGTGGTAAAAATGACAACTTACAGAGATTACTGGATTTAATGGACAAACACCGTTCACAACAAAGCATAGGACATTACAAATGTCCCTGTATTTATAAAGATAAAGGTTGCCTCTCCCGTCGAAATAGATGTCAAAACTAGACGTCATCTATTGACCTTCGCCGCAAACTAACGGCCTCAGGTTGGTGACAAAGCCACAACACTCACTTTGGCAAACTGAAAAGCGTCCACCTAGAGACAATGGTTTCGGGCTAATGGCCCTCGTCAGCCTAGAGTGGACTTTATTCCATGAGATTCACAAGGGATCCAACTCCGCCTTTTCCGGTCCCAAGCCCGGATGAAAAAGGAGGAGAGGGAACAGTAACAAGCTCGCTAAAAAACCTGGGTTCAGCTGGCCCGGCTGATAGTACCCTGTAAGGGCTCCTAATCCAGGGATACAGGATGAGCAGCGTTTGTACTCCATGTTAGGAGCGGCTGCACATGGCCTCTGTTCCTCATGTCAGAGGCGGCCATTTCTTTTGGAGCTAAGTCGGCCTGCCACTGAGTAGTACTCCCAGTCTTAATGACAAAGGCAGACGCATTCTACTTCACCCAGTCATGATGGTTGTCCAACAGACAGCATCAAGGGTCACAACTTGATATCCTAATGTGATTGAGTGGAGATAAGAAAGAAGAAGAAGAAGACAAGGGATCCAATGGAATCTTCACAATCTGCCAAAGAGGTGTTTAGCTGGCAAAGTAGCTAGGCTAAATCTATTGGCTGTATTTATATCAAAGAACCATCCTATACAGCAGTGTCGGGCAACCGGTGTGCCGTGGCACACTGGTGTGCTGCGAAGAGATCTAGGTGTGCCGCGAACATTTTTGTAGGTATTTAGAACTTTTGGTTAAATTTAAAAATAATGTTTCAAAAAATATTTTTTATAATTTTTATTCAATTTTAATATTTTTTTTCAAAAATTTTCATATAAAAAATGAAATTAAAAAAAAGCAAATTTCATTTTATATAAAACTTATTTTGGTATTATAATTACAACAGTTTGCATAATTTTATATTTCATATAACGTATGTACATAATCTTGACGTACATAACTGGCACGTGCCATTATTAAAAAATAAAAATGCAAATAGGTACGTACCTATTTAAAATCATAAGTTAAAAAAAAACAATCCGCGAAAACAACTTTATTTAAGTTTATTTAGTTTTCAAAAGACTATTCACTGAAAAGGAGCTATCTGAGTTTTGGTTGTGCTTAAACTCCAAATTTCCTAAACTTAGTAATGCGGCCATCGAATCATTGTTGCCATTTGGAAGTTCCTACCTGTGTGAGCAAGGTTTTTTCAACAATCACAGAAATGAAGTCTAAGAAGCGCGAAAGACTTTAAATGATAGATGAGGAGATGCGCGTTTGTCTTTCACAAGTAGATCCCCATATTGATTTGATATGCTCTCAAAAACAATCGCAATGCTCGCATTGATTATGTTAATTTAATATTGAAAATTAATAAAATGTGATATATATGTTTAAATTTTTACTAGTATTTATTGTTGTATTTTAATTACCTACGAGGAAATTTATAGTGAGAACCACAGGTGCGCCGCGAAAAAAAGAAATTAAGCTTAGTGCGCCGCAACTCGAAAAAGGTTGCCCGACACTGCTATACAGGAATAGCACAGTGAGAACTTACAGAGATTACTACTGGACTTAACTGAGAAATACCATGACATAGGAATTACAGAGGTCCCTGGATCTATCAATGAATCATCCTACAGTGAGAACTTAGAGAGATTACTACTGGACTTACCTACGCCATTCACCAAGCACATTAAGAAGTTTACTGATTTAATAGATACTAGGGGAGTACGGGACCTCCAGGGGTGTTGGAGAGAAGCCCCAGGAAGGATAATACACCTGGATCTTGCAGATACCCTTGGACTTGAGGAAGGAGCACTCACCGAGCAGATAGTTGAGGAGACTTGAGCTGATGTGGCCTGCCAGTTGTCTGCATTGATCTCGCCATTGCAGCTGAGCTTCTTTATCCGACTCCATTTCTTCAAATCTGGACTTCTGGCAACTATCAGCATGACCATTCCCCAATGGCCACTTGTCCGCAGGATGCATGGTTTCTTCTGTTAATGGAATGTCATCCCAGACTTCACGTTTAAAGTATTTCTTCCTTGTTGACATTTTTGTTAGGACTAACCAATGATGGATAGGATTTTTTCTTTTACTATTGGTACTTGGTGATTTTCTGTGAATCTTGTTCTTTTTAACTGATTCTGAGTGATTTTGGATGGTGTGGCTTCTACTGGTAGACCAACTGTATCTTGGTACTGAGCTCTTGGTAGACAAACTCGACCATGATGATTCATACGTTCCCGAAAGAGTTTTGTGGGAACTTCCAATACTCTCGCAATTCTTCAAGTAGTTGTCAGAGATGCTATTCTGTATTGAATGTTCTTCAGTGATCGTATGAAGAAATCTTAAGAAAGAACTATCAAAAGTTCTTTGAGATGAAGCAATGGATTTCAATTTAGAATTTTTATTTGAAATCCCTTCAATCAATTGGTAAACATTGATTTTTCCAACTTGGTTATCAATATCATTTGAAAATAAAATTTTATCGTTAATTGGATATTGAGGAACTTGGGTATTGTTTATAAATTTGGACTCTTTTCTATCAGGTATCTCTAATATGCTTTGATTAACTGATTTAGAAATTCCAAAATTTGTTTGGGAAATCGTACATAGATCTTTGTGCATTTCTTCAATCATAGCTGTAGATTTTCAAAAACATTTAGTTTTCAATTTTTGCAACCATTTTTTAACTTCAATTATTTTTCAAAATAGTTAATATTACATTTTTATATATATAAGAATTTTTAATATTTTTATATATATATTTCCATAAAAGATAGATAATATATTAAAAATACATTTGTTCAACCCACATTGAGCATGTGTGCCATTTTATGTTGTTGGGATAACAACAATAAAGAGACCAAGAGATATGTTTCACCTCAATTGGCAATTGAACTCTGAGACAGTATTTCACTTTATGGAACTCTCTACATGCCAAACAACCATCTTTCTTGATGGTACCCGAACAGATTCATGAAGCCACAGACTCTAAAGTCACCAACTATAACCTATAGATGATAAAGCACAATTTGGATTATAATAAAAGAAAATAAGACCTAATCCAAATAATTTATTAGTGTACGACATTTCACGAGTTCAAAGCACAATTTGGATTATAGATTATAATAAAAGAAAATAAGACCTAATCCAAATAATTCATGAGTTCATTTATTCTTTTGTCTGATGATGGTGACAATGTTGTTGCCGAAACGTCACACACTAATATATTATTTGGATTAGGTCTTATTTTCTTGTATTATAACCTAGAGATAAAAATTTTGCTGGGAGGACATTCATCTATAAAGATAAAGGTGACCTCTCCCATTAAAATAGATGTCAAAACTAGACGCCATCTATTGACCCTCGCCACAAACTATCGGCCTTGGGTGGTGACAAAGCCACAACACCAGCTCTAAACTGAGAAGCGTCCACCTAGAGACCCTGGTTTCAGGCTAATGGCCCTCGTCAGCCTAGGGCGGACTTTATTCCATGAGATTCACAAGGGATTCAATGGAATCCTCACAATCTGCCAGAGATGTTTAGCTGGTAAAGTGGCTGGGCCAAATCTATGGCCAAAATATAGATAGAAATATTTATAAGTTTAGTTACTGTTATCAAGTGTGTCAACTTAGAAAACTATCTTCTTATCTGCTATCTTGTTTAAATACTTGATAACAGTAATTATTTAAAACGGCCATGATATTTTTTCCATTCAGTACATTTGTCTGAAGATGATAACAACGCTGTTATCAAACACTATATATTTGGTCTTATTACCTTGAGCTTGTTAACAAATACAAGGAGGCTAGGTTGACCCACTGGCCATCTTTGGGATGACAAAATTTCACACAGATGGTAGGTGATGTCCGTGCTAGGTATTTTGTTTCCCAGGATGAGATTTCAAATGCTGGACCCATACAGTGGCTGAAAGCAAGAAATTTACATTGTAAGTTCACCTGTGATACATTGTTGTTTCACTCTTGTGTAAAGATTACATAAATTCCACATTTCATATATAGATTTTTAACTAGTCAATTAATGTCATATTCAATTCCTTCAGTGGTTGTCACATTAAAGCAGAACGAATCCACTTTTGTTTTGAGAAGCTCTGAACCTCAGACAGCATCAAACAACACTAACAAGATTTAGAACAGGCCATCTCAAGCCATTGAAGATAGAAAATAACAACAAAATCTACCCCACTTGCCCAAAATGTAGCTTGGCACCTGCAGCTCCAGAGCATTTTGGCTTGCATTAGATGTACTAAACAGGACCTTTGGGAGAGGCTGCTGCTTATCATAAAACAGCTCGAGGAGCATGAACCCATGTAATCTTTACACAAGGGGATAATAGGAAACAACAACAGCAATGAAACCCACTTTTGTAACATGGTTAGTTTGGATCTAGTCCAGCCATCAATGAAGGACCATCTTAAGAAAGAACTAGGTCTTTATGGGGAATATCCACAGAGAGGATGGTTCCATTGTGGTTCTGTATTGAGAGCCACACCCAATATACTAGGTAGTTAGACAAATCAGCTCAAGGAGCATGAACTCATGGAATTTGTGTAATCTTTATACAAGAGGATAGGAAACAACAAATTAAGGCAAAAGAAAGGCTACTCTTCTAAAGAAAAAGTGCACCATTCATCTCTAGGGTTCTCCCAGCAATATTTGGCATGCCATTCTGAGATTTGATGAAGCTCACCCTGGGATGACCATATAGTCTGAAACTGTGGAGTTGGGACCAAGTTGGTGGAAAGAGATACTTTTATCGAGATATTTCTCCTGCCCCCAAAATTTCCATTTGTATATACAGTAGAACCTCCATGAGAGGACACTCATGCTAGAGGGCACCTCTCTACTAAGGACAGTTTTCATTCGCAAAATTATCATTTTTACAATTTAGCAGACCTCCAGTAAAAGGACACCTCACCCTAAAGGACACTTTGGCTCTGTAACTAGGTCTCCTTTACAGAGAGGTTCTACTGTATTTTCAAATCTTTTCACTCGCAATTTTGATTTTCTGATTTGCAAAAAAAAAAAAAACTATTAGCTACATTTATCTATTTTCCTCAGTTCCTGGCCTCTGTTATTAAATTATACAGCTCTCTATTTCTCATAAACGTTGTAAATTCAAATTTCCACACTTCTTTTCTGCATCTCTCTTAGGTGAATCTATTCTTTTTTTTTTGCTTATCCCTAGTACACGTAGTACAGGCCATGATAATCATGGTGGGTAGTTAGCGACTCCTTTTACTGTAAGTGCACCACATGTCTACACATGTGAAAAGCAGTTCGACTTTGCTCTACAAATGTGCCAGAGCCCCGTTTGGTTACTTGCACTCGCTGGTGGGGTTGGACTTTTGCAAGAATCGGGGGCCATTGGAGCATTTTTTTTTTAATCAGAAAAAAGTGTCCAATGCGGGAATCGAACCTGGGTCGTAGTGGTCGAAAACCAAACGGTTTAACCAGCCTTCCACCGACCCCCATCATTCATTAAGACCAAAGAGATGATTATAATTGGTCCTCTCAGAACTACCTTTCTATGGCCAGTCTTTTAATAAGAGGATCTGTTAATCCCATGTTCAACCTTCCATACAACAGTTGAACAAATACTCTCCTACTTTCCATTACTACAAACTTGTTTTTTTAAAATGTAATCAAGTGATAAATACACACACACACAGCCAATATTTAAAAAATTCTATTTCGGAAACACAAAAAAAAAAAAAGAGGTTTTCACAAAAAAAATTTCTTCCAATCTATTATTATATAAACAAATATGTCTGGAGGAGAGAAAAAAGGGGGAAATAGAGAAATAAATCATTTAGAACAATTAGACAAGAGGGGAGGAGAGATTGATAGAGAGAAGACAAAATCAAAACATGTGTAAAGGAGGGGAAACTAACAATAGGGGGGATTAAAAAAAAAACAACTTTACAAAGAACTCAAAACTTATTTGGTGATCTGTTGTAGTTAAAGAGAGAGGGGGACACGACCTACATCATCATCACTGTTACACATGGGATGGGGGGGAAGTTTTAAAAAGCACAAAAAAATACATATTTATAATATAAAAATAAAGAAAAAAACAAACAAAAAGAGATACACTTATTTTTTTTATATAGTAGTGTGACTATAGTACATAAATATTCTATTAAAAAAAAAATAAGAGTGAGAGATAGAGAGAGGGGCCTTATAACAGAATGGGGACAGGAGCTACGAGGTTGTTTGTTGGTCGTCTATAAGAAGTAGTCAGGGGTCCTCCTGGTGACGTGGGGCTCTCCACGGCGCGGGGCTGGGTCAAATTGAAGGCTGCACACATACACACTCTTGTCAGCACAACTATATTTAACAACTGTGGATGTTTAGCTTCAACATTTCCTTTTAAATATAAGTTAAACCTGTCTATAGCACCCCTCTTGGGACTCACCAAAATAGGGTGCTATAGAGACAGGTCACTTTTAATGTAAATCGCATTGTACTACGTGATAAGGCACAATTTGGATTATATATTATAAATACAAGGTAATAAGACCTAATAAATAAATAGTGTGTGACGTTTCGGTAACAGTGTTGTTACCATCTTCAGACATGGTATTAATGCTGTTATCGAAACGTCACACACTATTTATTTATTTGGATTTGGTCTTATTACCTTGTGATCATACTACGTATTTAAAATTGGGCGCTATAGACAGGTTTAACTGTATGGCTGCTATATCTCCTTTTCTAAAGGACAACACATAAGGGTTCAGGTGAAGGGTGGTGTAAGCTGTTGGTTTTCGACCGCTATGACCCAGGATTGAATCCTGCATTGGACACTTTTTTCTAATTAAAAAAAAAAAATGCTCCAATGGCCCTGATTCTTGCAAAAATCCAACCTCACTAGCGAGTACAAGTAACCAAACTGACACATTTGTAAGTGCAAAGTCGAACTGCTTTTCACATGTGTTGACATGTGGTGCACTTACAGTTAAAGCAGTCGTCAACTTCTACCCACCATGATTATCATGGCCTGTACCATGTGTACAAGGGATAGTATTAAAAATAAAGGACAACATGTAGTTTCAGTTTAGAGTAGTGATTTAACTTTTTTTTTTTACTTCCCCTATGATTTATCTAAATTTAACAAGAAAGGATCAAAACCACTTACTCAGTGGAAGAGCTACCTCACAAAGACCTTACAACAACATTTGAAGATCCTCACTTATAAACAGAGAGAGAAGAGACTTGATGCATGCAACTGTGAGTCAACTTATCTTTATTAGGAAGTGAGGGTCAACTGTAGTCTGGTAGATTCAATTGATCTAACTGTACAAGAGGCCAGGCCCCTTTTGCTCCCATTTGTAGATACACAACAAATCTTACATTTTTAAAAACTATATATATATATTATATAAAAATATTATTTTATTTTAAATTATATAATTTCATAGATTCAAATACTCTGCTAAATCGACCGCCAGAGGTCACTCTTCCCCTATAAAACTTGTTGTTGTTTTATCCCAATGGCCGGCTCAAAACTTTTGTACATTATGTAAATAACCTTTTGTTTTCCTTGTTCTACTCGCCTTAAGCCAATTTTATCAAATTATGTTCTTTTATATATTCCTCAGCTCAAATAAAGAAATCAATGATCAAAACCATTTTTATTGTGATACTTTCAAGATTTTTTAACCACGACTGCATCACCCTTACCACAATCCGCAACAATCAAAATACAACAGAAAATCTCATATTTTTATTTATAATATATATGTAATGAACAATTCTAGAATGATAGCCATCCCCCTATGGAGTTTTATATTTTAATAATATTTCCATCATCATCATAATATATTTCAGCAACCCCATGTACAGTAGTGATACCTGTGTACACAGAATAACTTTACATAAATTCCCCACAACAGCCTGCATGCAACTTGCTGCTCTCTCTCAATTATTATATCCTTCTAATTTACATTCAGGTTCCTCAGTGTTTTGACTTTGATTCTAACCTAGGTAAACCTTTCTATCAACTTATTGGTGGATCCAATAATAAAAATATTCATTTTCTATATTTATTTGATACACTCGAGTCAAAACCACATTCTTTATAGGAGGTGTTTGTTTGCATATTTTGGATTCTAGGGATCTAACAGGATTCATTTTATTTAAGATTGGAAAATTTGATCTTTTATTTTTGTCCATGGCACTCCAAATAGTTTTCTTTATGTTCACATTTCAGAGGCTTCAATTTTTCTTATTTCTTCTTAGTCTCACTTCTATAAGTGACCATGGGGAATACTAATACCTCTACAATTCTCTTTTTCTTTAGAAAAATGCCTTTATCTTTCATAATCTTGTCCAATTTCATCATTTCATCCCTTCCTAGTATTTCCTTGTTTTTACTTCCTCTAAGTATTGGTGATAAAACTTAATTTTGTATTGCATTTTTTATGAATTTCATTTCATCAATATTATACATTTTTGTCAACTAATCAATTATGATTTTGAAACATCATATTTAAGACATAGAAACAATAAAATAATACCTAATACAAATAATTTAATAGTGTGTGACATTTTGGTAACAGCATTGTCACCATCATCAGACAAAAGAATGATGGTAACAATGCTGTTACCGAAATGTCACACACTATTAAATTATTTGTATTAGGTATTATTTTCTTGTTTCTATATTCTATAATCCAAATTGTGGTTTATCATTTAAGACATAGAATTTATGGTTCTCTTGAGTAGTCATAAATTGAGATTCAACTATACATGCAGAACTTTTTCTCATTATTTATAGATAGGTCAAAACAAATGTTGAGGACCCTCAACAGTAAATATTATCCTCCTAAAATTATCAAGTTAGGGGAGGGGAAATATTTTTGTAAGTAATGTGTGTATCGATAATGGATGCATTTAAAATATCTAACATTCAAACTCTACATTTGAGAATTGGGAAGCTGGTGTGACTTCTAAATATTTGATGCCAGCTTAACGAGTAGTATTGACAGAACCATATTTCAGCCAGGTATTACTGGCTGCAGCAGCCATGATACTCACAAAGAGTACTTGAGAGCATCATCCAGCTCCATGATGGCGGCCTGGTTGCCGCAGCGGTAGCAGTAGTTGGGGGCAGAGAAGATGGTGACCACGTTGCGATCGTGGCACCAGTTGTAGCCCTCCATGACCAGCTGGTGGGCCCGGGCCACCAGAGTCAGCCCGTTGCTGTGGTTGAAGGTCTCAGAGATATCCTGGCCAAAGGTGTAGCCAGCACCCCGGGGGGAGATGCCCCAGCCCCCGCGGTCATCTGGATCTGACCACAGCAGGTCACACATGGGGCCTTCGTGGGGCACCTCCTGCAGCCGGTCCAAGGCCCGGATGTGGTCGAGGGTGTCGATGGATGGGGACAGGCCTCCGTGCAGGCAGAAGATCTACACCACACATACCATTCCTTGGAGTGTGCAACACTACCTCTATAACAAGGCAACACAGGGGACGATGGAAGGAAGGTCTGAACCATTGGTTTTTCAACCGCTAAGACCCGGGTTCGATTCCCACATTGGGCACTTTTTTCTGATTAAAAAAAAAAATGCTCCAATAACTCCTGATTCTTGCAAAAGTTGAATCCCCATCACCCATTTCAAGTAACCAAAAGGGGATCTGGCACATTTGTAAGTGCAAAGTCGAACTGCTTTTCACATGTGTAGACATGTGGTGCACTTACAGTAAAAGCAGTCGCCTACTACTACCCACCATGATTACCATGGCCTGTACCACGTGTACTAGGGATAAGCAAAAAAAAAAGTAACACATGCATCTCTGATTCCGGGAGTGTCGCACAGGATACAAATGCTACTTTTAATGGTAAACTTTATTATTATCTTCATTCTCCCAACTAATCATACAAAGACCAAAATTTAAAGGATTCTTAAAAAACAATTATTAACAAAGTGGTGTGTATATCCAGAGAACTCTCACAGTGTTTACACAACCCAAAATCTCAGCAATACTCAGCCATGAGAACCATCTTGCCAATTTATATTTATTTATTCACCTCCCTACCCCCTTAATAAACTTACTAGAAATGTTTTAATCCTTCTCATTACCTTTAAACCACTTCTTGCTGCCAGAATAATGGTACAGGAAAGTCTACAAGAGTTCTCAGGAGATTTAATATATCCCCAGCAATCTACTGGCTGGTTAGTTGCAGTATTAGGTGCTCCAGTTGGGAAATTTACTTTTCCTTCTATATCAACTCACCAATAGTGAAAAGCTTGGCTTGCATTAGATGCACTAAACAGGACCTTTAGGAGAGGTCACTTCTTATCATAAAACAGCTTGAGGAGCATGAACTCATGTAATTCGTGTAATCTTTACACAAGGGGATAAGAAACAACAACAACAACACAGTGAAAAGCAAGACCATTATATTGGATTTTCACAATCAAAAAGCGCAACACAGAAGAGCAACCCAACTTGAGGAAAAAGACCAGTAACCAGTAATACCATCAGATTGTTCCTGAAATGCTATGTGCATATTTTAATTGTATCTTTTTATACCTTAGCAATTTCAGAAATACATCTATCCCGGTTTCTCAGTGCTTTTGTGCAAAATATATACAGTTAAACCTGTCTATAGCGCCCCCTCTAAATAGCGCCTTCCTCTCTATAGCGTCCGATTTTAAACATTAAAATGTAAACATTTTACATTAAAAGTGACCTGTCTATAGCACCCCCTCTCTATAGCACCCTATTACCATAATCGGGCGGGCCCCTGACCTGCAGGTCTTCGGACATGGCCTAGACAATGACACCATCCTGACGTCTACCAAGACACACATCTATAGGTACTTCCTCGGTGTGGAACTTAGGAGTGAAGACCTTGTCTGGAGGAAAACTCTCTCAAGGTGGGGAAGCCTTCCTTGCTGAAGATATTTATACACAACTATATATATATTCCCCTACACTTTATATGCCCTTTTACTCTTTCATTTTTTCACCTTTGTAAAATTTGATTGAAAGAATCAATAAAATTGTTTAAATTGTCTATAGCACCCTATTTTGGTGAGTCCCAAGAGGGGGTGCTATAGACAGGTTTAACTGTATATATATACTCCACCATTGTGCATCCTCAGTTGTTCTAAGATTGTTCTAAATAGTTCACATTTCTAAATAAAGATCTAATATGAGACTTATTTATCTTATTGACACAATCAAATTGTGACATTTCTGTAATCCCACCTGTCCATCCACCAGAGCTGTGAGAGGCAGGTAATCAAATAGGTCCGTGAAGTACTTCCACACGTTGGCGTTGCCATATTTGCGCAGACACTCGTCGTAGAAGCCGTAGACCTGGGTGATCTGCCTGCTCTCGTGGTTCCCCCCGCAGAATTGTGATTCTTTCCCTGTACCGGACCTACACACACACCACTTTATATATGGAGATAACTTCACACAAACATAGGATTTTAAGGTTAGAAATATTTATAATAAACAATGCTTCCAAGACTAAGTTTCTTGTGCAAACTTTTTAGTTTCAAGTTTTCTGATATGTCAGCTCTTCAACAGGAGTATCAAATTAACGAATTAATGATAAATACTCTTTTTATTTCAAATTATTATTTACATATTTTAAATACAGTAGGACCTCCCTGTAAAGGACACCTAATTGCAGAGCCAAAGTGTCCTTTAAGGAGAGGTGTCCTCTTACCGGAGGGTTGCTAAATAGTAAAAATGGTAATTTTTGCAGATTAAAACTGTCCTTTGTGGAGAGGTGTCCTCTCATGGAGGTTCTACTGTACTTATGATATTTGGGAAATATATTACAACATTTATATAAAGAAACAAGTTTTTGAAATGATAAGACACAATTTGGATTATAGATTATAAACACAAGGTAATAAGACCAAATCCAAATAAATAAATAATGTGTGACGTTTCAGCGTTGTTACCATCTTCAGGTAAAAATACTGAATCTTCAAGTACTGAAACGTCACACACTATTTATTTGGATTTGGTCTTATTATCTTGAATTTTTTTGCAAATATATAAAAATCCTAGGAATATTTATCAGAGAGTGAGGGAGAGAAACACCTGACCCAAGTGCCTCTTGAACAGGTATGTGGAAGGGACAGAAGGTTTCTCTCAACGAGCAAAGAGGTGGAGTGAGGAGAGACAGTGTCAACAAATCTCCCACCCTGTCCTCTGAAGTGACAGGAGGAGGTTTATCCCATCTGCTATATTTAGCTCCACTCTCCCTTCTTTTTATAGCTTTACTACTCAACTAATGGCCATAGAGCCAATGTGACTCCCTTCCCACTGTTAAACACAAGGTAATAAGACCAAATCCAAATAAATAAATAGCATGTGACGTTACTGTAACAGTGTTGTTACCATTTTCAGACAAAAGTACTGAATGTCGGAAGATGGTAACAACGCTGTTACCGAAATGTCACACAATATTTGGATTTGGTCTTATTACCTTATGTCCAAATTGTGCCTTATCATTCCAACTGTTAACTTTCTCACTACATCACTACAGAAACCATCACACTAATAGTTAGAACTAAGCAAGTGCAGCAATCTAACAGAATTAGGTCAGCGACAAATCTTAACCATAAGACCTTTGTCAATCCAAGATGGTTATGATTCATAAGGTTCTGCCAAGTACTCAAGATTACAGATTACAGTACAAATGAGTAATTTATATGCAATGTTTTGTAACATTAACGTTTCCATTCTCTCAGACTTAAGCTCTATGTGGGAAAATTGTGATAGTATATTTTTGAAAAGAATTTGGGAGAAATAGAAATATCTTGGGAACACCAGGTGTTATAGGCTATTGAGGAACCACATTATAACATCATAATTCTAAAATCTCAAGTTTTATATCCCAATTGTTTTAAAGGTGGATTTTGGTCCTAATTGACGTTAATATAGTAAAGTTTTACTGATGAATAAACCAGGCCTTCCCATTAATTTTTACATTGCAGTAAGGACAGTAGAAATGGTTTATTTTTAAAAAGAATCATACGCATCTATAATAGTTTCGAATTTTGATAATTATCTATACACAAATCTTGAAGATTTATTTTAAAAATCTACACCAACACACAATTGGGGAAACACTGAGCCTAAAAACACTCAGGAAAGTTGGTATTTATATGTCAAGCCTCCTCAATATTCTATGAGGTTACTTGTTCCGTGTCTTGGCAGCACCCTGACTACTAAGTCTTTGGTTTTTACACTTTTATTGACATTTAAGTATTTATGCCTAACTGGCCTTGTTTTTATTGTTTGTGGAAGAGCATTGCTCAATGCAAATATTTAAATGTAATTCTACTGTCCTGAAAGCCTATGTGCATCGTTTGCTTGAATGCCATTTCTGAGATTCCACCCTTCAGTGTAGCATATAAAAGCAGAATGATCCAATACAGTATTGTAGCTCTAAAGAAGCACTCTGGTAGATTAAATTGGCGGAACTGCTGGGAGGGTTCACCATTGATGAGCCAAGCCCTCTCAATGTATTTTTCAACGCAGTAAGGACAGTAGTAGTTTGTGAAAGAAACATTTGTGTCTTAATGTTTTCATTTGCTATATTTAGATGACACGTTATTGCTTTATATTAATTTAAGCAGAAGTTGGAGATTAAAGATGTTGTTCTGTACAGGGTGGATTGATTGGTCTACAAGTCCGAACAACCACTTAGGAGCAGACTTCTAATCCATAGCTCTGTTTTGTATAATTCCAAGCTCAGCAGTGAATGCTTCCACATGTATCATAGATATAATGGAGGAGTAAATCTCCCGATTGTGAATTCTCTGTGAAATAAATCTTTTATTCAATCCAATATAGGCCTTTTTATTATCTAATGATTTAAATATGGATTGCTCTATTTTCAAAACAAAGGGTATTTGTAGAGTTAAGAATGCCACAATAACAAGATATTGTAGTATACACAATGTGGGAGAATCCTATTGTGGCAGCCTCCATATATGGGGTGGTAAAGAGAGGTGGTCAAGGATTGTTTAGCTGTCCCAGTAACCTAGGTGGTGCAACAGCGAGCTGTTATCTGGCCTATCACTTGATTGGTGACAAACCAACGGCTCCTCTACAAGGTCATTGTTGGCCATCTCTTGTATATATGCTGGTGGTACTTTATTGGGGGATGTCCAACTGCTTTCTACATGTATAACTATGCCTTGGGTGTGAAAGCAGTTGCCTATTACCCGCCATCAGGGCCTGTATTATGTGTATATTTGGAATATTTATTGTTACTACTCTACTAACAAGATTTAGAACAGGCCATCTCAAGCCATTCAAGATAGAAAATAATAACAGAATCTACCCCACTTGCCCAAAATGTAGCTTGGCACCTACAGCTCCAGAACACATTCCGGCTTGCATTAGATGCACAAAACAGGACCTTTGGGAGAGGCTGCTGCTTATAAAAAAAAAAGTTTGAAGAGCGTGAACTCATGGAATTTGTGTAAGAAACAACAACAATATATATTGTCAATTTATTGTTGCTGTGTTGTTATAGTTTTATTGTCACTTGTACCTTGAACTATAATATAAATGATATCAGTATTCACAATTAACATAAGGCAATAACATGCCATATATATATAGGAACTGAAAACAAAGGCATGAATGTTTCTTTTAAACATAAAAAAAAACTTCTACTGTTCCTTACTGCGATGAAAAAATATTGGGAGGGCTTGGCTTATCAGTGGTGAATCTTCCTAGCAGGTTGATCAATTTAATCTACCAGACCGCTTCTCAGAGCTCTAATAGTGTATTGGACAATTCTGCTATCCACAATTGTTGACACAGCACCTGAAGTACTGACAGACCACCCGCCTATGTAACCAGAATAGCATTCTTGGATCCCTTCCAGATCTCCCTCCTCTTCAAGATAAAATCTCCAATTTTTCTCCTGGAAATTACTGCACCAGGGTCATATTGCTTGTCCCAATTTTAAAACAACTAAATAATTAATTTCTAAAATTACTAAACAATTGATAAAGATTGGGAAGGCTTTCTTTTCTCGTTAGTGGTGACCCTTTTCCTGCAGTTTTCCCATTCTTATTTACCAGAACACTATGGTGAAGGTGTTGGGGGGTTCATAACTGATGAGCCATGCCCTCCCATTTTAAATTTTTATTTATTGCAGTACAAGGTCTGTATAAATAGATCTCAATTATATATGTTGCTAGATAAGTGTTGAAAATTAGGACCATTTTTCATGGCTTATATAATCTGAATAGAATACAGGTAGAATGGCTGTTACTGTAGAAATTCTGTGCACTTTCTTGTGCTTTGAGAGAGCACAGATTACTAAAAGCCACATCATCAAACACATCATTAATGTAAAGCAGTAATGAACATGGATGAAAAAGGAGGAGGGGGAGCAGTAACAAGCTCACTAAAAAACCTGGGCTCAGCTGGCCCGGCTGATAGTACCCTGTAAGGGCTCCTAATCCAGGTATACAGGATGAGCAGCGTTTGTACTCCATGTTAGGAGCGGCTGTACATGGCATTTGTTCCTCATGTCAGAGGCGGCCATTTCTTTTGGAGCTAAGTCGGCCTGCCACTGAGTAGTGCTCCTAGTCTTAATGACAAAGGCAGACGCATTCTACTTTACCCAGTCATGATTGTTGTATACACCATCAACAAACTTTACAAGCTTGACACCCTAATATGATTGAGTGGAGATAAGAAAGAAGAATGAACATCTGTATATAGGAAATGAAAGCATTGAATGTTTCTTTTACACATAAAACAAACTTCTACTGTCCTAAAAGCTTATGTCCATAGTTTGCTTGAATACCATTTCTGAGATTCCACCCCTCAGTGTAGCAAATGTAATCAGAATCATCCAATACAGTATTAGAGCTCTAAGAAGTGGTCTGGTAGATTAAATTGACGAAACTGCTGGGAGGGTTCACCACTGTTAAGCCAAGATCTCCCTTTTTTTTTCACCACAGTAAGGACAGTAATAGTTTGATGTGTAAAAGAAACATTCAATGCTTTCATTTCCTATAAAAGGGGGTCGGTGGAAGGTTGGTCTAAACCGTTGGTTTTCGCCGGCTGCGACCCGGGTTCGATTCCCGCATTGGGCACTTTTTTCTGATTTAAAAAAATGCTCCAATGGCCCCCGATTCTTGCCAAAGTCCAACCCTACCAGCGAGTGCAAGTAACCAAACGGGGCTCTGGCACATTTGTAAGTGCAAAGTCGAACTTCTTTTCACACGTGTAGACATGTGGTGCACTTACAGTAAAAGCAGTCACTTACTTCTACCCACCATGATTATCATGGCCTGTACTAGGGATAAGCAAAAAAAAAAAAAAACTCCGTAAACTCAGTACTACTCAGTAAATGGAATTTCAGATATAAGGGGGTCAGTCACAGCTTTATTTTTCTATAATGTGTGGATTTACAGGTGTATTTGATAGTAGCCCTCAGCTTGGCAAATCTGGAGTGGACTGTAGATATTGGAGAGGTAGAAGTGTTTTAGCAATCTTTTGAAAGTATGGAGCTGCCGGGGTTGTCAAAATAATGAACCATAGTTTGGAATAACACATGCATCATGTCAGCCATTCTATTCCAAAACACCTAGTGTGTCTAATGAGAGAGTACAAGGTAATAAGACCAAATCCAAATAAATAAATAGTGTGTGACGTTTCAGTAACAGCGTTGTTACCATCTTCAGACAAAAGTACTGAATGGCAACAACGCTGTTACCTCACACACTATTTATTTATTTGGTCTTATTACCTTGTGTTTATAATCTATAATCCAAATTGTGCCTTATCATCTAGTGAGAGAGTGTTCAAAACTTCAGCCAAAACCCAAGTCAAGTGAGCAGATTGTGGCTGTAGCAGCAATGGGACCATTGCCAGTCCCATGAGACTGGTGCTCAAAGAGTTAAAGAGGTTCTACTACCACCTCACCTTGAGGGCCACCAGGAGGGTGACTGTCTCCACGGAGTAGTACCCCCGGTCCACGTAGTCTCCCATGAAGAGGTAGTTGGTGTCTGGGGACTTGCCTCCAATACGGAAGAGCTCCATAAGATCATGGAACTGCCCATGGACATCTCCGCACACTGTCACTGGGCACTTCACCTCCTGGACATTGGACTCTTTGGCTAGGATGTCCCGGGCCTGGATACACCACCACAGGGGTTAGCTAATGACTGGAGCAGGATATAAAAGGAATCCTTGACAACTGCAGGTTTACACCAAGTACAGGTTTTACAGGGAGTTGACAAAGTCCCTTTTGATTATGATATTTCATCTCTTCTACTGTTCTTTTTAGGTCTGCAGTGACCTTTCAAGACACACACTATCACCATCAAACAGGACTTGGGAATGTTAACATGAAGGCTTCCAATATCTTCCACATTGTGGACAGCCATGATCCTGGATCAAATCCCGCATCCACTCCCTAAACATAAAACTTCCTTTATAACCAGTATTCAGGCATCCAAACATTATTGTGGAGATACCAATATAGATCCACCCTGTAGACATGTGTCATCTTCCCCATCCTTATACTGTGTCACCAGCTACTTACCCTGAATTTGGAAAAAAAAAGCAACAAGAACATAAAAAATACCTGTAAAGTATTTCAAGTCTTGCAGACCTATTCAGTCACATCCTTTTAGACTTCCTGTTTAAGCAGGAGAGAGGGCCAAACATTCCACTATGCCTTTATGTAGACATTCAAACCTCACTATAACAACATCACTTGGAATAAAAATTTTGTTGTTATAGTGCAAACACTGTTATCACGAGGTTCCACTTATATTCTCCAGCTGTTTGGTTTTCCTCTGCTTGCCTGTGCTGTGACACTTGTGTACTGGTGGCACCAGGAATTTGCCAGCAAGCATCAAGTGAGTTATGAATTCTGATTTCTAGCGGGGCATATATGGGCTGGCTAAATGTTGTGAAGCTGCTACATTAAAGATCATCCTACACAGGGTTATTTATTTAAATGTAAAGTAGGTATTTGAAAACAAATATTTTAATCAACAACAACAATAAAAAGCTTTATTAAGACCACCTTTTAGTCTTATACAACAGTCTTTGATTTCCAGACCTAAGTCTGGTCATCTACGGACAATGACTTTCCAGAATGGTTTCAGGGTTTTCCCACTATGTACTAAGTGTCAACCTGCAACCCCAAGACACATTATTGACTGTATTGACTCATCTATTGATGAGCTCTACTCTTCACCGGCAGACACCATCACAAGTCTAAAGCTTTACAAGCTTGATACCTTAGTGTAATTGAGTGGAGATAAGAAAGAAGTCTTATACAGATACTCTAAGCAGAGCCAACAAATATTTTAATCCCAAGCATCATTACTAGTGCCAAATTTACAGTAGAATCTCCAATAGTAGACACCTCTAAACAATGGACAGTTATCATTACCAAAATTGCCCTCCCATTCACTTTCTTTCTCTAGAAGACAATGGACACTTTCTCAAGCCATTTTTAATCAATTTTTTTATATAATAGACATTCTCACTAACAGACAGACAAAAAACACCAAAAGTAAAATATCAAGGTCAAGTATGTTTGAGAAAAGCATTAAGTATATACAGTAGAACCTCCCTTTAGTGGACACCCCGCTAGCGGGCACCTCTCTACAAAGGACAGTTTTTATTTGCAAAATTAACGTTTTTACTATTTAATAACTCTCCAGTAAGAGGACACCTCTACCTAAATGACACTTTGGCTCTGCAATTAGGTGTCCTTTACAGGGAGGTTCTACTGTATCGGGCATTATTGGTGTGCAAACCCAGTAATAACAACATAACAGCTGTTGATTTGGCCATAAACTCCAGTCTACAAAATGGAAACTCTATGACACAATGTATCAACATTTGCATGCTTGCATTATAAAATTTCAAAATAACTACAGGGATTATTATGATGTTACCATGCTTTGTTGAGAGGAGTAAACCTAGGATTTAATATGGTTGGTTTTATATATAGTCAGTCCTGACTTTGCTGTCATAGATGTTTATTATCATTGCTCTTCTGTAATTATATATACAGTTAAACCTGTCTATAGCGCTCCCTCTAGGGACTCACCAAAATAGGGTGTTATAGAGAGAGAGTGCTATAGACAGGTCACTTTTATGTAAATCGCATCGTACTATGTATTTAAAATCAGGCGATATAAAGAGGAAGGCACTATAGACAGGTTTAACTGTATATATATGTATGCAGGTTGGAACTATAAATAGGATAAATAAATATTACAACCTTTTTAAATTTGTTATTTCCTACATTTCAGTTACCCGCTGTCACCCTTTTCAAGGAAAGCAAATCTTACAATGAAAGAAACCATTTCTCCCACTCTTGATTTATTCTCTAAAACCATATAACAAAACAACTCCCGGTCCCAAGCCCGGATGAAAATGGAGTATAGGGGAAGCAGTAACAAGCTCGTTAAAAACCTGGGTTCAGCTGGCCCGGCTGATAGTACCCTGTAAGGGCTCCTGATTTTCTTGGTGTTGAGATCTTTTCTATCAGTGTAGGTATGTTTCTTTCCCCCTATTGTGCCTTGTAAGAGCACTGAATGTCACAGTCCATCCATCTTAATTTAATGGTCTCAATGGATATTATATAACCACCGTAGAGGTACTAAAGGACAAACATCCAGCAGTGAATATATTATAAAGATTTAAATACTGTTGAACCTTGCGAGAACATTGTTATGTTGCTACTATAACCAAACACTATGGGCCTTAGAATTATTATGCTATAACCAAGTGGTTCTTAAAATACAACAAACAACAACAAGGAGCTTTATTAAGACATTTATACAGATTCTCCGAGTAGAAATGTAGGAAAAACAGTAATAAAAGTGGTTCTTATAATGAAGGATGTTATAATGATGAGTATCTACTTTTTTTAATAGTTAAAAACTTGTTCCCTCTAAGAGCAAAAAACAATTTCAGAGTAACAAATCACTGTAAAAACTCTATTGAATAGTTTTTTTTAAAGGCATCATCTGGTCATAAAACTGAAAGTTGAATTATTAGAACCAACTATATGTTTAGAAATTAACCTTGTTTTAACTAAATCCTATTAGAATTAAAACTATTTTTCAATTGTTTTGTGTTCTCATAAGTCAGTGAACAAGTGGTTAAAACCCTCGATTCCCGACAGCCATGAACCAGGATCTAATCCTGTATTGTACACTTTGTTTTAATATATGAATAACCTTCACTTAGTATTCTTTGTTGACACTATCATAAGCTAGGTTGTTCTTTTTGAGAGGTACCTAATAAAAGTTATTTTGGAACCATGAATTGTGTTCTCATGCACTGTTTATTTATTTATTATACCTAGTACATGTGGTACAGGCCATGATATTCATGATGTGAAATCAGTACCCTGTCTGTCTATAAGCAGAATGGCCAATACAATATACATGTAATGTCATATCAGTATGGTGGATTAAACTGGTGAAACTACTTGGAGGATTCGCCACTGATGAGCCAGGCCCTCCCAATATTTTGCATCACACAAGCATTCTTTTTATTTTTTTCTTTTACTATATCCCTAGTAGTGCACATGTAACAAGCCATGATAATCATGGTGGGTAGAAGTAGGCGACTGCTTTTACTGTAAGCGCACCACATGTCTACACATGTGAAAAGCAGTTCGACTTTGCACTTACAAATGTGCCAGAGCCCCGTTTGGTTACTTGCACTCACTGGTGGAGTTGGACTTTTGCAAGAATCTCATGCACTGTTGGCCTCTCATGTACTCTTTCCTTGAATTATATCTGGAAGCCATTAAGACCAGCTGCTATTTTTGTATGCTATACTACGCTGGTGAAAGCCAGCAACACATCCATGGTTGGCTAATCTATCGTAAAAGGGTATTTGCCAATATTCTGGATAATTAAAATATCAATTATTAGTTGCCATTTATTCCAATAGATGGTGTAGGCCATCAGTCACTTTCAGTTACAGAATCAGATGTTTTAATTAATCACCAGAACAATTTGTGCTATTTTCCATTGTATAGGTTACAAAATAATCTTTACACAAACTGAAGTAACACATGTTGCACAGATAGGAGAATATATTCTCCAGTGTGAGTCCTCGACATCGGAATAACTACCTAACAAACAATACCTACAAGTTTTATGTAATAGCAGGCATTGGAGACAATTTCTCTGCCATTATTAATGTACCTTTTTTTTTTTTGCTTATCCTTAGTACACATGGTACAGGCCATGATAATCATGGTGGGTAGTTAGCGGCTGCTTTTACTGTAAGTGCATCACATGTCTACACATGTGAAAAGGAGTTCAACTTTGCACTTACAAATGTGCCAGAGCCCCTTTTGGTTACTTGCTGGTGGGGTTGGACTTTTGCAAGAATCGAGGGTCATTGGAGCATTTTTTTTTTTATCAGAAAAAGTGCCCAATGCGGGAATCAACCCAGGTCGTAGCGGTTGAAAACCAACGGTTTGGGCCATTCTTCCACCAACCCCCAATGTACCTTTGATTAAACTCAATAAAAACTTTCTCAGAAAGCTGAAGCTATGTAGAAAGAATGTAAGAGAGATGTGATAGCTACCTCTCCCATTAAAATACAATCATCTATTGTAGAATCTATGGTGGAAGTTATAATCAGTCCATTTTTGACAGCTACAACTAGAGATACAATCCTGCATGGTGGGTATCAGAGACCATGGTTTTGACATCAATAACCATCCTGCTTGTTTGAAGTACTAAGGCAGTTAATCTATGTTAAAACAATAAGATATATTTTGTTTTCACAAATGGATTAAATTTCTCCTAATATCTGTATCACAAAAAAAGCTGACCAAATCTAAACTTTGTACAAGTACAATCCCAACAACTCCGCCTTTGCCGGTCCCAAGCCTGGATGAAAAAGGAGGAGGGGGAGCAGTAACAAGCTCACTAAAAAACCTGGGCTCAGCTGGCCCAGCTGATAGTACCCTGTAAGGGCTCCTAATCCAGTGATACAGGATGAGCAGCGTTTGTACTCCATGTTAGGAGCGGCTGCACATGGCGTCTGTTCCTCATGTCAGAGGCGGTTATTTCTTTTGGAGCTAAGTCGGCCTGCCACTGAATAGTGCTTCAGTCTTAATGACAAAGGCAGACGCATTCTACTTTACCCAGTCATGATGGTTGTCAAACAGACACCTTCACAACTTGATACCCTAATATGATTGAGTGGAGATAAGAAAGAAGAGAAGAAAATCCCAACAAATTAGCCAAGTAATACTTAGCCATATTGATCTATAAATGAAGTGCCATATAGATTGATTGTTGTCTGCTGAAGAGCTCAAAAGTGTCAAATTAAAGAAGCCTAGTACATCAGAGTGATGACCTTTCTAGGAAATTTATATAAATACCCCATTTACACTCAGAGGTTGTTATCACACACACACACAAGGTGGGATAAGATAGGATGCATGGCTCATTCACGAGCCAACCTCACCTACACTTGGTGAATTCTATCTAAAACACACTATGCCAGAGAGAAAGAGATGAGTGATTATGTAGTTAACTTATTCTTGTTCCAAAATCACTTTATTAGATACCGCTCAAAAAGAACAACCTAGTTTATGATAATTGCAACAATGAATAAAATGTGAAGGTTATTGACATATTAAACAAAATGTTTATGCAGGATTCAATCATGGTTCATGACTGACTTGTTCTTTCCTAGACTTTCACAATATTTACACAAGGTAATAAAACCAAATCCAAATAAATAAATAGTATGTGACGTTTCAGTAGCAGCGTTATTACCATCTTCAGAAAAAAGTTCTGAATGAGAAAAAAATATCACAGCATGTTTTAAATAGTTACTGTTATCAAGTATGTAAACAAGATAGCAGATTTAAAACGTGATATTTTTTGCCATTCAGCACTTTTGTCTGAAGATGGTAACAACGCAGTTACTGAAACATCACACACTATTTATTTGGATTTGGTCTTATTACCTTGTGTTTATAATCTATAATCCAAATTGTGCCTTATCATTTCACAATATTTGAAAGGTCCAAGCAAATACATTGAGGACAGGTACTGCCATTCATTTGGTGAGTGTTTCTAACATGAAGTACATATTTAAAGAAAATTTTCTGAATAGATGAGAATATCTTACCTATATGGATAAAAACTGATGGTATTAAAGTTTGGTAGTAGATAATCTGATGGGTAAAAACCTGTTTCAAGTAAAATAACCACCTTGGCTGTATAGGGAGCAAGTCTAGCAACAACAAAATTGAGTCAGTGCCACTCAATTACATTGCTCAATTGGATGCCTTCACCCAGGGTAAACTAACCCTGGAGTAGAAGCACTATTATTAACAGGCAAAACCAATTATCTAACAGTGAAGACTGCTATTGTTTACAAAAATAATATAAAAACTTGATACCCTAATATGATTGAGTGGAGATAAGAAAGAAGAAGATATAAAAGCTTTGCTGTGAGTATTTAAAAATATATATATTGGGAGTTTTCAGGTGTTGCCCTTTCACAACATGTAGTTAAAATAAATGGAAGATACAATATATTTGTCCTCTTCATTGTAGCTACCTTTCATTTCAGCTACAGGTTGAGAAGGAGCAAGACTCAAAGTTGTCATTATTTAAAAAATTATGCAGTAAGTCACATTTATATAAATACATACATAGCACATATCCAGCAATTACAAAAATTTCATGCTATCATTTTGTTTCCAGAAAATTCTGCACCTTCACAATAAGGCCAGGCCACATGTGAGGCAGGATGCCAAAACCTGTCAGGAAAGCATTACATTACATTGTGTTCCTGGCCAAAAGTATTTGACAAGCTGTGTCAGCCATTCTCCCAGGTCCCACATCTCAGCGTCAGTTTGACAGCTCCTCTCTTTTATTCCTAGCCTAAGGACAACTTTTATCCAGAATTGTTCACAAATGACTTGAGACAAATATTCACAGCTCCAAGACACCAGAATTTTACTAACTCCGCCTTTTCCAGTCCCAAGCCCGGATAAAAAAGGAGGAGGGAGAGCAGTAACAAGCTCACTAAAAAACCTGGGCTCAGCTGATAGTACCCTGTAAGGGCTCCTAATCCAGGGATACAGGATGGGTCTGTACTCCATATTAGGAATGGCTGTGTACACGGTGTCTGTTCCTCATGTCAGAGGCGGCCATTTCTTTTGGAGCTAAGTCGGCCTGCCACTGAGTAGTGATCCCAGTCTTAATGACAAAGGCAGACACATTCTTTTCACCCAGTCATAATGGTTGCCAAATCTCAAGCTTTACAATCTTGATACCCTAATATGATTGAGTGAAGATAAGAAATAAGAAGAATTTTACTTGTGGGAAAGTTGAGATTTCTTAGAACTTATATACAGTATAACCTCCACGAGAGGACACTCCCATAAAGGACACCTCAGTATAAAGGACAGTTTTCATTTGCAAAATTACCATTGTCCGGTAAGAGGACACTTTTCTCTAAAGGACACTTTGGCTCTGCTATTAGGTGCCCTTTACAGGAAGGTTCTACTGTAGTATGATATGACAATTTTCCTTCCATCTTACATACAACCTAAAGAACACTTAGCAAGTTGCACAAGAATAAATTTGTGACTATCAAACTTCAATTATGAAAATCCAAAACTATTTTAGACGCATTAAGATTCTTTTTGAAATTAAACAATTTCTACTGCCCTTACTGCAATGGAAAAATTAATGGGAGGGCCTGGCTAGTCCTCATAATATAAACCTCATTAACTTTAGCAACAATAATATTATAACACTTCTAAATGAAAGGGACAACACAAGGTGACAAAACCACATCAATTGTATTTAAACCTGGTGGTTTAAAAGGAAGCTGTTGACTGAGGTTGAAGCTGGAATATTTACCAAGAAAATTGATAATTAGAGTTGTAGATATATATTTTCTGTGTATATAAATATTATATTTTCTAAATACTTTCCATTTACGAATTCCCTTCTTTGTGAGTTTCTCATTTCTAAATTTGAAAGCTCTACAAGTGTACAAGATATTCCAAAAAGGGGCCGGCCTATTCAGGAGGAGAGCTGCAAGATTGCCATCTAAATAAAAGCAAGGACATCCATTGGCCTTGTCCGAAAACCTGCAGACTCAGGTCTGTCACACCAGCTTCACCTCCCTTGTGTCTCTTGGTTGTCTTTTTAAATGTGTGCCAGCTGTGTTGAACCCCCCCAAGGTCAAAGGGAAGGAGAGCCTTCCGATTGATTAAAAGGGACATGGAGGATAGATAGGAGAATGTTTATAGAGCATACTTCCAGTTGAAGGAGAGAGGAGGGGTTCTACAACTAGATTGGCACAGAACTGGACCTGAGGCTTGGAATCCCAATAATTGACCATATGGCCGGCAGCCAGAATAGAGAGACTGTCTAGGGATCTCTTTTAGAAGAGAGGTGATTCACCAACAAGGGTTTAAAACACATGTGCGCACACATTGAAGAGTCAAATACATAAATAAATAGCTTTAATGGCTAATGATTTGGCATAAGTTCAACCCTAGCAGTAAGTATATGTAAGTGCTAAGCTAGGACTGGAATATGTACACTCCTGTACCTGCTGTGACACAGTCTTACAAAAGTTTGGAATTTCAATAGATGAGGAAATAATCTGTGTGTACGGGAGAGGTTTCGTGTTATACAGTATGGTTCTTTAATTCAACACTTACTTTAATTAAATTAAATATTTGCAGTTTCTTTTACTAAAAAAATGAGAGGCAAGCTTTCACGCAGTTGCACTTCATCAGGCCACCGGCTCTGCAACCTCGTGAAAGCATGCCTCCCATTTTTTGAATAAAATAAACTGTAAATATTTTTTATAAACAGCAAAAATGCAATATTACAGCGTAGATTAAACTAGCAAAACCACCGGGAGAATTCACCATTGACACATTTTATAATTGCAGTATAGGGCAGTAGAAAATTGTTTTAATTTTGAAATTAATCTTACGCGTCTAAAATAAATTCAATTTCTTTTTACAGATGATGCACTAATGCATCATTTTTATCTTTATTATATTATAATTATTTGCAACTATATTTCAAGTATGACTTCAAGTAATACTTTAATTCAATATTTTTTAAAATTCCAATCAGCCTATGTACTTAAAGCAACTGGAATACAACATAGGCTCAACAGATCCCTTGAGGGGTGTTGAATTAAAGAAGTTTGATAGTTGATCAAAACAATAAAAGTATTATTTGTCATTAAAGAATACCCTAACAAATGCTCCCCAACCTATTTACCCATTGTTATAGATGATCAATGTCCTGATCTAAACCAATCACAGCCAGTAGAGACTAGAATAAAAGACTTTTTGGACCATTCTTTAACTGAGGCTTTACTGCATAACTCTGTCATGGTGGTTCGTCAAGGAGAAGGGGAGATTTGGCTAAATCTGAATCACTACCTTTCTTCTTTCTTATCTCCACTCAATCATATCAGGGTATCAAGTTTGTAGAGCTTTTTGTTGGTGTCTGCTGGGGATGAGTAGAGCACATCAATGGATGAGTCAATACAGTCAATAATGTGTTGTGGGGTTGCAGGTTGACACTTAGTACATAGTGGGAAAACCTTGCAACCATTCTGGAAAGTCATTGTCCGTAGATGACCAGACTTAAATCTGGAAATCAAAGACTGTTGTTCTCTTGGGAGGACAGAACCAATCATGATCACTACCTCTGATTGGCCAGAGGATGATATATAAATACAATTGGGTCCAATTCTCATACCGAGTTAGGTTGGTTTAATTTAGATTTGACAAAATTTCTACAGATCTCCCAAAAAATATCTTATTTTTAATAACATTTTTGTTTCCTTGGTCAACCTCACTCTTCATTCTTCCAGGACTATACTGTGGAAGGTTGAAGCATGAGATGTGGAAGAAACCAAGGAAAGATTGGTTTGATAATCCATAGGATGGTCTGGAATTGCAAGATGAGGAGGTGATAAGAATTGAGCAGAATAGGGTTAAGAGGTGGTGATACCAGATGTGAACTTGCTGTTTTGACTGTTAAAAAGAGGTTGAGTCACATTGATGTCGCCACATTTGACAGGATCCCCACTTAACATAATATCCAGGATTATGTGGTACATCTTTCCACTAATTCAGTGTATATGTTTGCTAGAATGTAGACTTTGACCTAATAACTGGTTGATAATAGCTTTAGAGTGAGTCTACACCCCATTGTTTATAGCTTGGAAGATGTTGTGTGCATCCAGTCTATAATACAAAAAAGGGGGCCAAATAAGGATGCTGGGTTTATCACCCCCACCTTCCATTCCCCCACCTAACAACTCTGATTTGCTAATAGAAGCATTTGTCAATTAGTGTTTGAAATTATTTTTATAAACAATTAATTAATTACAATAGAACCTCCATGAGAGGATACTCCCGCTAGAGGACACCTCTCTACAAAGGACAGTTTTCATTTTCAAAATTACAATTTTTACTTTTTAGTAGCTTTCCAGTAAGAAGACACTTCTCCCTAAAGGATACTTTGGCTCTGCAATTAGTTGTTCTTTACAGGGAAGTTCTACTGTATATTAATTTGATGCTATGTGCTCAACATTTTCAGGTTAACCCACAGCTGAACTAAACTAACAACCCAGAGTTTCTCAACCTTTTTTAGCCCTCTTGTACAGAGTAAAATTTATCAACTCCACCTTTGCCGATCCCAATCCCGGATGAAAAAAAAAAAAGAGGAAAGGAAGCAGTAACAAGCTCACTAAAAAACCTGGGGATAGCTGATAGTACCCTGTAAGGGCTCCTGATCCAGGGATACAGGATTAGCAGTGTCTGTACTCCATGTTAGGAGCAGCTGCACATGGCGTCTGTTCCTCATGTCAGTCGCGGCCATTTCATATTGTAGCTAAGTGCTACTGAGTAGTGCCCCCAGTCTTAGCGACAAAAGCAGATGCATTCTACTTCACCTAGCTCTACAGGCTTGATACCCTAATATGATATTTTCTATCAATATCTTCAATAGGTAAGAATTGTGGGAGTACTGGTTACACAAGATGAGAACCAGTGATCTAAACTAGGCCTTGTTGTATTAATCACAGCACACTGAAGAACCTCCTGCGACAACTTTCTACCACTGGGTTCAATTCTGATTAGGACATTATTTTTTAAAGCAAAGATGACCATTCATTGGGTAGGTCAGGGGTCAACAACCTTTTGAGTCAGAAGAATCATCAAAATTACAATTTACAAAATTTCAAAGTTTTTAAAGAGCTACAATTTTTTTTTCTTATCTTCTTCTTTCTTATCTCCACTCAATCATATTAAGGTATCAAGCTTGTAAAGCTTGAGACTTTTGATGGTGTCTGCCGGGGAAGAGTAGAGCTCATCAATGGATGAGTCAATACAGTCAATAATGTGTTTTGAGGTTGCAGGTTGAGAATTGCCTTCGCCGGTCCCAAGCCTGGATGAAAAAGGAGGAGGGGGAGCAGTAACAAGCTCACTAAATAACCTGGGCTCAGCTGGC
>CP092883.1:51248496-51268623 GCA_030710605.1 Cordylochernes scorpioides | reverse complement strand
AGCTGGCACACATTTAAAAAGACAACCAAGAGACACAAGGGAGGTGAATCTGGTGTGACAGACCTGAGTCTGCAGGTTTTCAGACAAGGTCAATGGATGTCCTTGCTTTTATTTAGATGGCAATCTTGCAGCTCTCCTCCTGAATAGACCGGCCCCTTTTTGGAATATCTTTTAGACACAATTGTAGAGCTCTCAAATGTAGAAATGAGAAACTCACAAAAAAAAAGGAATTCATAAATGAAAAGTGTTTAGAAAATATAATGATATTTTTATTCACAACTCTATCAATTTTCTTGGTAAATATTCCAGCTTCAACCTCAGTCAACAGCTTCCTTTTAAACTACCAGGTTTAAAAGCAATTGATGTGGTTTTGTCACCTTGTGTTGTACCTTTCATTTAGAAGTGTTATAATATTATTACTGCTAAAGTTAATTGAAGTTTATATTATGATGCACTAGCCAGGTCCTCCCATTAATTTTTTCATTGCAGTAAGGGCAGTAGAAATTGTTTAATTTCAAAAAGAATCTTAATGCGTCTAAAATAGTTTTGGATTTTCATAATTGAAGTTTGATAGTCACAAATTTATTCTTGTGCAACTTGCTAAGTGTTCTTGAGGTTGTATGTAAGATGGAAGGTAAATTGTCATATCATACTACAGTAGAACCTTCCTGTAAAGGGCACCTAATAGCAGAGCCAAAGTGTCCTTTAGAGAAAGGTGTCCTCTTACTGGACAATGGTAATTTTGCAAATGAAAACTGTCCTTTATACAGAGGTGTCCTCTTGTGGAGGTTCTATACTGTATATAAGTTCTAAGAAATATGAACTTTCCCACAAGTAAAATTTTTCTTTCTTGTCTACACTCAATCATATTAGGGTATCAAGCTTGTGAAACTTGAGATTTGACAACCATCATGACTGAGTGAAGTAGAATGTTTCTGCCTTTGTCATTAAGACTGGGAGCACTACTCAGTGGCAGGCTGACTTAGCTCCAAAAGAAATGGCCGCCTCTGACATGAGGAACAGACGCCATGTGCAGCTGCTCCTAACATGGAGTGCAAACTCATCCTGTATCCCTGGATCAGGAGCCCTTACAGGGTACTATCAGCCGGGCCAGCTGAGCCCAGGTTTTTTAGTGAGCTTGTTACTGCTCTCCCTCCTTTTTCATCCGGGCTTGGGACCAGCAAAGGCGGAGTTAGTAAACTTCTGGTGAGCTGTGATATTTGTCTCAAGTCATTTGTGAACAATTCTGGATAAAGGTTGTCCTTAGGCTAGGAATAAAAGAGAGGAGCTGTCAAACTGACGCTGAGATGTGGGACCTGGGAGAATGGCTGACACAGCTTGTCAAATACTTTTGGCCAGGAACACAATGTAATGTAATGCTTTCCTGACAGGTTTTGGCATCCTGCCTCACATGTGGCCTGGCCTTATTGTGAAGGTGTAGAATTTTCTGGAAACAAAATGATAGCATGAAATTTTTGTAATTGCAGGATATACTATGTATGTATTTATATAAATGTGACTTACTGCATAATTTTTTAAATAATGACAACTTTGAGTCTTGCTCCTTCTCAACCTGTAGCTGAAATGAAAGGTAGCTACAATAAAGAGGACAAATATATTGTATCTTCCATTTATTTTAACTACATGTTGTGAAAGGGCAACACCTGAAAGCTCCCAATATATATATTTTTAAATACTCACAGCAAAGCTTTTATATCTTCTTCTTTCTTATCTCCACTCAATCATATTAGGGTGTCAAGTTTTTATATTATTTTTGTAAACAATAGCAGTCTTCACTGTTAGATAATTGGTTTTGCCTGTTAATAATAGTGCTTCTAACCCAGGGTTAGTTTACCCTGGGTGAAGGCATCCAATTGAACAGCATAAAATGAATGGCACTGACTCAATTTTGCTGTTGCTAGACTTGGTACCCATACAGTCAAGGTGGTTATTTATCTTGAGGCAGGTTTTTACCCATCAGATTATCTACTAGCAACCTTTAGTACCATATCTAGTGTTTATCCCATATAAGTAAGATTTTCTCATCTATTCAGAAAATTATCTTTAAATCTGTGCTTCATGTTAGAAACACCACTCTTTTCAAATGGATGGCAGTACCTGTCCCCAATGTATTTGCTTGGGCCTTTCAAATATTGTGAAATGATAAGGCACAATTTGGATTATAGATTATAAACACAAGGTAATAAGACCAAATCCAAATAAATAAATAGTGTGATGTTTCAGTAACTGCGTTGTTACCATCTTCAAACAAAAGTGCTGAATGACAAAATATCACATGTTTTAAATCTGCTATCTTGTTTACATACTTGATAACAGTAACTACTTAAAACATGCTGTGATAATATTTTCTCATTCAGAACTTTTTTCTAAAGATGGTAATAACGCTGCTACTGAAATGTCACATACTATTTATTTATTTGGATTTGGTTTTATTACCTTGTGTAAATATTGTGAAAGTCTAGGAAAGAACAAGTCAGTCATGAATCCTGCATAAACATTTTGTTTAATATGTCAATAACCTTCACATTTTATTCATTGTTGCAATTATCATAAACTAGGTTGTTCTTTTTGAGCGGTACCTAATAAAGTGATTTTGGAACAAGAACAAGTTAACTACATAATCAGACTCATCTCTTTCTCTCTGGCATAGTGTGTTTTAGATAGAATTCACCAAGTGTAGGTGAGGTTGGCTCGTGAATGAGCCATGCATCCTATCTTATCCCACCTTGTGTGTGTGTGTGATAACAACCTCTCAGTGTAAATGGGTATTTATATAAATTTCCTAGAAAGGTCATCACTCTGATGTACTAAGCTTCTTTAATTTGACACTTTTGAGCTCTTCAGCAGACAACAATCAATCTATATGGCACTTCATTTATAGATCTAGATGGCCAAGTATTACATGGATAATTTGTGTGGTAAATCTCTTCTTCTTTCTTATCTCTCCACTCAATCATATTAGGGTATCAAGTTGTGATGGTGTCTGTTTGACAACCATCATGACTAGGTGAAGTAGAATGCGTCTGCCTTTCTCATTAAGACTGGGAGTACTACTCAGTGGCAGGCCGACTTAGCTCCAAAAGAAATGGCCGCCTCTGACATGAGGAACAGATGCCATGTGCAGCCGCTCCTAACATGGAGTACAGACTCATCCTGTATCCCTGGATTAGGAGCCCTTACAGGGTACTATCAGCCGGTCCAGCTGAGCCCAGGTTTTTTAGTGAGCTTATTACTGCTCCCCCTCCTCCTTTTTCATCTGGGCTTGGGACTGGCAAAGGCGGAGTTGTTGGGATTGTACTTGTACAAAGTTTAGATTTGGTCAGCTTTTTTTGTGATACAGATATTAAGAGAAATTTAATCCATTTGTGAAAACAAAATATATCTTTTTGTTTTAACATAGATTAACTGTCTTAGTATTTCAAACAAGTAGGATGGTTATTGATGTCAAAACCATGGTCTTTGATACCCACCATGCAGGATTGAATCTCTAGTCGTAGCTGTCAAAAATTGACTGATTATAACTTCCACCTGAAATTTTACACAAATAAATTTACTGGCAATGCGTTTCTTTTTTTTTTTTCTTTTTTATTTTTTTTATTTTATTTTTTTATTTTTTTTTTTAAATCTCTACAGACCTTACTGCAATGATATGATTTAATGAATGAGAGGGCTTGGCTCATCAGTAGTGAACCCTCTCAGCGGTTTCGCCAAATTAATCTCTAGACCGCTCTACTATTGTATTGGACTGGTTTTGTTATATACCCTGCATTTTCTATGGAAGGCAGCTAAATGGTGTTTAGTGAACTATGGACATAAGCTTATAGGTCTGTAGAGGTACATACATATAAATTTCAAGGTATTGCATCGAGCAAAGCTCTTCCGCGCAAAACATGTTTTCATAACCATTATATATTAGTAAATTAACTTTTATTGCCCTCTATCGTTAAAATTTTACACAAATAAATTTACTGGCAATGCGTTTCTTTTTTTTTTTTTTTTTTTTTTTTTTTTTAAATCTCTACAGACCTTACTGCAATGATATGATTTAATGAATGAGAGGGCTTGGCTCATCAGTAGTGAACCCTCTCAGCGGTTTCGCCAAATTAATCTCTAGACCGCTCTACTATTGTATTGGACTGGTTTTGTTATATACCCTGCATTTTCTATGGAAGGCAGTATAGAGGGCAATAAAAGTTAATTTACTAATATATAATGGTTATGAAAACATGTTTTGCGCGGAAGAGCTTTGCTCGATGCAATACCTTGAAATTTATATGTATGTACCTCTACAGACCTATAAGCTTATGTCCATAGTTCACTAAACACCATTTAGCTGCCTTCCATAGAAAATGCAGGGTATATAACAAAACCAGTCCAATACAATAGTAGAGCGGTCTAGAGATTAATTTGGCGAAACCGCTGAGAGGATTCACTACTGATGAGCCAAGCCCTCTCATTCATTAAATCATATCATTGCAGTAAGGTCTGTAGAGATTTAAAAAAAAAAAAAAAAAAAAAGAAACGCATTGCCAGTAAATTTATTTGTGTAAAATTTTAACGATAGAGGGCAATAAAAGTTAATTTAATAACTTCCACCTACCCTACAATAGATGATTGTATTTTAAGTAGAGAGGTAGCTATCACTTATCTCTTACATTCTTTCTACATAGCTTCAGATTTCTGAGAAGGTTTTTATTGAGTTTAATCAAAGGTACATTGGGGGTCGGTGGAGGGATGGCCTAAACCGTTGGTTTTCAACCGCTACGACCCGGGTTCGATTCCCGCATTGGGCACTTTTTCTGATTTAAAAAAAAAATGCTCCAATGACCCCCGATTCTTGCAAAAGTCCAACCCCACCAGCAAGTGCAAGTAACCAAAAGGGGCTCTGGCACATTTGTAAGTGCAAAGTCGAACTGCTTTTCACATGTGTAGAAATGTGGTGCACTTACAGTAAAAGGAGTCGCTAACTACCCAACCATGATTATCATGACCTGTACCACGTGTACTAAGGATAAGCAAAAAAAAAAGGTACATTTATAATGGCAGAGAAATTGTCTCCAATGCCAGCTATAACATAAAACTTGTAGGTATTGTTTGTTAGGTAGTTATTCCGACGTAGAGGACTCGCACTGGAGAATATATTCTATCTGTGCAACAAGTGTTACTTCAGTTTGTGTAAAGATTATTTTGTAACCTGTACACAATGGAAAATAGCACAAATTGTTCTGGTGATTAATTAAAATATCAGATTCTGTAACTGAAAGTGACTGATGGCCTACACCATCTATTGGAATAAATAGCAACTAATAATTGATATTTTAATTATTCCAGAATATTGGCAAATACCCTTTCACGATAGATTAGCCAACCATGGATGTGTTGTTGGCTTTCATCAGCGTAGTGTAGCAGGCAAAAATAGCAGCTGGTCTTACAGATATAATTCAAGGAAAGAGTATATGAGAGGCCAACAGTGCATGAGATTCTTGCAAAAGTCCAACCCCACCAGTGAGTGCAAGTAACCAAATGGGGCTCTGGCACATTTGTAAGTGCAAAGTCGAACTGCTTTTCACATGTGTAGACATGTGGTGCACTTACAGTAAAAGCAGTCACCTTCATCTACCCACCATGATTATCATGGCCTGTACCATGTGCACTACTAGGGATATAGTAAAAGAAAAAAAAAAAGAATTCTTGTGTGATGCAAAACATTCGGAGGGCCTGGCTCATCAGTGGCGAATCCTCCAAGCAGTTTCACCAGTTTTATCCACCATACCAATATGACATTACATGTATATTGTATTGGTCATTCTGCTTATAGACAGGCAGGGTACTGATCTCATATCATGAATATCATGGCCTGTACCACATGTACTAGGTATAATAAATAAATAAACAGTGCATGAGAACACAATTCATGGTTCCAAAATCACTTTATTAGGTACCTCTCAAAAAGAGTAACCTAGCTTATGATAGTGACAACAAAGAACAATAAGTGAAGGTTATTCACATATTAAAACAAAGTGTACAATACGGGATTAGATCCTGGTTCATGGCTGTCGGGAATCGAGGGTTTTAACTACTCGTTCACTGACTTATGAGAACACAAAACAATTGAAAAATAGTTTTAATTCTAATAGGATTTAGTTAAAACAAGGTTAATTTCTAAACATATAGTTGGTTCTAATAATTCAACTTTCAGTTTTATGACCAGATGATGCCTTTAACTATTCAATAGAGTTTTACAGTGATTTGTTACTCTGAAATTGTTTTTTTTGCTCTTAGAGGAAACAAGTTTTTAGCTATTAAAAAAAGTAGATACTCATCATTATAACATCCTTCATTATAAGAACCACTTTTATTACTGTTTTTCCTACATTTATACTCGGAGAATCTGTATAAATGTCTTAATAAAGCTTTTTGGTGTTGTTTGTTGTATTTTAAGAACCACTTGGTTATAGTTCTAAGGCCCATAGTGTTTGGTTATAGTAGCAACATAACAATGTTCTAGCAAGGTTCAACAGTATTTAAATCTTTATAATATAGTCACTGCTGGGTGTTTGTCCTTTAGTACCTCTATGGTGGTTATATAATAGCCATTGAGACCATTAGATTAAGATGGATGGACTGTGACATTCAGTGCTCTTACAAGGCACAATAGGGGGAAAGAAACATACCTACACTGATAGAAAAGATCTCAACACCAAGAAAGAATTGTGCCAGATTAAAGAAATTTAGGCAAAGGTCTTGTTATGTCTTCTTTCTTATCTTCACTCAATCATATTAGGGTATCAAGCTTGTAGAGCGTGGCTAGCATCATGACTGGGTGAAGTAGAATGTGTCTGCCTTTGTCATTAAGACTGAGAGCATTACTCAGTGGCAGGTCGACTTAGCTACAAAATAAATGGCTGCCTCTTGCATTGTGCAGCTGCTCCTAACATGTAGTACAAACGCTGCTCATCCTGTTTCCCTGAATCAGGATCCCTTACAGGGTACTATCAGCCGGGCCAGCTGAACCCAGGTTTTTAACGAGCTTGTTACTGCTCCCCCTACTCCATTTTCATCCGGGCTTGGGACCAGGAGTTGTTTTGTTATATGGTTTTAGAGAATAAATCAAGAGTGGCAGAAATGGTTTCTTACATTGTGAGATTTTCTTTCCTTGAAAAGGGTGACAGCGGGTAACTGAAATGTAGGAAATAACAAATTCAAAAAGGTTGTAATATTTATTCATCCTATTTATAGTTCCAACCTGCATACATATGTATACAGTTAAACCTGTCTATAGCGCCCCCTCTAAATAGTGCCTTCCTCTAAATAAATACGTAGTATGATGCGATTTACATTAAAAGTGACCTGTCTATAGCACCCCCTCTCTATAACACCCTATTTTGGTGAGTCCCAAGAGGGAGCGCTATAGACAGGTTTAACTGTATATATAATGACAGAAGAGCAATGATAATAAACATCTATGACCGCAAAGTCAGGACTGACTATATATAAAACCAACCATATTAAATCCTAGGTTTTCTCTTCTCAACAAAGCATGGTAACATCATAATAATCTCTGTAGTTATTTTGAATTTTTTTAATGCAAATGTCGATACATTGTGTAATAGTTTCCATTTTGTAGACGGGAGTTCATGGCCAAATCAACAGCTGTTATGTTTTTTCTGGGTGTGTCATCCAATAATGCCCAATACAATAGAACCTCCCTGTAAAGGACACCTAATTGTAGAGCCAAAGTGCCCTTTAGGGAGAGGTTTCCTCTTACTGGAGAGTTACTAAATTATAAAAATCTTAATTTTGCAAATAAAAACTGTCCTTTGTAGAGAGGTGCCTGCTAGCGGGGTGTCCACTAAAGGGAGGTTCTACCGTATATATATATGTATATGCTTTACTAAATAGTAAAAATGTTAATTTTGCAAATGAAAACTGTCCTTTGTAGAAAGGTGGCCGCTAGCGGGGTGTCCGCTAAAGGGAGGTTCTACTGTATATACTTAATGCTTTTCTCAAACATATACTTAACCTTGATATTTTACTTTTGGTGTTTTTTGTCTGTCTGTTAGTGAGAATGTCTATTATATAAAAAAATTGATTAAAAATGGCTTGAGAAAGTGTCCATTGTCTTCTAGAGAAAGAAAGTGAATGGGAGGGCAATTTTGGCAATGATAACTGTCCATTGTTTAGAGGTGTCTGCTATTGGAGATTCTACTGTAAATTTGGCACTAGTAATGATGCTGGGATTAAAATGTTTGTGTGCTCTGCTTAGAGTATCTGTATAAGACTTCTTTCTTATCTCCACTCAATCACACTAAGGTATCAAGCTTGTAAAGCTTGAGACTTTTGATGGTGTCTGCCGGGGATGAGTAAAGCTCATCAATGGATGAGTCAATACAGTCAATAATATGTCTTGGGGTTGCAGGCTGAGAATTGCACTTAATAGTGGGAAAACCCTGCAACCATTCTGGAAAGTCATTGTCCGTAGATGACCAGACTTGAGTCTGGAAATCAAAGACTGTTGTATAAGACTAAAAAGTATTAAAGCTTTTTATTGTTGTTGATTAAAATATTTGTTTTCAAATACCTACTTTATACATTTAAATAAATAACCCTGTGTAGGATGATCTTTAATGTAGCAGCTTCACAACACTTGGTCAACATATGCCTCGCTAACAATCAGAATTCATAACTGACTTGTTGCTTGCTGGCAAATTCCTGGTGCCACCAGTGTGTGTACAAGTGTCACAGCACAGGCAAGCAGAGGAAAACTAAACAGCTAAACACCATATAAGTGGAACCTCGTGATAACAGTGTTTGCACTATAACAACAAAATCTTTATTCCAAGTGATGGTGTTTTAGTGAGGTTTGAATGTCTATATTATAGTTGGCACTCTCCTGCTTAAACAGGAAGTTTAAAAGGATGTGACTGAATAGGTCTGCAAGACTTGAAATACTTCAATATTTACAGGTATTTTTTATGTTCTTGTTGCTTTTTTTTTTCCAAATTCAGGGTAAGTAGCTGGTGACACACTATAAGGATGGGGAAGATGACACATGTCTACAGGGTGGAGCTATATTGGTATCTCCGCAATAATGTTTGGATGCCTGAATACTGGTTATAAAGGAAGTTTGTATGTTTAGGGAGTTGATGCGGGATTCTACCCAGGGTCATTGCTGTTCACAATAGCCCAATGTGAAAGATATTGGAAGCCTTCATGTTAACATTCCCAAGTCCTGTTTGATAGTGATAGTGTGTGTCTTGAAAGGTCACTGCAGACCTAAAAAGGACAGTTGAAGAGATGAATATCATAATTAAAAGGTGTCAAGTGACTTTAAATTCCTGTAAAACCTGTACTTGGTGTAAACCTGCAGTTGTCAAGGATTCTTTTTATATCATGCTCCAGTCATTAGCTAACCCCTGTGGTGGTGTATCCAGGCCCGGGACATCCTAGCCAAAGAGTCCAATGTCCAGGAGGTGAAGTGCCCAGTGACAGTGTGCGGAGATGTCCATGGGCAGTTCCATGATCTTATGGAGCTCTTCCGTATTGGAGGCAAGTCCCCAGACACCAACTACCTCTTCATGGGAGACTACGTGGACCGGGGGTACTACTCCGTGGAGACAGTCACCCTCCTGGTGGCCCTCAAGGTGAGGTGGTAGTAGAACCTCTTTGAGCACCAGTCACGGGACTGGCAATGGTCCCATTGCTGCTACAGCCACAATCTGCTCACTTGACTTGGGTTTTGGCTGAAGCTTTGAACACTCTCTCACTAGATGATAAGGCACAATTTGGATTATTGATTATAAACACAAGGTAATAAGACCAAATCCAAATAAATAATTAATGTGTGACGTTTCGTTAACAGCGTTGTTACCATTCAGTACTTTTGTCTGAAGATGGTAACAACGCTGTTACTGAAACGTCACACACTATTTTATTTTAGACACACTAGGTGTTTTGGAATACAATGGCTGACATGATGCATGTGTTATTCCAAACTATGGTTCATTATTTTGACAACCCCGGCAGCTCCATACTTTCAAATGATTGCTAAAACACTTCTACCTCTCCAATATCTACAGTCCACTCCAGATTTGCCAAGCTGAGGGCTACTATCAAATACACCTGTAAATCCACACATTATAGAAAAATAAAGCTGTGACTGACCCCCTTATATCTGAAATCCCATTTACTGAACAATGTTCTGTTTATAGGAGTTTATTTTTTGCTTATCCCTAGTACAGGCCATCATGGTGGGTAGAAGTAAGCGACTGCTTTTACTGTAAGTACACCACATGTCTACACGTGTAAAAAGCAGTTCGACTTTGCACTTACAAATATGCCAGAGCCCCGTTTGGTTACTTGCACTTGCTGGTGGAGTTAGACTTTTGCAAGAATCGGGGCCCATTGGAGCATTTTTTTTTTTAATCAAAAAGTGCTCAATGCGGGAATCGAACCCAGGTCATAGCGGTCGAAAACCAACGGTTTAGACCATCCTTCCACCTACCCCATTTTATAGGAAATGAAAGCATTGAATGTTTCTTTTACACATCAAACAAACTACTACTGTACTTACTGTGATGAAAAAAATATTGGGAGGGCTTGGCTTATCAGTGGTGAACCCTCCCAGCAGTTTCGTCAATTTAATCTACCAGACCACTTCTTAGAGCTCTAATACTGTATTGGATGCTTACATTTGCTACACTGAGGGGTGGAATCTCAGAAATGGTATTCAAGCAAACTATAGACATAAGCTTTTAGGATAGTAGAAGTTTGTTTTATGTGTAAAAGAAACATTCAATGCTTTCATTTTCTATGTATAGATGTTCATTCTTCTTTCTTATCTCCACTCAATCATATTAGGGTGTCAAGCTTGTAAAGCTTTTGATGGTGTATACAACCATCATGACTGGGTGAAGTAGAATGCCTTTGTCATTAAGACTGGGAGCACTACTCAGTGGCAGGCCTACTTAGCTCCAAAAGAAATGGCCGCCTCTGACATGAGGAACAGATGCCATGTACAGCCGCTCCTAACATGGAGTACAGACTCATCCTGTATCCCTGGATTAGGAGCCCTTACCAGGGTACTATCAGCCGGGCCAGCTGAGCCCAGGTTTTTTAGTGAGCTTGTTACTGCTCCCCCTCCTCCTTTTTCATCCATGTTCATTATTGCTTTACATTAATGTTGTGTTTGATGATGTGGCTTTTAGTAATCTGTGCTCTCTCAAAGCACAAGAAAGTGCACAGAATTTCTACAGTGACAGCCATTCTACATTATATTCAGATTATATAAGCCATGAAAAAATTGTCCTAATTTTTAACACTTTTCAAGATACATATATAATTGAGATCTATTCATACAGACCTTGTACTGCAATAAATGAAGACTGAAAATGGGAGGGCATGTCTCATCAGTTATGAACTCTCTCAACACCTGTGTTCTGGTAAATAAGAATGGGAAAACTGCAGGAAGAGGTCACCACTAATGAGAAAAGAAAGCCTTCCCAATCTTTATCAATTGTTTAGTAATTTTAGAAATTAATTATTTAGTTGTTTTTAAAATTGGGACAAGCAATATGACCCTGGTGCAGTAATTTCCAGGAGAAAAATTGGAGATTTTATCTTGAAGAGGAGGGAGATCTGGAAGTGATCCAAGAATGCTATTCTGGTTACGTAGGGCGGGTGGTACTTCAGGTGCTGTGTCAACAATTGTGGATAGCAGAATTGTCCAATACACTATTAGAGCTCTGAGAAGCGGTCTGGTAGATTAAATTGATCAACCTGCTAGGAAGATTCACCACTGATAAGCCAAGCCCTCCCAATATTTTTTCATCGCTGTAAGGAACAGTAGAAGTTTTTTTTTATGTTTAAAAGAAACATTCATGCCTTTGTTTTCAGTTCCTATATATATGGCATGTTATTGCCTTATGTTAATTGTGGATATGATATCATTTATATTATATTTCAAGGTACAAGTGACAATAAAACTATAACAACACAGCAACAATAAATTGACAATATATATTGTTGTTGTTTCTTACACAAATTCCATGAATTCACGCTCTTCAAACTTTTTTTTTTATAAGCAGCAGCCTCTCCCAAAGGTCCTGTTTTGTGCATCTAATGCAAGCCGGAATGTGTTCTGGAGCTGTAGGTGCCAAGCTACATTTTGGGCAAGTGGGGTAGATTCTGTTATTATTTTCCATCTTGAATGGCTTGAGATGGCTTGTTCTAAATCTTGTTAGTATAGTAGTAACAATAAATATACACATAATACAGGCCCTGATGGCGGGTAATAGGCAACTGCTTTCACACCCAAGCCCACCACATAGCTATACATGTAGAAAGCAGTTAGACATCCCCCAATAAAGTACCACCAGCATATATACAAGAGATGGCCAACAATGACCTTGTAGAGGAGCCGTTGGTTTGTCACCAATCAAGTGATAGGCCAGATAACAGCTCGCTGTTGCACCACCTAGGTTACTGGGACAGCTAAACAATCCTTGACCACCTCTCTTTACCACCCCATATATGGAGGCTGCCACAATAGGATTCTCCCACATTGTGTATACTACAATATCTTGTTATTGTGGCATTCTTAACTCTACAAACACCCTTTGTTTTGAAAATAGAGCAATCCATATTTAAATCATTAGATAATAAAAAGGCCTATATTGGATTGAATAAAATATTTATTTCACAGAGAATTCACAATCGGGATATTTACTCCTCCATTATATCTATGATACATGTGGAAGCATTCACTGCTGAGCTTGGAATTATACAAAACAGAGCTATGGATTAGAAGTCTGCTCCTAAGTGGTTGTTCAGACTTGTAGACCAATCAATCCACCCTGTACAGAACAACATCTTGAATCTCCAACTTCTGCTTAAATTAATATAAAGCAATAACGAGCCATCTAAATATAGCAAATGAAAACATTAAGACACAAATGTTTCTTTCACAAACTACTACTGTCCTTATTGCCTTGAAAAATACATTGAGAGGGCTTGGCTCATCAATGGTGAACCCTCCCAGCAGTTCTGCCAATTTAATCTACCAGAGTGCTTCTTTAGAGCTACAATACTGTATTGGATCATTCTGCTTATATATGCTACACTGAAGGGTGGAATCTCAGAAATGGCATTCAAGCAAACGATGCACATAGGCTTTCAGGACAGTAGAATTACATATAAATATTTGCATTGAGCAATGCTCTTCCACAAACAATAAAAACAAGGCCAGTTAGGCATAAATACTTAAATGTCAATAAAAGTGTAAAAACCAAAGACTTAGTAGTCAGGGTGCTGCCAAGACACGGAACAAGTAACCTCATAGAATATGGAAGAGGCTTGACATATAAATACCAACTTTCCTGAGTGTTTTTAGGCTCAGTGTTTCCCAATTGTGTGTTGACTTAGTGTCTTCCTTCTTATCTCCACTCAATCATATTAGGGTATCAAGCTTGTAAAGCTTGGGACCATGACTGGGTGAAGCAGAATGCATCTGCCTTTGTCATTAAGACTGGGAGCACTACTCAGTGGCAGGCCGACTTAGCTCCAAAAGAAATGGCCGCCTCTGACATGAGGAACAGACACCATGTACAGCCATTCCTAACATGGAGTACAGACTCATCCTGTATCCCTGGATTAGGAGCCCTTACAGGGTACTATCAACCGGGCCAGATGAGCCCAGGTTTTTTAGTGAGCTTGTTACTGCTCCCCCTCCTCCTTTTTCATCCGGGCTTGGGACCGGCAAAGGTGAAGTTCTTGACTTTGTAGATTTTTAAAATAAATCTTAGATTTGTTTATAAATAATTATCATCCATTATACAAGGGTTGTCGATCAAGTCATAGGAATAATTAGGATATTTTAGATAAAAGACAATTTATATATGACCTTTTGGAAAGCCATTGTACTATCTAGAGACAAACTTAAATGAATCGAAATTCTATATGTATATTGTAAATTTCCTTAATTTTGTTTGAAGTTGGTACCAAAGCTGTTAGGTTTTTAACTCTTGTTACTGTGGCAGAGCCTTATGAAATCATAGCCATCTTGGATTGAAAAATGTCCTAAGGTCCAGTTTGTTTGTCTCTGTTAGATTGCTGTACTTGCTTAGCTCTAGCTAACTATTAGTGTGATGGTTTCTGTAGTGATGTAGTGAGAAAGGTAACAGTTGGAATGATAAGGCACAATTTGGATTATAAACACAAGGTAATAAGACCAAATCCAAATAGTGTGTGACATTTCAGTAACAGCATTGTTACCATCTTCCGACATTCAGTACTTTTGTCTAAAGATGGTAACAACACTGTTACAGTAACGTCACATACTATTTATTTATTTGGATTTGGTCTTATTACCTTGTGTTTAACAGTGGGAAGGGAGTCACATTGGCTCTATGGCCATTAGTTGAGTAGTGAAGCTATAAAAAGAAGGGAGAGTGGAGCTAAATATAGCAGATGGGATAAACCTCCTCCTGTCACTTCAGAGGACAGGGTGGGAGATTTGTTGACACTGTCTCTCCTCACTCCACCTCTTTGCTCGTTGAGAGAAACCTTCTGTCCCTTCCACATACCTGTTCAAGAGGCACTTGGGTCAGGTGTTTCTCTCCCTCACTCTCTGATAAATATCCCTAAGATGTATATATATTTGCAAAATATTCAAGATAATAAGACCAAATCCAAATAGTGTGTGACGTTTCAGTACTTGAAGATTCAGTATTTTTACCTGAAGATGGTAACAACGCTGTTACTGAAACATCACACACTATTTATTTATTTGGATTTGGTCTTATTACCTTGTGTTTATAATCTATAATCCAAATTGTGCCTTATCATTTCAAAAAATTGTTTCTTTATACAAATGTTGTAATATATTTCTCAAATATCATAAGTACAGTAGAACCTCCATGAGAGGACACCTCTCCACAAAGGACAGTTTTAATCTGCAAAAATTACCATTTTTACTATTTAGCAACCCTCCGTTAAGAGGACACCTCTCCTTAAAGGACACTTTGGCTCTGCAATTAGGTGTCCTTTACAGGGAGGTCCTACTGTATTTAAAATATGTAAATAATAATTTGAAATAAAAATAGTATTTATCATTAATTCGTTAATTTGATACTCCTGTTGAAGAGCTGACATATCAGAAAACTTGAAACTAAAAAGTTTGCACAAGAAACTTAGTCTTGGAAGCATTGTTTATTATAAATATTTCTAACCTTAAAATCCTATGTTTGTGTGAAGTTATCTCCATATATAAAGTGGTGTGTGTGTAGGTCCGGTACAGGGAAAGAATCACAATTCTGCGGGGGAACCACGAGAGCAGGCAGATCACCCAGGTCTACGGCTTCTACGACGAGTGTCTGCGCAAATATGGCAACGCCAACGTGTGGAAGTACTTCACGGACCTATTTGATTACCTGCCTCTCACAGCTCTGGTGGATGGACAGGTGGGATTACAGAAATGTCACAATTTGATAATGTCAATAAGAGAAATAAGACTCATATTAGATCTTTATTTAGAAATGTGAACTATTTAGAACAATCCTAGAACAACTAAGGATGCACAATGGTGGAGTATACATATACAGTTAAACCTGTCTATAGCACCCCCTCTTGGGACTCACCAAAATAGGGTGCTATAGACAATTTAAACAATTTCATTGATTCTTTTAATCAAATTTTACAAAGGTGGAAAAATAAAAGAGTAAAAGGGCATATAAAGTGTAGGGGGAATATATATATAGTTGTGTACAAATGTCTTCAGCAAGGAAGGCTCCCCCACCTTGAGAGAGTTCTCCTCCAGACAAGGTCTTCACTCCTCAGTTCCACACCGAGGAAGTACCTATAGATGTGTGTCTTGGCAGACGTCAGGATGTCATCGTCTAAGCCATGTCCGAAGACCTGCAGGTCAGGGGGCCGCCCGATTATGGTAATAGGGTGCTATAGAGAGGGGGTTGCTATAGACAGGTCACTTTTAATGTAAAATGTTTACATTTTAATGTTTAAAATCGGACGCTATAGAGAGGAAGGCGCTATAGACAGGTTTAACTGTATATATTTTGCACAAAAGCACTGAGAAACCGGGATAGATGTATTTCTGAAATTGCTAAGGTATAAAAAGATACAATTAAAATATGCACATAGCATTTCAGGAACAATCTGATGGTATTACTGGTTACTGGTCATCTTTTTCCTCAAGTTGGTTTGCTCTTCTGTGTTGCGCTTTTTGATTGTGAAAATCCAATATATTGGTCTTGCTTTTCACTGTGTTGTTGTTGTTTCTTATCCCCTTGTGTAAAGATTACACGAATTCCATGAGTTCATGCTCCTCAAGCTGTTTTATGATAAGCAGTGGCCTCTCCTAAAGGTCCTGTTTAGTGCATCTAATGCAAGCCAAGCTTTTCACTATTGGTGAGTTGATATAGAAGGAAAAGTAAATTTCCCAACTGGAGCACCTAATACTGCAACTAACCAGCCAGTAGATTGCTGGGGATATATTAAATCTCCTGAGAACTCTTGTAGACTTTCCTGTATCATTATTCTGGCAGCAAGAAGTGGTTTAAAGGTAATGAGAAGGATTAAAACATTTCTAGTAAGTTTATTAAGGGGTTAGGGAGGTGAATATATAAATTGGCAAGATGGTTCTCATGGCTGAGTATTGCTGAGATTTTGGGTTGTGTAAACACTGAGAGTTCTCTGGATATACACACCACTTTGTTAATAATTGTTTTTTAAGAATCCTTTAAATTTTGGTCTTTGTATGATTAGTTGGGAGAATGAAGATAATAATAAAGTTTGCCATTAAAAGTAGCATTTGTATCCTGTGCCACACTCCCGGAATCAGAGATGCATGTGTTACTTTTTTTTTTTTGCTTATCCCTAGTACACGTGGTACAGGCCATGGTAATCATGGTGGGTAGTAGTAGGCGACTGCTTTTACTGTAAGTGCACCACATGTCTACACATGTGAAAAGCAGTTCGACTTTGCACTTACAAATGTGCCAGATCCCCTTTTGGTTACTTGAAATGGGTGATGGGGATTCGACTTTTGCAAGAATCGGGAGTTATTGGAGCATTTTTTTTTAATCAGAAAAAAGTGCCCAATGTGGGAATCGAACCCGGGTCGTAGCGGTTGAAAACCAATGGTTCAGACCTTCCTTCCATCGTCCCCTGTGTTGCCTTGTTATAGAGGTAGTGTTGCACACTCCAAGGAATGGTATGTGTGGTGTAGATCTTCTGCCTGCACGGAGGCCTGTCCCCATCCATCGACACCCTCGACCACATCCGGGCCCTGGACCGGCTGCAGGAGGTGCCCCACGAAGGCCCCATGTGTGACCTGCTGTGGTCAGATCCAGATGACCGCGGGGGCTGGGGCATCTCCCCCCGGGGGTGCTGGCTACACCTTTGGCCAGGATATCTCTGAGACCTTCAACCACAGCAACGGGCTGACTCTGGTGGCCCGGGCCCACCAGCTGGTCATGGAGGGCTACAACTGGTGCCACGATCGCAACGTGGTCACCATCTTCTCTGCCCCCAACTACTGCTACCGCTGCGGCAACCAGGCCGCAATCATGGAGCTGGATGATGCTCTCAAGTACTCTTTGTGAGTATCATGGCTGCTGCAGCCAGTAATACCTGGCTGAAATATGGTTCTGTCAATACTACTCGTTAAGCTGGCATCAAATATTTAGAAGTCACACCAGCTTCCCAATTCTCAAATGTAGAGTTTGAATGTTAGATATTTTAAATGCATCCATTATCGATACACACACATTACTTACAAAAATATTTCCCCTCCCCTAACTTGATAATTTTAGGAGGATAATATTTACTGTTGAGGGTCCTCAACATTTGTTTTGACCTATCTATAAATAATGAGAAAAAGTTCCGCATGTATAGTTGAATCTCAATTTATGACTACTCAAGAGAACCATAAATTCTATGTCTTAAATGATAAACCACAATTTGGATTATAGAATATAGAAACAAGAAAATAATACCTAATACAAATAATTTAATAGTGTGTGACATTTCGGTAACAGCATTGTTACCATCATTCTTTTGTCTGATGATGGTGACAATGCTGTTACCAAAATGTCACACACTATTAAATTATTTGGATTAGGTATTATTTTCTTGTTTCTATGTCTTAAATATGATGTTTCAAAATCATAATTGATTAGTTGACAAAAATGTATAATATTGATGAAATGAAATTCATAAAAAATGCAATACAAAATTAAGTTTTATCACCAATACTTAGAGGAAGTAAAAACAAGGAAATACTAGGAAGGGATGAAATGATGAAATTGGACAAGATTATGAAAGATAAAGGCATTTTTCTAAAGAAAAAGAGAATTGTAGAGGTATTAGTATTCCCCATGGTCACTTATAGACGTGAGACTAAGAAGAAATAAGAAAAATTGAAGCCTCTGAAATGTGAACATAAAGAAAACTATTCGGAGTGCCATGGACAAATAAAAGATCAAATTTTCCAATCTTAAATAAAATGAATCCTGTTAGATCCCTAGAATCCAAAATATGCAAACAAAGACCTCCTATAAAGAATGTGGTTTTGACTCGAGTGTATCAAATAAATATAGAAAATGAATATTTTTATTATTGGATCCACCAATAAGTTGATAGAAAGGTTTACCTAGGTTAGAATCAAAGCCAAAACGGAGGAACCTGAATGTAAATTAGAAGGATATATAATAATTGAGAGAGAGCAGCAAGTTGCATGCAGGCTGTTGTGGGGAATTTATGTAAAGTTTTCTGCGTACACACTGTGTACATGGGGTTGCTGAAATATATTATAATGATGATGGAAATATTATTAAAATATAAAACTCCATAGGGGGACGGCTATCATTCTAGAATTGTTCATTACATATATATTATAAATAAAAATATGAGATTTTCTGTTGTATTTTGATTGTTGAGGATTGTGGTAATGGTGATGCAGTCGGGGTTAAAAAATCTTGAAAGTATCACAATAAAAATGGTTTTGATCATTGATTTCTTTATTTGAGCTGAGGAATATATAAAAGAACATAATTTGATAAAATTGGCTTAAGGCGAGTAGAACAAGGAAAACAAAAGGTTATTTACATAATGTACAAAAGTTTTGAGCCGGCCATTGGGATAAAACAACGAGTTTTTATAGGGAAAGTGACCTCTGGCGGTCGATTTAGCAGAGTATTTGAATCTATGAAATTATATAATTTTTAAAATAAAATAATATTTTTATATAATATATATATATTTAAAATACAATATAACGTGGCTGATGATTGTAAAACGAAAATTCGCGGTATAATTGCAATTTTCGTTTTACACTATATATATAGTTTTTAAAAATGTAAGATTTGTTGTGTATCTACAAATGGAAGCAAAAGGACCTCTTGTACAGTTTGATCAATTGAATCTACCAGACTCCACAGTTGACCCTCACTTCCTAATAAAGATAAGCTGACTCACAGTTGCATGCATCAATCTCTTCTCTCTCTGTAAGTGAGGACCTTCAAATGTTGTAGGGTCTTTGTGAGTTAGTTCGTTCCACTGAATGAGTGGGTTTGATCCTTTTCTTATAGTTTGTTAAATTTAGTTAAATCACTACTCTAAACTGAAACTACCTGTTGTGTGTCCTTTTTTTTTTTTTATATTATCCCTAGAACACATGGTACAGGCCATGATAATCATGGTGGGTAGAAGTAGACGACTGCTTTAACTGTAATTGCACCACATGTCTACACATGTGAAAAGCAGTTCAACTTTGCACTTACAAATGTGTCAGTTTGGTTACTTGTACTCGCTAGTGAGGTTGGATTTTTGCAAGAATCAGGGCCATTGGAGCATTTTTTTTTTTTTTTAATTAGAAAAAAGTGTCCAATGCAGGATTCAATCCTGGGTCGTTGCGGTCGAAAACCAACAGCTTACACCACCCTTCACCTGAACCCTTATGTGTTGTCCTTTAGAAAAGGAGATATAGCAGCCATACAGTTAAACCTGTCTATAGCGCCCAATTTTAAATACGTAGTATGATCACAAGGTAATAAGACCAAATGCAAATAAATAAATAGTGTGTGACGTTTC
>CP092883.1:51224410-51248396 GCA_030710605.1 Cordylochernes scorpioides | reverse complement strand
TACTCAAAATATTCCAAGAAAGTTATTTTCAAGGCCATATGGCTTTATTTACTTGTAATATAAGTAAATGCAGTTCCAATTATGTTAATATTATAATCCCTTCGGTAAAATTATAAATAAAAGACAAATCGCTGAGGGAAAAGTTTCTTTTTATATTGCCACGTGGAAAATTAGGAAAGACAAACTCCAGTATGACAAAGAAATTTATTTAAGACAAGAACAAACTATGAATGATAAACAAAAGATAAGCAATGAGGGGGGTTTACAGAATAGCAAAACATAAAAAATGATACTCTATTAACAAAATAATGAATACTTTGCTACAATATATAATAGCAATACAAGTTTTCGGGCTCAGCAGCCCTTCGACAGCTATAACTACGCTTCTGCAGTTATCTCGTAGTTATACCTGTCAAAGGGCTGTTGAACCTGAAAAAAAACTTGTATTGCCGTTATATATAAAAGAAATTCTTCCCTCAGTGAATTTTCTTTTATTTATCGTTACAGTTATTTATGATAAAATTGTGAAAAACGTTTTAAAATTACAAAATATTTTCTCACAATAAGTTTCTTTTTTTTTTTTCAAAACACTAGCTTTCAAGTGATAATCGCTCTTAAACGGGTTTAATAAAACATCGACTATATCCTACAAGGAATAGTCGATATTGTTTTATTAAGCCCGTTGAAAAGTTACAATTATATTTAAGATCGGGGGGGGGGGGGGGGGGGGGGAAGAGCATTTCCCTGTGCGACACTTCCTATACCCCAACCGAAGGATCTGCTCGTTCTAAGTCAAATCTTCCAGTAGTCTAGAGAGACTATTGTAGATCTTGTATCTTAGACTGGGACAACCAGGACTTTTACACTCATTGACAAAACTTAAGGAAGTTATACCTTTTAGCATGTATATCGGGATTCAGACAATAACTCTGAAATATATTCGATGCACAGTGACCTTTATTTGAAGACACGAGATAACCAAGTGTGAACAAAATTGCCTCTGTCTCTTTAAAAAAAAAAAAAGAAATAGACGAAGGACGACATAAAAATATGAAACTTCCGTAAGTTTTGTCCATGAGTGTATATCAAAAATTGCTTGGTGACAGGTCACAAGATTATAAAACCTACTTATTACTTATTTTCGAACATAAAGAATTTTTAAACTTTTTTTTTTTTTTTGGCTTTTGAAGAATAAATATTTAATGGTACATCAATATGCTACTCTTAGCTTGCAGATATTTGTTGTTGTCCTCGAAACTTCTGGTCAGTCTCCTTCAAATACATTTCCAAGAATTTCTACAAAGTTCTGGATATAAAGCCGAACAGTCCAGTACAATAGTTGTAGCGGTCCTGGTAGATTAAACTGGTTAAACCGCTAGGAGTATTGTTTTGGAGGATTTGTTAATGCGAAATATATTTACGTTGTGGATGGAATTTTAACTGACTTCAAAGGTTCAGATTTATTCCTAATCAAACTGTAAATGACCCTCTCTAATAGAATTATTATTCAATTTAATAAATCTGTACTACTCTCAAAAGTGAATAGCATTACTATCCAAGCCAACTTGGAACCCAAAAGTAAAAAAGGAAGAGTCAGGAAATTCCGTAATTGAAAGAAATGCGGGTTAAGCTAAAGACTTCAAAAAATCACAACCAAGAGTACAAATGCCGTCAAAGATTCCAAGAAATTTCCAAAAGGAAGTAAAATCAGTCTAAAGAAGAAAATTCAGAATTCATACAAAATCAAATTTACGTTTTCTAAAGATCAACTTTCACAAGCTGTCTTTAAACTATCCAAGAAAAGTTGACGGCGTCCAGGGTAGAAGCAACTTAAATCACGTCCAAAGAAACATTTGTCCTAAACAGACGAAGAGCAAAATATCTATGAACTATCTGAACACAAATATTTTTTTAAGTATAAACAACCAAAATTCCATCATTATTTATTATAAATATACACTATATAAATGGAGTAAATTAAAACCAACCAATCTCACATATATAACTACTAGCCGAATGACCCGGGCAACGCCCGTGTTTTACCCGATTGAATGTTTTGATTCAAATACTATTTGTTACAATTTTAATTTGGCGCCTTATATAAATGCATATGTTAGTTAATAACTATAGCCTATGTGCTTTATCTGTCTATGTACTGTTGGCTTCCGTAGGCGTCTCTTACTGGGAAAAGGAAAGAGAGGATTCCATTTGGTTATTAACTAATATATGCATTTATTTAAGGAGCGACCCGCTCCAACACAATACAGTAATCCCTCGTTAAGACGAACTCAACGGGAGAACGAAATACCCTTTTCGTCTTAAAAGAATATATACCGAATTCGTATAAACCGAATTCGTATTAGACGAATTAAATTCGTGGTATCCAGGGGTTGTACTTATGTACTACTGATGAGTAAGAAAACTACATTTCTGAGGAATAACGAATAAATTTATTTGAAAACAATATTAATGAAAATATTTTATAATTTTAAGGAACAACAATTATGTATATGTATGTACATAAAGTATTTTATTTTAAAAGACAATATGGATAATATAATCACAATGTAAGGCAATAACTTGAGAATAAAGGTTTATTTTAAAACACAAATAAAAAAGAACAACAAAAGAAACAACTTACATAATATACTTGGTACATACAATGTTTATGTGTATGCAGCATATGCAGTATGCATAGAGTATCCTATATCTGGGTTTTCTCTGCAGGCTTCAGAAAGTCTGTTATAGTTTTTTTGGTGGTATTTGATTGGACACTATTTCAGACACTCCCTTCTTATTTTATCCAGGTCAGGGGTGGCGAACCTTTTTATATTAGAAGGCCAATTTTCATTTTACCATTTTTTGAGAAGGCCGCATCCATATATATATATATATATATAATTAAAAAGGCATATATTGGATCAAAAATTTAAATTTAAATACTTACATTTACTATATTATATATATTATATAATATATGACATTCGTATTAGATATTTTCAATAAAATAATGAAAGTAATTGAAAACTGCGAAACAAAAATTATAATTTTGAATTTATGAAAAGGCCACAACTTGGGCAAGAAAAGGCCGCAGGTTCGCCACCCCTGATCCAGGTCATCTTCAAAATGAACATCAATATCCGCAGAGGTTTTGGACAGCTTCTGGAGGGTTTCGAGGGCCGCGATTACTTCCCCTCTAGTAGGCACCATTATCTCTTCTTTCACCTCATCGTCTTCTGTTTCTTCTTCTTCTTTCTTCTTTTCTACTAATTCGGGTGAACCGCAAATTTCCAACCCTTCATCCAGGGCAACATACTCCAGGAAAGTCAAAGTCTCAGCTGGGTTTGTAGCTGAAAGGAGTTTGGTCCATTCTTCAGGCTCATCAAGCATTGTTTCTGGAAGTGAAAACGAATCAGCTGTTTTTTCCACACCCAATGAGATACTTATTTCTCTAGCCTTTTCTTTGACAAGTGCGCCGAATACAGGAATATTATTTTGTCTACTTTTTTTAAACCATTTTAAAAGCTCATCTTCCACGTCTTGATGGGATGCTTTTAGAAGTCGTTTTGAAGAGCTCGAAGAGACCCTGAGGCAACAGCCGCATCTATTTTTTCTTTGTTTTTTAGAATGGTTGATAATGTGGATTTCGCTATTTGAAAATTTTCGGCAATTTGCGACTTAGATAACACTCCACGTGCAACTTCGTCCAAAACGGGGAACGACCCCAAGGGGATGGTTTCATAGAAAATGAGTCATCATAACAAACAAAGGACGAATGTTTACACAAAAGACAAAGAGAGCCAATACTTGATATCATCGGCGTTTTTGTTGTTTTAATAGTTTATTGTTTTACTTATAACTCGCCTTTAAAAACATAGTAGAATTCGTTTTAACCGATTGATTAGTTCTGCTGGGGGCTAAATTTAATTCGTATTTCGTCATAACCGAATATTTCGTCTTAACCGGCAAAATCTCTTTGGAAAGCATTGAAATTTAACGGGGAAAAGAAACGGTTCGCGCAAACCGAGAGTTCGTATAATCCGAGTTCGTGATAACGAGGGATTACTGTAGTTACAAAAACGAAAATGCGAGTGGGGGGGGGCATGATGGGGGGGGGGGGGGGGGCAAAGGTGGCGTGATCGTAGCCGACCAATAGGAGGGCGCCATTCCAAAAAAAAAAAAGCAAACCGTGACACAAAGGCGACGAAGAATGACGCTCGTAACTGTATATAGAATGTGCATAAATTCTCCATATATAAAAACAAAGATGGCAATATTTTTACAATGCTTTTAAAGAATATAAATAGATTTATTATTAGATTGAAATGTGGGGAACAGAAAAACACATAGTCCCAGAAGGATCTGTGTGGCCATATACGTAAAAAAATATAGATTCATTCATTTCAGAATTGAAACATGTGTCCATTCTTTTTCATAATTTATATCTCGACTCGAAGATTGGAATGAGTTAAAATATAAATTCCATTGTTGCTTATCAACAATAGCAACCTCTTATTGAATCGATATAGTTCGAATAAAGATGGGGAACTCGTGGTGCCTTCAACGACGCGACCGTGGCCACAGTGAGTGGATCCACAACTACCAGGACATCATCGACCGCTACTTCCTGGAGGAACTGGAGATTCTAGAGCAGAAGGACCGAGGCAGAGAACCAGACCACCGCCCCACCAAGGTCAGATTTGCCAAGGAGCTGACCTACAAGAGGTTCAAGCGGACAGAGCCCCCATCCCAGCTGTCGGCCCGAGAACAAACCTCAATGGCCGAGGATTCCTTGTTCACAAAGGAATGGAGGACACCTGTCATCCCCCCATGCCCGCCTCCCACTCCCAGACGTTGGTTCTGGCAGAAGAGACAGCCTCGATACCAAGTCCCAGCGCTGCTAAAGGAAGCAGCCAAAGTCCTGGTGCACTACAAAGGATGCACAGACCGAAGATTGGCAGCCCGCCAAGCAAAGAAGATCCAGGGGAAACAAGCCCGGAGAGAGAAGTGGCGTGCTTCTTCCGTGGAGATCGGCCGGATGGACGACCAGGAGTAGCAGCCTTCCAGTCCCCTCCTCCAAAAGCCTCTTCCTGGGCCATCTTCGATAACAGATTGGCAACTACATCAAAATTCTGGCGCGGTGCGCTCAATAATGGGTGTTAAATATAACAGATTGGCTAACCATCAAAATTCTGGCGCGGATGCGCTCAATAAAGGGTGAAAAAAATGTTTGTCATCATATTTTAAATACCATACATATAACATTACAAAGAAATGCGGGTTAAGCTAAAGACTTCAAAGAAATCACAACCAAGAGTACAAATGCTTGTCAAAGATACCAAAAAATTTTCAAAAGGAAGTAGAATCAGTCTAAAGAAGAAGTAACAGAATTCACACAAAATCAAATTTACGTTTTCTAGAGATTAGTTTTCACAAGCTGTCTTTAAACTATCCAAGAAAATTTGACGATGCCCAGAGTAGAAGCAACTTAACTCACGACCAAAGAAACATTTGTCCTAAACAGACGAAGAGCAAAATATCAATGAACTATATTTACACAAATATTGTTTAAACATAAACGACCAAACTACCATCATTATTTATTAAAAATATGCAATATAAATGGGGTAAAATTAAAATCAAACAATCTCACATACTGGTATAACTGTGTGCATATATTCTCCATATATAAACACGAAAATGTCAATAGGTTCACAATGTTACGAAGAATATGAATGTATTTCTAGTATATTGGAACATGGAGGACAGAAAAAACACAAGGTCCTAGAAGAAGTTGTGGCCATATACGTAAAGAAATATAGATTCATTCACTTCAGAATTGAAACATGTGTCCATTCTTTTTCATAATTTATATATCAATTCGAAGATGGAATGAGTTAAAATATAAATTCCATTGTTGCCTATCAACAATAGCAACCTCTTATTGAATCGATATAGTTCGAATAAAGATGGGGAACTCGTGGTGCCTTCAACGACGCGACCGTGGCCACAGTGAGTGGATCCACAACTACCAGGACATCATCGACCGCTACTTCCTGGAGGAACTGGAGATTCTGGAGCAGAAGGACCGAGGCAGAGAACCAGACCACCGCCCCACCAAGGTCAGATTTGCCAAGGAGCTGACCTACAAGAGGTTCAAGAGGACAGAGCCCCCATCCCAGCTGTCGGCCCGAGAACAGACCTCAATGGCCGAGGATTCCTTGTTCACAAAGGAATGGAGGACGCCTGTTATCCCCCCATGCCCGCCTCCCACTCCCAGACGTTGGTTCGGGCAGAAGAGACAGCCTCGATACCAAGTCCCAGCGCTTCTAGAGGAAGCAGCCAAAGTCCTGGTGCACTACAAAGGATGCACAGACCGAAGATTGGCAGCCCGCCAAGCAAAGAAGATCCAGGGGAAACAAGCCCGGAGAGAGAAGTGGCGTGCTTCTTCCGTGGAGATCGGCCGGATGGACGACCAGGAGTAGCAGCCTTCCAGTCCCCTCCTCCAGAAGCCTCTTCCTGGGCCATCTTCGATAACAGATTGGCAACTACATCAAAATTCTGGCGCGGTGCGCTCAATAATGGGTGTTAAATATAACAGATTGGCTAACCATCAAAATTCTGGCGCGGATGCGCTCAATAAAGGGTGGAAAAAATGTTTGTCATCATATTTTAAATACCATACATATAACATTACATTACATATCACATTATATATATAACATTAAATAATTATCTTCACAGATTGGGCTATCTGTAGGACTATGTCATCAAATAGTAGCTGAAAAATTTAACATGATCCGGACATCTTCAAAATTTGTTCCCCGGATTCTAACGGAGGAACAGGAGGTTAGGATGGAAGACTGCCAAAAAATGATCGAAATGACTCGAATTGATCCATAGTGGAGTGAAAAAAATCATTACCGGGATGATACATGGGTGTATCGGTATAACCCGGAATATCTATGTCTATAAGAGATTCCTCCCCCCAGGTCCTACCTCAGCGTGGGGGGGGGGGGGGGTGACCCTGGGCAGAACAGTATGTGTGGAGTCTTGTACTCCTGGTACCCTAGGCATGAAGGCTGTCCTACTAAGCTCAGCTAAATATTAGCAGGCAATAAGGCAAAGTCCTACCTTTGTGTACCTCAGATTTCCCCATCAACAGGAAACACGCCAAATACTCTGTACCTAAGGAGATAAGCACCGCCCTGGCCAAAAAAAAAAAAGTATTTTTACCTAAACTAATCTGATACCCGGAATCAAAAGAGTGGGATTTTAGAACATTGTTTGTTGTTGTTGTTTATTATCCACAGAATGTTATCTAAAAGACTAATGCTTCAAGGGTATGCAGGCAGCCATAGCGCCTACTCCTGGCTGGTCGAGAGCGGTGCGTGGCTCAATCCCACTCCATCCAGATCCGCCGCAGCGTCTCTGGCTTCTTAAAACCTGGGAGGCAGTAGCTGACACCGCCTCAGCTCTTGAACCTCCCCATCATCGGGCCATCCGACCTTCTGGCTCCTGCCTGGTGGGTCAGCGCCTGCGCTGGGGACTTTGTCGGCCCTTCCGCTCTCCTCACTCGGCCAACGCGCTGAGATCTGGCTGACGCCGCGTCGCTAACCAGCTTCTGCCGTGGTCTTATCGACAAAAATCTGCGCGGTACTTTCCAAGTGAACACCATCGGCGAAGTCGTAGTGCTGTGCGGACGGCCACGCTGTTCTCGCGAGTCATCACCCGCACTGCTCGACGATTTCTGGAGCGCCCGCACTTGGCTTCCATGCCCACATCACCCAGTTCCCCAGAAGGGAAAGGGATATATCAACCTCCCCATCAACTTCGACTGATTGTCGCTCCGGCGCTGTGCCTTCTCTGGCCATAACGCGGACGTGGCAGTGAGCCTTGCTTTGCACATCTTGACCTATCCAACCCAGTTTCTGCCCGACAGTCCTGCGTCGCATGTCGCTGGCCCACCAGTACTGGTCCTGCCGCTGCATTAGGCCTCTCATCCAGGAGGCCTTCACCATCATCCAACGGCTCCCTGACCTGCAGGGATGGGTCTTTGGGCATGGCCTTGATAACGACACCCTGGCCAGATTGGCGTCTTCCAAGACTCGCATTTATAAGTACTTTCTTGGCGTAGAACTGAGGAGGGTCCAAGATGACCACCTCTTTGTCTGGAGAGAAACTCTCTCAATGTGGGGAGCCTCTCTCGCTGAAGAAATTTGTACATATTACAGAAAATATTTCCTCTTTTTTGTTTAATTTTGAAACTTTTTCTCTAACCATTAACTAGCAGTCAATAAAGTTGTTTGAAGTGTCATTGTGTGAAAGACTAAATGATACTTTAAATCCAATTGGTACATTTTGTTTTGAAAGATGTCGATCAAGATCTAATGAAATTTTATAAAACAAATTGAAAACTGCCTTGAGTTGAGAGAGAGAAGAAGAAGCAGAACTTCCTTCATTAGTATTAGGTTGCTAAAAAATATCACCGCTTAAAGGAAATCAACATAACTCCCATGCGAATAAAATGCAATCAATCTACTTGTATAAGTTCCCAGTACTTATAAAGAACAACTTAAGAGATTATTGATGGATGGATTATAAGGTAGATTTCAGAGGCACACCTATAACTGTGGTCATTTAGATATATCAACTCATCAGCACGAGATTTGTTCAAAGTCGTCATTATTCTTACCGAAGACATCTTGGCTCTAGTATATCTTCAGTTTTAAATAAGTCTCAGACCGTAAGAAATGGAAACAGATAAACACTTAATTGTTGCCTATCAATTGTAGCAACCCAATAGAGAAGTTGAATCGACATATTCTAATAAAGATGGGTACTTCGTGGTGCCTCCAACGACGCGACCGTGGCCACAGTGAGTGGATCCACAACTACCAGGACATCATCGACCGCTACTTCCTGGAGGAACTGGAGATACTGGAGCAGAAGGACCGAGGCAGAGAGCCAGACCACCGCCCCACCAAGGTGAGGTTCTCCAAGGAGCTGACCTACAAGGAGTTCAAACGATCAGAACCCCCAGCCCTGCTGTCGTCCCGAGGAGGGACTTCAATGGCCGAAGATTCCTTGTTCACAAAGGAATGGAGGACGCCCGCGATCCCCCCCTGCCCGCCTCCCACTCCCAGACGGTGGTTTTGGCAGAAGAAGAGGACCCAGCCCCAGGTCCCAGCGCTGCTAGAGGAGGCAGCCAAAGTCCTGGTGCACTACAAAGGATGCACAGACCGCAGACTGGCGGCCCGCCAAGCGAAGAAGGCCCAGGGGAAGCAAGACCGGCGTGAGAAGTGGCGCTCTTCCTCTTTGGAGCTCAGTCGGATGGAGGAACAGGAGTAGGCAGCCTTGCCGACCCTCATCCCCCCCCCCCCCCCCCCAGCCTGGCCGTAGAACCCTCCATGGCTCCTTCCAGTCAAGACATCCAGTCTTGGGCCCATCCCTGGACCACCTCTCGATAACAGATTGGCAACCAAATCAAAATTCTGGCGCGGTGCGCTCAATAATGGGTATAAGATATAACAGATTGGCTAAACCATCAAAATTCTGGCGCGGTGCGCTCAATAAAGGTTTTAATTTTATTTTTGTCATAATTTGAAAAAACACCACTGAAATAAATTTCATCAAAAATTATTAGTCCCTACAAAGTTACCCACCATTAAAAAAATTGAGACATTCCCATATAGCTACTTAATGTAGAGAGGATCTAAATAAGATAAGGAAATAGATATCTTAAAATATCACGCCTTTTGTTGTCGCTGTAGTTGTTTTATTAAAATATACCTTATTTTAAAAACTTTGCCTAAAAAGACAGAAATGAAAAATATTCATCTTCTTTATGAAACAGTTAGACAGACAAATTAATCAGACTAATTCTGAATCACAATATAAGGAGCCAGTTTTAGATAAATTGCAATGGAAAAAAGCTGAGAATAGCTAAACATCAATGCAATGATAACACTACAGTTATTAACTAGCTAAACAATTGAGAGAATTCACCACTGATTAGTAATGGGCTTCAATAATGTGGCAAACAATTTTTCAATATATTCCATTGTTGCGATGACTTCGAAAGAAAATTCAAGCAAGAGATCCAAAGAAGTAGCAGAAAACCGTTGGAGAACACGTTCGCACCAGGGAACGCCGACAAATCAGAGCGCGCCTGGTAGCGCCACTGTTCCCCTTGTTTACAGCGTGGTAGGACTAATTATCCCAGCTTATTACTTGCTTCATTCTCTGTAATGAGCTAAGGTAAATAAAACTAGTTGAATAGAGTAGCGATCCCGCGTGCCTCATCATTTATGGCCATCCTGCATACACAGGAGGCGCTGGTGTAAAACTGTCATATTGTAACATAGAAAATTAGGAAAGACAAACTTCAGGATGACATGGCAAATTATTTAATGTAAGCAGAAAAATCAACATTTATAAGATACAAGATAAGCAATGAGGGAAGTTTTCAGAGTAGCAAAATATAAATAATATAAATATCAAAATTTAAAATCTGTACATATGAGTAAATATTGTAAAATATTGTGTCAAAGAAATAATTTATATTTTATTATATAATTTATTCATTCAATTAAAATATTTGAAACAGATTTATTATTTATTATTTGTAAAATCATCATTTAGTTGCCTAGCTTGCTTGCTTTATATTCTCTAGCTGTAGATAGTTTGGTTGAGGTTTTGTTGATAATAGTAGACTAGTCGCGGTGACTTCATCAATAAATACTTTTACATCTTAAGATATTCCAAGACTCGAATTCTACGCTACAATATGATAAATACTTAGCTACAAAATAATATATTTTACACGTCATTATGAGAAGAGTCAGTTTGAGAAGAAAATAACGATGCCTCATTAATAAGCTGAAACTTTTTTAAATATTTAGGACTAGCAATCCATTGTAGATCCTTTGTAGAAAGGACAATTCTCTATTTATTTATATAAGAATAGTAAAATTCTGCCCAGTTGGTTGTTTAAGTGGGGCGAATATCCTTATCACAGATAATACTAACTACAATATAATTTAAAATACAGTTGGCCCACTATTAAAATTTGATTTTGGAAGAGTAAGCTCATTATTCTTTATACATTCTGGTAAAATATATTGCATTTAGAGAAAACCCTATTATTGTCAGGGTCATTCAGCTAACATTGTTGAATATATTATGAATTGTTGATATTTAAACAATAATAAATGTATGGTAGGAGATGCACCACCATCAACAGAAACAGCCATTTTCATCGCCAGGTCAGTCTATAAGCCTTTCTCGTTCATAAATCCTTGGCCACTCTCTCCAGGTCTGCATGGATGTCAATTATTTTCACCCCAGGCTCTGTGTAGTCTCTTTGTAGTCACTCCTTGCAGCTGTCCATGGGGTTCTTGGCCATTGTATGGAGTGAAATTTCATTGGCTTTTTGTAGCCTCTGACTGTATGTTGCAGCAGTCAGAGTCCAGTTGGCAATCAGAATCTGACCTAAGTTGAATGGGTGATTTTGTGGTAGCATCCCCTGCTGCAACACTCTCACAGAGTTCATTTTGTTAAAATTTTCCCCATCTGTAAGTGTCCCATCATTCACTTTTAAATTTGTTAAGCCGCCCCTATATACAATTAATCATATTAAATGATGACTTTCGCGTATCACCTACATATACACAACTCCGCCTTTGCTGGGTCTCAAGCCCTGATGAAAAAGGAGGAGGGGAGCAGTAACTAGCTCGCCTAAAAACCTGGGTTCAGCTGGCCCAGCTGATAGTACCCTGTAAGGGCTTCTAATCCAGAGAAACAGGATGAGCAGTGTCTGGTACTCCATGTTAGGAGCGGCTGTACATTGCGTCTGTTCCTCATGTCAGAGGCGGCCATTTCTTTTGGAGCTAAGTCGGCCTGCCATTGAGTAGTGATCCCAGTCTTAATGACAAAGGCAGACACATTCTACTTCACCCAGTCATGATGGTTGCCAAACAGACACCATCAAGGGTCACAACTTGATACCCTAATATAATTCAGTGGAGATAAGAAAGAAGAAGACCTACATATACATCATAGAGGTCACAATGTGTCAAAGAACAAGAAACAGCAATTAAATTGCGAAAACAAAATTCTTCTAGCAACCCCCCCCCCATAAAAATATTTTAATTATAAAGATAAGAGGTCTATATTTGTAGGATTTCAGAAAACATATTTGATAAAATAATATATGATAGAACGTCTAAAGATGTTAGAAGGTACTACGCGTCGGTGTTGTTCAACTAAGACTCAGTCCGAGAAAATTATTGTTTCAGCTTGAATATCCAATATTTGATTAAATCTCCTCAAACCATTTGATATTGAAAACCATCAATCATTGATGCATATTATCATTTCATTGAACCATTAAAGAATAAACTACCCACATATTCAAAAGCTAAATTTGAGTAAGACTAGTTTCTAACCAGTATTCCTTCGCAATTCAAGATAATTCAAGTCATGACAGAGAAGTGTAATTTTTTGTTGTATTTCTTTTAGGCTCCCAAACGATGCAATGGTGTAGTGGTGAATGAAAAATAATTAGCTTTAGTTCTGGTCGCCTATCTATACTAACTGGCCACAAATAACTAAATAAATATATTTATTTATTTATTTATTCACATAACTATCTGCCTAGTCATTCTTTACTACGCAATGATTAACGTGGTTCCTGGAGCGTAAAAATATGTCGCCAAATTCCCTGGTTGTCTTACAGACTTTAATATTTTTGGTCTTATTTACAAAATATAAGATGGCGCCAAGTAGATGGCCAAGGAATTGATAGCATAAGTAAAAATAATTGACAAAAATGTGTTTTTAAGAATAATGTAAATATAATTTTAGCTGCTTCGGCTCCAAATTTTAATCTGCCTAATCTAAAAATATACAATCTAATAAAATTATTTTGTTGATTTCTAAGATTTTTTGTTGTTGTTGTTTTTAAGACTTTTAATATTACATTTTTAGAATTTTTTATTTAGTTAAAGATAATGTTGATTTTTGAAAAGTTCTATTAAGGCTGAAACGATTTCTTAAAATTAAATTTATATTTATCAATCAATAAAATTTATTTTTATTTATTAAAATTTGAAATAACAAATTTCTATATAGGTCCCAATCATCATCAAAATTATTTTCCTTTTTACTACGGCCATTTTCTTAATCCTTGGCCGGCCCAAATATATAGTCAAAAATATTATTTAAAGAAAGATAAAATTAATTAATATAGAAATAGTGCCATAATGGACGAAAGAGCAGCTTTAAAAGAACTTGATGGGTGGATAGAACAACTTAATGAATGTAAACAACTCACAGAAAATCAAGTTAAAACCTTGTGCGACAAAGTAAGATTAATATACATTTACTTTTTGTAATTGAAGGGTAGAATATAATATTTACTAAATATGACATTGAAATTATAATTTTCATTAGTTTCTGATGATTTTAAGATTTGTTTGATATTTTTACTATATTTGGGTATAGAGGTATACACACATTGGTATAATAAAATAATTTCCTAATATATAAAAAAAAATCAATATTAAAATAATCTTAAAGATAAAATGAATAAATTAAGCCTATTTTTTAAAATATAAACCAACTTTTACAAAAAAAAAAGTTCAACTGCCATATAAAGTAAATTGTGTCAAGCATCATTGTAAATTTTAATGCTTAAACATTATAGTTATTTTTTAGATATTAAATGCAAAAGTTTTGCAATGTTTTCATAAATATATTTTAAAAGTCAAATTCATATATATGAATTTTCTTTTAATAAAAAAAAAAAGTGATCACCTATAACCACCTTCATACATCCTAAAAACAAAGGGTTAATTAAGTTGACATTTATAATATTTTTAATTTAGAATTGATTAATTTCATTAAATTTTATTTAAAACATCAAATGTTATTAAAAGTTAACAGTGACATTTCAAATAAATGTTTTTTTTATATTATTTTGCTATATTATATATTCTTTTGGCATGTTATTGTAAAAATAAGTAATAGATGTTGATATATATTTACCAGATTGAAAAAGAAATTTCTAAAGACTTAAGGTGTCAACATTAGTTATTTTTCTCTATGACATGTTTTCTCTGGTAAAGATAGTGAGATATTTCTGCGGAATATCAGTGATTCTATTATTTTGTGCTAAGCCTTCTTGTGATAAACAACAAAAATTGATCATTTTTCAAACAACCTAACCTATTTTAAACTAACTGAAGCTAACCTAGCTTATTTCTGCTGTATATCAGTGATTGTATTATTTTGTGCTAGACCTACTTATGGTAATCAACAAAAATAGTACCTTTTTTTCAAATAACCTAACCTAAATTTGACTGAAATTAACCTAGCTTATACTTGCGACACATTGCCATACCAGAATCTCGCCCATTAGATTGAAATTTGAGATTTTAGATGATAGCTATTTATTGCAGCATATAGAACCTGCCATGAATCACTTAGCCCAAAGGTCAGCAACCTGCAGCTTTTTTAATGTGAAGCTATGTGTAGTACTATTTATTGTTGGCAAGAAAAGATTTTGACAAATCATCATGATTGGGTGAAGTAAAATGCATCTGCCTTTGTCATTAAGACTGGGAGCACTACTCAGTGGCAGGCTGACTTAGCTCCAAAAGAAATTGCCGCCTTTGACATGAGGAACAGATGCCATGTGCAGCTGCTCCTAACATGGGAGTACAAACACTGCTCATCCTGTATCCCTGAATTAGGAGCCCTTATACAGGGTACTATCAGCCGGGCCAGCTGAACCCAGGTTTTTTTAGGTAGCTTGTTACTGCTCCCCCTCCTCCTTTTTCATCCGGGCTTGGGACCGGCAAAGACAATTCTCAACCTGCAACCCCAAAACACATTATTGACTGAATTGACTCATCCATTGATGAGCTTTACTCTTCCCGGGCAGATACCATCAACAAGCTTTACAAGCTTGATACCTTAATATGATTGAGTGGAGATAAGAAAAAAAAAATTGTAGCTCTTTAAAAACTTTGAAATTTTGTAAATTGTAATTTTGATGATTCTTCTGACTCAAAAGGTTGTTGACCCCTACCCAATGAATGGTCATCTTTGCTTTAAAAAATAATATCCTGTTCAGAATTGAGTCCTGTGGTAGAAAGTTGTCACAGGAGGTTCTTCAGTGTGCTGTGATTGATACAACAAGGCCTAGTTTAGATCACTGGTTCTCAACTTGTGCAGCCAGTACGCCCACAATTCTTACCTATTGAAGATATTGATAGAAAATATCAACTTATTTATTGTTCTTCACTATTTTATTATTATTTTGTTTGAAACAAAAAATACTAGGTCTTGGAAATGTTTTTCATCTTCTTTTTCTTTCTTATCTCCACTCAATCATAATAGGGTATCGAATCTGTAGAGTTGGGTGAAGTAGAATGCATCTGATTTTGTCATTAATGCATCTGATTTTGTCATATAATTATTTTATTTGATATAGTGCTATGACTCATTCATTGGATCCTACTTGAGAGACAGAAATGAGTCCCAATTATATAATAAAGAAATAATCCCAATAAAGAAAAGCTCTACCTTGGCCTGCTGCTTGAGGCTATTGCTCTGGTTGGTCTGTTGTAGCAGCTCCTCCTCCAGGGCAGAGATCCTGGACGCCACTGTCCTCTCCTTCTGTTCCAACCAATGGTTCAACCACACCAGCATTTAACCCACCCTCTCCTAATTTGGCCCCTCTTTTTTTGCTTATCCCTAGTACATGTGGTACAGGCCATGATAATCATGGGGGGTAAGAGGTAGGCGACTGCTTTTACTGTAAGTGCACCACATGTCTACACATGTGAAAAGCAGTTCGACTTTGTACTTATAAATATGCCAGAGCCCCGTTGCTTGCACTCGCCGTTGGGGTTGGACTTTTGCAAGAATTGGGGGCCATTGAAGCATTTTTTTTTTTTAAATCAGAAAAAAGTGCCCAATGCGGGAAACAAACTTTGGTCGAAGTGGTCAAAAACCAATGGTTTAGACCATCCTTCCACCGATCCCCTACTTGGCCTCTCTAAATAATACAATGGTTCAACAACACTGGCAATTAACCAAGCAAGGCTGTTCCTCTTTAAGTGCAATGTTGAACTTTTCATTATTATTCCTAGTACATGTTGTACAAGCCATGATAATCATGGTGGGTAGTAAATAACAATTTTTTTTACTGGATTCAGATGGTGGCTTAAGAAAATCAATGCTATATATATATATCATTCCCCCATCAAATGTTAAATGAAGTGTAGACATGTGTGCTGGGTTAGGTGCCAACACTACTAGGACACCTGCTGTGGAAACAAAGCTTTGTCATCTTTATACCATGTTGATTTGAAGCAGCTTCCTGCTTTCAGAGAAATCAAACTCCAGAGAGAAAGAGACCCCACTCCTTATGGTGTCCACTTCAGATTATATGCAACATTTTATATCAAGTGTATGACTAGGAGTTAACAATGTCAGCTGGGGCTTACCTTCAGTGTGTTCTCAACAGTGTGCAAGGTTTGGACCAGAGTATCCACTTCCTTCTTGCACTCGGCAATTTTGTTCTGGAGATGTTCTTCCTCTGCCAGAGCTTGCTGCTTTACTAAGGCAAGCTGGTGATTGCTCTGGGTGAGTAGCAGCTCCTGTGCTGCCAGTTTCTCCTCCAGGACCACTTGCTTCAGTCGCAGGGAGTCCACTGTGAGAGAGAGGCTGTGGGCCTGGTCCTGAGACTCGGACTTCAGGAGGGCCAGCTGGTGATGGAGCAAGGTGTTGGACTGTCGCAAGGTCTCACTCTCCTCCAGATAGCCCTGGAGCTTGCTCTGGGCATCCTCCAGGTTGTTCCTGGCTCTGGCTTCAGCTCCAGCCAGCTGGGACCTCAGCTCCTGCTCCTGTTCTTGCAGGGTACGGCCCCGAGCCTCCTCCTGCTCCAGTTTGGACTGCACCTCGCCCATCTCCAGCTGCACAAGTTGACAGTCAGCTTCGACAGATTCACAGTTTAACAGTAGTGCTCCTTTCCAACATGGAATTTTATCCCAAAGTACACATTAACACAGACTTAAACCAATATATTGTAAACTAAAGTATCCTCTCAACATTGACCCAGCAATATCTGCAGGAGTAGCACCGCACAACAGTAAGTCAATGAACATTTTCTATGTCTTCATATAAAGTTGTGTCCTGCTGCCTTTCACCAATTGGACTAAAGCAGTTTAGCTCGGCTCCTAGCTTCAAGGTATGTACAGCTCTAATATAATTGTTTAGAAGAAGAAAATGTGTTGACTAATATTATTGAATAAACCTAAAACCTGTTATCAAGTGTTTAAACAAGATAACAGATAAGGAAAATAGTTTCTTAAGACAACTTGAAATATTCTTCTTAGAATTAAAATTAAATTTGTTTTGAAAAAACTATTTTTCCTTAGCAGTTATCTTGTTTAAACACTTGATAACAGTACTATTTAAGAACTTGCTGCGATATTTTTTCACATTTATTCTTTTGTCTGATGATGGTGACAATGTGGTTGCCAAAACGTCACACACAAATTATTTGGATTAGGTCTTATTTTCTTGTATTATAATCTATAATCTAAATTGTGCTTTATCATTTGAGAATAACTGTTTATTGAGATTTTGATTTTTTTGTACTAGAAAGAGAGAGAGAGTCTTCAAACTATGAAAATTCCACATTTTTGTTGACTGCTTTAAAATTTACATATTAAAGATTTTATATTGTACAATTAATTGAGAGATGTTTAGCTTAATTTGCACAAATAAAATTCAATATAGGAAAATTAAAAACAATAGGATCCAACAAGATGAGTGAACATTAACACCATACAGTATTACCTTGTTAATTCAACACCCAATAATTCCACCATATTTTCATGTCCCGACCTCCAGCCTATTAAATGACAAATGTTCTTCTTCTTCTTCTTTCTTATCTCCACTCAATCATATTAGGATATCAAGCTTGACAACCATCATGACTGTGTGAAGTAGAAGGCGTCTGCCTTTGTCATTAAGACTGGGAGCACTACTCAGTGGCAGGCCGACTTAGCTCCAAAAGAAATGGCCGCCTCTGACATGAGGAACAAACGCCATGTGCAGCCGCTCCAACATGGAGTACAAACGCTGCTCATCCTGTATCCCTGGATTAGGAGCCCTTACAGGGTACTATCAGCCAGGCCAGCTGAGCCCAGGTTTTGTTTAGCAAGCTTGTCACTGCTTCCCCTCCTCCTTTTTCATCTGGGCTTGGGACCGGCAAAGGCAGAGTTTTGACAAATGTTAATTCGACTAAACGATAATTCAACACTACCAATAATTTCACCAATTTTTTTAAAAATCAAATTTTGACATTAGATAATTCTTGTTACTATACAAATTTATTGCGAGCAATAACAATATTTTGGCACAGCAGCCGTAGTATTAAGGTATGACTTCAACGTAAGTGTAACAATGCATCGCAAATCTCGGCGGTGATATCGCATTTTGTTTATTCTGGAAAGCAGCTAGTTGGTAGAAATGGAAATTTTGGTGATGAAAAGTGTCCTTTGTAAATAGGTGTCATCTAGCATCCTTACATTGAGGTTGTTCTACTGTATTTGCTTGGTCACACAAATATTGAATGCTACCTTTTTTTTTGCTTATCCCTAGTACACGTGGTACAGGCCATGATAATCATGGTGGGTAAAAGAAGGTGACTGCTTTTACTGTAAGTGCACTACATGTCTACACATGTGAAAAGCAGCTGGACTTTTGCACTTAGAAATGTGCCAGAGCCCCGTTTGATTACTTGCACTCGCTGGTGGGGTTGGACTTTTGCAAGAATCGGGGGCCATTGGAGCATTTTTTTTTTTTTTAATCAGAAAAAAGTGCCCAATGCGGGAATCGAACCCGGGTCGTAGCAGTCATAAACCAACAGTTTAGACCACCCTTCCACCGATCCCCTTGGTGCTACCTTATGACTGTTATCAGTCCTTCACATTATATCTTATCTTCAGCAATCCAAATTGTACAGTTTAACATCAAATGGATAAGAGACCTGATTCTAAACCTTGATCACTTTTAAATCTTTCTATCCTTAATAATGAGGGTGTAAAAAAATGATATTCCAAGATGGCTGACATCCTTGGTGGAGATGGCCGAGGTGGCGCCCCCTAACTATCTCCATCACCTGCGAAGTCAAACTGTCTAGTCAGGACTTATCACCTACTAAATGTTATACTTTGACACTAGAAATAATAATAAATAAATAAAATTTAAGGATAAGGCACAATTTGGATTATAGATTATAAACACAAGGTAGTAAAACCAAATCCAAATAACACTATTTATTACCACATTATTTATTTGGTCTTATTACCTTGTGTTTAAAATTTAAGGAATAATTAAGATTGGAATAACCCCATCCTAAGAATGCTCCAATTTTAAAATTACAGTAAAACCCCGCTAATATGAACCCTGGATATAACGAACCTTCCCTTATAACGAACCCACGCCGATTCCCAATTCCATTCCATTGAAAATACCATCGTTATAACGAACTTTGCGATTTTTAGAATAACGAACTACCCCTATAACGAACCTATTTTCGGTCCCAAAATAATAAAATCTATTTAAAATACTATGCTTATAACGAACTTAGAATTGTAATTTTAAAAAAATATATTAAAACAACAAAATTTTGAGCATGTTTCAACTCGCGGATCGCGATTTCAAAACAATAAAATTAGCGGCATCGTTTGTTTTGATTTTTGCCCTTTATTTTACTGTATGTTGTATAAATTTTTACACATTATACTTTTTATTAAATAGAATATCTTTGCATCCATCAAATTTGAAATATAAAATATGCAAATGGTTCCAAAATAAAGAAAACAAAGACATTTTAAAAACAAAAACGTTATTTCTTAAAAAAAAAAAAGGCCATTTTCAGAACTTTTCAAAGTGAAGCAACACAGGCAAAATGTTAAGAACATATTAAAATAAGTGAATATAACTTTTCTATTATAAAAAAATAAAATATAAAGTTATTAAAAATTGTTACAAAGAGGAATCAACCTCAACTTTTGCCGCGATCGTACGTTTTAGGGCTAAAAAAAAAGTCCAAATAAACGGTCCCGTGATGAAACAAAATTAATTTTATGCCATTAACTATGAGGATTTTGAAGACAGCAATGTTTTGCATGACAGGTTTAAAAAATACGAAATCTAGACCTAAAAGAGTATGTGGAAACATGAAATGGAAGAAAAACACTAACTTTATTTAAATGGTGCAATGCTTGATAAGTGCTTTGAAGCAACAAGGTATTAGAGCCATTTTTTCAAGTAAACATTGTATTATATAATCTGATAATGATGTTTTAAAATCATTTTATATCTTTGAATATATATTTAATAAAACTTGGCCTAGGATTTGCCTTGATTTTGAAATTAGACATAGAGGTACATGATAAGAAGAACCTATCATCTAATGATTTCTATTATTATTCTGTATTAATGTAAGAAAATTGGTCAATTAAGGGAATTAAAACAAAGTTACCATTATTAAGAGGCAACCTCTTCCTGTGTGTAGGGCCATCCTTTAATTATACGGTCTAAAAATTTTGAAAAGTAAAAAAAAAAGCCAAACCGTGGCTATAGTGAACCAAAAGCTCTGTCCCATTGGGGTTCACTATAGAGAGGTTTTACTGTATATTTACACTTATGGATAAAACTTGAGGAAGTCATTGCTTATCATAAAACAGCTTGAGGAGCATGGACTCATGGAATTCATGTAACCTGTAACGGCAGCTGGCATGCCTATATAGTAAATTATCAGTGAGCACATTATTATCACTGATGGTACTCTGTGCAGTTGACTTTAGACTTATTGTAATATATATCACATGTAAACTTATGTCTGATATATTATGTCTGATGTTTAGCCTAAAAGAAATAAAAACTTTCTTTTTTAACTTCCAAATACTTCTTGCTGATTAACGTCAACCAACAAACACGAGGACGTTACATAACCTTTACACAAGGGGATAAACAACAACACAACAACAATTTAAGGAAGTTGTATCTTTTAGCATTTATATCAATAGTCAGGCAAGAACTCTGAAAGATACATAGTAACCTGATATGGCACAATTTGTGTTATAGATTATAAACACAAGGTTATTAAGACCAAATAAATAAATAGTGTATGACCCCTCTGCTGCTTCCACACACTATTTATTTATTTGGATTTGGTCTTATTACCTTGTATACATAGTAACTGTTCGTGGCATGAATGTTCAGTAAAAGATACTAAGAAGCACTTTGCCACTTGTCTTGAATTGTTTTATTTTCTTTGGGTTTTAGAGTTAGGAGTAGCTACCACATGATTTTAGATTACATGAATTTGACTTAGATTTTGATACTAGTGGTAGAGAGAGAGAGAAAAAAGAAAACTATTAATTAACCAAACTAGAAATTTGCATACATGTTGATTGCTTTAAAATTTACATATTAAAGATTTATATTGTACAATTGAATTTAGAATATTTTGACTTAATTTTCATATATAAAATTGAATTTAAGGAAATTATTAACTATAGGATCCAACATACTCCCCCGGCTGGGAAGAGATGACCAGAAAATAAAAAAAAAAATAAAAATAAAAAAAAGAGTTCCAATAGTATAGATGCTGGAGTAATTGGATTCCGACTATGTAGCTAAGATTACAATTCTCATTGTTTGAAAGGTAATGGAATCAGCTTCCATCTTTGAGTATCCGATTGAGGTGAATCTTGGATGAGATTTTCAGATTCGTTGGCCAGTTCTCTTTCGGGAACTGCTGGATTATCAGACTCTGCGGCTGCTAAGTCGGATTCAATAGGATCTTCCCAAGATTTTGATTCAGCCTTTATGCATGAGCCTTGTTCGGTCGATTCCTCTAAATGTTCTTTGGAGAGTTGTCGACTTTCTGCCGCCTTCTCAAAATCTTCCAGATTGACTGCCTTTTCTAAAGCTTCGGGTCTTAAGACTTCTTTCTTCAAGATTTCTGGCCATTCTATATATGCCGATGAACTGTAATTTTCATCGTCGTCTTCAGATTCCTTGACGTCTTCTAAGCATAGAGAATCGATGGGCTTCCAGCGGGATAATTTTGCCTTTTCACCGCTCTGTAGATAATCCTTTGTTGATGTATCTACAATTTCAACAGGTACAACTTTCTCTTTGCTTGACGATTCATTAGCTTCTGTATAAACATTGATTATGCCACTGGTAGCCTCTTTAGGTCGATAAAGATCAGCTTCAACTACATTGAGGTGAGCTGAGTCATCATGGCACAGTTCTTTCTTATCCAGAGCTTCTACACTGACCACTGGTTCTTTCGAATATTTGCCTTCCGATTTATCAATAACCGAAACTTCGGAGATTTCAATCTTTGGAGTCCCGATATCTTTGTTAGACTCTTCGTCTTCAATGACAAAAGTGGTTTCTAAAATTGAAGAATCTTCTTGATTCTCATCAATAGCCTCAGGAATGTCGGCATTCTCAGTTAAGAGAATTTTGATAAGTGATTCCTGGCGTGGGGGTTTCGGTTGTAAGAGAGGGAAGTTTTGATTTTCATTTAAATAGGAATACTTGAGTCTACCTCCAACTCTTAGAAGTCCTTGAGTGTCTAAAAAGGGATTTAGAGAAGTTAGCTTGTTGGACAGAGGTAGTTGTTTGTTTGACTTCAGTAATTTTATTTCTGTGCAGAATTCAACTTGCTGGATTGATTTGACTAAGACTTGAATTGCCTTTGTTAATTCTCTTGTTGTCAAAGGTCCTTTCTGACGAATTGGATCAAAGAGGAGGCAATTGTAGTAGAATCTCCAACACCAAGCTGTTATTCGGATCAATTTAGTCATTGTGGAATACCTTTCAATGAATTCTAGATTTAACATAGTTTCTGAATTTTGAATTAAGGTTGTTTTATCCAACACTTGACCCTCACCGACTTCTTCTTGAATGATATTGAGATTTACTTGGGTTGGTGAAGAAGGAATATATCGAGCATTATTTTCTTGAAGCCAAATAGGACCCCGCCACCAAATTCTATGATTGACCAAGTCTTGAGGCATGATTCCTCTTGATGCGCAATCAGCTGGATTATCTTGACTGGATACTACATGGAACCAATCAGTGATTTGAGTCAAATTTTGAATTGACGACACTGTTCGAAACAAAGGCCTTCCATCTGCTGGCATCTGATCTTATCCAATCTATGCAGATTTGTGAATCAGTCCACAAAAAGGTTTTGTCAGGTTGAAAAGGAAATGATTCAAGAATGACTTGATTCAGTTGAGCCAAAAGCAATGCTGCACTTAGTTCAAGTCTTGGAATTGTAATGGTCTTTAATGGTGCAACCTTAGTTTTTGAGGTTATCAGATTGATTTTGATCTTTTGATTTTTGAATCTAGTTTTCAAGTAAAAAACTGCTGAATAAGCATTAAGGGATGCATCACAAAATCCATGTAGTTGTAATTCTTCTATTTCAGAAGATGAGCTGTTCAGGTATCTTGGTATTTTGATTTCCTTTAGGCACGATAGTTGAGTTTGGAATTTATTCCAATTTGACTTTATATCTGATTCAATTGGTTCATCCCATGAAGTTTTCTCAGCAGGAAGTTGACGTTTTCGCCTATAATAGGGTGGTGGCTTTATCTTAGGAATAATCGAAGTTTCTTTCTTAGATGAGAGTGGTTCACTTGACTGAGAAGCGAGAGGTTGTTCTGGAGTGGATGGTTGACTTGATTCAGAAGGAAGTAATTGGTTTTGTTTAGTAGTAATTTGTGGAGTTAACTTAGAGATACGTGACTTTTTAGATTTACTTGGAATTTCTTCAGATTTACTTGAATTATCTTCGGATCTACTTAGATTTTCTTCAGATTTACTTGAATTATCTTCAGATTCTTCTATAGAGGAGCATGAAAAATTGGAG
>CP092883.1:51009503-51218343 GCA_030710605.1 Cordylochernes scorpioides | reverse complement strand
TAATTCGTCATTAGTCCATAAGGGAATAATGTGTTGTGTTTATAAATGTAGTTGTTTCTAATAATAGTCGTTGTTTTTTTGTTTTGACATATGTCTAGTATTTCTATCTTAAAGTTGTTAAAAGTATGTAATTTATTGTGTTCTTTCATATATATATTACCAATTGATTTTTTAGCGTGGTTTCTATGTAGGTTTATTCGTATATTTAATGGATTACATGTTTGTCCTATATATAGATAATTGACAATTTGGCATGTTAATTTATAAATAGTATTTACTAATTTACAACTAGTCGTTTGAAATGTATCATGGTTCTTAAGAGAGGGACAAGTTTGACAATTCTTTCTTAGGCAATTCTTAGCGAGTTTGAATTAACATAAAAGAGGTGCTAACCCTAATATGCTGGTAGTTTTTTTTAGTTTTTTAGTTTGTTATTCTATTGAGAAAATTTTTTTTTTTTTTATTAATATATTTATCTTAATTGTTTTTGTGGTAATTAAATTTGTAATAAAATGAATAATTAATCTATAAAAATATAGATATTACTGTTTGTTATCTGTTATATTTTTTAAGAATAACTAATAAAAAACATCTTTAAACTATCTAAACAATGAAAAAAACAAAAGTTCTGAAGTTATTTTTTAAAATTATTTTTATAATTTACTTTTTCATAATCAAACAATAAAAGATAATTATAATCTGTATGGAGTTTTATTTATATTAGAATATCTAATATATATTTAAATTTGTATATTATATTATATATAAAAATATATCATAGAGCAAGCTCATATGAATTAATATAGTGTAAAAACTATATAATAAAAATATAACAGTGATACTACATTTAAAACTTAAGGAGCAATCTGATCAGAATGATAAATCATATCAAGTAGATTTGGTTAGATTAGCAAGCTAAATCTAAATTAATTATAAAAATAAATAGTTGTATAGTTTTATAGTTAAGTATTCTATTAAAATTATCTTCATTAGTTTGATTATTTAAATTCAAATTATAAATTTGTTAATTGTTATTATTTAGTATAGATAGAGAAAAAAAAAAAATTCTTTACTTCTAAAACATCCTCTAGTTAATTATATAATTATAATTAATAACAATAAAAAAATTAACAAAGTAACGTCTATTACATCGGCTTTTACACGTCATTCAGACATACTCTAATCCTATATATAGAATAATCGAAGAGATAATATATATAATAGTTAGAAAAAAGATAGAAAGACAGAACCATGCACTTTTAATCAAACTAATAGAAAGAAAACAAAAAGTTTTGTAAATAAGGTAGATAAGATTGTTAGTATATATATATATTTTTTTATAATTTTATATTTTATTCTTTTTTTTTTTAAAGATTTTTTAAAATTTTTTTATTTTAAAATATGAATATAAAAAGTTGTATTTAGTAAAATATCTATAATATGAATTAACTTTTATTATAAGTTTGGTTATTATGTTTTGAAACCCTAATGGTAGACCAGACATATACAAAAAAACTTAAATTGGAGTAATTATTGAAAAAAGAGGTCTGCTGAACCGGGACTTCTCAAATAGAAATTCAGCTTTTCAACATTTCATCCCTTCTCTATTATGTCTAGACCTCCTTTCAACCGTATTTTATGTGTTAATATAAAGTTACTACAGTGAAACATTTATCTGAACAGATATAAAGTGTACCTACCTTGTCCGCGAACGCCTTCAACTGTAAACAACTATTTCTGGATAACACATGTTGTGGGGGGGTGGGGACAAATTTAGACCGAATTGTGGGAGAACAAGACATTCAAAGAATAAAGATAAGATAGTTAAGGGAATTATAAATAAATTAACTAATAAATATAATTATAAATTTATCGACTCAAATAAAAAAATCATTAACTATTTAATGAACAATTGGACAAACATGGATACAGTACACACATTTGACTTTGAGGACCTATATTCTAAAATAAATTTAAGAGATCTAAATAATAAAATAACCAATTTATTTAACGAAATCATTAATGACAAAACTTTCCACATTAAAATTATTCATAACAGATATAAAACAATTAAATTAGATCTTAAAACAGCAAAAACTCTACTGGAAACATTTTAAATTTTAACTATATAGAATTTAAAAATAAAATATATATTCAATCAGAAGGAGTTCCCATGGGAACATCTTCTAGTCCGTTATTAGCAAACTTAATATTATTCTGGTACGAAAGAGAATACTTTCTACAAAATAATGTTAACTGGCAAATGTTCCGTTATGTAGATGACATTATAATATTTAATAATCCACAGTTCAAAAATTTAATACCTAAAATTTATCCTAAATACTTGAAACTTAAAAACAATGAAAAAATTTATAGAAACAAAAAAGTTAACTTTTTAGACCTAAATATAGACCTTACAAATAATGCTATTAAAATTTATAATAAAAAAAGTAATTATAATTTCAATATTATAAAATACTGTAATATGAATTCTAATATTTCATTAAATTGCTGTAAAGGTATATATTTTGGTCAGTTTCTAAGATTTTATAGAATAAATAATATATTAGAAAATTTCATAGAAGATGTTAAAAATTTAAACATGGAATTTATTAAAAACAAATTTAGTATCAGACAAGTAAAATATTTCAACAGTATATCAATTATAAAATACTTAAAAAAAAATAAATGGAAGTATCCATTTATTAAATCAACTTTCTATAATTTCTTTCAATAATCAATACTACAAATTTATAATCTTCAACAGTTAGTTAAACTTAAATTAAATAGCTGATTTGAAGATTTTTTCACAAGATTTTTAAAGTAATATTGTATATAATTCATTTTGTTTAATCTCCAATTTCTGGGGAGGAAAATGGAAATTAAATAAAAGTGAATTTTCACAATTAATAGCTTTATTAAACTCTAATAATTTGCCTTTTTAAAGGAATATTGAAAGATGAATAATTGTTGAATCAATTATTTTAATTTTAACTGACTGTAAAGATTATAAAATTTGGATTTCTTCCCTTAACTATCTTATCTTTATTCTTTGAATGTCTTGTTCTCCCACAATTCGGTCTAAATTTGTCCCCACCCCCCCACAACATGTGTTATCCAGAAATAGTTGTTTACAGTTGAAGGCGTTCGCGGACAAGGTAGGTACACTTATATCTGTTCAGATAAATGTTTCACTGTAGTAACTTTATATTAACACATAAAATACGGTTGAAAGGAGGTCTAGACATAATAGAGAAGGGATGAAATGTTGAAAAGCTGAATTTCTATTTGAGAAGTCCCGGTTCAGCAGACCTCTTTTTTCAATAATTACTCCAATTTAAGTTTTTTGTATATGTCTGGTCTACCATTAGGGTTTCAAAACATAATAACCAAACTTATAATAAAAGTTAATTCATATTATAGATATTTTACTAAATACAACTTTTTATATTCATATTTTAAAATAAAAAAATTTTAAAAAATCTTTAAAAAAAAAAAAGAATAAAATATAAAATTATAAAAAAATATATATATATACTAACAATCTTATCTACCTTATTTACAAAACTTTTTGTTTTCTTTCTATTAGTTTGATTAAAAGTGCATGGTTCTGTCTTTCTATCTTTTTTCTAACTATTATATATATTATCTCTTCGATTATTCTATATATAGGATTAGAGTATGTCTGAATGACGTGTAAAAGCCGATGTAATAGACGTTACTTTGTTAATTTTTTTATTGTTATTAATTATAATTATATAATTAACTAGAGGATGTTTTAGAAGTAAAGAATTTTTTTTTTTCTCTATCTATACTAAATAATAACAATTAACAAATTTATAATTTGAATTTAAATAATCAAACTAATGAAGATAATTTTAATAGAATACTTAACTATAAAACTATACAACTATTTATTTTTATAATTAATTTAGATTTAGCTTGCTAATCTAACCAAATCTACTTGATATGATTTATCATTCTGATCAGATTGCTCCTTAAGTTTTAAATGTAGTATCACTGTTATATTTTTATTATATAGTTTTTACACTATATATATATATATATATATATAAAAGACAATTCCCTGAGGGAAAAGTTTCTTTTATGTATATCGGCAAACATTTCCCTCAGCGAATTGTCTTTTATTAATAATTATACTGAAGGGATTATATTAACAACAAATATATATAGCTACCTGGTAGGTTGGAGATTTAGAGATATCGGAAAGCGAATACATCTTGAGCGGGGATGTTGGTTGACTACGTGGAAGAGGGCTGCCAGGATTGGAAGAACGTCCGCTGTCAAACAAACAATATTATACCAAATTCTTAGTATAGAACCATCCGTTATACATTTGGAAGTCATATTATATAACTGAGAAGCAACATTGAAGTCACACATATAGCGGAGAAGCATCATTTAGCCGCATTGAAGCCAGTTTAATTAAAGATGTTGGCAGAATTTAGGCATAAAGAAGCTGAAACAGTAAAGAGACTTAAAGTAAAACAAGATTATTGCCATTTATGAATATATATGAACCATCGCACCGTAGATGTAAGTACATAGTATAAAGAAATAAGCATTTTAACTGCAATAGACGTTCAGTTTAAAGAAAGCCACTGGTAGATTAGAATCAATAAAATTTGTAACAAATAAATTTACTGGCAATATATTTCTTTTCAATAATATCATCAAATATTATCTCTACAGACCTTACTGCAATGATAAAAGCCAAGCCTTCTCATTCAATAACTTTTATCATTGCAGTAAAGTCTGAAGAGATAATATTTGATAATAATATTGAAAAGAAACATATTGCCAGTAAATTTTATTGTTACAAATTTTATCGATTGATAGAAATAGAATTTATAAAAGAAAAGAATCAAACTACAAAAATCTGAAAAAGCAATAAATATATAAAATAAATAATATAGAAATATGGCATAAAATTTTAAATGACAAATTGGACAAAATATAGTGAAGAAAATAAGATATTACAGTATATAGATCTGCGTATTAGTAAAAACCATTTATAAACAACAAATCAACTCGTGAGGAATAAGTCAAAATCCAAAACCATTATAAATAATCATGTTTTAGAAAGAAAAAAAATCATACAAAATTTTATAAAATGCATTTATACATTAAAATCACACAATAAAAACAAAGAAATATGCATTTACCTAATTTAGAAGAAAGTATTTTTGATGAATAGCATAATCGTCTGTTATATGTGTGAATCAAGGCTTATTCAAGAATATCTAGAAAACCTAAATAAAATTTATTATATTCTTCCCTTAGAAGAATTTTAAAGTGTAAACTTGTCTTTTTGAAAATAATCTTCTTGATTATTTTCAATTTTCATGTAATCCTTGTAGACATCAAAGATGATTTACTGGCCGAAGTATCTTTATTTTCAAAAACTATGAATGCCGGCCAGGCAGACTTTATCTTTACGGTAATCAAAGACGATAGAAAGAAAATTATTCTCTAAAAATACAGAAGTGGAAATAGAAAGTTTTTAAAATCAGGAGTTGAAGAAAAACAAGGAATTTTTGGCTCAAATTAACTTCTTGTGGTGTGTAATAAATGATTTTGAATACCAAAGTCTGAAAATAGCTCAAATTTGAATTTCATTTTTATTTGAAAAATCATTTGATCTATAGAACGACGTTTGTCAATTATCCCGCAAATGTTTATTTTGAACGAAAAAAGGAAATTTATTTTAAGGAGAAATAACGATTTTTTTTAACCTTAGGGATGAAGTATGAAAGGATGAATTGTGAAGAGTAATGATAAACGGAAAAATAAAGTGTCCAGGGAGGGGAATCATTACTCTTCACAATTCATCCTTTCATACTTCATCCCTAAGGTTAGAAATAATCGTTATTTCTCCTTAAAATAAATTTCGATTTTTCGTTAAAAAGAAACATTTGCGGGATAATTGACAAACGTTGTTCTGCAATCACAAGCCGCATTATATTGTATTATAAACATTTGATCTATGCAAAAATTTTACATTCAAGCCAATTTCATGGCATTCTACGAGTTTCTATTGGCTGTAACACTTTCTATTTCCACGACTATATGAATACAATGGTGTGATTGGTCTTCTAGATTTCTTGAAAAGCCAATTTTTTGGAGAGAGTGGACTGTTTAGTCTCAAGCGTTAGTTGAGAAAGATGCAGACAACACCGAGGCCAGCTACTAACCTGCTGATGCTAGAAGCTGCACTTAAAATCAAGTCTCTCACGGTCTCCCGTAGAGGCAATCTGGAAGGAATACAGGAATACAGTGTGGTACCACAGTTCAGTGAGGCCATTAGCTACACTCAACCAACACTCTTCTATAGACAGTAATATAAATGGAAAAATTTCGGAAGGAAATTGATCAATAAAAACATAGGGCGCCTCTCTTCCGTCAAATTAAACGTCAAAACTAGACGCCATCTATTGACCTTCGCCGCAAACTAGCGTCCTCAAGTCGGTGACAAAGCCACAACACCAGCTTTGGAAAACTGAGAAATGTCCACTTGGAGACCATGGTTTCGGGCTAATGGTCCTCGTCAGCCTTGGGCGGACTTTATTCCATGAGATCTTACGGGAACTAATGGACTCTTCACAATCTACCAAAGAGGTGTTCAGCTGGTAAAGTGACTGGGCCATATCTATGACAAAAATATAGATGGAAATTTTGCCGGAAGGAAATTGACTGCTCTACTATTGTATTGGGATATTCTGTTTGTTTATACGTAAATTTAGATAAATTATGGTAAATCTGGTTAGCAACATTATGGATGCGAGCTTTAAGGAAATGCTCGATGAAATGTTTGAAAATATTCCTTGTGTCTCCCTTAGCTCTATAATTCTGTCTGTCTGAACGCCATCTACTTGAAAAAATGTCTTTGTTAAATATCTTACTTAGAGATGTAAATTGATCGGATGGATTGTCGCATCGCTCCGGTAAATATTTTGTTTTTCCTAATATAGTGTTAAATTCGTTTGTTGTTTTTCCTGAAAAGTTTATAGGATAAGATTTGACTGACGTATATTGAAATAAGTAAAATTTGTAAAATGGATTTACTGATAATTCAAACATTGATTTTAATGTCCTTTCCTTTATTTCCTTCTTTAAACTTCTACTCAAACCTTGTATATTATTCAAATGTTTATGTAATATAGTATCTAAGTTTAGTGTTGTTTCTTGACGTAAACATCCCTAGTGGGGCTATCGTGTCTGATTTGATAATAAATAGATAAAAATCTTACTTAGAGTTATTCGATATTTTGACAAATAACCTTCATTCTATCCACTACAACAGTTTTAAAATAATTATCATATGTTGTCCCAAAAGTTCATGTTTTTCTTTAAACGTTGTTTTTATTATTACTTGGCGAATAATATTATTACGACGAATATATATTAATACATAATACAATTACTTTATACATACTACAAAGACATTATACATAACGGCGAATAATATTGGTATTTTAAATGTTTGCAAGTGCTTACGAACTTTTGGGATAACCTTGTATAATAAAATAAAAAGAGCTTCCAGGGCTAAATTTCTTGTGCAAACCTTTTTTTCAATCTTTCGGACTTGTCAGCTTGAAAATAAAAGGTTTACACAAGAAACTTAGCCCTGGAAGCTTTATTTTATTATATTATGCAATAAATGCAGACGGCATTTCAATCTTTAGCGAATTCCATGTCTCCAAGCATTACATATAATTTAAATATAGGTAGTTCTACATGATAAGAGCGTTCGCCTGAAGAAAACCCTGGGACATTTTCTTAGTTTTTTAACATGATTATGAATAAAGATAGGTTCATATTTGTGGTGTTATTACATGGTAATCATGGACCCAGAACAGCAGATTTACACACCCAAGATAGATAACATTGCGACTGCTGTGATAGAGATGTACGGAGATATCTGAGGCTCTCCATTGGACACGACAACAACAGCAGAAAATTGACATGGACCCAGAACAGCAGATTTACACACCCAAGATAGATAACATTGCGACTGCTGTGATAGAGATGTACGGAGATATCTGAGGCTCTCCATTGGACACGACAACAACAACAGAAAATTGACATGGACCCAGAGCAGCAGCTTTACACACCCAAGATAGAGGAGGACGTTGCGACTGCTGTGATAGAGATGTACGGAGATATCTGAGGCTCTCCATTGGACACGACAACAACAGCAGAAAATTGACATGGACCCAGAGCAGCAACTTTACACACCCAAGATAGTGGACATTGCGACTGCTGTGATAGAGATGTATGGAAACATCTGAGGCTCTTCATTGGACAAAACAACAACAGCAGAAAATTGACATGGACCCAGAGCAGCAGCTTTACACACCCAAGATAGAGGACATTGTGACTTCTGTGATAGAGATGTACGGAGATATCTGAGGCTCTTCATTGGACACGACAACAACAACTGAAAATTGACATGGACCCATAACAGCAACTTTACACACCCAAGATAGAGGAGGACATTGCGACTGCTGTGATAGAGATGTATGGAAACATCTGAGGTTCTTCATTGAACAAAACAACAATAGCAGAGAATTGACATGGATCCAGAACAGTAGCTTTACGCACCCAAGATAGAGGATATTGCGACTGCTGTGATAGAGATGCATGGAGACATCTGAGGCTCTTAATTGTGGACATGACAACAACATTACATATTAATGTTAAAACTACAAATTTTTCTCTGTAAAATATCTGTACAGGCATTCAACGGGGGTCAATACTTTGGAAATATATGAAACTCAAGATATACTTATTCTTCTTGGGAGTGGCGTGAAGCACCAGTATACAGACTTATACAAAACTTACACACATGAATAAAATCATACATACGCACACTTATAAACATATTATTTCGCACAAACACACGCACGCCTTAACACACACTTACACATACGCACGCACTGTCATAAAAAACAGTTCTTCAACGAAAAATCATTTGGGTTCTTTTGATATAGAGTCAGTTATGTATTTAATACAAAATTAATAGGAAAGTATGTAAATAAATGTTGGAGGCAGACGAAAATTGACAGAAGTGTGTAAACAACCAATCAGAACAGTTCTTCAACCACTTCTTCAACCAGTTCTTCAACCAACCACAGAAGTGTGTAAAAATTAAAATGTTATAATACCTTGATAAAGGTTGACATTCAGGCATATTGGTAAAATAAATGATATTTTGATCCAATATATGCCTTTTTATTTAAAGATTTATTTATGGATTGCTCTATTTTCAAAATAGGAAATTGTGTGGTAAATAAATGTTGGAGGCAGACGAAAATTGACAGAAGTGTGTAAACAACCAATCAGAACAATTCTTCAACGAAAATCACTTGGGTTCTTCTAATATAAAGTCAGTTATGTACTTAAAACAAAATAAATAGGAAAGTGTGTAAATAAATGTTGGAGGCAGACGAAAATTGACAGAAGTGTGTAAACAACCAATCAGAACAATTCTTCAACGAAAAATCACTTGGGTTCTTCTAATATAGAGTCAGTTATGTACTTAAAACAAAATAAATAGGAAAGTGTGTAAATAAATGTTGGAGGCAGACGAAAATTGACAGAAGTGTGTAAACAACCAATCAGAACAATTCTTCAACGAAAAATCACTTGGGTTCTTCTAATATAGAGTGTCAGTTATGTATTTAATACAAAATAAATAGGAAAGTGTGTAAATAAATGTTGGATGCAGACGAAAATTGACAGAAGTGTGTAAACAACCATTCAGAACAATTCTTCAACGAAAAATCACTTGGGTTCTTCTTATATAGAGTCAGTTATGTATTTCATACAAAATAAATAGGAAAGTGTGTAAATAAATGTTGAAGGCAGACGGAAATTGACAGAAGTGTGTAAACAACCAATCAGAACAATTCTTCAACGAAAAATCACTTGGGTTCTTCTAATATATAGAGTCAGTTATCTATTTCATACAAAATAAATAAGAAAGTGTGTAAATAAATGTTGGAGGCAGACGAAAATTGACAGAAGTGTGTAAACAACCAATCAGAACAATTCTTCAACGAAAAATCACTTGGGTTCTTCTAATATAGAGTCAGTAATCTATTTCATACAAAATAAACAGGAAAGTGTGTAAATAAATGTTGGATGCAGACGAAAATTGACAGAAGTGTGTAAACAACAAATCAGAACAATTATTCAACGAAAAATCACTTGGGTTCTTCTAATATAGAGTCAGTTATGTATTTAATACAAAATAAATAGGAAAGTGTGTAAATAAATGTAGGAGGCAGACGAAAATTGACAGACGTGTGTAAACAACCAATCAGAACTTGACACACTTTTCTAGAAAATAGACGAGTGACCCGAGCAACGCCCTGGGTTTATCCGAAGGGCCCGAAGAGACTATACTTACAATTAAATTATAAATAAAGAAAAGGCACATCCTGACCAGGAGCACATGTGCTTTTCAGATGGCAGAGCGCCATCTGGTGGAACAGAAATTAACTAAACATTGATTTAGCCTGTTCCCTGATATTTGGCCAACCCAATTTCTCGACAAATCAAGAAAAGCCATTCACGAACATTATATTATTATAAATAAAAGAAACAATTGAATCACAGAAATACGAAATATATATTAGAAATTAATTAAAAAAATAATACAAAGAACGTGTTTTAAAATCAACAATTTTAAGATGATAAATAACAGATAAGATAAGCAACATTTGAAGGCAAAAAAATCTACGATTGTAAAATCAAATAAATTAAAAATAAATAAATCTATTATTATTTGGAAAATAAAAATAAAACGATCATGTGAAGCAAAAAAATAACGAATATTTTGGTATATAGATGGCTATTCATAGTTAAGTATCTTTGGAGGAGATAGCTTCAAACTTTACAACTGGAAACTCTGTTAGCCTATCTATATATATATATTTTACACAAATAAATTTACTGGCAATGCGTTTCTTTTTAAATATCAATATATATTATCTATTTAAACAAGGTAAAATCCTCTGGAGTAACTTGGTAAAGAAAACAATCAAGAACAAAGAGGATGAGTTTCTTTTTAACAGAGTTTCCAGTTGTAAAGTTTGAAGCTATCTCCTCCAAAGATACTTAACTATGAATAGCCATCTATATACCAAAATATTCGTTATTTTTTTGCTTCACATGATCGTTTTATTTTTATTTTCCAAATAATAATAGATTTATTTATTTTTAATTTATTTGATTTTACAATCGTAGATTTTTTTGCCTTCAAATGTTGCTTATCTTATCTGTTATTTATCATCTTAAAATTGTTGAAAAGAAACTCATCCTCTTTGTTCTTGATTGTTTTCTTTACCAAATATATTATCTATATATATAAAATTGAATGTCTGTCTGTCTGTCTGTGTGTGTGTGTGTCCTCTATGGATTCAAAAACCATACATCCAATCGCCGTGAAAATTTGGGATATTATTAGGTGTATCCCCGGAAAGGTTTACGAAAAATAATATCTTGAATATCTTTAATATCCTTAGAGTTATTTGCAGATTTGTAGCTTTAACTCGCAAGCAGCGCCACCATTGAGACAGAGATAGGCTTAGGTTTGCTGCTCCTGATGACCTTGGGTCTGCCCCACCCCGTGAGAGAATGGATTCGCCCGGCCGCCGGCCGCCCACCGACCAATCAGGGCAGAGTTGGTGACACAGCTATGCCAAGTAGACAAGAAAAAAAGCCTCGCGGGAGCTTGCCCAAGATGACCTCCGGGAACTTCGTCCATCTTCCATAAACGACCATGAATTTATTCAACCTTATCGAGTATTTTTCAAGGGACCGGGAAAAAATGTTCACTAGATAAAACGATTATTTTGTAATGTAGAAAATTAGGAAAGACAAAATTCAGAATGACACGGCACACAGGGACCGGGAAAAAATGATCACTTTATCAGTTTCAAATTATCAAAATATATTTCTTTTTATAAGTTTATAGAGAATTGTTTTAACAAATGTTCGTTAGACAGACCTTTACTCGGGTACCGATTAATATTGATTTTATTCAACTTATCGAGTATTTTTCAAGGGACCGGGAAAAAATGTTCACTTTATCGAGAGATTCGTTAGACAAACCTTTACTCGGGTAAAACCTCGGGCGAAGCCGGGTACATCCGCTAGGTATCTATATAGAAGATATCTTGAAAGTTCCTCCTCAAAAATGATAAATAAAATAAAATTATATACCTATCAAATCGTAAATATATTTGAGAAAACGCCGTTCGACGAGTTTTACCGCAAAAGTTTCTTTTGAACGAAAAATCGTAATTTATTTTAAGGAGAAATTACAACTATTTTTATCCTTAGGGATGAAGTATGAAAGGATGAATTGTGAAGAGTAATGATGAACGGAAAAATAAAAATGTCCAGGGATGGGAATCACAATTATTCCTTTCATACTTCATTCCTAAGGATAGAAATAGTCGTTATTTCTCCTTAAAATAAATTACGATTTTTCGTTCAAAATAAACATTTGCGGTAAAACTTGTCAAATGTCGTTTTACAATAATAAGCCGCATTATATGAAGGTATAATGTCTGTGAAAAAAGGAACATCAATAAAAAACATGAAGAACAAAGAAGAATGTTTTGACATGAAGAACAAAGGATGATCTTTAATTTTTAAATAACCTTTTGTATTTAGATATATAATCTTTTGCATATAATCATTTCTTACTTTTATAATGTTGTGCTAAATATATAAGCCAATAAATATATTTTATATCGAAATGCTCCAACTCTTAAATCGAAAATTAACAACATTATATTGTATAATATATTGGAAAAAGGAAGATTTGCGTGTGTTATTTTCAAAATTGAAAAAAAAAAAAAGGAAAAAATAGCATTTATACAAAAGAAGACAATATTGATTGCCCAATTGAAATATATTGTCGCGAAGAAAAAATAATTAAATAGGCTTCCCAATTACTTTAAATATTTATTTAATTAGTTATATGAAAGATTGTAAATATAAAATAAAAGTTACTATGTACATGAACCAAATCAACCCAGTAGTTAGAACAAGAGGGGAGAACTGAGATCTTTCCTCCTTTTCCGTGGCGCCATTGTTTTCCCTGACCGGTCGGTCCAGTCCAGATAAGAGGGAGTAACTCTATCCTCCTGACAATATTTATGTAAAACCAAAAATAAACCTAAATATTTTATTCTCTGATTCCTTTTTAAACATATTTTAAGCTTACGGAAAATTTACCCTTGTCAAAAATCTACGTGAGAGTTAAAGATAATCTTATAAATAAAAATGATTTTAGAGTGATCCATCGCTTTAATCAAGTTTTTTTAATCATTCCAAAAAAGAGTTTGTATATAAAGACCTAATCCTTATTTCGTGTATATTAGAAAAAAAGACAACTTTCCCTAAAACTTATATAAAAATAATAAATAAAAGAATAAACGATAAGCAAAATCTTATAAAATTGTTTGAGTCAAAAGGCGATTCATTAAATAAGTTTATATTTAAAAAAATCAATTTTCATATAATTTTTCTTTTTATTTAAATTTTTGAAAGTATTATTTTCATTAATTATTTTTGACCAATGACAAAGTTGTTTCCATGTAATCTACAAGAATTTGTAAATTAAGTTTATTGTGCAATAAATTGATAAAGAGGGAGCAATCTCTCGCAATATTTTGATAATTTTTTTTTATTTACAGATCCAGGTACGCCCTTATATATATAATCTTATAAAATTGCTTCATTTTCCAAGGTTCAAACGCTTATTTGATTGTATATAAAAATAATTGTATATAAGCTGCTAAAATGTATTTAGGTACAAGTATCCCAAGCTGGGATATCACGTCCGATATGTCAAATAAAATAAATAAACGCTAAGAAATTGTTACGTAAAGATGAATGTATATCTTTGGAGAAATTGTTATCTTGGATTTCTACTCTAATATCTGGTTAGGTTGGTCCATCGACAAACACTATCATACTGTCTGATGTCACAGCAGCTGTGAAAGATGGGATTGGTTGAAGACTCACGGTTGTTGGAGATGGACTCCTGTCTGCTCAGCCACTGCCTGGGCCACTGCAGCGGGGGAGTACATGGCCAGCGGAGAGTTGTACTGACGGTGGACCAGTACCGGACCTCCCACAGAGTCCGGGGTGGTAGTCCGGCTGCTTAGGGAACAGGAGGACACCGCTTCCTGCAGCTGTACACAGCCGATGACTCTCTCTCTTCATACTGGATACTTCAAACATCGTGTTTAGTATCGTAAAGATAGAAGCTGCCTGGCCGGCATTCATAGTTCTTCAAATTAAATATACTTCGGCCAGTAAATCCTTTTAATATTTCGATGTTTCGACAAAAATCTTTTGTCCTCGTCAGGAGCGAACAAAAATTAAAATATTTGGCAAAGCGTTAAAAATTATTTTGTTCGCTCCTGACGAGGACTAAAGATTTTTGTCGAAAAGTCGAGATAATAAAAATATTTACTGGCCGAAGTATATTTAATTTGAAGAATCGTGCTTAGTAATTGTATTTCAAGTCTATGTTGGGACTCTGAGCTCAATTTGTATTTGACCACAATAAATCAACTTAAAAATAAACCTTCTTGTCTGATTTATAATAAAATATATAAAGCTTCTAGGGCTAAGTTTCTTGTACAAACCTTTTAGTTTCAAGCTTTCCCACTTATCAGTCCTTCAACAGGAGTATCACATTAAAAAATTAATGATAAATTTGTATTAAAATAGTATATTTATCATTAATTTGTTAATGGGATATTCCGGTTGAAGGACTGACAAGTCGGAAAGCTTGGAAATAAAAATTTGTAGAAGAAACTTTTTTAGCCATGGAAGCTTTATTATAAATCAACTTAATCGTCAAGTTCCCCAGCTTCAATTCAAAGGTCGACCATCAGTAATCGCCTCAGTAGAAACGCCAATTTTCAAAAGAAAAAAAAATATATAATTAGGAATCATGGAAAAGCTCAAGTTTCTCTCAAAAAATCATATAACTCAGTTTCGACCTTATTAAAATTTTTTATGACTAAAATAATACCTGTCTTAAGGTGCAACCTGAACTTTCCAACCATCTTGTCTAAATCCCCTATGTGGCCTCAAAATCAAAGTTCTATCCTTGTAGGATTGATACTTCCTGGACTGATTCATAGCCCCAAAACCATAATATTTGGTAGGGTTTTTTTTTATATTATCCTAAGCTACTGAAGTGGCGAGTTCAAGATCTTACACTTGATAGGTGGGAAAGACGTATTTTGATGATTCAAAAAATTGTAATAATACATTTTGGAACCAATGCCTTAGCCCTCATGGCAGCCACTTCAGCAACAACGATACATACTTGTACAATAATGGCACATACTTTGATTATCACGGCACCTACATGGTAATAACGGTACCTACATTGGCAATAATGACCCTTACATTGGTAACAATGACATCTACATTCATAATAATAGCACCTACTTTCAAGATCACGGAACCTGTTTTGGAAATAATGGTACATACCTTGGCCATCACAGCTAGTACCTTTGGCGTTCACGGCATCTACCTACCTAAGCCATTACAGCACCCATCTTGGCCATCACGGCACCTTCATTGGCCATCACGGCTCCTATCTTGTCCAACACGGCTCCCACTTTGGCCATCACGGCTCCTATCTTGGCCACCACGGCTCCTATCTTGGCCATCACGGCTCCTATCTTGTCCAACACGGCTCCTATCTTGTCCAACACGCTTCCCACTTTGGCCATCACGGCTCCTATCTTGGCCACCACGGCTCCTATCTTGGCCATCACGGCTCCTATCTGGTCCAACACGGCTCCCACTTTGGCCATCACGGCTCCTATCTTGGCCATCACGGCTCACACCTTGGCCATTACAGCTCCTACCTTGGCCATCACCTTCATTGGCCATCACGGCAACTACCTTGGCCATCACGGCACCTTCATTGGCCATCACGGCAACTACCTTGGGCATCACGGCTCACATCTTGGCCATCACGTCACCTTCATTGGCCATCACGTCACCTTCATTGTCCATCACGGCAACTACCTACCTTAGCCATCATGGCAGCATCGTTGATACGGTCTCCCATGCCAGGACGTCTGGCAGTAGCGGCGGTGTTAGCGGCGGCCTGTTCATGACGCAAGTAGGAGCCCATCGGAACATCGTGTCTGGGGCGGCCTTGGGGCAGAATCAGTGGCGTGGACCTGAAAGGCTGAAACACCACTGGCACTTAGCGATGTTCCCTAGTGTATAGGTACTACAAGTGTAGGAGGATCTTATCATACGATATAGATTATTGGACATACCAAGTTTAACCGATTATGACAATCTTTTATCACTATCCTCCGATAATTCGACAAGGCTGAGCCCTTCTCTAGAACTTTTTAGTCAGTGGCCAGTATGGAAATTAGATATTTTTTTTAAATAAGCAATGTGTCGGGAATGAAGAACAATTTTACATAAATGACCATTTCTTCTGAATCTTTAATGTTACATGGATATTAAAATATGTTCCGCATATTTAATGCGTGAGTTCAAATTGTAGGTATAATATTGGTATACAACGAATGAAGACATTAATACGCGAATGTTTCTTTTCTAAAATAAATAAAACCTCTACTGTCCTTACTGCGATAAAAAATTATTGGGAGGGCTTGGCTCATCAGTGGTGAACCCTTTCAGCGTTAAATTGGCGAAACCGCTGGAAGGGTTCACCACTGATGAGCCAAGAGCCCTCCCAATATATTTTTTCATCGCAGTAAGGACAGTAGAAGTTTGATTTATTTGTGAAAAGAAACATTCGCGTATTAATGTCTTCATTCGTTGTATATAGAGGGCTCGTTATTTCTTTGTTTTAATAATGTTGGTAGGTCGATTTTTCTCTTTGTTTTTATGTTAATTTAAAGCTAAAGCTTCTATCAAACTTATTATTGCCGTTCGCCTTGAACGTTTTTGTACCTGACGACGCGAATTGCGGCCTTGTTGTATGAAAAATATCAATTGTTGAGAATTAAGCGATAAAAAAGTTTATTGTGTGGACATATGAGTAGTTTGGAAGATATAAAGAGAAGTGGATGTCCCTGGCTGTGTATTAACAAGGCAACGCACACCTCAGTTTAGGATGCAATGAGAAGTTTTGAATTTAGCGTCTTCTTGGGCCTTGTTTCATCTACAAACATAGTTTTAAAAATAAAGTAGGCATATCCTGTCCAAGAGTACATGTGCTTTTTAGATGGCAGAGCGCCATCTAGTGCAGGCCTGGCCAACCCGCGGCCCGCCGTAAAAATTTTTGCGGCTCGCCATTTAACTTTATATTTCTTTTATAACTTTCATTTCTCGTCTGTATATTCAAAATCAGAAAATATATTGAAATAATTATCATAATTTTTTTATTTAAAATATGTCCCACAATTTTTAAAATACATATTTGATTCCATAAAAAGGAAGAAAAAGTTAGGAATAATGGTAATTAATAGAGAAATATTATTTTTATTTTAAATTGTTATTTTTATTTTTATTTGAAAAAATCAGCCGAAAATAATAAATAAAAACATTAAGCATCAAGGAAGTATTAAATATTTTTTAAAATGCATTTTAAAGTTAAAATTTTGATATAGTTAAAGTTTTTAGACCTTGTTTACGATTCCGTGCAGCCCGTGGCGTCATTTAGGTTGGCCAGGGCTGATCTAGTGTAACAGAAATCAACTAAACATTGATTTAGCCTGTTCCCTGATATTTGGCCAACCCAATTTCTTGATAAATCAAGAAAAGCCATCCACGAACGCGTTTCGCGCTGTTGACGCTCGTTAGCGACCAACATATTTTGGTCCCAGAGGCTTCTTGAGAAACCAAGAAATGAGTATTTAAGGCCAAATTTGCGTAAATACGCTTAACATTGACTAGGAGCACATGTGCTTTTCAGATAGTTTTGTTGAAAATCGAGCAATCCTTTTTTAATACTTTGAATGAATAAAGCTTTTTTAGATCAAATTTTTATTACAATGACTCGTACATCACACTGTTTACAGAGTTTGAATTCCCCGATGAAGATAGGCGAATTGCCTCATCAAAATATTGGAAATTGTAATAAACATTTGGTCCAATATAAGCATTATTCATTCAAAACATAGTTTTATGACGTTTGTAGTGCATTGTCAAAGTTTGACAAGGAAATAAGAAAAGAAATAAAGTTTATTACAGATAAAAAAGGATGAAAAAGTTTGCCTTGGAGGAAAAATGCCTTTGTTAAGACAAAAAGCAAGTTGACCGTGGCTTAAATGTTTGCCAGCAACTATGGTGCAGGTTAGAAACCCCCATCAAGGAAAATTTTGAAAATAAATGTCAATGAGCACAATTTCTGAACACGTCTCCAAATAAATCTGTAATACAAATAGCGATAGAAATTGTGGAGCATTACAGGTCTAAAAGCTGAACTACATGTGTAGACATATGGTGTCTTTGAAGTAAGAAATTCTACTGTGTGTACTAGGAAAAGTAATAACAGCCAAGTAACAAGTTTAAACCTTTCCCTACTTAAGAACCCAGTTAAAAATACCTAGACACTTATAATACAATATAATACGGCTATGATTATAGAACGACATTTAGCAACTTTTACCGCAAATGTTTCTTTTTACAGAACGAAAAATCGTAATTTTAATTATTTTAAATAGAAATAACGACTATTCATATCCTTAGGGATGAAGTATGAAAGGATGAATTGTGAAGAGGAATGATGAATGGAAAATAAAAGTACCCAGGGATGGGAATCGAACCCACTTACTTGTCCCACTTGTTCTAACTTGAATTACTATGCGTACTTGGAAAAGCAACAACAGCCAAGTAACAAGATTTAAAACTTCCTCTACTTAAGAACCCAAAAGACCTAGACACTTACTTGTCCCACTTGTTCTAACTTGAATTACTATGCGTACTTGGAAAAGCAACAACAGCCAAGTAACAAGATTTAAAACTTCCTCTACTTAAGAACCCAAAAGACCTAGACACTTACTTGTTCCACTTGTTCTAACTTGAATTACTATGCGTACTTGGAAAAGCAACAACAGCCAAGTAACAAGATTTAAAACTTCCTCTACTTAAGAACCCAAAAGACCTAGACACTTACTTGTTCCACTTGTTCTAACTTACGACCAACCTTATTGACCTGGTGCCAGTTCTAAATATTTTTACTTGGGTCTCTACAGGTTGACCCGATATTACGTCGTCCCATTCCGAATCAAACACAAACAACTAAGGTTCCATTGCTCTAACAGGATACTCGTGACCAAAAGAGACAATTATGGATTTACACTTGGAATGTATTTTTGTTTGCAATCTTATATAGCACTGTATAGTTTCCTATTTGTGTTTACATATATTTATAAACAATACAAAGAAATAACGCGTCATATATATATGAAAAATGAAATCATTGAGATGCGAATGTTTCTTTTCACAAATAAATCAAACTTCTACTGTCCTTACTGCGATGAAAAAATATTGGGAGGGTTGACTCATCAGTGGTGAACTCTCCCAGCGGTTTCGTCAATTTAATTCACCAGACCGCTTCTTTAGAGCTCTAATACTGTATTGGATCATTCTGCTTTTACATGCTACACTAAAGGGTGGAATCTTAGAAATGGAATTTAAAAAACTATGAACGTAAGCTTTTAGGACAGTATAATTGCATTAAACTACAAATATTTGCATCGAGCAATGCTCTTCTGCAAACAATAGGAACAATACCATAAACAATATCTACACGAAACCCGACCTGCCTCGCTGCTCAATATTAAATAATAAATCAATAATAGCAATAAATACAGTAGGGAAAATTCAGACTAAATCAAAGACGACCCCAATAAGAACAGCAATGAAACTACTGGACTCGATTGTAATATCCGCTCTTCTATATGCAGCACCAATTTGGGAAATTAACCAAATAAAGATAGTGGATCAAATCCAAAATATTTTCTTACGACGGTTCCTGAAATTCCCAAAATATACACCTGGGTTCATACTAAGATCAGAATGTGGAAGAGTATCTCTAGAAGTGGTGGAACTGATCCTATGATTTTGGTTACGAGTGATGAAGGAGGTTTCACCACTTATGAACCAAGCCCTCCCAAATTTTTTATCATCGCATTAAGGACACAACTTCCATCATTGCTTAACATCTACTTATATTAGCGAATAACGAGTGATAATCTTCTCGGTATTGTTTATGCGATAAAACAGAATAAGAGAAGAAAAGTTTCTTTATTAGACAAATTATAACGGTGCAGCTTTCGGGTAAAAACCCCTTCTACAGGCGTGGTAGACGTGACACTATAACATAGGTAATATGGCTAGAAAGAGAAGCACCGTTATAATTTGTCTAATAAAGAAACTTTTCTTCTCTTATTCTGTTTTATCGCATCTACTTATATAATTGCCTTATTCTGTCTGTGTGAAGTTCAATGTGTGAAGTTCACGGATAGATTTTGGTCAGAATGGATAAAATTAAAAAAGTGTCAAGGGATGGGAATCGAACCCACGACCTTCCGCTTACCGGGCAGATGCCATGACCACTAGGCCACATGACCACAATTTATAATTGTAACAAATAGTATTTGAATCAAAACATTCAATCGGGTAAAACACGGGCGTTGCCCGGGTCATTCGGCTAGTATTGTAAATAACTACCTTGCGATTTCTTCTATCTGCTTATGTTGTAGCTTATTTGTTTAATGTATATGTTTATTCAATGCTCTTTTTCTTAATTGTTTATTTTCTTTTTGACAATTATGTTACCTACTCTACTACAATTATTGTAAAGAGTTTCACGCGCAATTATCCAGATCGGATATAGCATGTCTTGTTTGTAACTGGTAAATAAATAAATAAAAGGACAGTAGAAGTTTGATTTATTTATGAAAATAAACATTCGTGTCTTAATGTCTTCATTCGTTATATTGTAGATATGGAGGTTGTACCTGGGTAGTGATGGCTTGTTTTTCTCTCTCCTTCTCCACCAGATACTCGTACTGCTCTTGGGTGAGGTAGGCCTCAGGGGTGTAGGGCGCCCTCTTAGGGAATGTGGTGGGGAGATGGCTACGGGGGAGTGTGCTGTGGTGACCTCGTTGACTTCCGCTGGACCTGTCACACCACCGGGTATTGTCCCTTAACTATCTCCAAGCACATCAGAATTAAGAAGACTGATATTTGAAATATATATATTGTCACGTGGAAAATTAGGGAAGACCAACTTCGGGATGAGACAGCAATTTATTTCAGGCAAAAACAAACTATGAGTGCTAAAACAAAAGATAAGCAAAGAGGTAAGTGTACAGAGTAGCAAAATATAAACATAAAAAATGATACTCTGCTAATAAAATAATAAATACTTTGTCACAACATATGTAAAAACAAAAAAGGCATATCCTGACCAGGCTCACATGAGCATTTCTAGATGGCAGAGCTCCATCTAGTGAAGCAAAAATAAACTAAACGTTTATTTAACTTGCTCCGTGATATTTAGCCAACCCAATTTCTTGATAAATCAAGAAAAGTCAACCACGAACGCATTTTGGGCTATTGGCCCTCGTCAGCGTGGTACAGACTGTACATCTACGACCAAATATTTGGTCCTAGGGTCTTCCTGAGAAATCAAGAAATGGGTAGTTAAGGCCAAGTTTTCGTAAATACGCTTTTCATGTGAAAAATAAATAAAAGATATTAAAAAAGGTCAGGTGTTGATATTGAAAACAAAAGAGGCATATCCTGATTTATATATATTATTTTTTATGATTTATTTTACACACATATATATATAGATGGAAAATTTGCCGGGAGGAAATTAATCCATGGAAGCAATGGTCGCCTCTCCCGTCAAAATAAACGTCAGAATCTGACGCCATCTATTGACGGGAGAGGCGACCATTGCTTCCATGGATTAATTTCCTCCCGGCAAATTTTCCATCTGTTTTGCCAATAGATTTGGCCCAGCCACATTGCCAGCAAAACACCTCTTTGGTAGATTGTGAGGATTCCATTAGATCCCGTGCGGATCTCATGGAATAAAGTCCGCCCTAGACTGTCGAGGGCCATTAGCCCGAAACCATGGTCTCTAGGTGGACGCTTATCAGTTTGCCAAAGTTGGTGTTGTGGCTTTGTCACCGACCCGATGCCGCTAGTTGCGGTGACGGTCAATAGATGGCGTCAGATTCTGACGTTTATTTTGACGGGAGAGGCGACCATTGCTTCCACATATATATATATATATATATTAAAAATGGCATATCCTGACCAGGAGCACATGTGCTTTTACACGTTGACAAAAATCAATAAGGAAACAAGGGTTTGGTTTCTTTCTACAATTCTTTTGTTTCTAGAACTTTCGGGCTAACATGCTTAAGAAGTAGTACTTCTGGGTCTCCAGGTTGAAGGGCATGTTAGCCCGAAAGATCGAGAAATATAAGAATTGTAAAAAGAAACCAAACTCTAGATTTCTTATTGATTTTGTCAAAATATATTAGTGTTAGTGTAAAAATACGTACAGAAACTAGATTCCTTTATTGGATTTTCTTCACTTGAAACGTAAGCCTTCGAGCACCAGGTGGAGTCTGATAAGAGCCTGGTGCTGGAAAGACTACGTTCTATGTGAAGACGATTCAGTAAAACAATCTAGTATCTGTATGTCGTTTTATCTGACGTAGATATATCTCTCTCCAACGTCCTGTTCGAAGAGAGACTCATCGAAGAGGGCCTGGACATTTAAGACGCCACTCTGCGCGCTTTTTATCTGAGGAAAAAGCCCGAAGGCCTCGCTTTAGGTAACATTCTGTTCTTTGTAACGGACGTTGACTTGATCGCGGCGCCCAAGCTCTACGGACAGGGGACCTCCATCGCCCAGCAAATAGTGGAGCCTGGAAATTCTTGTTGGACTGATGGTCGTCGGGAAGTCTTTATTACTCTGCATCACGGATTGAAACTCTCCCAGATTCCTGCCCGGCTGGATATTAGAGCTAAGAGGGTAACCATGCCCGTCTATGTGACCTATGGGATCTGTTGTTCCCTTTGGCGCAGGCAGGGGCACAAGCGTGCCAACTACCCGGATCGGAAGATAAGTTTCTCTTCCCTGAACGGCCGTCTTTTGTGCTCCCTAACGCCTGGAGTAAGCCAATTGCCTCGTCCCCTAAAATCTTCCCAGAAACTGCGCCAACACCAGCAGCTTCCACCGTCGCCACTGCCGTTGCAGATCTGCCTACCAGCAATATAAATAAAAAGGCGAGTTTGGATCCAAGTACAACTACTGAATCCTAGAAGCTTCTTCCATTAAAAAATAAGCGGATCTTGGCACGGTGTCAAATGGACGCTCTTATAATGAACGAGATAGCTTCTGCAGTTATATCACCGGCCTACAGCATCTGGGCTTGGAGAGAGAACAAATCATCCAAGCCTTTAGTAACAATGGTATCATGGACAAGATTCTGGCCAACTCTAACATCAAGCAGAGACAAGTCATTGAAACCTTGAACACGGCGAAAATGAGTCTGAAAAGCAACACCAGAAATACCTTGTACAAGAAGCTTTAAAGCGCAAGAGATCTTCTCGGCAACCTCGAGCAGCTCCTATGAGACTTCCTTGCATCGGCAAGCTGCTACCGATAAACCTGCTCGTCGATCGAAATATTCACCGATGAAACCTCGGAAGGAACAGTAAATCTTCCACCACCGATTCTGTGCAACCTATAGACCGGTATCAAGTCAAATCTGGTCGTGGAAATGCGGTCACTCGCGCATGCCGTCGACGAGTCCGGCGGTGGATACATCTATAGAGCAAGTCACTTTCTGAGGCGGAGGCTAGAAGGAGACACTTCCGGCTCCGACTATCCTTCCTTGTCGGACCTCGGGCTTTCTCTCCGTACCAGACGTCGCTCTCCTTCTACCTACACCGACAACGACGGAAACGCTATCTCCGGGGGACAACTGAGGAGTTTCCTGATGGAACGCTTCAGTAGTCGGTTTGCTCATGCTCCTAACTAGGCTGAAGTCATCGCCGACTTCCTCATTTAAGTGATTCTCTTGGAGTTCGACGATTGGGACCAACTCTTTTTCGTCGACATCTTCCGCGACCAAATTGCGACAGCCATCCACCGCCTGCCAAACGGACGTGTCCTGAGATGGGACGAATTACCTTGGGAGTTGTTAAGGCATTTAAAGATCTCTTCATTTAAGTTATTTTTGGCAAGTCTTCGAGGCCTCTCGGCTCCGGCTCGGGGCCTTGTCCCCATTTTCGAGACCCAACAAAGCCACTGACCTACTGACAAAGCCGCATGCAGGTCCGGGTCTAAATGTACTCCGGCCAATCAGCCTCCCAACGAACGATTACAGAATCCTTAGCGGCGTGCTCATGGGCCGTCTGTCAGATCTGTTCCCGAGTGTCACATGTCAGTCATCCTCGTGGAACATTGCGCAAGTGCCTGACAAGATCTCCTGGGCACCGTTACATAACACGTCACTTGAAAGTCTGAATAGGAACTACTGTACGTCCTGTTGGAGAAGTTGGCCTATCGCCTGCCTACCTCGGGTGGGTTGTGGTCCTCTACGGCGAAACAGACGCCGCAATCCGAATAGGAGATGTCCACCAAAGGCCTTCCAGCTTCTCAACGGGGTGAGGCAGAGCTACCGCCTCAGCACCGTTCTCTTCAGCATCGGAGTTGGGCTTCTGATACGCAGATTGGAGAGGAGCTTGGGCCGCGGATACGTGGTCTCTAAGCACGAGAACATTATATTCTTTATCAGGGACGACGCCCAGTTGGAGCCCGTGCCCCTGATCTTCAAGAGTTCCGAATGGCGTTCCGGGTGGCTATAAATTTGACAAGAGCTGCGGGCTCTGGTACGGTTCCTGGGAGCACCGGACGGATTCTCATCTGTGAATCTCCTGGACGTCCGAGTCTCTGACTGTCCTGGGCTGCACGATTTCTGCCAGCAGGGGTTGCTGGAACGAGCCATCGCGAGGTGGTCTCCCTTCACCTACGGTCTGTCATTGGCGGGACGTTGCCCGCGCGGCTAACAGTCTGGTTCTGGGATCCTTCCTGCTCTATCTCAACAACTACGTTTCACCTGAATCCACCATCGAAAGGCTTTTGGCGCAGTTGACGCGTTTCGTGTGGGGACCGGGCCGAGTCTTGTGGCTCCCCGGGCGCAACCTTGCTCGTCCAGTCTCCGAGGGTGGCGTCGGTCTGCTGAAAATCGCGGGTCAGCTTCGGCTCGCCTGCCTGAAGGGAGTCCAGGCCTCACTGAGTGGCGCCGCCAACGGCTACTCTTGGCTGGTTGGAAGCCAGGCGTGGCTGATCTCGCCTGCTCCTGATGTCTGGCTCTCACCACGGAGGAGGAGACTGCTGAGTCTCTGGGAGGCAAACTCCTGCGTCTTTGAGCAGACCACCGGGTTCTGCACCCCGTCAACCTCAGGTCTCAGCGCCTTCGAAGCGAAAATAGGTTCCTGTGGAAACCTGGGCAACTGTTGGAGTTTTCTCCCATGGTGCCCATATTCTATCCCGTTCAAAAGTTACTCTCTCGGACGCGCAGCACCTAAAACCCTTCCGCCAACATCTACTGTAGAAAAACGCTAGCTCCAGCTATTATGCAGTGCACAAGGCGAAGATCATCGTACTGCGGGGATCGGCGACGCTCAATGCGTCAGAGCGCGCACCGAGCATTAGACTTGGAACGGCTGCAGAAGCACTCTGTTTGAGAGCTGGCCCCGTTCCATCCCTTGGACTGACCTATCCAGCAAATGCTTCTCGGAGCACGACGTAGATAGCGTCCTACGACTGGTCCTTCGCTCCCTACCCTATCCTGCTTCGAGGCGTGCAACCTATGTCACCTGTGGGTATAGCGAAGGGTCACTAGATCCACAGATACTGGAGTTGCTGAGCCGTACGACCCCTGCTTCTGGAGATATTCGCCTCCTGTGACATGCCCTGTGATCTGTAGGCCTGACTCTTCGGCGCCGGCCTCCATCCCGAGGCAATGAAGACAATAGCTGTCGCGAAGGATACCATCTGTGTCTTGAGGTGGGCAAAGCCAGTCACCACCAAAACTTGCCTGAGCTATACGTTTTTCGAGATTAATGACATCGAGGTGGACATCCCTGCCCTGAATCCCGAGCAGCTGGCCAGCATGGTCGAACTCACCGGGATGATCATCCTCCGTGTAGCGGATGAAGCCTTCAAACTCTACAAGCGGCTCACCATTATCTAGACTTCAGCTATATACAATTTACAAAATTTCAAAGTTTTTAAAGACCCACAAGATATTTTCTTGCCAAATAAAAAGTATTCGCATAAATAAAACCCGCAACCTGCGGCTTGCGAGACACATGCGGCTCTTTGGATGTGAAGCTACGTGTAGTACTCGCATACTATGTCTCTCGTATGTGTCTCGCGAGCCGCAGGTTGCCGACCCCTGTTCTAGACTAAGCTACAGATTCTACCTCTGTATCTGCAGAGCCAGCTGACTTCCAGCCTTCCGGATGAGGTCCGTAGCGGACTGATGCGACAACTTTGAGGCATCCCTGCCCGCGATGGCCAGGATCAGGTCACCGATATGCAGCTCGCCTTCTGACGGACTGCCCAAGGACACCTGTACACAACCGTGTGTTTAGACCTTTGTTCAATATATCAAAAATACATTGGTTTTACAAAATCAAGAAAACTACCTTAAATCGCTATAAATAGAACATAAAGAGGAAAATACCAGATAGCTCCTATTATAAAAAAAGTAACATGTGAATTATTTTAAAAATATATTTGTCAGTTCGGAGCAAGAAACTGCAAGGTGCGCAGTCAAAGGGGAAGAGTAGTCCGAAGTTGGGCAGTGACGTTGAGAAGGCGTTGGAGAAATCTGGCTGCTAACAATCGATATCAGATTTTTGCCTGTCAGATAGAGGATCATCAGCGTGGTCTGGTGAACTTCCATCAATTTTGAACCTATCTCTTTATACATCCACACACACGTTTTTCTAATTCAACATTTCATTTATTGTACCTGGATTCTTAATCTACAGTTTCTCTACTCTATACAGTGTCACATGACCACAACAGTAAATCGAGAATTTATGTTAACTTTTGTTTTTCGTAAAGATAGAGGTTGCCTGGCCGGGGTTCATAGTTCTTATAATTAAAGATACATCGGTCAGTGAATCTTTTTATTATCTTGACGTTTCGACAAAGATCGTTTGCCTTCTACTTGAATAATTTTAATGCCTTGCCAAATGTTTCAATTTTTGTTCGCTCCTGACGAGAACAAATGATTTTTGTCGAAACGTCAAGATAATAAAAATATTTACTGGCCGAAATATCTTTAATTATAAGAAATAATTTTGTTTTGTTGAGAGAATATTTTCATCCAAAATGTGTTTATATAATAGACCTGGATATATTTATCAGCTGAACACCTCTTTGACAAATTCTGAAGAATTTTATATTGAACCCTTGTGGATTTCTTGAAATATCAAAGCCCATCTTGGACTGAAGAGGGTTATTATTCAAAACCATGGTCCCCAGAAAGGCACTTCTCAAATTGTCAACGCTGTTGTTTTGGCGTTGCCACCGACCTGAGTCTGCTGGTTTGCGGAAACGGTCAATAGATGGCGGTTAGTTTAATCTTTTATTTTAACGATAGAGGTGACCTTTATTTTATTATTATTATTCAATTGGGAAGATATTCAAATAATCGAGACAAAGTTTATTTGAATCTCTCTTCCCAATTGAATAATAACAATAATCCCGATAGAAGTAGCACTTCTGATATCACCATGTTGAAAGACATGTTAGCCCGAAAGCTCGAGAAATAAAGGAATTGTAAAAAGAAACAAACCCTAAATTAAAACAAGAACATTAAGCCTCCAGGGAAAAGTTTCTTTTTTAAATATTTTTTATTTAAAAATATCTCAAGCTTTCGGGCAAGTGAGCCCTTCCACGGGAGAAAATATTTTACATCATTAATACGCCAATAAAATATGATTTAAAATTAAATAAAGTCCTTTGGTTGTTTACATTTTATTTCAAGGCTTACGCCAATAAAATATGATTTAAAATTAAAATAAAATGTAAACAACCAAAGGACTTTATTTAAAATAAAATGTAAACAACCAAAGGACTTTATTTAAATTTTAAATAATATTTTATTGGCGTATTAATGATGTAAAATATTTTCTCTCGTAGAAGGGCTTACTTGCCCGAAACCTTGAGAGATTTTTAAATAAAAAATATTTTAAAAAGAAACATTTCTCTGGAGGCTTTATGTTCTTGTTTTAATGTTGATTCAAAGGATTATTTTATCGAATTGTAAAACCCTAAATTCCTTATTGATTTATTTAAAATGTAAAAGCAGGAAAGAATATTTATTAAAAAAAACTTAAAGAAACCTGGCATTGAATTACTTTTTGAGAGAGAGAGAGAGATAGATTTTGTTAAATATCGAAAAAAACCGTTCAAACATTTAAAATCTACACGTTATTAAGGCCTTTAAAGTAAATTATTTAAATATTAAAATAATTAGTTTGATATAGTTTTTTTTTTAAATAACATATAATTTGGAAGGTCTAAATATTATGCTTAAAAATTAAATATGTCACATATTTCAAATATCAGTGTTTTATAATAGTTTTAATAATTTTTATATGCTACCTATTTTATTCCAAGTTCCCGCGCTTCTAACTTCTTCTAAATTTTAAATATCTCATTACATTTTTACTAACGGGTTTTACATTGATTTTTTCTTTTATAAAGCTAAATGAGCATTACAAAAAGTTGGGATTTTTAAATTCTTATATACATACGGGATAAGTTATAATGCGTGGGCTGAATTTTTTACGGTGTGAATATTCTCTAATATATCCATAGCAACGGTCAAATGATTTTATTTTCGTAGATTAAAATTTAAACAATAAAAACAAGGAAAAAAGCCTTAATTTTTAAATCATTTATAAGAAAAAGAAATAAATATATATGCATGCCCTATATTTATGCTTTCGAAAAAATCGAAAAATTACGTTTGGCTACTTGACAAATGTTTAAAAAATACTGATGTTAATGCCAATTAAAGCAGACGATTTTTACTAGGAGTTCGTTTGCTCAGGGTTACCTGTGTTGCCAGGTTTTAAAAATAACGTCTGCCATCTACATTTAGCATTTTAATGTTTTCTTTTCACAGAGAGGGAGGTAGATCTCTCAACTCGTATTATATATATTTTTCAAAACGTTTTAAAAATATATATTCAAACTATAATTATGGGACAATTAATATTGTCCTAAAATAATATTAATATGGGACAACCTTGGTAATATTGGTAACCTTAGTAAAATTATAACAAAATTCTTATAGAAGAATGATTTAATCTCTGATGTGGATCTCAGTAATTACTTATCTTCTAAAATATAAATCTTCTTTATTGAAGGTACAAAAATGATGAACATAAATTACTAAATATATCTAAGTTAACATTACTAGTAAAATAACATCTCTCTCTAACCACACACCTCTATTTACTCTTACCTATATATATATACATTCTTGACATCACATAGTTTAAGTCAAAGATTATTACAATCATAGAATAAAAATAATATTTGACAATAACATCCAACATGATGTTCTATATCAAAGGTGGACAATCAGCAGGTGGGCCAAATTTTAGAATTACAAGGTTGTCCCAATAAAGAATAAATATTTAAAAAAAAAAAAACATAAGCAATGTCCTGGGATGTATCTCTTTGTGATTCTCTAGCTATCGACCTTGAAGCCTTTTTACCCCCAGAAGAGAACATAATAAATCAGTAATAAACCACGAATTGTAAGTTTTATGATTTTCCCTTGTAGAGAGAGATGATAGAGATTAAACTCGATAGAACTCAACAATCTCAATCAAACTCACTAAAGAAACAAATCCCGGATTTTGAAAATTCTAATTTGTGTGTGATACAGGGTGAATAAATAGAATTAAAAACTACAAAAATATATTTCTAACAATGAGTTCTTTTTATTTTAAAATGCAAGCTTAATCGAATCAGTTGAAGAGCGATTATCGCCTGAAAGCTAGCATTTTAAAATAGAAAGGAACTCATTCTGAAAATATATATATTTGTAGTTTTCCAAACGTTTTTCACAATTTTATCTTTAATCATAAATAAAATTGATAATATACCGGAAGATGATATTATATATGAGAACAAAGAAAAAATCTCTTCTTTAATAAATGTATTAAAACAATTTGATATTCTTCAAGTTTAACTCTACGTTTTATATAAGCGAATAAACTAGAGCATCAGAAAAAGAGTCGGTGGACGAGTGGGTAAAACCATCTTCCGCAGTTTCCTTTATGCAAATCGTTATTTTATACATAACAAATTGCAATGATAGTTCGTTGAATGTGCTACAGTATGATTTTGAGGTATTCCTCAACCCTTTTGTATTTCAAGGTTTACTTGCTGATGTATTTAAATACTGAGAGAAAGAGAGGAAAAGTTGAAAGTAACACAGTTTCAGGGTCAGATTAAATCGAGCTTGTAAACTTGGCAGGGTCACCTAAAACAAGCGTCTAAAATGTTTTATTTTTACCTCAAGTAACAATTAAATCTTTTCTTTAAAAATAAAAGTCGCTTTTTTTCAATTGTTTTATAAATTATTTCCCAAACTTACGAATAAAATTATTAATAAAAATTATGATTCTTATATATCTTCTTGGTATTAATTCGACTCTATTTTAATCGGTGTGTGATTTCTTTAAACAAATTTTCTGAATAGACAAACCATAAAATATATTAATACAAAGCAATAAGCCTTCCCAATTTTTTTTTATCGCAGTAAGGACAGTAGAAGTTTGATTTATTTGTGAAAAGAAACATTCGCTTGTTAATATCTTCAATCGTCATAATATATATATTAATAATAAATTGAAAAAAAGGTAAAATGTTGTTTTACTAATATTATTTAGCGTACTCACGAACTTTAGACAATAAATTCTCGTTTATTGGTTTATCAGAACATCTATAGGACCATATTGGTCTTTGAGGTACATCCATACTGACGAGGGCCAATAGCCTGAAAGACATACGTGGTTAGTTATCTTAATGTATTATGTAGACAATGTTCTGGAATGAAAAAATATTTATCACAATAGATGACTCAAGCGAGTACAGTTTCACAATCAGGGAATTAATATTTCTTAATTTTAATTAAAATTGGTCAGAGAGGTTAAGAAGTGGCAATAACAGATAGAGGCACATCTACCTCTTGAATATGAAGGTAATTCCAGACTTTTCTATCAGAAATTTCATATGTTTTAGCATGATTTGCCACTGTGTCTTACACACTATAAGTAGTAGATACTAGTTCTTTTATAACGTTTGATCTCGCCAACTTCTATAAATCCAAGCATAAAGAACTAAATAACCGTTGACATCACCAACTAATCTCACAAGAAACTCTAATTGAATTGAGGATTGTAGCGGCTGTTCTGTATCATGTCCTGGAAGTCCAAGTATTAGGACATCAATCTTCTCTGCCCCAGCTATGGTCAGATGGATAAACATAACAGTCTCATCTATCAGAAGTCCAATAACCAGGTAGAAAGTCATAAACATTGTTTCACCGGTCTCAGACATTAAAATACTGCTGATTAAAATAAATCGAAAAATTCACATAGTTAGAAGATTTATAATTGTGAAGTAAGCTCAAAACCGATCTTACAGAATTTCGAAATTGTAAAATTAGCTGCATTCCCGAAGGAATAGAATTCCAACTATATGAAGTAAGCTCATTTAATCATATAAACTTTCTCCTTGGAATATTAAAAATATAAAGCCAAGTGCCAGGAGAATTCCGATAGAAGTCCGACAGAGTGAAGTAAGCTCCACCCACAACGTATAGAATTCCGACAGAGTGAAGTAACCTTTACCCACAACGTATAGAATTCCAACAGAGTGAAGTAAGCTCCACCCACAACGTATAGAATTCCGACAGATTAATAAAAAACATTTTCTCCTGGCACTTGGCTTTATATTTTTAATGAAGTAAGCTCCACCCACAACGTATAGAATTCCAACAGAGTGAAGTAAGCTCCACCCACAACGTATGGAATTCCAACAGAGTGAAGTAAGCTCCACCTACAACGTATAGAATTCCAACAGAGTAAAGTAAGCTCCACCCACAACGTATAGAATTCCAACAGAGTGAAGTAAGCTCCACCCACAACGTATGGAATTCCAACAGAGTGAAGTAAGCTCCACCCACAACGTATAGAATTCCAACAGAGTGAAGTAAGCTCCACCCACAACGTATAGAATTCCAACAGAGTGAAGTAAGCTCCACCCACAACGTATGGAATTCCAACAGAGTGAAGTAAGCTCCACCTACAACGTATAGAATTCCGACAGAGTGAAGTAAGCTCCACCCACAACGTATAGAATTCCGACAGAGTGAAGTAACCTTTACCCACAACGTATAGAATTCCAACAGAGTGAAGTAAGCTCCACCCACAACGTATAGAATTCCGACAGAGTGAAGTAAGCTCCACCCACAACGTATAGAATTCCGACAGAGTGAAGTAAGCTCCACCCACAACGTATAGAATTCCGACAGAGTGAAGTAAGCTCCACCCACAACGTATAGAATTCCGACAGAGTGAAGTAAGCTCCACCCACAACGTATAGAAATCCGACAGAGTGAAGTAAGCTCCACCCACAACGTATAGAATTCCGACAGAGTGAAGTAACCTTCACCCACAACGTATAGAATTCCAACAGAGTGAAGTAAGCTCCACCTACAACGTATAGAATTCCGACAGAGTGTGAAGTAAGCTCCACCCACAACGTATTTAATTCCAACAGAGTGAAGTTAGCTCCACCCACAACATATAGAATTCCGACAGAGTGAAGTAATTCCACCCACAACGTATAGAATTCCGACAGAGTGAAGTAAGCTCCACCCACAACGTATAGAATTCCAACAGAGTGAAGTAAGCTCCACCCACAACGTATTGAATTCCGACAGAGTGAAGTAAGCTCCACCCACAACGTATAGAATTCCGACAGAGTGAAGTAAGCTCCACCCACAACGTATAGAATTCCGACAGAGTGAAGTAAGCTCCACCCACAACGTATAGAATTCCAACAGAGTGAAGTAAGCTATAGGCGGAAGACCAGTTGTTTACCGCCCCAGCCAACAGGCTAACTGCCAGGAAATGTTGCCAGACAGAATTCTGTCGTATCCAACGGTACTTCGTGTCTTGCAAGGTGTTATGCAAATTCTATTTATCACCAGGGTCGTTGATATACCTTTGCTACCAACAAACAAACCTCCAATTACTTTCCATCTTCGTTTAGCCCTATCAAACTCTAAGTGGCAGTCAGAATGGCGAAATCTTCTTGAATCAATTTGAAAATTGTCTGATGCTACCGTATGCTAAAATCTATTAGGAGAGCCCGGCTCATCAATGATTAACCCTTACAAAGGTTTCCCCAGTTAAATCGCTATTGCTTTCAATAAGACCCTTTGACCTTTATCTTTAGTAATTTAGAAGTATTATTGGTACAGATATTTAAGAAAATTACATATAAATAAAATTTGAATATAAATCACCTTTATTCTTTTATACAGATATTGCTTAAAATAAAGAAGGTATATCCTGACCAAAAGCACATGTGCTTTTTAGGTGGCAGAGCGCCATCTAGTGGAACAGAAATCAACTATTCATTGATATATCCTTTTCCCTGATATTTGGCCATCCCATTTTCTTGATAAATCAAGAAAAGCCATCCACAACTTTGCTTAGTGATACAGAAAAGGAGTGACAAAAAGAGGGAAAAAGAAATTCGAATATGTATAGTAGTCTTAGGAAAAACAACAAAAAATAAAATAATAAAAAACTTCTGGAGTTGGTATTAAAATTTTAAAAAATGGCATATTCTGACCATGTTCACATTAACCTTTTAGATAGCAGAGCGCCATCTAAGGAACAGAAATCAACTAAACGATGATTTAGCTTGTTCCCTGATGCGTTCCTGGTTGGCGGATTTTCTTGATTTATCAAGAAAATGGGTTGGCCAAATATCAGGGATATTATATTTATTAGGCTCAATAGATGGCGTCAGGTTTTGACGTTTATTTTGACGGAAGAGGCGACCTTTGTCTCTTTAGATCAATATCCTCCCGGCAAAAATTTCCATCTATATCAGGGAACAGGTTAAATCAACATTTAGTTGATTTCTGTTCCACTAGATGGCGCTCTGGAATGTCTGCCGCCAATTAAGCCACAGAAACAATTTCGCCTTTTATTGCGCGTTTTAAAGGAAATATGAAAATTGGTTGAAAGTCGGGTAAACTGAAATATTGAGCTATGGCTCCTTACAGACATAGTGACAACATTTCACTGAGGTAGGTAAGGTATTGGAGAAACATATGCGCAAGTCAAACACACAAAAATTCATATTTTTATTTACTTATAATAAAGATTCTTTCCTGCTTTCATACTTTGATAAAATCAAAAAGGAATTATGGTTTTAATTTCTTTTTTACATTTCTTTATTTTACCCAAACAAGAATCACTTCGACTCTACTAAGAGAAAGTCACATTCAAATAATTAAAAAGGAAGATATAATTTGTAATTTCTGCAAAACTGAAAGCATAGAAGAAATGACCCACTACATCTCTGAATACACTATTGTTAACGAGGAACGGAATAAGATCTTAAAGAACATTATCCAAGTCTACGTGAACCCAGTTCAGCTAATCAGAATAATGTCCGAGAAAAAAATATATAGCGATAGAATTGTTTAAATTTCATAAAGCGTTAGAGAACAAGGTAATCTCTAAGAACTAAAATTACAGAACAATTTCCTTCCATAGTTAATTTGTATAGTTATGTTGAATACTTTGATTTCCTTTTCATTTTCCCTTCTCTCCTTTGTTTATGTTTTTTTTAGACCGAAAACTCAAGGAATAACTAAATGTAAAAAGAAACTAAGTCTTAGATTCCTTATTTATTTTGTCAAAATTTACACTTATGGACAAATATTAAGGAAGTTTTACCTTTTAGCATGTATTTTTATTTCATTATTATATTTTATCATATTTATTTTGAAAAGGAGATAAGTAGAACGTTTGAAATTACATGTTTCGGAAATTCGCCGTTATATAGGTTTTTAACTTTTAATTAGACAATTTAAATTTATATTTAGACATTTTTAAATTTCAATTTAGACACTTTTCATTTTAATTTAGGCATTTTTCATTTTAATTTAGACACATGGACTTTTTATAGAAAAGTCGATGTGTCTAAATTAAATTGAAAAATGTCTAAAGTGAAATGAAAAATGTCTAAATTAAAATGAAAGTGTCTAAATTAAAGTGAAAAATGTCTAAATATAAATTAAAATTGTCTAATTAAAAGTTAAAACCCTATATATGCAAATGAAGAATGTTTTATACTTAAAATATAAAACTTCCTTAAGTTTTTTCCATGAGTGTTTATATTCAACATGAAGTGGAAGTAGCGAGAACTTACAAACCTTCATATCTTTTGTCAAATATTTGTTTAAAGTTTTGAGATATTATGTGAATATGTTAGAAAATATATAAAAGGAAGGTTTTTTTTTTGGCCAAGAGAGTCTTGCAATAAATGAGATTTCTCAATTGTTTCCTAGCGTGATGCTACATACACTGCGTGACATTGAAAATGTAACACCAAGAAATAGTGGCCAGAAAATTATGCAAATTTCAGGGTAGACGCGCCTAACCGAGTTATGCAAATGATGTAAAATGCGCAGCTCTCGTGCGCACATGGAGTAAGATATAAGGGAAGGAACTTGCAGAAAGGACAGTATTCGTGTCGTTATTTCTTCAAGGAAAATCATTGTAGAAATTTTGTTCTTGTGTCAAAAGACGCGTGTAATAACAGAGAATGCCAGGTCATCGTAAACGGAGGCAGTTCAAGCAGACAGACGCTTTTACGAGGGGCATGGTGATCGGACTGAAAAGGGCAGGTTGGTCCATACGTCAAATCGCAGCTGATACACACCTTGGTGCGTCCACGGTGCACTGACTGTGGAGAAGATGGTTGGAACAAGGAAATGTGGCAATTTATAGGAATGCCGGTGCAACCAGAGTGACGTCAGCACGTGTGGATCGGCGTATCCTTCGACAAGCAGTGGCGGCCCCACAAGCCACTTGTACCATCCACCTTGCAACATGTGCAAGACACCCTAGATCATTCCATCTCGACCAGAACCATTTCCCGTCGATTGGTTGCTAATGGCTTGCACTCATGCCGTCCGCTAAGAAGACTGCCATTGACCCCACCGAATAGGCGCCAACGTTTGGAATGGTGCCGGGCTAGATCGACGTGGATGACGGAATGGCACAGGGTCGTGTTCTCAGATGAGTCGCGTTTCTGCTTGTCCAGTGATAGTCGCCGTGTACGCGTGTGGCGTCGACGTGGAGAAAGGTCCAATCCGGCAGCAATTGTGGAACGCCCCACCGTGCGACAACGTGGAATCATGGTTTGGGGCGCAATCGCGTATGATTCCAGGTCACCTTTACTTTGTATTCAGGGCACTATGACGGCCCAACGATACGTTGATGATGTGCTGCGACCGGTGACACTCCCCTACCTTCAGGGGGTACCCAATGCCCTTTATCAGCAGGATAACGCCCGACCGCACACTGCTCGCATTAGCCAACAAGCTCTGCAAGATGTACAGATGCTTCCCTGGCCACCGTACTCTCCTGATCTCTCACCAATCGAGCACGTCTGGGACATCATTGGACGCTGTTTGCATGCCTTGCCACAGCCGCGTTCAGAAGACGAACTGTGGCAAATGGTTGAGAGGGAATGGAGAGCCATCCCTCAGGACGCCATCCGTACTCTGATTGACTCTCTACCTAGACGTGTTGCTGCGTGCATCGCCGTCCGCGGTGGTCCTACTTGCTACTAAGCCGACGCCGTTCTCGCTCTGTATTATGACTATCATTTTGAAATAAAGATCACTTATTGTTCGTCCCTGTCTCTCTCTGTCTGCCGAGTTTCATCACTTTCTGGCCACTATTTCTTGGTGTTCCATTTTCAATGTCACGCAGTGTATTTAAACTGTAAATTGTTTTCCTCGAATACTTTGAATTCAATTAACTAAATTTGCATACCAACTCTTTGTACATATTTCCAATTTTTTAATTAAAAAGGCATATATTGGATCAAAATATCATTTATTTTTACCAATATTTCAATTGGCTGAACGCCAACCTTTATCAAGGTATTATAACATTTTAAAGTGTGTCAACAACAAACTCAGCGCCACATAACGTCAATAGAATTAAGTTTGTTACTTGTAAATATAAAACAAGCAAAAACATTTTTTAAATTTAATTCTATTGACGTTATGTGACGCTGAGTTTGTTGTTGACACACTTTAAAACGTTATAATACCTTGATAAAGGTTGGCGTTCAGCCAACTAAAATATTGGTAAAATAAATGATATTTTGATCCAATATATGTCTTTTTATTTAAATATTTACAATTGTGTTGATATATTTTCTCTCTTTTTATCTAAATAAAACTTCCTTCGACCCAGTCTCGTTGGCTGGACTCCCGGGTTCTCTGCAGGCATGGAACTTCCTGACCAGCTGGTTCGGCTCTGCAATTGGCTCTATGTAAATATAATCTAGAGTAACTGGTTTCTACTAGTTAGCTGGACAGCCCGGGCAGTTGGCGTTTCTTGCGCTCCAGGGGTCTGGGTTATCCTTATTTTTCTCTCTCTAACTAAATTGCATACCAATTCTTTTACATATTTCAAATGTAATTTATAATACAATATAATGCGGCTTATGATTGTAGAACGAGATTTGAAAATTATCCCGCATGTGTTTCTTTTGAACGAAAAATCGAAATTTATTTTAAGGAGAAATAACGATTATTTCTAACTATAGGGATGAAGTATGAAAGGATGAATTGTGAAGAGTAATGATAAACGGAAAAATTCCCATCCCTGGAGACTTTAATTTTCCGTTTATCATTGCACTTCACAAATCATCCTTTCATACTTCATCCCTAAGGTTAGAAATAATCATTATTTCTCCTTAAAATAAATTTCTATTTTTCGTTCAAAAGAAACACCTGCGGGATAATTTTCAAATGTCGTTCTACATATTTCAAATGATCTTTCTTTTCTTTCTTATGTTTAGTTTACCTTTAAAGTGCAAGTGTCCCTAGTGGGACATAGCGCTCAATATAAGAGGAAAAAATATCTTCATTTCTATACAATATGAAGGGAAAGAGGAGGGAGAAAACTAAAGTTAGAAATAACTTTCAAGAGGCGAATGTGAATCTGCTATAAGGCCAACAAGAAGGTACATCAGTCTTAATGCTCTATGTTTTATTTTAAATTATATTTGTGAAGAAATGCATATTTAGTTCATTATTATTCCGATAGATGGCAGCACTAGTCTTATAGCGCTCAGTAGGGTCATCAAGAGCCATGTGTTAATGATGATAGATTACAGGCTCTTAGTCGTTAAGTCAATCAGATAACGTATCTCCTTTAAAAGCTCTACTTTAAAGGATGTATCTACTTTTAAAGCTGTATCTACTTTTAAAATGCATTTGCTTTAAAAGCTATGTGCACTTTAAAAGCCGTATGTCCTGCCCAGAAGTCCTCCTCTACGTGGAGAGCGAAAGAAGCGGCACAAGTAAGGGACTGTCATGTAAGGGCGAAGTACTGTGTCGTGAGCCCCGAGCCGCTACGGTAACCGTGAACAGGGAACTCTGAAATGTGGCTGACTAACGGGGCAATGGTACCCTTCCCTTTCTACCACCACCACCACTTTCCTAAAACCTTACGTCCACAATTTACTTAAATACCATAGTCAAAATTCCACCCTTCAATATCTCATACAGGGTCCATTATGAAAATAATGAGCATTTACTGGCAAAATAAATTTATTGATCGTAATTTGTGCAAATGTCCAATATTCTTCAAAATACATTCCTCCTGCATCAATACACTTGCGGAGACGCGTTTGCCACACCTGAAAGGCACCCTGAAACTCCTCGACAGGAATGCTTCTCAGGAACGTTGTAACATGGTGTTGGATGTTTTCCACGGTTTCCTAATGTTTTCCTTTCATCTCTCTCTTGAGTCTAGGAAACAAAAAGAAGTCACATGGAGCTAAGTCGGGACTGTAAGGGGGGTGAGGGATCACCGAGGTGTTGCTCCGGGCCAGGAAGTTGGTAATGATGAAGGCTGTGTGGCTGGTGGCATTGTCATGGTGGAGCTTGACCGTGTCTTTAATGTCAGTCCTCACGCGTGCGATTCGGCGTTTCATTCTCCTGAGCACCTCCAGGTAAAAGGCTGAGTTTACAGTTTGTCCCTGCGGTACAAACTCACAATGGACTATTCCTCGGATGTCAAAAAAGACAATGATCATCGTTTTGATGCGCGACTTGCTCATTCGCGCTTTCTTGGGGCGTGGGGATAATTTTGTGTGCCATGCACAGCTCTGCCTTTTCGACTCTGGGTCGTATTCAAACATCCAGGAATCGTCTCCGGTTACTACAGAGTTCAGAAAGTCCGGTTCATTTTGAATCAAATCCAACAATTCTTGACAGCGCAAAACTCTTAAGTTCTTTCTGGTCTTGCGTCAACACTTTCGGCACAAGCTTCGCACAGACCTTACGCATTTGCAGATCCTCGGTCACTATCCCATGTATCACAAATGTGGACATGTGTAATGTGTCAGCAATTTGCTGGATGCTTAATCGACGGTCGGTACGCAAAACTTCGAGTACACGATCCACGTTCTCGTCAGTTCTGGCCATTGTTGGGTGTCCTGAACGGGGTTCGTCGGCGACCTCCTCCCGGCCCTCCTTGAACGCCTTGTGCCACTTCCCAGACTGTGATCTTGAAATGCAATCGTCCTTGAAGGGTTTTTGCAGCATCTGGAATGTTTGGTTGCATTTTTTCCAAGACTCACGCAAAACTTTATGGCGTATCGTTGTTCAAGCGAACGCTCCATCGCGCTATGTTACAAAAGTTGAAAACACACTTCGAGCGGAGGCATGTATCTCCCCTCACACTGCTCGAACTCAACTGACTACAGGATGGATTGAAAGGGCATATCCCTCCACCACATTTCCCACGGTTTTACCGTGCTGCCATCTATCGTCGCGTCACAATAACATTATGCTAATTACTTTCATAATGGACCCTGTATATAAGTTATAGCGTTCAATACAATATTAGAGCTCTATAAAACGGTCTGGTGTGAGGGTTCATTGATATAAACTATACACGCTACAAATAATTAGCATTTTCAATAAGAGATGGCGCGCAATGCGGGCATCCCCCCCCCATTCCATGGAGAGGACAAGACACCGCCACCAAAGCCGTATGTACTTTAAAAGCTGTATGTACTTTAAAATTCATATGTACTTTAAAAGCTTAAAGTCGGAAATATTTTACATTTTCATTATTATCAGGATCGAAATAGCTTATTAAATACCATACTTCTTTGTGGTATAGATGTATATCAAGAACTAGATTACTATCCCGTTCTACGAATGGGTCTAGCACGATAGTCATTTCTAAGTCTTATTAAAGTTTACCTGTATATATATTTATATACATAGGTTTAGACATATATGTAGTCATATTGAATATAAATATATAATTAGGATGATATATTGCAAACATATTACTGAATTATAACCTATAAATTGAAATAATTTATTAATTTTGACAGTTTTCTCTTAGATATAAGAAAATTGCGAAATCTCTAAAAAAAGTCTATGTATGTATGTTTGTCGGTTATACACGTTCACAATACGTAACTAATCTCTGTCTGAAATTTTAACAGTGTATAGGGTAGAATCTAAAAACATTATAGTGAAAATATCAGGTCTCTATCCCTAATATTCTTCGAGTTATTTGCAAATTTGCCCTTTCGCTCGCAAGCAGCGCCTCTAGCGGTGAAGATGGGAGGTAATATCAGCTGACCTAATGTACATGTAAAACGTGTTTTAACAGGACATAGGGAAAAATCTGAAAGATATATATATCGCATTTTTAGCCATGAAAAAATAAAATTGACAGGTTCTGGGCAAAAATAGTTGTTTTTTAGTCAGGTGAAAATATTGTTGTATCATGTTTGATTATCAGATACAAAATTATATCGGGGAAAATTACAAGAAGCAGAGACCACAGGTGAAGCCAGTTCATTTTTAGTATGCAGGAATTCATGCACATTAAGGAATAATGCAGGAATTCTAACAGATAAACATTCTTTTAAGCAGAAGACCCAAAACCAGATCATCTCTCTATAAAAATATCGCTTCTCAGACACAAAGTTTGGAGCGGGACGTTTCACAAGAGTGACATCCACGGTGTCAATTTATAATTGTTACGAATAGTATTTGAATAGAAACATTTAATCGGGTAAAACTTGGGCGTTGCCCTGGTCATTCGGCTAGTATTTGATAAAAATATCAAAAAACCTAACGCAATAAGTTTATCTATTACAAGAGAGCTAGAAAGGTCGCGAAGTTTTTGTCAGAAAGAAACTTATTGCTTTAGCTTTTTTTGATATTTTTATACAGTATTTTAAAAAATAATTCCAAGGAGAAATCAAATAGGAATATTTATTTTTGAAATTAGAGCAATCCATAAATAAATCTTTAATTAAAAAGGCATATATTTTATCGAAAAATAATTTATTTTACCAATATTTCAGTTGGCTGAACGCCAACCTTTATCAAGGTGTTATAACATATTTAATGTGTTATAATAACGATTAGATTCGATAAGGATAAGTTTCTTTATTTGTAATATCAATTCGAGCTTTCGGGCGCAAGCTGCCCTTCTACAGGAATAAAGGATACAATTTCAAATAAACATGTATGTACAAATATATATATTTTCTTTAAAATTAACGTTCTGTTGACGTTATGTGGCGCTGAGTTTGTTGTTAACACACATTAAATATGTTATAACACCTTGATAAAGGTTGGTGTTCAGCCAACTGAAATATTGGTAAAATAAATTATTTTTTGATCCAATATATGCCTTTTTAATTAATGAATATATATTTGGATTTATTTAACCTTTGAAGTCATGAACAAAATCTGAAAAATTCAAGTTACAACTACTAACAGGTTTTGATTTTACTTCGTACAACACATAAGATTTAAAGGAAATATAGAAATTGGTTCATTGCCGGCCACTCTGACCACCCAGAAGTCTGAAAATCTGTATACTTACATTGTTAATTGGACTAAACGAGTATTTATAATTTCATATTTCTATGTAGTCTGAAAGCATACTCAGATTAAATTACAAAATATGAAGTGTCATCTGGAATTTAGTCTATACGCGACCACCCTGACAATCCACAAGTCTGAAATTTTGTCTACAAGTTTTGAAGAATGGACAAAATATAAATCTTTACTTGCTTCGAAAGAATATTAAAAATATACGAAAAATATGTCCAGGGTAGCCTAGTGGACATCTGCCCGGTAAGCGGAACACTGTGGTTTCGATTCCCATCCCTGGACACTTTATTTTTCCATTTATCATTACTCTTCACAATTCATCCTTTCATACTTCATCCCTAAGGATAGATTTAATCGTTATTTCTCCTTAAAATAAACGTTGAAAGCCAGTGTAAATATTTGTATTTATTTTTGTATTTTGATTTGTTTATGTAGTATGTTATTTTTTTTAATATTTAATTTTTTTATATATGCAAATTATATCTTTGATTTATATTTGTTGGCGGATGTAAATTTAGAATAATTTTTGATGATTTGCATTTGTTTAGAAATATTCATTTTTTAGTTTTCTTTTCAAATCGGTGTAGATAGTTCAGTATAGAAATAAAAGTCATTGAGTTCAGTCGCTGTGTGGATGTTGCTAAGTTTTGATATAGGCTTCCTTCTTGAGCAACACGTAAACCCAATCCCTGGAAAGTTGCGTGCGTATTGCATTGGATCTACGCTGTCGTAACAATACATTTTTCGATTTTTCGTTCAAAAGAAACATTTGCGGGATAATTGTCAACTTCGTTCTACAATCATAAGCCGCATTATATTGTATTATATATATATATTACAAGATTTGCGGATAGGCAGATAGATATGGAATCAAGGTAAATAAAAGCTTTATAAAAAGGTAATTAAAGAGTAAGATTTGATCTTTGATCCCGCCTTGTAAATAACCTCACCTAGTTAACACCCAGAAACAATTTGAGATTCTAATTAAAGAAAGCTATTAATAGTATCTCCAACCTCCCTTCATTAGCAAGTTTTAGAACAAGTTGTCTCAATAGAAGAAACGACCAAGTTTCCATTATGAAGGATAATCAGATGTTTCAATATCTGTGATTATATAGCAAATTAAAACATTAAGACACGAATATTTCTTTTAATCATAAATTAAATTTCTATTGTCCTTACTGCGATGAAACATATTGGGAGAGCTTGGTTCAGTGAAGAGAGCAGAAATTTAATTTATGTGTGAAGAAAACATTCGCGTCTTAATGTTGTGCCGTTGCTATATATATATACAGTTAAATCTGTCTTTAGCTCCCCCTCTAAATAGCGCCTCCCTCTCTATAGCGCCCGATTTTAAATACGTAGTACGTATAAACACTATGATCGAAAGATGTTCTTGTATAATTTAATAAAGACACCTATCTCTTTAAATCATACTGAATAGTCGATATTTCAATCTTCGCCAATTCGGTAAATTGGAATTATCATGATAATATTGAGTTTATCTAAACAACCTCGATATCTTCATAACCGTAATGAGAAATATAGAGAATACCATAATTGTATATACAGGTAAACCTGTCTATAGCAACCCCTCTCTATAGCACTCAATTTTGGTGAGTCCCAATAGGGGTTGCTATAGATAGGTAAGATAGGTAGGATAAGATATCGAGGTTGTTTGAATAAAATCAATATTATTGTGATAATTCCAATTTACCAAATTGGCGAAGATTGAAATATTGACTATTCAGCATGATTTAAAGAGATAGAGGTGTCTTTATATGTTAGATTTTAACTAATTCAAGTAGAAAACCTCATCAAACTTTTAATAGAAGTTTATTGTCCTTTTGACGTTTCGGAGCGACCCACTATGAGCCTTTTCAAAAAAAGTGAAAAGCTTATTAGTGAAATATCTTTCCCAATAATAAGCTTTCCATTATTTGTTAAAGGGCGACAGTGGATAGCTGAAAGGTTAAAAAGACAATAAACTTCAATAAAAAGTGTAAAAATAGTACAAATGTGACATTTTCCTGTGATAAGGTGCATAAATTAAGACAAAAAAGGCATCTCCTTATCGTGTAACTGAAATGGCTCAAGCCATCAGCAACTTTCTGTTGCACGATAAGGATTTTTTTTCTTATTTTATAAAAAAGGCTGATGGCGTTTCCAACTTGAATTAATGCTAAGGTAATGGTAATCTGTTTATGCTATTCTCATAATGGTCAGGAGCAAAAAGGGCAAAATGCATTTTATCATTGGCTGAGTTAGAATTTCTTGTATGCGATTTCCAACCAGCCAGTCCTGAACATCAATTGATATAACTGTTGCTTATTTGTTTAATGTATATGTTTATTCAATGCTCTTTTTCTTAATTGTTTATTTTCTTTTTGATAATTCTGTTATCTACTCTACTACAATATGAATTATTGTAAATAGTTTCATGCGCAATTATCCAGATCGGATATAGCGTGCCTTATTTGCAACTGGTAATAAATAAATATTGAATGGCATCAATTCCTCCAAAAAAGACCTCTGGAAAAACCCAAGGACTATAATAGAAAAGTTGAGAGAAAATGGAATCTAATGGAGATCGTTTAAACGACTTGAGGAATAAGCAACAACAACAACATCTATTGAATTGTATCAAATCCTCCAAAAAAGACCTCTAGGAAAACCCCAGGTCTATAATAGAAAGGCTGAGACAATGGAACCTAATGGAGATCGTTTAAACGACTTGAGGAATAAGCAACAACAACAACATCTATTGAATTGTATCAAATCCTCCAAAAAAGACCTCTGGAAAAACCCAAGGACTATAATAGAAAAGTTGAGAGAAAATGGAATCTAATGGAGATCGTTTAAACGACTTGAGGAATAAGCAACAACAACAACATCTATTGAATTGTATCAAATCCTCCAAAAAAGACCTCTAGGAAAACCCCAGGTCTATAATAGAAAGGCTGAGACAATGGAACCTAATGGAGATCGTTTAAACGACTTGAGGAATAAGCAACAACAACAACATCTATTGAATTGTATCAAATCCTCCAAAAAAGACCTCTGGGAAAACCCCAGGACTATAATAGAAAAGCTGAGACAATGGAACCTAATGGAGATCGTTTAAACGACTTGAGGAATAAGCAACAACAGAATTTCTTGTAAGGTTAGATAGGGAAGTCTAGGATTGATGAGTTAAAACTGGCGCTCGCTGTAGTGAACAACGTCCAACGTGATTGAATATGCCAGAGCTAACTCTCGAATGATCCAAACATCAATGTCTTTTAAAATTTATTTATTAATAAACCAGGAGGCGATATTGTAATATTTGCACCTATTACAGAGGAAACAAACAACAAACAAATTAAAACTTAGAATTAAATATTTACAAATTTAAATGTATATATTAATCGACAGAATTCATAAAATTTATATAGACAAAGTAACTGATGTAAGAGATTTATATAAAAGGGTGTTACCTGGATCTGTAAAGAAAAAAACATTTTTTTCTGAAAAATGATGTAAGAGAGTTGAATCATTTAGATCAGGGAACAATCGATGTCTCACTTTTGTAAAGTTCAGACAGTCATAGATAAGGTGGAGAGCAGTTTTTTCAGTTTCTTTGCAGTAACAATTTGGTGTTTCTAATAGTTTTATGTAAGTATTTCTGGCCGTGTGATGTGACAAATTGAGTGACTATAAAATTTGGATGGAACTGTGTTGGAATTCCGTTTGGATAAATAGTGCGAATTGTATAATTAGCATTATAAATGTATTGATACAAATGATTCATAATAATAGCTTTTTCTTCGCCAATTATTGTTGTAAGTATTTTCCTAACACCAATGTTGAATCAAGGAGAGAGATTATTATATGAAGAAACAAAACTTTCTAGTTTCTAATCCTGGCATTGTGTTGATATTCAAGGTGTATGTGAGACGTTGTTTGTTGCTAGCATCGTCTGTCTTTGTGGGGCTAACTCAATGTCCATCAAAATATGTAGCCTACATATAAAGATGGCAAAGTCGCTATGAGGGTTTACCACTTGTAATATATAATATGTATATATGGTTTTGACCAAGGACTTGGTTGTTGTTGTGTGATGTAATCAATATATAGCGTGAGATGTTTTTAGTTCTAATGATAATTCTGTAATAATATTATACAAATATATAACAGTAACATACAATCTCTTTTAATGAAAAACTACACTACCTAAGATTATTAAATATTAGGTAGAAGAGTACATGACACCACTGATAAACCAAACCCTTCCAATATTGTCCCATTGCAGTAAGAACAGTAGCAAACGTTTTATTCGTGAAGATAGTATCGTGCGAATATAATTTACTTTCTTGAACATAAAGCTGTCTTTACGAATCGTGTTGATAGTATTTCGTATTAAAATCTTCTAATAAGTTGTCTACGCCAAGTCTGTATAAGGTTGTCCCAATAGTTCGTAAACATACAAGGTATGTCCCATAAGTTCCTGGACTGGGTCCATAAAAAAATAAATAAATGAAAAATGTAAATGAATTTGACTGTTTATTATAGAAAAAATATCTGGCTACACGGTGGTACCAATATCGAGGCGGTACGTGCACGCGCCCCAAAGTTATTCTAATTTATTTAAAGGTTACACATAGCGCTGCGGCGATTTTACGATGGAACGAAAATTGAAGCAGAGGATTTGCATAGAATTTTGTGTGAAACTTCAAATATCAGCAACCGAAACTTTTTAAATGCTGAATAAAGCATTCCCCAAAGAGAACAATTGTTTTTGAATGGCATTCTAGATTTAAAGCTGGCAGAATTTCCATTGAAGATTATCTTCGTCAAGGACGCCCAAAAATTTCAAAGGACTGATGAAAATGTGAAAAAAATCACCGATTTGATAAAAAGAAAATCCTCGAACCACTTTGCTGGAGCTAGACCAAGACACAGGCATCTCTAAAACAACGATTGGAAGGATCGTAACCAAATCAAAAAGACTCCTGCAAAATTCATCCCAAGATTCCTCACTAATGAGCAAAAACTGTGTCGGCTTGCAACCTGTGAGGACATGTTGGAAATGACAAGAACGGATCCGGAATGGAAAGACAAGATAATCACAGGCTACGAGACATGGGTCTATAGCTATGATCCTGAAACCAAGCATCAATCTGCCGAGTGGAGATGTCAGGGTGAGCTTAGACCCAAAAAATCCAGATTATTGAAATCCAGAAACAAGGTGTTGCTGGTCGCTTTTTTGGATAAAAAGGGCATTTTTCATCACGAGTATCTTCCTGCAGGCCAAACAGTTATCAAGGATATGTATTTGGGCATTCTTCGCCGTCTAAGGGAAGCGATTCGAAAAAAAAGGCCAGAAAAATGGACTAATGGTGGCTGGATCCTACACCATGACAATGCTCGCCCTCACACAGCGCAATTGATGACTAGCTTCTTGGCGAAAAACGGGACACAAATCCTACTTCAACCACCCTATTTCCCAGACATCGCATCAAATGACTTTTTCCTGTTCCCCAAACTTAAAGCAGTTCTAAAAGGAAGACATTTTGACACCAGGGATGACATAATAGAAAAATCGCCGTTAGCATTGAAGAGCATTCCAAAAGAGGCTTATAAAAACTGTTTCGACAATTGGGAGAAACGATGGCGCTGGTGCGTTGAAGCAAGGGGGGATTACTTTGAAAAGTTTTAATAAAAAAATTAAAAAAAAAATCTTACCTTTTTTTTTATGGACCCAGTCCGGGAACTTATGGGACATACCTTGTATTATGATTATGTGAAATTATTCGAAAAAGGAAAAATAAAAATCAGGTAAAAAGTTTCTTTTAATTTGAATTTTCAAGAATCCGAGCAATGTGTGTATATATGTAGATATATATATATATTTAATCCCAGTATAATATCTATTACTTTAGCTGATAACAGTCTGATGCACTTCACACAGGCCAATAACAAAAGTTTTCAATTATTTTGTATAAAGATCATTAAGAGATTGTACATAGATTATCAGCCCGTTGAAGGACAGTATATTTGCTCGAAAGCTTGCAAATTCAAATTAAAAGAAACTTTTTACCTGATTTTTATTTTTCCTTTTTCAAATATTATGGTTATATTTTATATTTTGCTGGTGTTTAAGAACTTTTGAGACAACCTTTGCATTATTGGTAACCTAGGTAAAATTATAACAGAATTCTTATAGAAGAATGATTTAATCTCTGATGTTCTATATCAAGGGTGGCCAATCAGCAGGTGGGCCAAGTTTAATAATTACAAGGTTGTCCCAAAGGTTCGTAAACACTTTCAAAATATGAATCATAATATTGTATCAAAATATTTTTTTATTTTATTAACATATTATAATTTTTTATGTTTATAATTTGCTACTCTGTAAAATTCCCTCGTTGCTTATCTTTTGTTTATAATTCATAGTTTGAATTTGCCTTAAATAAATTGCTGTGTCATCCTGAAGTTTGTCTTTTCTAATTTACACGTGCAATATGTTTATGAAATTTCAAGACAACCTTGTACATCCGTATGTTCACAGAACACCTATCACCAGCGCTGGAACCGTAGACTGAATAGGAAGATGCATCTAGATCATTAGAGTTCTGTTATTTTATCTATCACAGGCTTCGGGATGAGCATCCTTTTTCTTACAAGGTGAAGAGCGGCTTTGTCGTCGTATCGTCTATAGGGATATCGTCATCTTGGAGGGAAGTATTGGCTTTAGCACGGCGGTGGAATCCTGGAGTCAGTCTCCGAAAATGTAGATCACAGCATCCATGGCTTCAAGGTCTTCTCAGCAGTCTTCAGTTTGTCTTCCTTAACTTACTAGCACTTACTATCTTGATGTATTTAAATAAGGTTCTTGATTTTTATGGAACTTGACAATTCACCAGGCTTCAGATCCGGATAGATCTGATATCGTAGAAACCTATATATAAGAGTATTTAAATTTGACCATTTTCAGACTTAGTTGCATAATAGGATTTCGGAACTATGACAGCAACTCCTTGCAGACCTACTTCGATATGAAGAATTCATAGCGATAAGTCGAATTGTGTGAAACACACGACGGATGTGTGAGATGTTGAAACGTTTTCTACCTGTAACGTGGAGGTCGAAACAAACACTTTGCAGTGAATCAGCTTGACTATTCCAAGACTTCCAGCCAGTGGTCCACGAAGCTCTGCCGCCACCGAGGTTGGGAAATGCTGTGTCCGACGCAACCCGAGCTATTTTGAACGCGGCAAAACAATGGACGCCCGGGTTGCTGGTTTCCCCATCGTGACCCACTTCTTAGTCATCTGCCAACAATCTACATGTGCAGAACATGTGCGAATAGGTTTTTATAGGATTCCCGCATGTGTAGAACATGTGCGAATAGGTTTTTATAGGATTACCGCATGTGTAGAACATGTGCGAATAGGTTTTTATAGGATCTGCCAACATTCCCGCATGTGTAGAACATGTGTGAATAGGGTTTTATAGGATTACCGCATGCGTAGAACATGTGTGAATAGGTTTTATAGGATCTGCCAACATTCCCGCATGTGTAGAACATGTGTGAATAGGGTTTTATAGGATCTGCTAACATTCCCGCATGTGTAGAACATGTGCAAATAAGTTTTTATAGGATCTGCCAACATTCCCGCATGTGTAGAACATGTGAGAATCGGTTTTTATAGGTTCTGCCAACATCCCCGCATGTGCATAACATGTGCGAAAATAGTTTTATAATATATGTCAACAAACTTGAACACTTGTTAAGTGGAAATTTTGACAAGAGGATATGCATTTATAAAGATAAAGCAGTTTTGAAGAGATAGGTGAGCTTCATCTTTATAGACTTGTAAAGGTGTTTGCCAAATGTGAAGATGATCGAACGCGTGTGTGAAGATATTAAAACTACATAAAAGGGTATAAAGGGTTTTAGAACATTTGTGAAAGTGTTCTAACATGTATGAAGGAGTCTGAATATGTGTTTGAATGTTTTGTAAGGTATGTCAATGTTTTTGAACACTTGTGAAGATGTACCAATTGTGAGATGATCGAACATGCTTAAAAATGATCAGAATAGTTTGAAGGCGTTGAACATATTTGAAATGCCTTAAAATGTATGAAGGTGTCTGAACATCTTTAAATGTGTTCGAACATATATGAAGATACCTGATCAAGTGTGAAGATGTTCATACATATGGAATTTTGAATACTTCTTAAAATATCGAACAATTCTGAATGTATTTGATAATAAAAATTAAGTTTTATAAAATTCTCTAATGTAAGAATCTTTTAATCAAAAATTATTGTGTTTGAATAAGCATGAAGAATTATAAATGTATTTAAATTTGAGGAGACATATAAACGTTTTTGAATATGTGTAAACATTTACTGTAGTTGATATGGATGTATAAGGTATCAAATATAAAATGAAGGTTTCAAATAGCTTTAGCTACTGAGTTAGGTTGATTTAATCTTAAAATAAATTATAGAATTATCAATTTATAAACTCTCTCTAGTTGATAACAAACCTCTTCAATACACTTGTTAATGCGATTTAATATTGACTGGTATACCTGTTCCAATGTACTCTGTGGAAATGCCATTGAAGAATGGATCAATACAATTTGGATGATTTGGATATTCATCACACGGCCAGAAATACTTACATAAAAGAGGTCTACAAGAAACACCAAATTGTTCCTGTGGAGACACTGAACAAACTGCTCTTCACCTAATCTATGACTGTCTGAACTTTACAGAAGTGAGACATCGTTTGTTCCCTGATCTAAATGATTTAACTCTTTTACATCAGCCACTTTGTCTATATAAATTTTATGAACTCTGTCGAATATTACATGCAAATTTGTAAATATTTAATTCTAAGTTCTAATTTGTTTGCTGTTTTCTTTGTTTTATCTGTAATAGACGCGAATATTTCAACATCGCGACTCTTTGATTAATAAAATGAAGGTTGGGATACGAGGTGTGTTCAAAAAGTATCGCGACTTTTGTGTTTTTTAAAATATTATTTATTAATTCATGAATACCTATTTGTCCCCTTCAAAGTAATCCCCATGAGATATTATACACTTGTGCCAACGGTTTTTCCAATCTTCGAAGCACTTCAAAAATCATTTTTAAAAATCTTTTTCAGCTCCTCCTTCGATGCCATCTTTATCTCGTCAAGCGTAGCGTAATGTCGTCCTTTCATGGGCCTCTTCAGTTTAGGGAACAAGAAAAAGTCACAGGGGGCCAGATCTGGGGAATACGGTGGCTGCGGCATCATTAGTGTGTTGTTTTTGGCCAAAAAGTCGAGCACAAGCAACGATGTGTGAGCAGGGGCGTTATCGTGGTGCAAAAGCCAATTTTTGTTCTTCCACAAATCCGGGCGTTTCTGGCGGATTGCTTCGCGCAAATTGCGCATAACTTGCAGGTAATATTCCTTATTGACCGTTCTACCCTGTGGCAAGAACTCATGATGCACCACGCCCCTGCAATCGAAGAAAACTGTCAGCAAAACTTTCACATTCGACCGAACTTGGCACGCTTTTTTCGGTCTTGGTTCGTGCGGCAGCTTCCATTGAGATGATTGAGCTTTGGTTTCCACGTCATAACCATAAACCCACGCTTCGTCACCAGTTATGACCCTCTGGAGCAAATTTGGGTCGTCGCGGACAGAGTCCAACATCTCATTAGCAATGTTCATGCGATGCTGTTTTTGGTCGCAATTGAGCAATTTTGGTATGAATTTCGCGGCGACCCGTCTCATGCCCAAATCATTGATAAAAATCGAATGGCACGAGCCAATCGATATGTTTAGGTCCTCAGCAACTTCTCTAACGGTGATTCGACGATTGGCCAATATCATTTTCTCCACTTCATTAATTTTTTCGTCTGTTGTTGAAGTGCTCGGGCGTCCGGCACGCTCTTCGTCGTTCACATCTTCTCGGCCTTCTGAGAACATTTTGTACCACCGATAAACGTTGCTTCGGTCCAAGGTAGCTTCTCCGTATGCCACAGTCAACATTCGGAATGCATCCGCGCACTTAATTTCGTTTTTCACACAAAATTTGATACAGGTTCTTTGATCCATTTTTTATATAGGTAAAAATCGAAGACGATCCATAACACCTGCAAGCAAAGCAGCTGTCAACAATTAAGTGAACATTCAAAATGGCCGAGCTTGTCGGCATAAGTGAGAGACATGAGTACCAACATAAAGCCACAAAAAGATCGAAATTCGAATATACGTAACCCGCGAAAATTCAAAAGTCGCGATACTTTTTGAACACACCTCGTATTTCCGAAATTTCCCTCATTCAACTTCATTTTTAAGAATGAAGTGAAGTCACAGGGTGTTAAATCAGGCAAGTAAGATGGATGATTCAACAAACAGAAGTTATATTTAGCTAAAATGGACGGACAATGAGTGAATTGTGACATACCGGGTACATCATTATGTAACAAACAACGATTGTCTTCACCGCAATGTTCTCTGGACCAATTCTCATCACTTCAAAACGTTCAAGTTTATCAATTTTGAAAAATTATATTGATTGTTACCTATACTCTAGGTTCAATTTTTACATTTCATGTTGAATCGTATCATTTCCTTCATATTATCTTATTTTTTAGCATTTTAATGGGGTTTGGTAGACAGTGGTGTAAAACGTTGATTCTCGGCAACTACAACCTTGGATTGAATCCAAGATTGGTAATTATTTTTCATGAAAAAAAGCAAAGCAAAGGATTTTGTGAATTTTAATAGAAGAAGTAAATGAACTGGTCATTTTACTAGAAAGCAATATGGGAATCGAATCCCGCATTTGGAATTTTTTATCACGAAAAAAAGCAAAGCCAAGTATTTTGTGAATTTTATTAGAAGAAGTAAATGAATAGATCATTTTACTTAAAAGCAATATGGGAATCGAATCCCGCATTTGGATTTTTTTCTCATTAAAAAAATTTCCAAGGAATTTGCGAATTTTATTAAAATAAGAAAATGAACTGGTCATTTTACTCAAAAAAAGAAATATGGGAATCGAATCCAGCATTGGGAATTATTTCTCATAAAAACAAAGCAAAGGATTTTGTCAATTTTATTAGAAGAAGTAAATGAACTGGTATTAGAAAGTAATATGGGATTCGAATCCCGCATTGCGAATTATTTCTAATGAAAAAAAAAAGCAAAGGATTTTGTGAATTTTAATAGAAGAAGTAATTGAACTGGTCATTTTACTAGAAATCAATATGAGAATTGGATCAAGGCATATCTTAATATAAATAGTAGAAACTACTTAGAGAAAAAGGAAGTTTTAAAAACGATGAAGATGAAAATGAAGATCTCAAAAAATGAAGAAAATGAGGATTATAAAAAATAATGTTAAAAAAACGAAGCTTTCAAAAAGGGAAGTAAAAATGAGTATTTCAGAAAATGAAAAAGGGCTTTAAAAAGTGGAGAAAATGAGGTTTTCGAAACAAAACATAGAAAGAAGATAAAAGAGGTTGGCCAAAACGATTAAAGAAAATTATATTGTCACGTAGAAATTCAGGAAAGACAAACTTCAGGATGACACAGCAATTTGTTTAAGACATATAAACACAAACTAAAATTTATAAAAATACAGTAGAAGTAATAAGGGAAGTTTACAGAGAGTATCAACATATAAATATCAAAATGAATAATCTGTTTATAATACAATATAATGCGGCTTATGATTGTAGAACGACATTTTGACAATTATCCCGCAAATGTTTCTTTTGAACGAAAAATCGAAATTTATTTTAAGGAGAAATAACGATTATTTCTATCCTTAGGGATGAAGTATGAAAGGATGAATTGGTGAAGAGTAACGATAAACGTAAAAATAAATGTGTCCAGGGATGAGAATCGAACCCACAGTGTTCCGCTTACCGGGTAGATGCCATGTCCACTAGGTTACCCTGGACATATTTCCCATTCCTGGACACTTTTATTTTTCCGTTTATCATTACTCTTCACAATTCATCCCTTCATACTTCATCCATAAAGGTTAGAAATAATCGTTATTTCTCCTTAAAATAAAATTTCGATTTTTCGTTCAAAAGAAACATTTGCATGATAATTGTCAAAATGTCTGTTTGAAGTTTATATGTTAATTTTGTAATTATTCTTATTTTTTAATTCATAGAAGCATTTTTCTGGCAGACATATACAATTTTATCATCATCATTTATTTTATTTTTTTGTTAGTTATCAAATCATTTTGTAATTGTAGTTTATTTTTTGTTTTGTTCCTTTTTAAGCAATAAAATATATGTAGAACTAAGGTATAATATTCAATTCAAGCATATGGAACCAACATCGATTCATTTTTAAAACAAAGTAAAATCATAAGCTTATACAACTTTCACTTTTTCATACAATGTCGTTTTACACACACAATAATCTATTCATATAAATAGATATTTCGCAACAATATAAAGAACTAAAGAACAGAAAAGAATGAAATATCAAATGGAAGGTCAATATTCAATAGTGGAATGACATGGGAGGGAAAGGTCATCTCATCAATGGTGTCATCAACAGCTATTTTTACAGACGCCAATCAACATTTCACAGATCTAATCGTCTGGTATGTTTCTTTGTCTGTATATCTACCCCTGTATGTGCCACACACACATTTGAGAATAAAAAACAAAGCTACATTTAAAATGATAAAGGTCGGAGTCATTCGATAATATTCTAGGACCGTTAAAAACAATATTTTGTGGGCAGAGTGTATCTATGACACCTGATGTAGTGGTTTACCTGTTTTCTTTTCGGAGACTCTCAATTTACATTATTTATTTGGAGCTATGTAGTTAAACAGTATTATATGACGAGGGAGGGCCAATAGCCCGAAACGCGTTCGTGGTTGGATTTTCTTGATTTATCAAGTAAATGGGTTGACCAAATATCAACAACCACAACAACTGCTTTATTAGGACATCTCCGTCCTGTAAGGACTCGCCATACATACTTTTCATGGAGAAAAGGAAGAAAAAAACATAAACAAAGGAGAGAAGGGAAAATGAAAAGGAAATCAAAGTATTCAACATAACTATACAAATTAACTATGGATGGGATTTGTTCTGTAATTTAAGTTCTTAGAGATTACCTTGTTCTCTAACGCTTTATGAAAGTTAAACAATTCTATCGCTATATATTTTTCTCGTACATTATTCTGATTAGCTGAAATGGGTTCACGTAGACTTGGATAATGTTCTTTAAGATCTTATTCCGTTCCTCGTTAACAATAATGCATTCAGAGATGTAGTGGGTCATTTCTTCTATGCTTTCAGTTTTTCAGAATTTACAAATTACATCTTTTTTATTATTTGAATGTGACTTTCTCTTAGTAAAATCGAAGTGATTTTTGTTTGGGTAATGTAACCTTTCATGTCTAATGATAGGTTCCAGGATTAAAATTGTTCAGGTATTAAATACTTATATAATAATTTATAATTAGAATATAATCTTGTATGATTCATTTTTGCTAAGTCCTGCTGAATTAATTGTTCAGTTTTTGTACGAAAAATCCCTGGTAATGACCAAATATCAGGGAAGAAGCTAAATCAACGTTTAGTTGATTTCTGCTCCATCTAAAGAGGCACCTCTCCATTCAGCATTCAAATGTTCATTAGAACGAATGGCACTGTGCATCATCCTAGTAAATTTTGTATATATGAAAGAATCGGGGGGACCATTAGAGAATTTTTTTATTCAGAAAAAAAGTGCCAAATGCGGAATTCGATCACGTGTCGTTGCTGCCATAAATTCGACGGTTCATAACACTTGTCCACCGACCTACTGAACAAATACCTTAGAAGTTACAACATAAACACCTTAGCAACCATTGCACACACTTATCTCAATAAGCAACTCCGCCTATGCCGGTCCCAAGCCCGGATGAAAAAGGAGGAGGGGAAGCAGTAACAAGCTCGCTAAAAAACCTGGGCCCAGCTGATAGTACCCTGTAAGGGTTCCTAATCCAGGGATACAGGATGAGCAGCGTTTGTACTCCATGTTAGGAGCAGCTGCACATGGCATCTGTTCCTCATGTCAGAGGCGGCCATTTCTTTTGGAGCTAAGTCGGCCTGCCATTGAGTAGTGCTCCTAGTCTTAATGACAAAGGCAGACGCATTCTACTTCACCCAGTCATGGTGGTTGTCAAACAGACACCATCAAGGGTCACAACTTGATATCCTAATATGTTTGAGTGGAGATAAGAAAGAAGAAGATCTCAATAAACTTTATCCAAAGATAGTTTCCTCATAAACACCATAGCATCCATTGTACACCTACCTTGCATCTCGATAGATTTTATCCAAAGATAGTTAAATTGGCAAATATATTTAAAAGTATACATAAACACATTAGCCACAATTGTACACCTGCCTTATCTCAATTAACCTTATCAAAAGATAGTTAAAAATATACAAATATCTTTAAAGATTTCATCATTAATACCTTAGCAATCATTGTACACTTGCCATTTATCAATAAAATCTATCCACTAGTAGGGGTTCAAATGGTTAAATTCTTTAAAACTAATCTTATTAACACTTTAGTAACCATTATATTTTAGTCTAACACCTCTCTCAATATTATTTATGAAAAATAAAATATATTATATATATATTCCAATGAGGTATTTAGTCAAATGATGAATAACTTACAGATTGTTCCACGAAACAAATAGAAAGTCGAAGATTATTTTGTTTACCAGACGATAGACAACTATAGCATGACCAAACTGAAATATATTTGTGAATTGTTGGCACAGCACTTTCAAAACAAAGATATTGATTTTTAAAAACAGACCAAGAAAACAACCAGGTCAGTAAAACCTCTGCAGACACAATGGTGATAAAAAATGAAACGACCCGCGCATGCGTCGAGTGTCAAATAACGCTTTAAATCAGTGCTACTCTAATAGAAAACATTGATATCATATAACGATAATGAAGAGTATATTATACCGATATAAGAGTTTCTTAATTCCATTTTTTAAATATGAATATTAAAATGGTTTGTGGCCAAATTTACTTATAAAGACAAAATAAATCATTTAATTGATAAACCAAATTAAAAAATATTTTTTGCTTTAAAAAATAGTTAAACTTTTTTAAATAGTTTTTTAAAGTTTATTTTATTAGATGAAAAATTTTGACAGGAGGGTATTGATCTATAAAAAGAATGGACACATCTTCCTTAAAAATAGACGTTAAAACTAAACGCCTTTTGCTAATCTTTTCCACAAACTAGCGGTGTCATCTGGTGTTTAAAACTGCGGATTTCAAGCATTGAAACAATTTAAAAACCAATAAATTGTATAAAGAACCTTTAAAAAATCATGTACAATCCCACCAGTGAGTGTAAGTAATCAAACGGAGCTCTGGGATATTGTGAGTAATAAGTCAACGTGTACTCTACAAGTGTTGACATGTGGTGTACTCATCCTGCTTGTATCAGTTTCTCTTCTCTGTGCCTGTATTCTCCAGTTTATGTTCATTTAATTCCAGAATTCCCTTGAAGAAATATTTGGAATAGACTAGCTTATCAATGATCACCCTTCTTAATAATTACATCAATTTTTCAACATTGTTCCTCATGTCAGAGGCGGCCATTTCTTTTGGAGCTAAGTCGGCCTGCCACTGAGTAGTACTCCCAGTCTTAATGACAAAGGCAGACGCAATCTACTTCACCCAGTCATGATCTCAAGCTTTACAAGCTTGGTACCCTGATATGATTGAATGGAGATAAGAAAGAAGAAGAATACATCAACCATTTATTATAAATCACAAGACAAATCCCTATCTTGTGATTTCTCTTCTATTAAATGAATAAGGAGATTATCATCGTCTTAACAATAGTCATTATTATGTACAGATAAAATGGCAGATGCTTTACTTAGAATCACAGCAATAAGGTTCTGGCTAAGAAGATCAAAATTATAAGAAAAGCTTTGGTCGTATTTCTAAATATTGATGAATTTCCCTAGCTCAAGAGTTATACAGATTTTAATATTCCGAAAAAATAAACAGATTTTTAAAAATTAAAACATCATTGTATATAGACAAAAAAGGAAGCTACCTTTTGTTGAATATTTAAAATAATAGAAAATATTTTATAAATTATATTTTAATTTAATAATCTTTGACCAACTTCACAATGATACTAATATATATTTATATATTTCTGTCGTTATCTTTTTCTTTAAATGCAAATCTCCTAATATATATAAATATGCAGAAATGTATATAAACAGTTAATCTTCCTATACGTTTTCTATTTTTTTCACCTGTGGAAGGACAGTAATGCTTGAAAGCTCGGCAAAACAATAAAAAACTTTTAAAGAAACCTTTCACCTTATGATTTCGCGCTTTTATGAATTTACCTCAGGCGATTATATAACAACACAACTCATTGATACTTATATATAAATTTTAACTAAAAGCCATAGTTAGGAATATTTAGAATTGTATTTTAAATGATAGATTAAAGGCTAAATTTCTAATGTTCGATAAACACGAAAATGAAATCTAGAACAATATAAATAATCTTGCAGACGATAGAAAAAAAAAAAGAGGTCGCCGGTCAAAAGACAATAAACCAACCGAAATATTAGTGCAGACGCCTACTGGTGCTATTGACGGATCGCCAAGACGAGAAGCTAAATTTAACGTTTGTTCTTCTGCAACTTTTAACGCTGGGGAAACCTAACCTAAATATCTTTCGTTTGGTCTATTTCTCTTTATACGAATACATTGTTCTATGTTCTTAACTCTTGTTGTATTAATTTATTATTAACACATCTGCATTTATAGATTTGAAAAACGATGGCGCTATTATTATTTTATTTTTTTTACCAAAGATGGCTTTCTTTATAAGCTGTGGAGAAAAGCCTCTCCACAATTTCTTTTTTTTTTTCATTTGAATTAAAATTCTGGCATAAACCTATTACCAGATTAAAGTGAGAAAATTAGAATTATTATTACTTTTGCCAAAGCAGTAATTCAAATAAATACAAATATATTCAGTGTATATAAGTACATACAAAATTTACTGACATCTTTTTCTTTTGATACCACACAACTTTTGCATTTACAAAAAAATCAATATTATAAATCTGCAGTTTAAAAAGCAACGAAATAAAAGATCAAATTTTAACACACACACTAGCGAGATGTATAGTTTTTACTATATAATATTTTTAATTACTATATATATAGCTATATCATGTACTCTTTTAAAAAATATGCTATAAATTTTGTTCCTTATTTTACAAAATTTATTTTGTCCATAATTTAAATGTATATATCAATTTTTTTCTCCCCATTGAATATATAAACAAAAATATTTGAAAAACTTAATTCTTTTGACGTTATGTGACGCTGAGTTTGTTGTTAACACACATTAATATGTTATAATACCTTGATAAAGGTTGGCGTTCAGCCAACTGAAATATTGGTAAAATAAACGATATTTTGATCCAATATATGCCTTTTTAATTAAAGATTTATAATTGTATGTATTTCTACTGTCTTCGAAGCTTATGTCTATATTAGATCCAAAATGCCATTTCCAAGAGTTCAGCATCAGTATCGGTTTAAAAGGAAAACCGAAAAATGCAATATAACAGCGGTATGGTAGATTAAACTGGCGAAATCGTTGGAAGGGTTCACTACTGATGAATCAGGCCCTTCCATTAATTTTTAATTGCATTAAGGGCAGTAGGAAATTGTTTAATTTTAAAAGAATCTTACGCGTCGATAACATTATGAAAAAGACATCTCCTTATCGTGAAACTTAAAGTTACTGATAGCTTGCGTCGTTTATCGGAATAAATATCAACTATTCTCGTTGATTTTTGATTATTCCAAAATTGGCCAAATACCCATTCTTGATTAATCAAGAAAAGTTAACCACGGACGCGTTTGGGGCTGTTGGCCCTCATTAGCGTGGTGCAAGCTGTACCTCAACGTCGATAATAGAATTATCATATTCTATCCTCTATGTTCACAATGAAGATTCACTAAAGGATACCTGGTAATAGAAGGTTTCACGGCCACTTCAAATTTCGAAGGTCTTCTTATGACAAACCTCTTTGTGAACAAGTGGCATACAGCCAGATGGTATCATTAGAGACAGTTTAGGCTTTGTCTTATCCAAGCTTTGGTCGTGAAACAATTCCACTGACTTATCACTTTCTACAAGTCCTTAAATATACCGCTTGTGGCAAAAATTAAGAAGAATTCACAGAAAATTATCTTGCATTTTTGCTCAAAGTACTTATAGACCATGTAGAAATTTTTCTATTTAAAATCTCCCTCAGCCTTTTTTTTTTCTTTTTCTCTTTTTTCTAAGCGAGGATTCAATTTCTCCCCCTGTTTCTCATTTCTTTTTAGATTCATTTCTAACAGGAGAATTGTCTGTATAAGCAAGAATGTCTTAATAAAGGCTTGTGTGTGTATGTCTACTTATACATCAGAGCATCTTTTGCTGGCTTGACCTCTGACTAACCAAATTGTACTTGCTTACTTTGACATAATGCCATCTTTCTGTATATACTCAATCTTATGAAAACTTTGGCAAGTTTAGAGCAATTTGTACACAGATTTATAAATCACTACTAATTCAGCGTGTAAATAATTAAAGATATATATGTAAATAATTCTAATATTGCACAATAGTCTGATAGACTTCGTGCTTCTGTAATAATAAAATAAATTTGTACCTATAGACCATGTAATGATTCTATCTTTGGTACAAACTTGATATATACCATTTAGAATTTGCACACATATATCATTTACAAAAATAATTCTCAAGATATTTTCATGTTCTTTTAGACTTTACCATGCCTTTATTACCTAGGCATACATGATGAAATGAAATTATGGTAAAGATAGAGGTTGCCTGGCCAGAATTCATAGTTCTTAAAATTAAAGATACTTCGGCCAGTAAATTTTTCTATTATCTCGACGTTTCAACAAAAATATTTTGTCATCGTCGGGAACGAATACAAATTAAAGCATTTGTCAAGGCATTAAAAATGTATTCTATTTTATTCGAGTTTTTGGAATTTTATTTATTTTATTTGCTCCTGACGAGGACAAAAGAGTTTGTCAAAATGTCGAGATAAAAAGAAATTACTGGCAGAAGTATCTTTATCTATAATTTTAAGAGATGAAATTGGACATTCACAAGCATCAGGAGATATCCTGAATCTTTCATTAACAGGCAAAGATACAAATTTGTAATTTCACCATGCATGATTGAGCCTAACATTTCTAACTGCTTCGTTGCCATTTTAAGAAGCATCGGCATCAATATCCAGCAAAATGAGCACATACTGATCAAGATCTACGTTAAAATAGCCAATAATATTGGTTGAAACCAGAATTCCTCAATGACATTCTTAGAGAATTAATCCCAAAAATATCAATCAAGTAATGTTCTAATTGATGATTTGATAGCAAAATATCTACCATCGTCTAGTACTATAGATTTACAGGTAAAAATATTGTAGCGAATTATTCATTATTTTACAAGCATTTATTATTTTACACTAGAATTAACAGAGTATCATTTTTTATGTTTATATTTTGCTACTCTGTAAACTTCCCTCATTGCTTATCTTTTGTTTATCATTCTTAGTTTGTTTTCGCTTTAAATAAATTGTTGTGTCATCCTGAAGTTTTGTTTTCCCTAATTTTCCACGCGTGGCAATATTATTATAGTTTCACCAACCTATGATCTTTTTTATTCTTGCTCCTCTCGATTCACTGTCACCGTATGAAGAGAAAATTTACCATCAAGATTCTCTCTTTGACAGAGAGTCATCGAAACGTAAATTGTGGGAATGAAAATTACCAATCGATTGTTAGTCAAGTTCGTAATTCCATAACTGAATCACAAAATTTACATTTACAGCAACGTTATCTCTACCAGTTACCTCGTAAATCATACACTTCATTTACATAGATGAAACATCAAGAAATATAAACATAATAATTATATAAATAACACCAAAACAACATTAAAATAAATACCAAAAAATCATTTATTTTCTAATACATACAACAAAACAACTTCAAAATACTAAATTCAAACAATTCGCACTATTTTCCAAACGAAATTTCTAAACAGTTCCATTTAAATTTTATAGTCACTCAATTTATCACATCACACGGTAAATTCCAGAAAAACTTACATAAAACTATCAAAAACACCAAATTGTTCCTGCGGAGAAACTGAACAAACTGCTCTTCACCTTATCTATGACTGTCCGAACTTTACAGAAGTGAGACATCGTTTGTTCCCTGTCTAAATGATTTAACTATCTTACATCAGCCACTTTGTCTATATAAATTTTATGAACTCTGTAGAATAATACATGTAAATTTGTAAATATTTAATTCTAAGTTCTAATTTGTTTGTTGTTTTGTTTGCTTCCTCTGTAATAGGCGCAAATATTTCAACATCGCGCGCCCCTGATTGATTAATAAATAAAAAATAAAAAAGTGATAAAAATTCAAACACTGCAACATACAAGTCAAAACAGCCAGCCTAACACTCTAAGCCATACATACAGCAAAGAATTCAAACTCTATAAATTGAACAATTCAACTTCCAAAACAATACCTTACCCTAATTAAACCATAGAATCTACACAAAGCATATTGAAAAAGAATGCATGAATTACCAATCCCACTTGGACATTTCAATGTATTTACAACTTGTAAATTATAAATTACATCAGTAAGTTTTATTATCTCAATCTTTCTGTATCTTCACCTTCTAGTTCCAATTCTCCATTGCATCAGCCATCTTACTAAAACATTTTCTCACCTGTTTTATATATGATTCTTTTTTTTTTGTTCACACTTATAATTTTTTGCTTCTTATTTGTTTGTTTAATACCATTAATTACCATCTTGCAGCCTTGTTTTATATATATTCAATTCTTCAATGTATCTTCAATTTATTTAATATAAGTCGGCGGACGACTGGGTAACACCCTCGATTCCCGACAGTCATGAACCGGGATTGAATCCCGCGTTAAATTTTTTTTTTAATATCTGAATAACCTTCACATATTATTCATTGTTTCAATTATCATGAACTAGGTTGCTCTTGTTGAGCGGTACCTATTAATGTGATTTTGAACCGGTTCAATTTATTTTACCTAAAAGTTAAGAAAGGGCAATATCCGAGAGCTCTCAGTAAATATATCATTGTAAAAACTTGCGGTAAGTTATTTATTAAATTTAAAGGTGTATTGATATATTTAAAACAAAGTAGGCATAACCTGACCACTAACATGAACGTTTAGATGGCAGAGCGCCATCTAGTGGAATACATATTAACTAAACGTTCCCTGTTCCTTGATATTTTGTATTGATGTATATAATTGCATATATATAAGAAACCCATCTGCAACATCCAGATGTCAGATCAAGAGGTGTTCTTTTTCATTATATTATATTGTTACGGTAGTGAGAAGTCGTTTAATTAAGATAAACAAAATGTTTTTAAAATTCGAAATTATTTTAAAGGCGTAAGATTCTTTTTGAAAATAAACAATTTCTACTGCCCTTACTGCAATGGAAAAATTAATGGAAGGGCCTGGCTCATCAGTGGTGAACCCTCCCAGCGGTTTCGCCAGTTTAATCTACCATACCGCTGTTATATTGCATTTTTGGAACTTCCTTTTATAGAGTACTGTTGTTAGACTCTTGGAATGGGTATTTTAGAAGAACTATGGCCATAAGCTTTGAGGACAGTAGAATTACATATATTTATAAATATAATTATAAAATAAAATTATGAAATGTTTCCATTGCAGTAAGGGCAGTAGAAATTGTTTATTTTCAAAAAGAATCTTACGCTTTCAAAATAATTTCGATTTTTGATAACAGATGGCGCGTTAGTGCATCATATTAAAAATATTTTTTATTTTAAATAAGATAACACTGGTTATATGAGAGAGATAAGATCAAAATTATTTATAATAATAATTTTTCAACAAGCTACATAAAATAGCAGTGGGTCCAATTAAATTCATGGGCAGATTAATTTATTTAGTCAGTGATAATTAAAATTAAGTAAAATTCGTCTGGTAAACATTCACCCATGAAGAAGCCGGGTATAAAAGTCGGTATAAAATAATTAAGATCATTTTATAACTCTCTAAAATATTCAAAAGAGTTGTTTTTTTGTGTCTAATTTAAGGCTTTGAGTGGCCTATATGTTAATCTATATATTCAACTATCTACATTCAAAGTTCTCTAATGTGCATATTATATTCAGTAGTTTTGGTGAGAAGTAACAAATATCTTTTTATCTTAAGAAGAATAGATTTGGTAACTTGTGAGAATATTATATGCTAAATACAAAAATAAAATTTATATTGTATGATAAAGAAAATGATTATAATATTAATTGATCATCATAAGCATCACCTTCGAGGAAATAAAAAAAAATTCAGCCTAGTTCTGCCGCAATGGATGTTTACCCAAAAATATTGTTTCTACGAATATTAATTATTTGCTCTTATAGAATTATTATTCATAATAATAGATATTGTGCAGTATCACAAAGTAATTATATTAATATGAATATTATCATCATATATAATCATAATTATTTTCCAATTTCATAATATTGTAACAAAGTATTTATTAATTTTCTTATTTTTATTAACAGAGTGGTCATTTTTATGTTTATATTTTGCTACTCTCTAAATTTCCCTCGTGGGTTATCTATTGTTTACCATTCATAGTTTGTCCTTGCTTGAAATTAATTGTTGTCTCCTCCTGAAGTTTTTGTCTTCCCTAATTTTCCAAGTGGCAATATGATAATTATAATGATAATAATATATTTGCAATATATATGATATAATATCAATTATTATTAGTACTTTCCTACTCCCCCCTTCACATCTGGTTTTAAAATTATGAATTAACAAAATACAAGACTACAGGGATAGTCCACTATAGATAGATACAAGTCTACAGGTAGAGAGAGTCCATTGGAAATAGATACAAGTCTACAGGTAGAGAGAGTCCATTGGAAATAGATACAAGTCTACAGGTAGAGAGAGTCCATTGGAAATAGATACAAGTCTACAGGTAGAGAGAGTCCATTGGAAATAGATACAAGTCTACAGGTAGAGAGAGTCCATTGGAAATAGATACAAGTCTACAGGTAGAGAGAGTCCATTGGAAATAGATACAAGTCTACAGGTAGAGAGAGTCCATTGGAAATAGATACAAGTCTACAGGTAGAGAGAGTCCATTGGAAATAGATACAAGTCTACAGGTAGAGAGAGTCCATTGGAAATAGATACAAGTCTACAGGTAGAGAGAGTCCATTGGAAATAGATACAAGTCTACAGGTAGAGAGAGTCCATTGGAAATAGATACAAGTCTACAGGTAGAGAGAGTCCATTGGAAATAGATACAAGTCTACAGGTAGAGAGAGTCCATTGGAAATAGATACAAGTCTACAGGTAGAGAGAGTCCATTGGAAATAGATACAAGTCTACAGGTAGAGAGAGTCCATTGGAAATAGATACAAGTCAACAGGAAGTATACTGTAAACAGGCCTGTTGTAGAACTTCAGCTCGGAAGCTTATTTTTAAATACATAACAAAGATCATTATTGCTAAAACTATTTACACTCGAATCAAATAGAATAAAATACAAAGTCGGTGGACGAGTGGGTAACACCCTCGATTCCCGACAGTCATGAGCCGGGATTAAATCCCGCGTTAAAATTTTGTTTAATATGTGAATAACCTTCACATATTATTCACTGTTTCAATTATCATGAACTAGGTTGCTCTTGTTGAGCGGTACCTATTAATGTGATTTTGAACCGAACCGAATCAAATAGAAATAGGTAAATAGTGATATTTCCTATGGAATTGATTTATCATTCTTAAAATGTGAATTTGATATAATATATTATAATATAGGATAAGTTATACCAAATTCCCCAACATATATGCATATTAGCTCTCTCTCTCTTCAGAAACCATCAATGACATTAATGGACATTAGAAGTATTCATTTGAAAGAGAAGGAACATTTCTTAACCTGAGTAAATATTTTGGTTTTTTCATTGAGAAGAGATATTTTTGAAAAACCTTGGAAGAATCATTTAAATAACATTTGCCCACAATGTATAAGTTCAAGGGAAGACATGCGTTCAGATATTTAAGTAGTATTTAAAATGAGACGATTAGTTTTAAAATTAGTACTCCGCCTCTTTGTTTTATTTCTATTACAACTTGCCACCAAGGACTTCTGTTGTACACAAATATTTGAATTAAATCAAGTAAAAATAGACGTATCCCCCGCTCCAAGGTTGATACGAAAATATTTTCAGTTTCATTTTAATATCGTCCGTGGCAATAAGGGATGTCACCGATAAAACTGTTGAGGGGACTCCACGTATTTTTATACAGCAGGGTCGATGTTTTCATATTTTTATACTTTCTATGTGAGGGAGATTGAAATTTAGCTACACATTCAACAGTAGAGGGTGTTTATTCATGTGTTATATATATATTGATTGTTTATATATTTGTGTCTTCTGCCTTTTTGAATTTGTTAGCACCAAAAAGATAAGAGAAATTATTAATAATGTATTTTTTAAAGAAGGTTGGTGTTGCGGGTGACTTTTTGAGTATTTTAAAATACATTGTCCATGAAAAAGGACATGTTACTATCGGTCTTTTGAGGTAAAAGATGCTGAATATTGACAAAACGGCAAAACCTGGCTATTGTTTACGTTGTTGTTGTGTGTACAAGAAGGCCCAAGTGGGTCTTTGTTTACGTTGTTGTTGTGTTAACAAGAAGGCCCAAGCTGGTCTTTGTTTACGTTGTTGTTGTGTGAACAAGAAGGCCCAAGCTGGTCTTTGTTTACGTTGTTGTTGTGTGAACAAGAAGGCCCAAGCTGGTCTTTGTTTACGTTATTGGTGTGTGTACAAGAAGGCCCAAGTTGGTCTTTGTTTACGTTGTTGTTGTGTTAACAAGAAGGCCCAAGTTGGTCTTTGTTTACGTTGTTGTTGTGTTAACAAGAAGGCCCAAGCTGGTCTTTGTTTACGTTGTTGTTGTGTGAACAAGAAGGCCCAAGCTGGTCTTTGTTTACGTTGTTGTTGTGTGAACAAGAAGGCCCAAGCTGGTCTTTGTTTACGTTGTTGTTGTGTGAACAAGAAGGCCCAAGCTGGTCTTTGTTTACGTTGTTGTTGTGTGAACAAGAAGGCCCAAGCTGGTCTTTGTTTACGTTATTGGTGTGTGTACAAGAAGGCCCAAGCTGGTCTTTGTTTACGTTGTTGTTGTGTGAACAAGAAGGTCCAAGCTGGTCTTTGTTTACGTTATTGGTGTGTGTACAAGAAGGCCCAAGCTGGTCTTTGTTTACGTTATTGGTGTGTGTACAAGAAGGCCCAAGCTGGTCTTTGTTTACGTTGTTGTTGTGTGAACAAGAAGGCCCAAGCTGGTCTTTGTTTATGTTGCTGGTGTGGATACGAGACGGCTGAAGCTGGCCATTGTTTTTGTTGTTGTGCATACGAGATGACTGAAGCTGGTCATTGTTTACGTTGATGATGTGTGCACGAGACGGCCCAAGCTGACCTTTGTTTACGTTGCTGGTGTGCGGACGAGATTGCTGAAGCTTGTTATTGTTTACGCTGTTGTTGTTGTTGTTTGAAGCTAGACATTGCTTAGGTTATCGGTGTGTATACGAGATGAGTGAGGCTGTTCATTGTTGTTGTTGTGGGACGAGACGGCTGAAGCTGGTCATTGTATACGTTAATGATGTGTGTACGATATAATGGAAGCTGGCCATTGTTGTTGTTTTTATGCGGACGAGACGGCTGAAGCTGGCCATTGTTGTTGTTGTAGTGTGCGCGAGATGACTGAAGCTAGCCATTGTTTATGTTATTGGTGTCTGTACTAGACGGCCAAGCTAGTCTTTATTTACGTTTTTGATGTGTCTACGATATGACTGAAGCTGGCCATTGTTGTTGTTTTTGGCTGGATGAGATGACTGAAGCTGGCCATTGTTGTTGTTTTTGGCCGGATGGTTTGACTGAAGCTGGCCATTGTTTACGTTATTGGTGTGTTTACGAGATGACTGAAGCTGGCCATTGTTTACGTTATTGGTGTGTTTACGAGATGACTGAAGTTGGCCAATGTTTACGTTATTGGTGTGTTTACAAGATGACTGAAGCTGGCCATTGTTGTTGTTTTTGGCCGGATGATATGACTGAAGCTGGCCATTGTTTACGTTATTGGTGTGTTTAAGAGATGACTGAAGCTGGCCATTGTTTAGGTTATTGGTGTGTTTACGAGATGAATGAAGTTGGCCAATGTTTACGTTATTGGTGTGTTTACAAGATGACTGAAGCTGGCCATTGTTGGTGTTGTGCGGATGAAATGATTGAAGCTGGCCATTGTTTACGTTATTGGTGTGTGCACGAGATGACTGAAGCTGTCCATTGTTTACGTTATTTGTGTGTTTACGAGATGACTGAAGCTGTCCATTGTTTACGTTATTGGTGTGTTTACGAGATGACTGAAGCTGGCCATTGTTTACGTTATTGGTGTGTTTACGAGATGACTGATGCTGGCCATTGTTTACGTTATTGGTGTGTTTACGAGATGACTGAAGTTGGCCAATGTTTACGTTATCGGTGTGTTTACAAGATGACTGAAGCTGGCCATCGTTTGCGTTATTGGTGTCTTTACGAGATGATTGAAGCTGGCCATTGTTTACGTTATTGGTGTCTGTACGAGATGACTGAAGCTGGACATTGTTTACGTTATTGGTGTGTTTACGAGATGACTGAAGCTGGCCATTGTTTACGTTATTGGTGTGTTTACGAGATGACTGAAGCTGGCCATTGTTTGCGTTATTGGTGTGTGCACGAGATGACTGAAGCTGGCCATTGTTGTTGTTGTGCGGATGAAATGACCGAAGCTGGCCATTGTTGTTGTTGTGCGGATGAAATGACTGAAGCTGGCCATTGTTTACGTTATTGGTGTGTGCACGAGATGACTGAAGCTGGCCATTGTTGTTGTTTTGCGGATGATATAACTGAAGCTGGCCATTGTTTAGGTTATTGGTGTGTGCACGAGATGACTGAAGCTGGCCATTGTTTACGATAATGGTGTGTACACGAGATGACTGAAGCTGGCCATTGTTTACGTTATTGATGTGTGCACGAGATGACTGAAGCTGGTCATTGTTGTTGTAGTGCGGATGATATAACTGAAGCTGGCCATTGTTTACGTTATTGGTGTGTGCACGTGATGGCTGAAGCTGGCCATTGTTTACGTTATTGGTGTGAGCACGTGATGACTGAAGCTGGCCATTGTTTACGTTATTGGTGTGTGCACGAGATGACTGCAGCTGGCCATTGTTGTTGTTGTGCGGATGATATAACTGAAGCTGGCCATTGTTTACGTTATTGGTGTGAGCACGTGATGACTGAAGCTGGCCATTGTTTACGTTATTGGTGTGTGCACGAGATGACTGAAGCTGGCCATTGTTTACGTTATTGGTGTGTGCACGAGATGACTGAAGCTGGCCATTGTTGTTGTTGTGCGGATGATATAACTGAAGCTGGTCATTGTTTACGTTATTGGTGTGTTTACGAGAAGACTGAAGTTGGCCATTGTTTACGTTATTGGTGTGTTTACGAGATGACTGAAGCTGGCCATTGTTCACGTTATTGGTGTGTTTACGAGATGACTGAAGCTGGCCATTGTTTACGTTATTGGTGTGTTTACGAAATGACTGAAGCTGGCCATTGTTCACGTTATTGGTGTGTTTACGAGATGACTGAAGTTGGCCATTGTTTACGTTATTGGTGTGTTTACGAGATAATTTTATATTTAAATAGTCTTCCTATATGTAAATAACCTTACTATATGTAAATAATCTCACTATATGTAAATAGAATCTTACTTTATATGTAAATAGCCTTCCTATATGTAAATAGTCTTACTATATGTAAATAATCCACTATATATAAATAATCCACTATATGTAAATAGAATCTTACCTTATATTTAAATAGTCTTACTATATGTAAATAGAATCTTACTTTATATGTAAATAGTCTTACTATATGTAAATATAATCTTACTTTATATGTAAATAGCCTTCCGATATGTAAATCGTCTTACTATATGTAAATTATCCCACTATATGTAATTAGAATCTTACTTTATATGTAAATAATCCGACTATATGTAAATAGAATCTTACTTTATCTGTAAATAGTCTTACTATATGTAAATTACCCCACTATATGTAAATATAATCTTACTTTATATGTAAATAATCCCACTATATGTAAATAGAATCTTACTTTATATGTAAATACAATCTTACTTTATATGTAAATAATCCCACTATATGTAAATAGAATCTTACTTTATATGTAAATAGTCTCACTATATGTAAATAATCTCACTATTTGTAAATAATCCCTCTCTATATGTAAATACAATCTTACTTTATATGTAAATAATCCCACTATATGTAAATACAATCTTACTTTATATGTAAATAATCCCACTATATGTAAATAGAATCTTACTTTATATGTAAATATACTTACTATATGTAAATACAATCTTACTTTATATGTAAATAATCGCACTATATGTAAATACAATCTAACTTTATATGTAAATAGTCTTACTATATGTAAATAATCCCACTATATGTAAATAGAATCTTACTTTATATGTAAATATTCCCACTATATGTAAATAATCCCACTATATGTAAATACAATTTTGCTTTATATGTAAATAATCGCACTATATGTAAATAGAATCTTACTTTATATGTAAATAGTCTTACTATATGTAAATAATCCCACTATATGTAAATAGAATCTTACTTTATATGTAAATAATCCCACTATATGTAAATAGAATCTTACTTTATATGTAAATAATCCCACTATATGTAAATAATCCCACTATATGTAAATACAATCGTACTTTATATGTAAACTAGCGGACGTACCCGGCTTCGCCCGGGTTTTACCCGAGTAAAGGTTTGTCTAACGAATCTCTCGATAAAGTGAACATTTTTTCCCGGTCCCTTGAAAAATACTCGATAAGTTGAATAAAATCAATATTAATTGGTTCCCTCGGTAATTGTAAGTTAAAGGAATAGTATATTGCTTTGGAATTGTATCATTATTCTTGCATGGACGTACTCGGCTTCGCCCGGGTTTTACCCGAATAAAGGTTTGTCTAACGAATCTCTCAATAAAGTGAACATTTTTTCCCGGTCCCTTGAAAAATACTCGATAAGTTGAATAAAATCAATATTAATTGGTTCCCTCGGTAATTGGAAGTTAAAGGAATAGTATCTTGCCTTGGAATTGTATCATTATTCTTGTCTCAAATAAATTGCCGTGTCATCCTGAATTTTGTCTTTCCTAATTTTCTACATTACAAAATCATCGTATCATCATGATAATATTTAGAGCAGATTGTTGAATTATAACAGATAAATTAGAATCTTTATCTTGATTATTTTAAAGCGAAAAGTTATTTCAAAAATTTTATTTTCTAGAAACCTTCCCAGTACTATACTAAATAACTTCCCTAAGTTTCATGGCGTTCCAATGAGTGGTTTGGTCAGGCATAAAGGACAAACAGACCACACACACACACATACATTCATTTTTATATATATAGATAATCCCACTATATGTAAATAGAATCTTACTTTGTATGTAAATAAAATCTTACTTTATATGTAAATAATCCCACGATATGTAAATAGAATCTTACTTTATATGTAAATAATTCCACTATATGTAAATAATCCCACTATATGTAAATAATCCCACTATATGTAAATAGTCTTACTATATGTAAATAGCCTCAATATATGTATATAGTCTTACTATATGTAAATAATCCCACTATATGTAAATAATCCCACTATATGTAAATAGTCTTACTATATGTAAATAATCCCACTATATGTAAATAGTCTTACTATATATATGTAAATATTCCCACTATATGTAAATAGTCTTACTATATGTAAATAATCCCACTACAGTGGTACCTAGACATACGAGCGCCCCAACATACGAGTTTTTCGAGATACGAGCCGACGAGCAAGTGATTTTTTGCTTTTAGTTACGACCGAAATTCGAGATACGAGTTCGGTTCGGTAGTGTTGAAGATATTAATCTGTGATTTTAAATGTTTCTTTTTGACCAGTTCTTTTGTTTTGTTTTTGCTTTTCCTAAAATGTTTCTTTCTTCTTCTTCATTATTATTTGTTCTATATGCAAAGCTTTGTTTTTTGAGACTTGAATAAACAATTTCAAGTTTATTATATTTTTGTGTGCTTTTAAAGTTAAAACACAACAGGTAGTAACACGCAGTCGCGCCATCACGATCAGTTAGCAGCGTGCTTCCGCTGTGATAAGTTGTGTTTTGTGTTCGCGTTTTGTGTTGCGTTTACATTTACAGTTTTAGTTCATTTATTTTTATAACCATGGATCGGAAGAAAGTTTGTAAAAAGTCAAGTGCTAAGAAAAAGATACAAAAATAACTGGGGTGACATTTTGGAGGTTGGAACGGATTAATGGTAGTTCAATTGTTTTGTATGGGGAAATTTGCTTCGAGATACGAGTAATTCACGATACGAGCAAAGTTGCGGAACGAATTAAACTCGTATGTCGAGGTACCATTGTATATGTAAATAGAATCTTACTTTATATGTAAATAGTCTTACTATATGTAAATAATCCCACTATTTGTAAATAGAATCTTACTTTATATGTAAATAATCCCACTATATGTAAATAATCCCACTATATGTAAATAATCCCACTATATGTAAATAATCCCACTATATGTAAATACAATCGTACTTTATATGTAAATAATCCCACTATATGTAAATAGTCTTACTATATGTAAATAGCCTTAATATATGTATATAGTCTTACTATATGTAAATAATCCCACTATATGTAAATAATCCCACTATATGCAAATAGTCTTACTATATGTAAATAATCCCACTATATGTAAATAGTCTTACTATATATATGTAAATATTCCCACTATATGTAAATAGTCTTACTATATGTAAATAAACCCACTATATGTAAATAGTCTTACTATATGTAAATAATTCCACTATATGTAAATAGTCTTACTATATGTAAATAATCCCACTATGTGTAAATAATCCCACTATATGTAAATAGTCTTACTATATGTAAATAATCCCACTATATGTAAATAATCCCACTATATGTAAATATAATCTTACTTTATATGTAAATAGTCTTACTATATGTAAATATTCTTACTATATGTAAATAGAATCTTACTTTATATGTGACTAGTCTTACTATATGTAAATAGAATCTTACTTTATATGTAAATAGTCTTACTATATGTAAATAGAATCTTACTTATATGTAAATAGAATCTTACTTATATGTAAATAGTCTTACTATATGTAAATAATCCCACTATATGTAAATAGGCTTACTATATGTAAATAATCCCACTATATGTAAACAATCCCACTATATGTAAATAGAATCTTGCTTTATATGTGAATAGTCTTACTATATGTAAATAGAATCTTACTTTATATGTAAATAGTCTCACTATATGTAAATAGTCTCACTATATGTAAATAGAATCTTACTTTATATATGAATAGTCTTACTATATGTAAATAGAATCTTACTTTATATGTAAATAGTCTTACTATATGTAAATTATCCCACTATATGTAAATAGAATCTTACTTTATAAGTGAATAGTCTTACTATATGTAAATAGAATCTTACTTTATATGTAAATAGTCTTACTATATGTAAATTTTCTTACTATATGTAAATAGTCTCACTATATGTAAATCTTACTTATGTGAATCTTACTTTATATGTAAATAGTCTCACTTTATGTAAATATTCTTACTATATGTAAATAGAATCTTACTTTATATGTGAATAGTCTTACTATATGTAAATAGAATCTTACTTTATATGTAAATAGTCTTACTATATGTAAATAGTCTTACTATATGTAAATATTCTTACTATATGTAAATAGAATCTTACTTTATATGTAAATAGTCTTACTATATGTAAATTTTCTTACTATATGTAAATAGTCTCACTATATGTAAATCTTACTTATGTGAATCTTACTTTATATGTAAATAGTCTCACTTTATGTAAATATTCTTACTATATGTAAATAGAATCTTACTTTATATGTGAATAGTCTTACTATATGTAAATAGAATCTTACTTTATATGTAAATAGTCTTACTATATGTAAATAGTCTTACTATATGTAAATATTCTTACTATATGTAAATAGAATCTTACTTTATAAGTGAATAGTCTTACTATATGTAAATAGAATCTTACTTTATATGTAAATAGTCTTACTATATGTAACTATTCTTACTATATGTAAATATTCTTACTATATGTAAATAGGTCCGTTTTAGAGATAGAAAGACGCATAGAAAGTTTATTTTAAGGACTCTAAGCTATATTATTTTTTTTTTGTATAAAGTTACTACAATGATTCATTGTATTGAAAAAGTAATGGATATTAGTTGGTGAAGCCTTTTACCAGTTTAGCCAGGCTCTGCGAAAGTGAATAAGTTTGCAGTCATGTTTAAAGAAATAATTTTTGCTTATAAAAGTGACATTAATTATAATTTTAAAGAAATGTATGGTAATCTAAGGATGAAGGGTACTTATATGAGACACGGAGTTGTGGAGAAGGTTAAAGAAGCAGATAGAGTATAGCAAATATAGCATTGAGTATAGCAATGTAATATAGCATGAAAAGATATTTTGTTCAATAATAAGATCGATTTATAATGTTGCTTAGTGATATTAGGCTTGTGAGGATATCAGTTTTGTTTGGACTATTGGTAATTCCAGCGATATAAATGTCTAAACACTTAGTTGGTTTAGGACTATACATGAAAGAAGGTTATGCCTTGGAAGAGCTTAACGTACTTTTGAAAAACTAGTTTAGTTAATAATTTCAGAACATTTTCCATTTCCAATCCTCCTATATAAATGTTGTTGTTGTCGTGTCCAATTAAGAGCCTCAGATGTCTCCATGCATCTCTATCACAGAAGTTAAAATGTCCTCTATCTTGGATGTGTAAAGCTGTTGTTCTGGGTCCATGTCAATTTTTTGTTGTTGTTGTCGTGTCCAATGAAGAGCTTCAGGTGTATCCATGCATCTCTAATACAGCAATGTCCTCTATCTTGAGAGGGTATAGCTGCTGTTCTGTGTCCATGTCAATTTTCTGCAAGGCTGCGGCCATTGCTAGGCATGAGAATATATGGGTAGGTGTTAGTTCCACGCCTACCATACCCAGTCCGACTACCTCCCTGGACCTTTGGAATATTCGACCGAATTCTGGTCCAAGGTGACTAACGTGGCAACGGCACCCATTTTCCAATGAAGAGCAAAACCGATATCTCCTATAGAAATCTAAACTAAGTATAAACGCTGCAACGTATGATGAACGCTCTAAGTTAAAATTAAGCCGAAGATTTCCCAGGATAGTTAGGTGATCGTGATCTAACTTAATTTGATTGGCACACAGAAAATTGTTATGATGAAACATGAAAATTTCATATTTTTTTGCCTGAATATATGTTAATAATATTTTAAAAATCTGCTAGTGTGTTTGTTATCTAAACCTTCTTTATTTACTTAGAGTTGTATTTGTTCTGTAAAAATGTGCAGGATAAATGTAGGCATCAATGTGTGGTCGACTCACCCTCTGAACAGTGAGGGGCAGGCCGAGATCCTTTCCTCCATGCAGGCGGAATCCCCACGGGGTGCCGGGGCCGTCGCGGATGAGCGTCACGCTCAGCGCCATAGTTGCAGACTGACTCCAGCGCGGCAAGGACGGGTAAATATAGCGAGTTGGACTCGGTCCCGGGACGGCAACCTGATGGCGGCAACACCTGCAGGCCCGTCAACACATCCCTTCTTCTTCTTGCTGATGGTGGATATTTAGATGTCGAGTGCTAGGGCTGCAGCATCTCCGGCCATTCTGTCCCAGACCACTCTTTCTTCTTAATGATGGACTATTTAGACTTAGAGACCTATGGCTGCAACATCTACGGCCATTCTGTCCTCCAGACAACCCCCCCTTTCTTCTTCTTAGTGATGGATATTTAGACTTGGAGGGCTATGGCTGCAACATCTCCGGCCATTCTGTCCTCCAGACAACTCTCCCTTTCTTCTTCTTAGTGATGGATATTTAGACTTGGAGAGCTATGGCTGCAACATCTACGGCTATTCTGTCCTCCAGACAACCCTCCCTTTCTTCTTCTTAGTGATGGATATTTAGACTTGGAGAGCTACGGCTGCAACATCTACGGCCATTCTGTCCTCCAGACAACCCCCCTTTCTTCTTCTTAGTGATGGATATTTAGACTTGGAGAGCTATGGCTGCAACATCTACGGCCATTCTGTCCTCCAGACAACCGTCCCTTTCTTCTTCTTAGTGATGGATATTTAGACTTGGAGAGCTATGGCTGCAACATCTACGGCCATTCTGTCCTTCAGACAACCCCCCTTTCTTCTTCTTAGTGATGGATATTTAGACTTGGAGAGCTATGGCTGCAACATCTACGGCTATTCTGTCCTCCAGACAACTCTTCCTTTCTTCTTCTTAGTGATGAATATTTAGACTTGGAGAGCTATGGCTGCAACATCTACGGCCATTCTGTCCTCCAGACAACCCCCCTTTCTTCTTCTTAGTGATGGATATTTAGACTTGGAGAGCTATGGCTGCAACATCTCCGGCCATTCTGTCCTAAAGACAACCCTCCCTTTCTTCTTCTTAGTGATGGATATTTAGACGTTGAGAGCTATGGCTGCAACATCTACGGCCATTCTGTCCTCCAGACAACCCTCCCTTTCTTCTTCTTAGCGATGGATATTTAGACTTGGTGAGCTATGGCTGCAACATCTACGGCCATTCTGTCCTTCAGACAACTCTCCCTTTCTTCTTCTTAGTGATGGATATTTAGACGTGGAGAGATATGACTGCAACATCTACGGCTATTCTGTCCTCCAGACAACTCTTCCTTTCTTCTTCTTAGTGATGAATATTTAGACTTGGAGAGCTATGGCTGCAACATCTACGGCCATTCTGTCCTCCAGACAACCCCCTTTTTTTCTTCTTAGTGATGGATATTTAGACTTGGAGAGCTATGGCTGCAACATCTCCGGCCATTCTGTCCTAAAGACAACCCTCCCTTTCTTCTTCGTAGTGATGGATATTTAGACGTTGAGAGCTATGGCTGCAACATCTACGGCCATTCTGTCCTCCAGACAACCCTCCCTTTCTTCTTCTTAGCGATGGATATTTAGACTTGGTGAGCTATGGCTGCAACATCTACGGCCATTCTGTCCTTCAGACAACTCTCCCTTTCTTCTTCTTAGTGATGGATATTTAGACGTGGAGAGATATGGCTGCAACATCTACGGCTATTCTGTCCTCCAGACAACTCTTCCTTTCTTCTTCTTAGTGATGAATATTTAGACTTGGAGAGCTATGGCTGCAACATCTACGGCCATTCTGTCCTCCAGACAACCCCCCTTTCTTCTTCTTAGTGATGGATATTTAGACTTGGAGAGCTATGACTGCAACATCTCCGGCCATTCTGTCCTAAAGACAACCCTCCCTTTCTTCTTCTTAGTGATGGATATTTAGACGTTGAGAGCTATGGCTGCAACATCTACGGCCATTCTGTCCTCCAGACAACCCTACCTTTCTTCTTCTTAGCGATGGATATTTAGACTTGGTGAGCTATGGCTGCAACATCTACGGCCATTCTGTCCTTCAGACAACCCCCCTTTCTTCTTCTTAGTGATGGATATTTAGACTTGGAGAGCTATGGCTGCAACATCTACGGCCATTCTGTCCTCCAGATAACCCTCCCTTTCTTCTTCTTAGTGATGGATATATAGACTTGGAGAGCTATGGCTGCAACATCTACGGCCATTCTGTCCTCCAGACAACCCTCCCTTTCTTCTTCTTAGTGATGGATATTTAGACTTGGAGAGCTATGGCTGCAACATTTACGGCCATTCTGTCCTCCAGACAACCGTCCCTTTCTTCTTCTTAGTGATGGATATTTAGACTTGGAGAGCTATGGCTACAACATCTACGGTCATTCTGTCCTCCAGACAACCCCCATTTCTTTTTCTTAGTGATGGATTTTCAGACTTGGAGAGATATGGCTGCAACATCTACTGCCATTCTGTCCTCCAGACAACCCTCCCTTTCTTCTTCTTAGTGATGGATATTTAGACTTGGAGAGATATGGCTGTAACATCTACGGCCATTGTGTCCTCCAGACAACCCCCCTTTCTTCTTCTTAGTGATGGATATTTAGACTTGGAGAGCTATGGCTACAACATCTACGGTCATTCTGTCCTCCAGACAACCCCCATTTCTTTTTCTTAGTGATGGAATTTCAGACTTGGAGATAAATGGCTGCAACATCTACGGCCATTCTGTCCTCCAGACAACCATCCCTTTCTTCTTCTTAGTGATGGATATTAAGACTTGGTGAGCTATGGCTGCAACATCTACGGCCATTCTGTCCTTCAGACAACTCTCCCTTTCTTCTTCTTAGTGATGGATATTTAGACGTGGAGAGATATGACTGCAACATCTACGGCTATTCTGTCCTCCAGACAACTCTTCCTTTCTTCTTCTTAGTGATGAATATTTAGACTTGGAGAGCTATGGCTGCAACATCTACGGCCATTCTGTCCTCCAGACAACCCCCTTTTTTTCTTCTTAGTGATGGATATTTAGACTTGGAGAGCTATGGCTGCAACATCTCCGGCCATTCTGTCCTAAAGACAACCCTCCCTTTCTTCTTCGTAGTGATGGATATTTAGACGTTGACAGCTATGGCTGCAACATCTACGGCCATTCTGTCCTCCAGACAACCCTCCCTTTCTTCTTCTTAGCGATGGATATTTAGACTTGGTGAGCTATGGCTGCAACATCTACGGCCATTCTGTCCTTCAGACAACTCTCCCTTTCTTCTTCTTAGTGATGGATATTTAGACTTGGAGAGCTATGGCTGCAACATTTACGGCCATTCTGTCCTCCAGACAACCGTCCCTTTCTTCTTCTTAGTGATGGATATTTAGACTTGGAGAGCTATGGCTACAACATCTACGGCCATTCTGTCCTCCAGACAACCCCCCTTTCTTCTTCTTAGTGATGGATATTTAGACTTGGAGAGCTATGACTGCAACATCTCCGGCCATTCTGTCCTATAGACAACCATCCCTTTCTTCTTCTTAGTGATGGATATTAAGACTTGGTGAGCTATGGCTGCAACATCTACGGCCATTCTGTCCTTCAGACAACTCTCCCTTTCTTCTTCTTAGTGATGGATATTTAGACGTGGAGAGATATGACTGCAACATCTACGGCTATTCTGTCCTCCAGACAACTCTTCCTTTCTTCTTCTTAGTGATGAATATTTAGACTTGGAGAGCTATGGCTGCAACATCTACGGCCATTCTGTCCTCCAGACAACCCCCTTTTTTTCTTCTTAGTGATGGATATTTAGACTTGGAGAGCTATGGCTGCAACATCTCCGGCCATTCTGTCCTAAAGACAACCCTCCCTTTCTTCTTCGTAGTGATGGATATTTAGACGTTGACAGCTATGGCTGCAACATCTACGGCCATTCTGTCCTCCAGACAACCCTCCCTTTCTTCTTCTTAGCGATGGATATTTAGACTTGGTGAGCTATGGCTGCAACATCTACGGCCATTCTGTCCTTCAGACAACTCTCCCTTTCTTCTTCTTAGTGATGGATATTTAGACTTGGAGAGCTATGGCTGCAACATTTACGGCCATTCTGTCCTCCAGACAACCGTCCCTTTCTTCTTCTTAGTGATGGATATTTAGACTTGGAGAGCTATGGCTACAACATCTACGGCCATTCTGTCCTCCAGACAACCCCCCTTTCTTCTTCTTAGTGATGGATATTTAGACTTGGAGAGCTATGACTGCAACATCTCCGGCCATTCTGTCCTATAGACAACCCTCCCTTTCTTCTTCTTAGTGATGGATATTTAGACGTTGAGAGCTATGGCTGCAACATCTACGGCCATTCTGTCCTCCAGACAACCCTACCTTTCTTCTTCTTAGCGATGGATATTTAGACTTGGTGAGCTATGGCTGCAACATCTACGGCCATTCTGTCCTTCAGACAACCTCCCTTTCTTCTTCTTAGTGATGGATATTTAGACTTGGAGAGCTATGGCTGCAACATCTACGGCCATTCTGTCCTCCAGACAACCCTCCCTTTCTTCTTCTTAGTGATGGATATATAGACTTGGAGAGCTATGGCTGCAACATCTACGGCCATTCTGTCCTCCAGACAACCCTCCCTTTCTTCTTCTTAGTGATGGATATTTAGACTTGGAGAGCTATGGCTGCAACATTTACGGCCATTCTGTTCTCCAGACAACCGTCCCTTTCTTCTTCTTAGTGATGGATATTTAGACTTGGAGAGCTATGGCTACAACATCTACGGTCATTCTGTCCTCCAGACAACCCCCATTTTTTTTTCTTAGTGATGGAATTTCAGACTTGGAGAGATATGGCTGCAACATCTACGGCCATTCTGTCCTCCAGACAACCCTCCCTTTCTTCTTCTTAGTGATGGATATTTAGACTTGGAGAGATATGGCTGTAACATCTACGGCCATTGTGTCCTCCAGACAACCCCCCCTTTCTTCTTCTTAGTGATGGATATTTAGACTTGGAGAGCTATGGCTACAACATCTACGGTCATTCTGTCCTCCAGACAACCCCCATTTCTTTTTCTTAGTGATGGATTTTCAGACTTGGAGATAAATGGCTGCAACATCTACGGCCATTCTGTCCTCCATACAACCGTCCCTTTCTTCTTCTTAGTGATGGATATTTAGACTTGGTGAGCTATGGCTGCAACATCTACGGCCATTCTGTCCTTCAGACAACTCTCCCTTTCTTCTTCTTAGTGATGGATATTTAGACGTGGAAAGATATGGCTGCAACATCTACGGCTATTCTGTCCTCCAGACAACTCTTCCTTTCTTCTTCTTAGTGATGAATATTTAGACTTGGAGAGCTATGGCTGCAACATCTACGGCCATTCTGTCCTCCAGACAACCCCCCTTTCTTCTTCTTAGTGATGGATATTTAGACTTGGAGAGCTATGACTGCAACATCTCCGGCCATTCTGTCCTAAAGACAACCCTCCCTTTCTTCTTCTTAGTGATGGATATTTAGACGTTGAGAGCTATGGCTGCAACATCTACGGCCATTCTGTCCTCCAGACAACCCTACCTTTCTTCTTCTTAGCGATGGATATTTAGACTTGGTGAGCTATGGCTGCAACATCTACGGCCATTCTGTCCTTCAGACAACCCCCCTTTCTTCTTCTTAGTGATGGATATTTAGACTTGGAGAGCTATGGCTGCAACATCTACGGCCATTCTGTCCTCCAGACAACCCTCCCTTTCTTCTTCTTAGTGATGGATATATAGACTTGGAGAGCTATGGCTGCAACATCTACGGCCATTCTGTCCTCCAGACAACCCTCCCTTTCTTCTTCTTAGTGATGGATATTTAGACTTGGAGAGCTATGGCTGCAACATTTACGGCCATTCTGTCCTCCAGACAACCGTCCCTTTCTTCTTCTTAGTGATGGATATTTAGACTTGGAGAGCTATGGCTACAACATCTACGGTCATTCTGTCCTCCAGACAACCCCCATTTCTTTTTCTTAGGGATGGATTTTCAGACTTGGAGAGATATGGCTGCAACATCTACGGCCATTCTGTCCTCCAGACAACCCTCCCTTTCTTCTTCTTAGTGATGGATATTTAGACTTGGAGAGATATGGCTGTAACATCTACGGCCATTGTGTCCTCCAGACAACCCCCCTTTCTTCTTCTTAGTGATGGATATTTAGACTTGGAGAGCTATGGCTACAACATCTACGGTCATTCTGTCCTCCAGACAACCCCCATTTCTTTTTCTTAGTGATGGATTTTCAGACTTGGAGATAAATGGCTGCAACATCTACGGCCATTCTGTCCTCCAGACAACCATCCCTTTCTTCTTCTTAGTGATGGATATTTAGACTTGGAGAGCTATGGCTACAACATCTACGGCCATTCTGTCCTTCAGACAACCCCCCTTTCTTCTTCTTAGTGATGGATATTTAGACTTGGAGAGCTATGGCTGCAACATCTACGGCCATTCTGTCCTCCAGACAACCCTCCCTTTCTTCTTCTTAGTGATGGATATTTAGACTTGGAGAGCTATGGCTGCAAAATCTACGGCCATTCTGTCCTCCAGACAACCCTCCCTTTCTTCTTCTTAGTGATGGATATTTAGACTTGGAGAGCTATGGCTGCAACATCTACGGCCATTCTGTCCTCCAGACAACCGTCCCTTTCTTCTTCTTAGTGATGGATATTTAGACTTGGAGAGATATGGCTGCAACATCTACGGCCATTCTGTCCTCCAGACAACCCTCCCTTTCTTCTTCTTAGTGATGGATATTTAGACTTGGATAGCTATGGCTGCAACATCTCCGGCCATTCTGTCCTCCAGACAACCGTCCCTTTCTTCTTCTTAGTGATGGATATTTAGACTTGGAGAGCTATGGCTGCAACATCTACGGCCAATCTGTCCTCCAGACAACCGTCCCTTTCTTCTTATCAGTTAGGATATTTAGACTTGGAGATCTATGGCTGCAACATCTACGGCCATTCTGTCCTCCAAACAACCCTCCCTTTATTTTTCACGATGATTCTTGATATTCAGACATGTAGAGATAAAGATGCAATATCTCCGGCCATTATGCCCTTCACTCACGACACACCTATTAAATTTTTCAATGTATTTCCATGGCGGTTACACCTATTTACATTTTGTGAACCAGGCTATTAACATCACCCCTTTCTCCTTTTTCATGGATAATTTGTCATGGATTAATATGGCAGGGATATATATATCATATATGGCTGTCTACAAATATCTTTTTCTTTTTGATAATTTTATATTCGATATTTTGACTACTTCTTTTTCTTCTTAGATTTTTTGTCTTGGATTACTTTTGCGGCATCACTTGTGGTCTTCCTTCAACATATCACTTTTTTCTTTTTGGATAATTATGGATATAGCATTGAAGGCCATTCCGCTCTCCATATTTAAAAACATATTTTCTTCTTCGCGGATATTTTGTATTGGATAGCTATGGCCGCAGACCCTATAGTCATTATGTTTTCCAGTCTATCAACCATCCCATCTTATTCTAAGACATCTCCCCAAATTCCCTATTCTATTCTCTCTTCCAGTATCCAGTATCTCTTGCGCTGGGAGCCCTTGTGGTAGACGTGCCCTTCTCATCTCTCCGTCGTTGCTCCTTCGGGGACCATGTGGCAGACATCGCTATGCGGCTGGTCCTGCATTCCCTGCCTCATCCGGAGCGCCTGGCGTCGAGCCAGCTCGTCTGCATCGCCTGCGGCTCCAGAGACCTGTCGCTGACCCACCGCTACTGGTCCTGCAGTGCCGTCCGCCTTCTCATCCGAGAGGTGTACTCTATCATCGGCCAGCCGCCGGACCTGCAGTCCTGGATCTTTTCAGTTGGTCTCGAGGACAACGCCATCACCATCTCTTCAGCGGCGAAGCATGCAGTCTACGTTATCTTCATAGATCGCGAAAACCCGCTGGCGATTCTTTGTCAAACTCTGTAGTGGTGGCAGAGGCGCCATGTACATTTTATAGAGAACATAGCTTTTTATTTTAAATTAATAGGGCAGACTGTAAACTTGCATTGACAAAGATGCCAATAAAATTATGTAAATTGTCATTGTATTTTCTGTTCTTCATCTATTCCCCATAGTTTCCTTGCGGTTCAAATTTCTTTTGGATACATTAAGTAAATTTGTTAACAGTAATTCAAAAATGAATGAAAAATAACTATATCTTTTATTGTAAAAAGATCGCCTTATTAAAAAATATATATATTGTTGTTGTTTTATTTTCAATTTTTGAAATCTCTCTCCCTTTTGAGTTGTTCTTATTATTCCTGAACTCTGAAATACATTTCTCTCTCTCTCTTTTCGGCATCGGCTTCCATCCCGAGCCAATGAAGTTAACCAGTGTAGCGAAGGCTAACATCTACAAGTACCATCTTGGTCTTGAGGTGGATAACACCAGCCATCACATCGACCTGTCCACTCTGTGGGAAATAACTCTCGCAGTCCATTGGGTGGGCGCTACCAATATGAAGACTATATATATGTCGTAAACCCGGGTAAGCCAACAAGTGTGTTGTAAGCAGTCGGGGTTGAGTGGCAAGGCGTGCAGAGTGGGAAGTTCGCACGGGACAGTAAGGACAAAGTTTGGGATCAAAAGGCGCTCTTCCAGAACGTCTCAAGTCGCACCAGGACCAGGGGAAAGTTGAGGGTTAACAGAGGAAAGCTCGGCGTCCTGCATGAAGCCGCGGGGGCAGAGAGGAGCCAAACGGCGGCTACGAGGCCCGCCATGGGATGACAACGGACCTAGTACTGAGCGTGCCTGTCCGAAATATCGATCCGAACCTAACTAACTGTCAACAGTCGGACAAACGCCCCTTTTTCTCCCTCTCCGGATCCCCGGGTATTGATTCTCATTGGTCAGTCTTATGTGGGTCATCCTCCCCTCCCCTGGGGTCCGTAAAACTGGAGTCGACTGGAAGGCGCCATACTTTATTACTTACATAGCTTTGTTTAAATTACGATAGAATGTGCCCCCGGTGAGAAAGGTTTGATTAGGGGAGTGAAATAAAATGGAGCGAAAAGCTAGCAAACCTATTTAAGGGAAATAATTTGGGGCACAAATTATATAATAGAATAAAAATAAAGATAAAGGGGAGTAGTGGTTATACACTGATATAATATTATAAAAATACTAAAAAAATATATATAAGGAGTACACAGGAAGGATAAATTTAAAGTAAACACACACAATAGCGATGGTAAATATTTGGGAGAGAGAGAGAGAGAAAGTTAGGTATACTATTTACAGTTTTTTTGTTACTTAAGGTGCCATGAGTATTTACAACATAGTTTCAGGGATGTAATACAGGAACGAGGAGAAGTAGAGATAATAAAAGTAATATAAAATATAAAAGAAAATTGACTTAAGCAATAGGTTTGGGATAAGCAGTGACGCAGTGAAGAATAAAGGAAGAGTGTCTGAATTGGTTTCTGCAATGAACATCTCAGGAGTCCTGCCCTGCAATACGAGCTTAGTAGCGAAGTATTGTTTGCAGGGATCAGCAATCTCAAGATGCACTGTAAGTAGAATTAGATCAGATGGACAAAAGGCGTGAAGATCGAAGGAGAGGTAGGTAATGGGAGCGAAGAGAATATGGGAACGAAAAGCTGGCTAAGAGAGGTTAAAAAGGAATGGAGGCTCAAGAGCTGCGATGCTGTCGGTGATTGAGCTCGACCAGATGAAAAATAAAAGTAAAAGAAAAATGAAAGGGCACATCATGCTGATGATGGCGATGGGTCGAGCGTGAGAAAAAAAAATCTCGCTGGTTACCCAAGCTCTCCGTGTGGAGTTAGCATGGGAAGGAAGGGTGTACCAGGTCAATGAATCATTTAAAAAATTTAAAATTGTTGACGAGCAGGAGTCTCAGAAACCGTTAAAGAGGTTAGAGGATGGAGGTAGATTGTGAAAATAGGGTTCGACTGTTGCCATTGATTGATTGAACCCGGGTTTGAAAAAAAAAAATGAAATGAAGAATGCTAGGACGGTGACCCGGGTGTAAAAAAAATAATAAATAAAAATAAGCCATGGATTTTCCTGAACACACCATCAGGATGGGATGGCGAGGAAGGAGATAGTCCACTGGGGCAAATCAATAACAACAAAAAATTCGGCGAACAGGAACTCAGCGATGGACGAGGGGTGGTTAGAACGAAGGCATAGAAGGCCTAAGGAAAAGGATCAAGAGACGAGAGAAGTATGGAAGGCAGAGTTGGAAGGATCAAGATATGAGAAGGGACAGTTGGTAGAAAGGCGTCACTGTTAAAACAAAATTTTTAAAGTTAAATTATCTTATACGTAGGCCATGGAAAATAAAAAATCATAATGTTAAAAAAATATTCAAAAATATTCGGATTGATTCTAAAATATAAAATGGCACACATCAAAGATCGTAAAAATATAAATGAATAAGATTTTAAAAAAAATAAGGTAAGTATTTAGGTTAGTGTGTTCCCCACGTGATGCAATGCTTATAGAGGCAAATTAGACAACGTTTGGAAAATTCAAACGTGGTAAATAAATAATTTAAAAGTTAAATTTTTTGAGAGAATAAAATTTGTGAAGATGATTAGGGGAAGATAAAGGTATTCATTATTGGATCCTATCAAGGGACTAGAATTGTCACTGAGTTAAAACGAGATCAAACGGGGGGGGGGGGGGGGGGCAATCAAACCGGTGTGTAACGACTTGGCCTTCTGCTAAAAATAGTGTCGAGGGTGATATTGTTGCATCATGGCTAATGAACCTATTTTATTTTAATTTGTAATATTATTTTTCATATATATTTTGAATTCAAATTTATATTTTATATTTATTTATTTTATTAAACAGAATATATGCATCATAAACAGAATATATGTATTATAGAATCATCATTTGTATTTAGGTACACTGTGTGACTTCACTGCTCTCTTTGATGTGAGAAATAAATAAATTATTCTGGAGGCTACTTAAAGTAGAGTTATCTCATTATTCCCTTATATAAATTTGTAGGATGGTTGAAACACGTTCTGGTAAGATGCAAGACCCAGCACAGGAGAGAATCAAGGTTGAAGAGTCTGCCAAGCCGCAACCTGGTGCAACAATTGGTAGAGATGCAAGTTCCGACCCAGTTGTCCTGAATCCCAACATCGACATCCCCAAGTATGATGAAACAGAAGACCCGAGCCCATGGATTGAATCTCTTGAAGAAATTGGCTTCCTGTACCATTGGGCAGACTACATTATCTCTCGTTATGCTGTCATGAATATGATTGGTAGCGCCAAAACCTGGCTGTGCCTACACAAGATAAGTTTCACCAGCTGGGAAAACTTCAAGAGCCGCCTAATTGAGAATTTTGCCTCAGACGCCAACAAAGAAGAAATGAAGATGAGACTAAACAGGATGCAACAGTGGAATGAACCTGCAATCAGGTTCGCAGAGGATATTGGTAGAAAGGCGTGCAACAAGGTCGACCCCCAAATGGAAGAAAAGACTAAAATAAACTGAGTTATTGGAGGGTTAAAGAGAGAATACTCTCTTGCCCTTCACCTACACCCTCCTAAAAATACCAATGAACTTCTAGAAATTTGTAAAAATCTGGATTTGTTTGAAAATAATTACCAAGAACGTGTAGAAAAATCAAAAGCTTTATATAATAGACCACGCTCTCCTCGTCCCCATCATCAAGAGCAATGGAAGAACGCTCCGTCGTTCAGAAGACCATACCAGAACACCTCCAAGCCCCAGGCCCCCCGCTCCGAGGTATTACCAGAACACCTCCGAGCCCCAGGCCCCCACTCCGAGGTACTACCAGGACGAGCCTCTGCCCCAGGTATCTGCCCCTAGACGATTTTACACTCCCAATCCTGAGCCAAAACCGGTCTACCCAAGTAAAACATACAATAAGAGTCCAAATTCAAACAGGAATAGGACAGTGTTTCAAGTGTAACAAGCCAGGACACGTAGCGCGGTATTGCAGAGTCAGGTTTTTAAGAATTGTGGAAGAGGACCCCATAGTTACACAAGACAAGGTCGAAGAAGAAATCCGAATGGATAATGGAACTGAGAAGTCGAGACCTCTGCTCTACGCTGACGTAAGTAATAGCACGTACTCGAGTATCCCTACAAGGAATAGATATGCCGCATTGGAAGATTTAAACTAAGCATCGCGCCTGAGTCCGTCAATCAAAGCAAGTCGACCATAAATGAAATTAAAAGGTTGGACCCCAAATATAAAATGAACATTAACGTGGATAGAATCGGTTTCTGCGAAGCTTTGATTGATACAGGCGCCGATCTTTAAGCGGTCGACCTTAGTACAGCTCTTAACACAGAACTTAACACAGGTCTTGAAATAATAAATCCTGATAAAATGTGCTCCGGACCCGATGGCAAAGGATTATATATCGTAGGAAACATTATCTATATATATAAAAATGAATGTATGTGTGTGTGTGTGTGCGTGTGTGTGTGTGTGACAATTGACAATTAAAAAATATTTATTGTCATCTTAGACAATATTACATATTTTCAATCATAGGGAGAGAAAAAGAAAATAAGAAGAGAGAAGAAGAGAAAATATATACAGAAATGAAACATATTTTACAAGATGGTGATGGGAGATGGAGGAAGAAAACCTCGGCGCTGGAGGGTCCTGGACCAGGCGATGAGCGGGTCTTCCACTGCTTCTCCGAGCCCAACCTGTATAAAGTAGCGATAAATTCGCAACTTTGCCGACGCCAAGATGGAAAGGGCGTCGTCCTCAAGGCCGGACCCGCCGAAGATCCAAGCCTGCAGGTCAGGGGGCCGCCCTATGATGTTGAAGGCCTCTCTGATGAGAGGCCTGATGGAACGGCAGCACCAGTAACGGTGGCCGAGGGAGCGGTCGATGGACCCGCAGGCAGGACAGGAGGGGCCGACCGAGGCAGGATGGGCCGGATGGGGCAGGGCGTGGAGGGCCAACTTGAGGGCCGCGTCAGCCTCGTGGCCCGAGTGGGCGCAGCGCCGCAGCGAGGCCCAGTCGATCCTGGATGGTGGTGGACCGATGGTGGGCGACCATCTCGAAGTAAACCTTGAGATGGGCGTGGCGGCGAGGCGCGGGCGATCCAGGGCCCGTCGGGCCGTTGAGGAACGGCGTAGCCGTCCTTCGCAGCACCACGGCCGCAGCTAAAGAGCTAGATGAGGGTGCAGACTCCGCCCCGAAGCCCACGGCGTTCTCGGAGGTCAGCCTCCGACAGAAGGCGCCCAGGGCCGCGGCGTCAGCCAGGGCCGAGCGCGTAGGTCGGGCGGTGAGGTGGCCCTCCGCGAGAAGGTCCCGGACTCGGGCACCGCTCCAGCGGGCAGGGGCCAGGAGGTCGGGAGGGCGAAGGAACCGGCAGCCACCGATGATTGGGATGTCCAGCTGCAGGGATGCGGGGACCGCCCGGTGATTGAGGCTCAGGATCTTGGAGGCCTCCTCCCACAGCTTCAGCAACCGGAGACGGCGGGGCTGGAGACGCGTGCCGTCTGGTGGAGGGCAGATCCAGGCCTCGCTGCCGCTGGCGACCAGCCAGTCGAAGCCGTTCCTGCCTCCGCGGAGCGCGACCTGCACATCCTTGAGGCAGGCGAGCTGGAGTTGGGTTGCCAGGTCGAGGAGGCCGAGGCCTCCGATGGCTACGGGCCTCGCCATGACGGCGGCGGGAAGCCACGCCGTGTGCTCGGGCCCCCAGACGAACCTCGCAAGTCTGGCCTGCAGTTTGGCGATGGTCGGGGGTGATGGCAGGTATCCGTGCAGGTGATGCTGGATGGTGGAGCCCACCAGCGAGTTCGCCGCTCTAGCTCGTCCAACGAGGGATAGGCCGCGGGTGAAGGGCGTCCATCTGCGGCAGGCGGACTCCAGAAGGGCGAGAAGATGCTGCTCCTGATGGACTACGGAGCTTCTGGGGGCGATGTCGAGCCCGAGGACCCTGATGGAGGTGGTCGACCAGGAGGCGCCGAGAGGGGAGTCGCCGCGGTTGCGCCAGGCTCCGCACCAAAGGCCCGCGCTCTTCCCGAGGTTGACGGCGATACTGGAGGCCCGCTTGAAGTCTTCGAGGACGGTCGCCACCCGCTCGAATTCTTCGTCGTGATGGAAAAGGAGGACGATGTCGTCGGCGTAGGCGATGACGTTGCCCACGCCGAGGGTCAACTCCAGGCGACGAAGCAGCGGCCCCGTAGCGATGCTAAAGAGGGCGGCACTCACGGCGCAGCCCTGCCTTAGGCCGTTGAGGAGGGGGAAGGCGGTGGTGTGAAAGCCTCCAGCCCGGATCGTTGCGTCCGCTCCGGCGTACAAGATGCTAATCCAGCCTATGAAGGCCGGCGGGAGGCGGAGGGACGTCATCAGGGACTCCAGGAAGCCGCGGTCCAAGGAATCGAAGGCAGACGCCAAGTCGATGCCCATGACGGCCAGCGGCGAACCCATGGCGGTTGCCTCCTCAACAGCATCCGTCACCTTAGCGATGTTCCAGGACGGGGACCTCCCGGGGACGGCGTAAGTCTGGCATTCCGGCACAAGGGTCCGCAGGTGGGGCTTGAGGCGCCGATGAAGGATGGCGGCCAGGACCCTGTAGTCGGCCGAGGGCAGCGCGACGGGCCTGTAGCCGTCAAGGCCGCGACCTCCGCGGGCCTTGGGCACGAGGCAGATGGAGCTGCGCCGCGTCGACGGAGGTAGGGCACCGCGGAGCCGTGAAGCCGCGAACACCCGGGCCAGAGCTTCCGCGAAGAAATCCTCGTTGAAGGCGACGAGGAGTTCGCACGGCAAGCCGTCCCAGCCGGGGGCCTTTCCGCGAGGGAGGTGCTCGATGGCGTTGGCGATCTCGCTGGGGCTGATGTCCGGCCGGTGGAGCGGGTCCTCCTCACTCAGCTCGCGGGTGGTGGTGGGCGCGCTGCTGGCGATGAAGGCAGCTCCCGCAGCTGGATCGGTGGTGGGACGGGCCGAAGCGGGGCCGGAAGGTCGCGAACGCCCTCCGCCGAAGCTCGGGGCCCTCGATGACGTTATCTTCGTCGTCCCTGATGACGCTGACCGGGCGTCGGAGGCGGATGGCGCGTGCCAGGTCCGGCAGCGATGGGTAGTCGGCCCGGATGGAGGAGGCCTCGAGCTGCGCCGCGATGTAACGTCTCGCCCTGTAGACGTAGCTGTCGCTGGCAGCGTGGCGTGGGTCGTGCAGGGATCTGGCTTCCGCCAGCAGCCCCGCCTTGATGGAGGTCCACCTATCCCAGAAGGTCCCGTCGTCGTCATCGTGCGCTGCGTCTTCCTCCAACTCCCGGATGTAGCCAGCCAGATGTTCGAGAGCAAGGCCCGAGCGGAGCATCGCGGCCAAGCGAGGCTGGGTGGGGGAGGAGACGGCGGTGGTGGGCGGGCCCACCTGGAGCAGCACGAGGCGGTGGTCCGAGAGGTGGTAGTGGCTGGTCGCGTAGATGGACACGCGATCCAGGACTCCAGCAGGGACGAGGATCCGGTCCAGGCGGTTCGATTCGACTTGGTCGCCGTGCATGGCGACTCTGGTGGGCAGGTGGGCGGCGTCGAACTGGGTGGCCACGTCGACCAGCGCGGCCAGGTCCAGAAGAGCGGCGAGGGCATCCAATGATGATGATGATGAGGGGCCCCGATCCCTGATGTTAAAATCGCCGATGATCCAGCAGGCCCCCTCCTCCTCCTGTGCCGCTGTCGCCGCCAGGAGCTCCAGTTGCCGGTTTCTCTCCCTGGGTTCATGCGCCAGATGAACGACGATGGCCGTCATCTCCTCGCCGTGGACATCTATGGTTGCCAAGGCGATGTGGCCCGGCCACAGGACGCGCTGTTGTATCACGGCTACGCCAGGCCCGAAGACGCAGGCGAGTCCAGATCCCGAGATGGCTACGGGATGGGCCAACACAACAGCGTTGTAGCCGAGGCAGAGGTCTTGGCCGCTGCCCAGATGAAATGCGTTTGTCTCCTGGACAAACGCGATGTCCACGTGATGTTGTTTGAGGAGATGACAAAGGGCAAGGCTCCTCCCCCGAGTGGCGAGCCCTCGCGCGTTGATGGTGGCACGCGGTGGTTCATTGGCGCTGTAGATCTCGCCGGACCTTCCTGGTCTTCTGGAGGTCTTGCGGATGGTGGAGTTGGAGTCTGGGCACGAGGCCTTGAAGGTGTCGTGCAACTTGTCGAGGGTGGCGACCTGTTCTTCTGTCAGCGTGGGCGCTAGCCTCTTCATGGTGGTCTCAGAGGTGAGGAGCTGCTGTGCGTCCTTGCAGTTAAGGCCGGGCAGCTTGTCCCAGTCGATGGAAAGAGTGGGGGTCTCCTCGATGTGCTTCAGCAGCTGTTTGAGGGCAGATTCTCCCCGGGCAGGCGTGGAGGGAGGTGAGGTCAGCTTCTCCACCGACATCTCGTGGTCGAGCGGAGAGATGCGAGGCTCGAGGAGCCGCTGGGCAGCCAGGGGAGCAGGGAGGGCGGCATGGGCGGGCTGGGCGAGATCCATCGGTTCGGCAGGATGGGGCGCCGAGGGGATCGCCGGAGACTCTGTTGATTTCTTTGCCGGTTGGACAGGGGACGCCGGTGTTGCGGGCGCCGGTGCCGGCTTCCTTGGCTGCTGAGGAGGAGGAGGAGGAGGAGGAGGAGGGGGGGGAGGCCTTGCGTCGGTGGGAGACGCTGCTTGCCTGGGGCTGCCGTTCCCTTGCCTGGCGAGCGCTGGGCAGTTGGCTCTGCGGTGGCCCTGTTTCCCGCATTTTGAGCATTTGATGCCAAAGGAGAGGAAGGCCTGCAGGGTGTCTCCCTTGGACTGGATCTCCAGGCGGGTGGGCAGCCTGTCCAGTTTGATGCCGTCGTTGAGCAGGATGAAGGCCTCCCGGCGGCCGTCGGTGAATGTGAACTCCCCCATTTTGACCAGGATGGGGGCGATGGAGGTGACCCTCCCGTATGGGCTCAGGGCGTTCACGACGGTGAAGTCCTCCACGAAGCCTGGCAGGTTGGCGACGACGATCCGTTCGGCCCTCTTGCGGTAGGGGAAGAACCTAAGGGTCGTTCCCTCGATCTCTAGGTCGCCCTCAACCAGACGGCGCGCAAGATCTTTGGTCGCCAAGCCCACGAGGAAATGGCCGTTCATTTTGCCGAAATGTGTGATGTTATTTGGCCCCCTGACCAGCTTGGACATTGCCTTTAGGTAGGTGTAGTCCGGGATCTCTGGGCACCGCTCCACGAAGATGTAGTTTTCGTGGGTAGATGAGTTCTGCCTCGCCTTGGCCTCGGCGATGTTGGCGCGTGTCGCCTTGATCTCCTTAGGCGGCACTGTTCTCGGCCCTGTTGGCCGCTTCAGCTGCTGGGAGCTGGGCTTCTCAGCAGGCCTGCTAGGCTGCTTGGCGGCGTGCTCCGGCGTTGTTGAAGTGCGGCGCCGTTTCTTGCTCTTCACAACGGTAAAACCCTCGTTGGCGTCGACCTCCGCCATCTCGCTGTCGGCCCAGTTGAGCGAGGCCGGGCTAGCTGGAGTTGCGCTGGTAGCAGCAGCAGTTTTCGGCGCCGTGACGTCACCACGCGCGGCGGCCGGATTTGCATGCATGTCGCCTGCCGGCGAATTTGCATAGTTTTCAGATTCTGAAGAATTTTCATTGAAATTCTTCAAATTTCCGTTTTTTCGGGGCTAATTTCTCGCCCGCTTGCGACAGGTTGCTGGGCCTTTCAGGCACTTGATCAGCAGAGCCTGGGCCATCTTTTGGTACCAAATTTGACATACCATCCGCCATCAACACGCACGCCAGAGGCGAAAACGGCGGAGCTCGAAAAAGCGCGGCCGCTCGCTCGCGTGTGTGTGTGTGTGCCTGTCTGTCCTTTATGCCTGACCAAACCACTCATTGGAACGCCATGAAACTTTGGGAAGTTATTTAGTATAGTACTGGGAAGGTTTCTAGCAAATAAAATTTTTGAAAGAACTTTTCGCTTTAAAATAATCAAGATAAATATTCTAATTTATCTGTTATAATTCAACAATCTGCTCTAAATATTATCATGATGATACGATGATTTTGTAATGTAGAAAATTAGGAAAGACAAAATTCAGGATGACACGGCAATTTATTTGAGACAAGAATAATGATAAAATTCCAAGGCAAGATACTATTCCTTTAACTTCCAATTACCGAGGGAACCAATTAATATTGATTTTATTCAACTTATCGAGTATTTTTCAAGGGACCGGGAAAAAAAATGTTCATTTTATCGAGAGATTCGTTAGACAAACCTTTACTCGGGTAAAACCCGGGCGAAGCCGGGTACGTCCGCTAGTTTTAAATATAAAATTTGATGACAAAACAATTACACATCAATTTGTGATAATGAGAACACATTTGCGAATATTTATACTTGGACGAGATTTTCTTAAGAAAATGAACGCAATAATTGATTGTCAGCGTGAAATAATCAAATATGACTTACAGAAAATCGTGACGTAATCAAATATCAACAGAAGAAAATAAAAAGTGCAAAGGATGCCATTATACCAGAACTTTCTATTAAATTGATTAAGGCAATTGTAGAAGCAGAGGATAGGGAATACATCATCGAGGAGAACCATAAAATGTTTCAAACAAATGGACTTCGACTAGCGAGAAGCTTAATAAATGTTGCGAATAAGGAAACATATATCTGGATAACAAACCCTTACCCTCGACCATTAAAAATATTTAAAAAACCAAACATTATGCTTCGGAAGCCAGCCAGCCAAAGTGAATCTTATGGAAGAAAGTGAACAAAAGGAGCATGAAGAACCTCAATTTCAGATAAACGATAATTTATCATATAAGGAAAAGGGGAGCAATTGAAACAAGTTTTAGAAAAGTACGCGGATTTGTTTTCGTCGGGATTAGGAAGATCCAACTTAGAGAAACATCGGATTGATACAGAAGGCGCGAAACCGATCAAACACAAGCCGTATAGGGTGAGCGCGAAAGAGCGAGAAATCATAAAAAAGCAAATTGATGAAATGCTCATAGACGGCATAATTAGACCATCCTCGGGTCCATGGTCCTTCCCTGTAATATTGGTCAAGAAGCGAGATGGTAAGTACAGATTCTGCGTTGACTACAGAAAATTGAATGATGTAACAGTGAAGGATGTTTACCCAATTCCCAGAATTGATTGAAGTATTGGACACACTTCAAGGATCCAAATTCTTTTCTGCAATTGACCTTAAATCAGGATATTGGCAAGTAGAGGTTGAGGAGAAAGATAAGGAAAAGACAGCCTTCACTACAGCACATGGCCTATATGAGTTCAACGTAATGCCCTTTGGACTATGCAATGTCTCTGCTACATTTGAGAGGAACATGGAAAATATGCCTGGTAATCTTAGATGGCAAATTTGCCTCTGTTATCTAAATGACCTAATTTTATATAGCTCGGATTTTTCAACACATCTCAAAAGAATAGAAGCTGTTTTAAGATGTTTTCGCGAGGCTAATTTAAAATTGAACAACAAAAAAATGCCAATTTGCTTTCGAAGAACTTGAGATTCTTGGCCATATAACCAGTCAACATGGTATAAAACCAGCGGAGCATAATATCAAGGCTATTAGATTTTTCTCGGCCCAAAAAGATAAAAGAAGTTCAATCATTTTTAGGAATGTGCTCATATTATAGAAAATTCATCAAAGGTTTTCGAAAATTGCCGATCCATTAACCAGTCTTATAAAAAAGAATGTACCTTTTACCTGAACAGAAAATCATGAAAAAGCATTTCAAACCCTTAAAGTAGCATTGATAAATCCCCCAATCCTAGGGCACTTTGATCCGAATGCAATTACTTACATTCATACTGACGCATCAAACATCGGCCTGGGTGTAACATTAGTTCAAAAATTCGGCGATAAAGAAAGGTGATCTCATATTTAAGTCGAACACTGAGCAAACCTGAGCAAAATTATTCGACTAACCGAAAAAGAATGTCTAGCTGTTGTGTGGTCAATGTCCAAGTTACGACCCTACCTATATGGAAGGCACTTCAATATCGTAACTGATCATCACGCACTATGCTGGCTTAAGAATCTGAAAGATCCGACCGGCCGATTAGCACGATGGGCACTGAAGATTCAGGAATATAATTTCGAAATTATACACAAATCGGGTAAAAAAAACATCTGAACGCTGATGATCTATCTAGAGGACCCTTACCGGAAAATGAATGGGAAGGAGATTGTGAAAGACTATTTCTGAATCAAATAATAGACGAAAAGGATGATTTTATTGAGAATATTAAGGAGAACCCTAGTGGAAACAAGCGTTCAATTACACAGAACTTTAAAGAAGAAAATGGGTGTCTCTACAAGAAAAATCCAAATCCTGAAGGTAGGGCATGGTTGCTGGTATTGCCAAAGAAGAGAAGGAAGGAAATCATGAGTGAATACCACAACCATATGCTGAATGGCCATCTGGGCGTCGCCAGAACCACTTACCGATTGAAGAATAAATACTATTGGCCTTCCATGCTGAAAGATGTTTCAGAATTTGTAAAGACGTGCCACCCTTTGCCAAAGTCGGAAAGGTTCAAATCACTTGCCTTCTGGACTTTTACAACCTAACCCCCCTGCTAACTACCCTTTTGAAAGAATCGGAATGGACTTTGTTGGCCCCTTGCCATCAACGAAAAGAAGAAGGAAGTGGATAATTGTGTTGACTGTTTATTATACCAAGTATGCTGAAACGAAGCCAGTATCAGAAGCAACAATGAAAGAAGTATCTACATTTTTAATCGAACATATTATTTCACGACACGGGACCCCAAGATTTCTTATTAGCGATAGAGGTTCACTGTTCACTAGCAATTTGATGAAGAAGGTAATGAAAATGTGCCAAGTTAAACATTGCTTCACAACGAGCTACCACCCCCAGACTAACGGAACGGCTAAATAGAACTTTAATCAATATGATCAGCATGTATGTGAACACAGACCAGAAGAACTGGGACGAAATCCTCCCTTTTATCACCCACGCGTATAATATCACGATTCAAGAAACCACAGGCTACTCTCCGTTTTTCCTGTTGTTTGGGAGGGAACCCATGTCCTTCTTAGACGACGAGAATATCCCAACGGACAGTAACATGGACGATTACGACGAATATATAGAAAACTACTTAGATAAAATAGCAAAGACGAGACAGGTAGTCGTTAACAACACAGAGAAAACTCAGGAAAGAATGAAATGAAACTATGACAAAAAACACAATGAGAAAATCTATGAACCGGGACATTTAGTGGCAGTTTGGACACCAGTCAGGAAAATCGGAAAATGTGAAAAACTATTGAGAAAATATTTTGGCCCATATCGAATATTAAAGAAGCTGTCTAACGTAAATTACTTAATTGAGCCCTGGCCAAGACCCATTGATTGTCCATGTCTCAAGACTCAAACCCTATTTTGAGAGAATTGATGAGGTAACTCACGAAGACGTGACGACCTCTGGAGAGGGGGAAGTGTTGCATCATGGCTAATGAACCTATTTTATTTTAATTTGTAATATTATTTTTCATATATTTTAATTTCAAATTTATATTGTATATTTATTTATTTTATTAAACAGAATATATGTAATATAGAATCATCATTTGTATTTAGGTACACTGTGTGACTTCACTGCTCTCTTTGATGTGAGAAAAATAAATGGGTAGTTGGCGACTTCTGTACGCTCCAGGAACCTGGGTCACTTAAATAAATAAATAAATTATTCTGGAGGCTACTTAAAGTAGATTTATCTCATTATTCCCTTATATAAATTTGTAGGATGGTTGAAACACGTTCTGGTAAGATGCAAGACCCAGCACAGGAGAGAATCAAGGTTAAAAAGTCTGCCAAGCCGCAACCTGGTGCAACAATATCTGACCTCTTCGTTCTCCCACTTATCCAAGGAAGGTTTCTAACATGGGTTTCTAGCTGAATAGACTTGGACTTATGTGACTAAAGGTGTTTGCATTGCAGACGGCCACAGATATAAATATAAAATTTGAGCATATAAGCAAATAAAATCACACGTTTATAAATGTAAGGATTTGAATCACTATATACAGCATAAGAAATTGAAATGCCATTATGTGTTGCTTTATCTATATATATAAAATTGAATGTCTGTCTGTCTGTTTGTCTGTCTGTTTGTTTGTTTGTACTCTATAGATTCAAAAACCATACATCCAATCGCCGTGAAATTTTGGGATATTATTAGGTATATCACCGGGAAGGTTTTTAGAAAAATAATTTCATGAATATCTTGAATATCCTTAGAGTTATTTGCAGATTTGTAGATTTAACTCGCAAGCAGCGCTCCCATTGTGACGATGATAACAAGTTTTCTTATCACTAAGTTTGTTATCTTAAATATTATTTATCAAAAGTAAGATTATCTCAGGATGACACGGCAATGTGACACGGGAAAAAATGTTCACTAGATAAAACTATGATTTTCTATATGATATAAAAAGACAACAATGAAGAGTGAATGTAATATAAAAAGCCAACAATGAAGAATGAATGTAAGATAAAAAGCCAACAATGAAGAGTGAATGTAAGATAAAAAGAAGAATGAATGTAAGATAAAAAGCCAACAATAAAGAGTGAATGTAAGATAAAAACCAACAATGAATAGTAAATGTAATATAAAAAGCCAACAATGAAGAATGAATGTAAGATAAAAAGCCAACAATGAAGAGTAAATATAATATAAAAAGCCAACAATGAAGAATGAATGTAAGATAAAAAGCCAACAATGAAGAGTGAATGTAATATAAAAAGCCAACAATGAAGAATGAATGTAAGATAAAAAGCCAACAATGAAGAGTAAATATAATATAAAAAGCCAACAATGAAGAATGAATGTAAGATAAAAAGCCAACAATGAAGAGTGAATGTAATATAAAAAGCCAACAATGAAGAATGAATGTAAGATAAAAAGCCAACAATGAAGAGTGAATGTAAGATAAAAAGCCAACAAAGAAGAATGAATGTAAGATAAAAAGCCAACAATAAAGAGTGAATGTAAGATAAAAACCAACAATGAATAGTAAATGTAATATAAAAAGCCAACAATGAAGAATGAATGTAAGATAAAAAGCCAACAATGAAGAGTAAATATAATATAAAAAGCCAACAATGAAGAATGAATGTAAGATAAAAAGCCAACAATGAAGAGTGAATGTAATATAAAAAGCCAACAATGAAGAATGAATGTAAGATAAAAAGCCAACAATGAGAGTAAATCTCTATCTATCTATATATATAAAATTGAAATAATATTATCATGCATATAGAAAAAAAAGATTATATGCCTCTTCTTTATGCCGGACCAAACTACTCATTTCATCGACATTTTTGAAAGTAAAACAGTGTAAACGGTATTAAATATGTATAATGGAACAATGGCTTAAAATATAATAGAAAGTGAGCTGAATGAAGACAAAAAAAAAATGTTAAGAATTCCCTATGAATTGAAATGAAGTGATTTTGGATATAAAATATTAAAAAAAAAACTCGATTGATACACATTTAAAATGGTTAAAATGGCATTTATTAAGCCAAACAGTGTGAAAAAGTAGATACAGTAGAGCTTCCATTGAGAGGATGCCTAAAATCTTAGCTTAAACCGTCTCTCCGAGAGGCAGTCTCTTATTAAAGGTCTATTAGAGATTCTTTAATATCAATTAGAACCTCCAATGAGAGACCACCTACAGGAGAAACAAGTTGAGTCATGTTTTTAGGTGGTCTTTCTTAAGAGACTCTATTTACATATATTAAAATCAACATTTTCTTACTGTTACGTTTTAATTACTGCTAATCTATATATATAAAATTGAATGTCTGTCTGTCTGTACTCTATAGATTCAAAAACCATACATCCAATCGCCGTGAAATTTTGGAATATTATTAGGTATATCACCGGGAAGGTTTTTGAAAAATAATTTCATGAATCTATATATATAAAATTGAATGTCTGTCTGTCTGTTTGTCTGTCTGTTTGTTTGTACTCTATAGATTCAAAAACCATACATCCAATCGCCGTGAAATTTTGGGATATTATTAGGTATATCACCGGGAAGGTTTTAGAAAAATAATTTCATGAATATCTTGAATATCCTTAGAGTTACTTGCAGATTTGTACATTTAACTCGCAAGCAGCGCTCCCATTGTGACGATGATAACAAGTTTTCTTATCACTAAGTTTGTTATCTTAAACATTATTTATGAAAAGTAAGATTATCTCAGGATGACACGGCAATGTGACACGGGAAAAAATGTTCACTAGATAAAACTATGATTCTCTATATGATATAAAAAGCCAACAATGAAGAGTGAATGTAATATAAAAAGCCAACAATGAAGAATGAATGTAAGATAAAAAGCCAACAATGAAGAATGAATGTAAGATAAAAAGCCAACAATGAAGAATGAATGTAAGATAAAAAAGCCAACAATGAAGAGTGAATGTAAGATAAAAAGCCAACAATGAAGAGTAAATGTAATATAAAAAGCCAACAATGAAGAATGAATGTAAGATAAAAAGCCAACAAAGAAGAGTAAATATAATATAAAAAGCCAACAATGAAGAGTGAATGTAAGATAAAAAGCCAACAATGAAGAGTAAATGTAAGATAAAAAGCCAACAATGAAGAGTGAATGTAATATAAAAAGCCAACAATGAAGAATGAATGTAAGATAAAAAGCCAACAATGAAGAATGAATGTAAGATAAAAAGCCAACAATGAAGAGTAAATGTAATATAAAAAGTCAACAATGAAGAATGAATGTAAGATAAAAAGCCAACAATGAAGAGTAAATATAATATAAAAAGCCAACAATGAAGAGTGAATGTAAGATAAAAAGCCAACAGAGTGAATGTAAGATAAAAAGCCAACAATGAAGAGTGAATGTAATATAAAAAGCCAACAATGAAGAATGAATGTAAGTTAAAAAGCCAACAATGAAGAGTAAATCTCTATATATATATATAAAAGTCAATTTCTGTCTGTCTGTCTGTTTCGCGATAAACTCAAAAACTACTGAACCAATTGGTACCATATTTTGCATGTCGCTTTTTATAAACCTGAGGAAATTTTCGGCTGCATTTTGATTAGTATTTTTGGCTATTTCTTTTTTTTTTTTCATTTGAAGAACTTTTTTTTACGCGGACTAATCCGGAATGGAATGAATACCTAAATATGGCCATTTTTTTAAGCATCGGTGGTTCAGTGGTAGAAAGCTCGCCTGCCACGCGGGCGGCCCGGGTTCGATTCCCGGCCGATGCATTTTTTTTTTACAATTTTTAAAACTCTTTTATATTATCTTATATATATAAAAATTGAATGTCTGTCTGTCTGTACTCTATAGATTCAAAAACCATACATCCAATCGCCGTGAAATTTTGGGATATTATTAGGTATATCACCGGGAGGTTTTTTAAAAATAATTTCATGAATATCTTGAATATCCTTAGAGTTATTTGCAGATTTGTAGATTTAGCTCGCAAGCAGCGCCCCCATTGTGACGATGATAACAAGTTTTCTTATCACTAAATTTGTTATCTTAAATATTATTTATCAAAAGTAAGATTATCTCAGGATGACACGGCAATTTATTTGCGACAAGAATAATGATACAATTCCAAGGCGAAGATACTATTCCTTTAACTTCCAATTACCGAGGGAACCAATTAATATTGATTTTATTCAACTTATCGAGTATTTCTCAAGGGACCGGGAAAAAATGTTCACTAGATAAAACTATGATTTTCTAATGTAGAAAATTAGGAAAGACAAAATTCAGGATGACAAGGCACACAGGGACCCGGAAAAAATGTTCACTTTATCGAGAGATTCAAATTTACGAGTTTCAAATTATCAAAATATATCTTTTTTATTTTTTAATAAGTTTTTAGAGAATTGTTTTAACAAATGTTCGCTAGACAAACCTTTACTCGGGTAAAACCCCGGGCGAAGCCGAGTACGTTTTATAAGTTTAAAGAGAATTGTTTTAACAAATGTTCGTTAGACAAACATTCACTCGGGTAAAACCCGGGCGAAGCCGGGCGGGTCCGCTAGTATATATATAAAGTCTACTCTCGTTATAACGCCACCCTCGCCTTACGCCGCTTTTTCGTTTTGTCCCAATCGACATCAATGTATTTTTCTCGATATAACGCCACTCCCTCGCTGTTCGCCTTTCGCCGCTGATTTTTAGTATCCCAAGTAGCAAACACCACTCGTTATAGCGCCGCTCACAACGTCCCTCATCCCCCACTTCCTTTTTCCTGTCTTTTTTTTTCCGCCAGCGGCACCGGACTTTGCCTGCTGTTGACACAACAGATTGTGGGAACAGCCAGCATACCCTTTTCCTGCTTGTGCCTGGGAGATACACAGTCGCTTCATCCTTTGCTAACGTCAACACATCAACCTTATTGTCGTATCATGAGTTCCCAAAAGTGTAAACTGGAGTCGATCACCATTGAAAAGAAGGAGATATGCCAGTTGGCAAGAATGTCGAAGAATGAGATTGGAGAGTGTTTCTCACTTCCACGAACAACTGTCCGTGATATTCTCACTCAGGCTGAGAAGTGGGAAAATTATACTGTTGGTTCTTCAAAGAGACAAAGAGTCGGGAAATTTAGTGACTTGGAAGACGCTCTCTTCAACTGGTTTACCCAAAAGCGTGCCATAATATTATTATTACTGATGACCTCCTAAGAGAAAAGGCAAAAAAACTTGGCGAGCAGTTGGACGTACCAGAAAATTTCACGTACAGCAGTGGGTGGCTGCAGCGATTTAAAGGGAGATTCCATATTTCGCAACTACGGCTCTGTGGGGAAGGCGCATCGATTTCTCCAGCTATCATTGATGAACACCTTATAAATTTGAACAGTATGCTGGCCAACTCCGGATATGACCCAACCAACATATACAATGCAGACGAAACAGGATTATTTTTTTCAGCTCATTCCTGACCGAACACTTGCTCACAAAGATGAAAACTGCCGTGGTGTCGAAAGGATGAAGCAACGAATCACTGTTCTACTGTGCTGCAACTCTACTGGAATATGGTTGAAAGGGATCCCTACAGAAGCCAAGGTTTTATGGTCTGGGCTGGAATCTTCTTGGGCGGTCGCACAGCACTCCATATTTTTCGGCAAGGAACCCTGACTGGACAGAGGTATCGGGACGAGATCTTGGCAGCATATGTGATGCCTCAAGCATTGGAAATGGGAGAAAACTTTCTTCTATTTATGATAATGCCCGTCCACATAGGGCTGGTGTGGTCAACACTTTTCTCCAAAACCATGCAATTGCTCGGATGAATTGGCCAGCTCGATCCCCAGACCTAAATCCCATTGAGCATGTATGGGACAACCAAAAACGGCGGATCTTATCCCTCCAACCCCCTCCTAGAAACACTCTTGAGCTAGAAACAGCCTTAACACAAGAGTGGGCGTTGATTCCACAGGAGCTGATAAACTCCCTAATTCTCAGTATGGGTCACCGATGTAGAGCCTGCCTATCAGTTAAAGGCGATCACACCCCATATTAACAACAATATCCAAGATATTTATGCACGGACTGCAAGAAGATCATTGCTTGACCGGATAATTTGCATAAAATACGTGTTAGAATTCTTTGATTTCGGGTATTCTAATCAATAATGGAATAATAAATTTGTGTATAAAATTTCATTGATATATGTTCAATAAAATTTGAGATAAATGAAAAAATATGTTGTTCCTTTAATTTTGCGGACCAGTGTATATCAGCGATATGAGGATTATGGTGATCACTGGAATAAGACCTAACTGTGTTTAGGAACAGAAATTTCGAGTCCCATAGCTCAGTCTCAATTCGAGAATAGACAATAAATTTTACTTGCATTCCTCTATAAAGCATATTCATAGTGAAGTATGAAAGACAACTGATATTTGATAATGCAAAATGAGAGGGCAAACGTCTGAATTTGATCAATTTTTTTTTTTCACATTTCATCATTTTATATATTTTAAAATATACATATTATAAGCTTCAAAGCATTTTATATAAATAACAAATGTTTGAATAATATTTCTTCTATTATTTTTGAGGTTATTGAAGTAAAAAATTCAGTCATAATCTTATTGTTCCAAATTCTATTTCATATTGAATTCAAAATGATGGAGATTATTTTAAATATATCTCGAACAGATAATATATAATTTAAAAAGGTACATATTATTTTTATTTCATATAAATATTAATATATTGAATTTTTAGGACGCTATAAAAATTTCGTTTCCAACGGTCCAACAATGGGCCAGTCGGTTGGGAATTGAGGTGGAGGCGGGTCTGCTTTGAGACTCTGTCCGAATATACTTGTTTCCTCAGATATTGAGGCTTTGTCTTCCTCTCCCCCCGACTCTTTGATCTTTGAGACGGAGTCCATAGCATCGGCAGACCAGTTCCTGGCAGGGCCTGGACCATCAGCTCGGCCGAGAGCGAGTTGGATGCTCTGGTTGTGCCAGAAGAGTGGAATAGGGCTTCTACGGAGGCGAAGCGCCACTATAAACAAAGGCTAACGCGCTGAGCAGGTACCTCCTGGGTGGCGTGGAAACCTTTGCGAAAATATTCATGACCTGGTCTGGTGATGCATGGACTTTGAATGAGATAAAATTATTACATTAAATGCTATAAACCATCCTTGCTGAAAAAAAAATCAATAAACACCAAGTAATCACATAAATCGAGTTACAGAAACAAAATAAAATAAAATATCAGCTTAGCTCAAAATATTTCCAGTATTCTTCAACAAAATCAAACTACATGATGGAATCCATCTATTACAATAGTTGAACGGTCTGGGGATTAAACTGGCGAAACCGATGGGAGAATTCACCAATGATGTACAACGCCCCCTATTAATTATATGACGTTGAAAGGTGGCATTAAATTCAGTGCCATTTTCAAACTCTGGGTGACCTTCAATCATATACTAGATTTTTAGCAAAAAATAAACGTCGCCTCTTCCATCAAAATAGACGCCAAAACTATGCCTTTATTGATTGAATGCCTCATCAACCTTGCAGACTCTCTCTCTCTCTCTATCGGTTCATGAGAAAATTTATATATATATATGTTATGAATATTTTTGTTGTTGTTGTTAAATAAAGGGTTGATAAGACAAAGGATCGATAAGATAAAGGGTTGAGGTGCAGTCGTGATAAAAAAAAGATAATTATTTACCGTCAAGTAGCTTTTATTTTCAATTACTTGAGGAAATATTACACATTAGTTAGTTTCACATCATATAGAATTTATAAAGTTAATCCTATATTAGTGATTTAAAAGGATAGATATATTAACTACGCATATTTACAACAAAAACTGAAAGTCTTTCTAAAAACGATGATAACCAGAGTAAAATAATCAATGAATAAAATAAAATATATATTTTTTAAAATATAGAAATATTTGAGTTTTTAGAGAGATTATATATATATATATATATGTTGGGTGGTTGCGTGCGTGTTGGTGTGGCTTGTGGAAAGGCCGCTCTCTGATAAAATTATAATTTAAATTAAATTATTTAAAGCCAGAAATATATAAAGATAAAAGGAGTAACGGCCGTTGGGAGCTAGCCTTGTTGTTTATGACGCGCGTGGCCAGAAAGTCCCGGATGACGCCCCGCGCGCATGCGTAGTCAGGTTGCCGCTCGCGGTTGCCGAGGCCGTCACACTGCCCGTATGTGTAGTGGAGCTTTGTCCCAGTTCGCGCTCGCTGAAGCAAAGTGTGGTCGCCACATATATATCTCACCCATAGAATTAAATAACCTCTTTAAGAGCGCTGAAAAAACTCTTTGGGTAAATTCTACGCATCCCTTGCGGATAACAAGAAATCAAAGCTCTCCCTAGACTGCCGAGAGCCATAAACCAAACCATGGTCTCCTTGTGACATTCTGAATTTTACAAAGATGTTATTGTGGCATTGACCTCCACCAGAGTCTGCTAGATTGAATAAAATGGTTGATAGATATATAGCAAAGTTATTGTATCTATGTTGACGGGAGAGAGAGGAGGGGCCTTTATATATTTTAGGTCAGCTTCGCCTAGAAATGTTTTCATCCATAAACTTCTCAAATCAAATCAAAGAACAAATTAACAAATCGTATGGACCTAAAATAATACAATATATTCTTTTGTAGGAAATTTCAACTATTTATGATGCGTATGATCATTTTAAAAACTACTAAATTTCTAGTATATTTACCGCAATGATAAAAATGATGGGAGGGCCTGGTTCATCATTTGTGAATCTACTTGGCGGTTTTGTCAGTTTAATCTACCATCCCGCTTAATTTTTGTATTTTCCTGTTTTATTTTATAGTAATACTGAAGATACACTATTGTAAAAGGGATTTTAAACAACTATACACATAAGCTTATGTACAGTAGAAATTCAAATATTTATAAATTCCTAAACATGCTTCGAGCGCTGCTCTTCCGCAAACAACAAGTAAAGTTCATTTAGACTTAATATGAACATTATGAATTAACTCGCCATCTGGTTTACGCAATTTATGATTCATTTGAAAACAAAATCAGATGGAAAATATGGAATTAAATATTCAGAAATCTATGATAAGGTCATATTAACGATCGGATAAAATAATTCTAAAAACTGGTGAAAAACGAGAACAAAACATTTAACTTGGAATTCAAGATTCTGAGCTATCCAATGAAAGCACCTTATTACATAAAAAGCATTTGCGCGCCATCTGTTATGAAAATTGGAAACTATTATAGAAGCGTATGATTCTTTTGAAAGTTAAACAAATTTTTCTGCCCTTACTGCGATGGAAATATTATAAATTTATAATTGTATGTAAAATTCTACAGACCTCAAACCTTATGTCCATAGTAAATCTAAATACCCATTCCAAGAGTCTAGTATCAGTATCACTACTGTTGTTTCTTGAGCACTCCAAGAGAGCAACATCTGACGACGTCAATCTATTTGCGGATTTGTTACACCGTGTCTATGGCATAAGTGAGGGAGAGAAAACACAAGTTGTGATCACAGACTTTTTCAAGAAAATGTAATTATCTTTTTATGAATAAATTATAAATTAATGCTTTCTATTTATCATATTAATCAATTAATGCCGGTTTTGCATTCTATATATTGACTCTTAAATATAAATTGTTATTATTAATTGTTATAAATAATTTATTGAAACTTTAAATTTCACATTTTGAACGTGTTCGATACAACGCCGCCCTCACCTTACGTCGCTTTTTGCAAATTCCGGATGGTGGCGTTATAACGAGAGCAGACTGTATATGCAATACACACATTGATTTATTATACTGGGTGGCCCATAAGTCGAGAACCCTTTTATTTTTTAATTAAAATTAAAAGGCAAACTAGAATAAAAACTATAATTATTTTATTTCAGGTAATAGATTAAAGTTTTTTTTAAAAATATATTCAAATTTAATAGTTTTTCAAAATGTACTCCATTTGCTTCCAAACACAATCAAAGTCTTTTAGGGACACTTTGACAAACACGAGCTCATAAATACGCATCAAGAAGATTAATAGTGCAATTTTCATTTGCTCTAAAGTCTTGGGTTTTCGTTGATAAACTTTATCTTTTAAATAACCCCACAAATAATCTGCAGGAGTAAGATCAGGTGACCGCGCAGGCCAATCAATGGGTCCACCGCGCCCCATCAATTTGTGAGGTAACTTTCATTGAAAAATGTTATTAAAATGTTTGAGTATGAGCGGGTGCACCATCCTATAGAAGTAAAGGTCTTTCCAACCAATTTGGCTGCATAAAACCCAACTTAGGTTACTACATTTGGAGAATCCTAAGATCGCATGGACCAAGCTGGTCACGCGCGTTACAACGGTGTACAATAACACGCCACATTCAGTTACTAGATTCCCACCTATCTACCCGATGTTCGTTCATTACCTCTTGAACTCACAGAACACCTTACACCCTACCCTGAACTCGACGCGCTCGTCGAATCGCCCACGAGCGGACACAAACCAAACACTTACGTGACAAACTCACATTTGACAAACAACATAAAGCACCACACTTCGAACCCGGAAATCTCGTCCTAGTCAAAATTTACCAACATCCCAACACAGGTAAATTGTCCCCACATTTCACAGGTCCTTACGAGATCTTAGAGATTGTTTCCCCTAATGTAGTGAGAATCAATAGACCCAACCTACCCCTGAATCTAAAAACCGACACTGTCCATGTCAATAAATTACAATATTACAACCAAAACATGCGTTACATCGCACCACCTACAGTAGCCAACACCCGTTCTGCACCCGGCTCAGCGACTCTGAATCCTTTCAGACACCTGACGCCCGATTTATTCAAACATAGCGAGAGACATCTCGAGGCTAATACCAGACAACCCTTCCGACATCTCACACCAGACTCTTCACAGCCACGCGCTTTGCGCCTGGTCTAGAGACCATTGCCACTTCGATGGCTTCCAACCACCAATGTAATGTTGCATCACCACGCAATGTTCCCCAACATGTACCACCCATCCAGACCCTTGTGATTCAGAACCAAAAACCATCCCGCACAGTCATAACTAATCCCGACCCATCTCCTACACTATCGAAAATTGTACATAACGTAAAAACCTTCAAACTTTTTCATCTGATAATTAAAATCAGTCTCTTAACTTTACTTACCTCGACCTTACCCTTAGTAACCGTCCTGTACCTTAGTACCTACACGTTACCATCCTCCCGTCTATACCAGCTTCAAGAAGCTATCTTCTTGATAACCATCTCACTGTCAACGCTGACCCACTAAACAATAAAAGACATTCTACAAGATATGTGGACCGTTATCACCCACAGTCATACATTGGTCGCCCTCATCCTTGAGATTCTAGGAGAGAGTTTCCAAGACCTTTTCCGGACACGAACCGATATACATACACCGTCCATACACCCATCTACCACCACATCAACACATCACATCGCCACCTTCTTGAGAAGTCTGGGGAGAAGATTGATATACCAAAAATGGATTTAACGTCATCTTAAATGACCAGCGTCTCCCAAAGACACCAGATCGCCAGCTTGAAACGATGTTATGATGCCGCCACACCAAAAATATATCTCCTCCCCCTCGCGCGACGTAATGTAAACATCCCACCCTGGACGTGTCTCTTTCTCCCTCGTGTACCATATGGACGCGCATTTTACATTTCCATTTGAGTAAAAGGTCATCATTTTAACTTTTACACTTTTTTAATCTCATTTATCTTTATTAACCCAATTATTTTATTGTATTATAATCCCATTATTTCCCCACATTTTTAAATATTATACATGTTACCCATCCACTATATTTTATATATAAACAACTAATATGATATAACCTTTATGTAATCATTTCTTTTTTCCATTATCCAAATATACCAACAGTGCGTACACACACCAGTGTCCAGAAAAACCTGTTTTTGCAGCTCGTCCTCAATGTCCTTTATGTCACGTCAAATGTTTCTCTTACTAGTTCCTCAAATAACTCAGCGATAATTTGAGCTTACACGTAAGGAAATATGTCGTTTTCAATTTTTTTTTACAACTCCCAAAGAGTATAAATTTCAATGTTCAAACTCCCAAAGAGTATAAATTTTAATGTTCACAAACTCCCAAAAAGTATAAATATCAATGTAAACTTCCAAAGAGTATAAATTTCAATGTTCAAACTCCCAAAAAGTATAAATATCAATGTAAAACTCCCAAAGAGTATAAATTTCAATGTTCAAACTCCCAAGAGCATAAATTTCAATGTTCAAACTCCCAAAGAGTATAAATTTTAATGTCCAAACTCTCAAAGAGTATAAATTTCAAAGTAAAACTTCCAAAGAGTATAAATTTCAATGTTAAAACTCCCAAAGAGTATAAATTTCAATGACCAAACTCCCAAAGAGTATAAATTTCAATTGTGCACGTCCCTTAGACTCCCAAAGAGTATAAATTTCAATTGTGCACGTCCTTTAGACTCCCAAAGAGTATAAACTTCATTTTTATTCAATGATTTTGTTCTTGCACATATAAACACCTAGCCCGTGCATGGTGTTTCCACATGCTTCAGCCTTTAGGATATTATATAGCGGACCAAATTTACCTGTATGTCACCAAGCCACTCCCAAAGATTGGACTGGCCCCATCGAGTCGCAACCCGCAAAAAGGGGTTCGCTACTTCCTGTCCTCGACAGACGTCCTCGTACTTCATGAGCACTAATCCAGCTGCCTAAATAAAACGGTCACGGTCTCACACTGCGCCACCACCACACCTGTATATAACCGTACCAGTCTTTTATTATTATTATTATTTGCTACCAACCTTTTCTACCTCAATCGACCACCTATTGCTCATTATCTCAGTACCCCACATTCCCTATAATCACAGCATAACAACCCCATTAATTAGTCTGATTACTGAGATCGACTCCACAGAGCTTAGAACCCCTTCTAACCTCCCCATTCTTTGGGGGGACATCTCTGATAATTTAAAAGCCCATTCATTCTACCATGTCCCTGCATATGTCCTACCACATTGTACCAAACTTACAACTACTGTATAACATGATGTACCGTGTTAAGAGCCAAACAAAGACAGAGAAAAACAAGGAGATAATACGATTATAGATATTCATAAACGATTGCAGTTAGGCCTAGAGTTAAGAAGAAAGATTCCCATCTCGCATCATTAGCGCTAGGTCAACGACATTTTTATTCCAGAGAACTCCAAGACAAAGGACCCCAGAGTTGAATTCGCTAAAACAACTATATTTGGGTCAATGCTCCATCCTCACATTTTCTGCTATAACTATCAAAAATGGCTTCCCAGTCGTTTGGACCAATCAAGGCGATTTTTCATATTCCATGACGTAATGAATGATCAATCAAAATCTCTGTATAGGTCACGTGACACCACCCGACTGGGGAAGCCTCAGTAGCGTCTCCGAGTCTCATCCGTACTAGACATGTCCCCTGATCCAGCGTAAATCGCGTGGCGTAAGCTCACTCGCCTCCTATGTTCTCTGTCTGTCAGCATCGGTTCCCTTGACCAACCTATCCTGTGTCCTCACTCCTGTCATCACGACTACAAATTCACCCCAATCCAATCCCAAACTTCAAGTTGACAGCACCTTAGCTGTCACAAATAACACAGGGTAAACAGAGATTCGACAAGATTCGACATACATACACTGACCTTTTTATATATATATATAGGGATACTACATTATGATGCATTAGCGCGCCATCTGTTATGAAAATTCGATACTATTATAGACGCGTATGATTCGTTTACAAATTAAACAATTTCTACTGCCCTTACTGCAATGGAAAAATTAATGGGAGGGCCTAGTTCATCAGTGGTGAACCCTCCCAGCGGTTTCGCCAGTTTAATCTACCATACCGCTATTATATTGCATTTTTCGATCTTCATTTTATAGTGATACTGATGGAATACTCTTGGAATGGGTATTATAGATGCACCATGGACGTGAGCTTTTTACTACAATTATAAATAAATTAATTCGATTGCTCGAAGCATATTATATATTTATAATTGTATGTAATTCTGATGTCCTTAAAGCTTATGTCGCACAATTTCGCAAAATACAAATAATTACATTGTAATTATAATTGTATGTAATTCTGCTGTCCTAAAGCTTATGTTCATAATTCATTTAAAATATCCATTCCAAGAGTCTAACATCAGTATCACTATAAAAGGAAGATCGAAAAATGCAATATAACAGCGGTATGATAGATTGCTGGGAGGGTTCACCACTGATGAGCCAGGCCCTCCCATTAATTTTTCCATTGCAGTAAGGACAGTAGAAATAGTTTAAATCGTAAAAGAATCATGCGCGTCTATAATATTTTCGAAATATACTCTCTCTACTGAATAGATTTTAAAAAAGATATATATAAATAAAAAATATCTAGAGATATACTACATGATCTTAGCCAGAAGGCCCAGAAACGTTGTTTTATATATAGAGATGACCTGGCTTCGTCTGTTTTCTGCTCGGGTTAATGTTTTGCTTGTTCCTACCTACTAAAAATGATAATCTGGCTTCGCCCGTAGTCTGTTTTAGGGAATTTTCCCCGAAAGAATTTTGTTTCTGACAATCAAGCATGATATAGCAATATTGCCATCATTATTTTCTGAATAAAAATGACTATTCTTGCCCAGTACTTGGTCATTTATAATTTTTCTTGGCTAAAAATTCGACAATAAACTCTTCCTGCATTTTTTGCTGTCCGTATTTAATCTTTCCCTATCTTGTATCTTTCTTATTAAACGATTTGTTATCAAATAATCACCACCTGATTATTTGAAAATATACAAAAGTATCAAGCCTGTAGAACTTGAGACTTTTCACAACCATCAAGACTGGGTGAAGTAGAATGCGTCTGCCTTTGTCATCAAGACTGGGATCACTACTCAGTAGCAGGCCGACCTAGCTGCAAAATGAAATCGCCGCCTCTGACATAAGGAACAGACACCATATGCGGCCGCTCCTAACATGGAGTACAAACGCTGCTCATCCTGTATTCCTGGATTAGGAGCCCTTACAGGGTACTATCAGCCGGGCCAGCTGAGTTCAGTTTTTTAGTGAGCTTGTTACTGCTCCCCCTCCTCCTTTTTCATCCGGGCTTGGGACCGTCAAAGGCGGAGTTAGTGTGAGAGTCAGTGAACACAATCGATACATTATAAACGACTAGACGAATGACCCGGGAAACGCCCGGGTTTACCCGATTAAATGTTTTATTCAAACACTATTCGTTACAATTAAAAATTGGCGCCGTGGATGTCACTCTTGTGAAACGTCCCGCTCCAAACTTTACAGTCAGATTAGTTACGATATAAATCTTCAAATCGAGCGAGCGTCTATAAATATTTCGATTTAGATCAAGTATTCTAATTAGTAAGCGAACTATTATTAATAAAATTTTGAAAAGATTTCGATTTTAAACGTATTTATAACCTTGATAGAGGGCGCTGTTCGTGAGCTAAGTAGAATAATTTGAATTTATAGTTTTAATATTTAATTTATGAACGGAAAAATATGTCCAGGGTAGCCTAGTGGTCATGGCATCTGCCCGGTAAGCGGAAGGTCGTGGGTTCGATTCCCATCCCTTGACACTTTTTTTATTTTATCCATTCTGACCAAAATCTATCCGTGAACTTCACACAGTGAACTTCACACAGACAGAATAAGGCAATTATATAAGTAGAAGTAGATTAATAATGATGATGCGCGCGTTGATGACCAAAATCTATCCGTGAACTTCACGCAGACAGAATAAGGCAATTATATAAGTAGATAATAATTATCATTAGATAATGATAATGATCATAATGATGATGCGCGCGTTGATGACCAAAATCTATCCGTGAACTTCACACAGTGAACTTCACACAGATAGAATAAGGCAATTATATAAGTAGATTACAATAGGTTTCTCATATGTCAGCACATTAAAGACACCAGTCACTCTTTTAACCTATCAGAAACTACCAATCATTATTTACAAATCAATAGTAAATTGATATATAGCTAGCAATAAATATGTATATATATATGTTTCTATGAAAATGTTAATCTGCAAGACGCAGGTTATCATCATCCCTTTTTGATTTGTTTTTGTCACTTTTTGGCGTTCCGAAAATAAACAATAAAAGGCTGTATCAGACTTTACTAAGACAATAAAGATTTGCTAAAAATAAATGTGTACGAAGATGTTGCATTTGGCGACGAGGATATAAGAGTAAGTACCCTCGAATTTTGAAGTAAATATTTTTAGAAAATATCTTTGATTTTGCATATAATTGAAAGTAAATTTTAAAAGACACAAATTGCAAAGTTCTAGGATGCAAATTTAAGAAAGAGTGAAAAAAAAATGGCTAGTTACCAATTTAAGGAATATAATGAGGAAACTAAAACTTTTGAAACGTTTTATGAACGATTGGAACAGTTTCTCATATTGGAGGAGGCAGGGGATGAGAAGAAAAAGGCTTATCTCCTAACCCTCATGGGAAGTAATACATATGGTGTTTTGAAGAATTTGTGCAGTCCTATTCTACCTAAAGATAAAACTTTTGATAACCTAATAGATATCTTGAAAAGGCACTTCTCTCCAAAGCGCTCAATTGTAGTAGAGAGGTTCATTTTTTTTTAAAGAATGCAATTAAAGGAAGAAAGCATCTCGGATTACTTGGTGGAAATTAAGCGTTTGGCTTCCTCATGCAACTTTGGAAATTTTCTGGAGGATTCTTTACGTGATAAAATGGTTTGTGGATTATATAATGCCAAAATACAAAATAGAATTTTGTCGGAGGGCGACATTTCTTTAGCTAAAGTAATTGAGATAGCATTATCTATGGAAGCGGCCGAGAAAAATACAAAATTATTTCACTTGGAGCAGGGTGAAGATTTTGTAGATAAGTTGAGGATGGAACGCAAGGTTGAATCAAATTTCCAGAATGGCAAATGTAAACATTGTGGTAAACAGCATAAAGAACTATGTAGATTTAAGGAGGCGATATGCTTTAAGTGTAATAAAAAAGGACACATTGCCTCAATATGTTGGAGCAGTAGAAGAAATCTAAGGCAACATCAGAATCAGCCGGGAAATATACATCAGATAGGAGACCAAGAAGAGGAGGAAGAGTATGTCCAGAAAATTATAAGCGTGACGATACCTGAGTATAAAATTAATTTTGCCTCAAGTGACCCTCCCTATCTGATGGAGTTAAAAGTAGAAGGAAACTTTATTAATTTTGAAATGGATACGGGTAGTGGTCTAACACTGATATCAGAAAAGGATTTTAAAAATAGTCTTCAACACTTGAAATTGGAAAAAGCGAGTATTATTGTAAGAACTTATGATGGTACCGTGGTACCCATTCTGGGTAAAATCAATGTCAAAGTGGAGTGTCAAGATATTACTTACAAACTTAGAGCGTTGGTGGTGAAAGGAGAAAAGAGGGCTTTGATGGGAAGAGAATGGATAAATAGATTGAAATTGGGCTGTTTCGCGGTAAAACATATGCCTGTGGAAATTACCATTGAGGAAATTTTGAAGGAAAATCAAGCCCTATTTGTGGAGACAACCGAACCAATAAAAGGTTTCACATTTTCAGTAAACATGTGTGATGTGAATCCAATTTTCCACAAGGCTCGTCCGGTGCCTTTCGCCATTAGGCCAGCAGTTACTGAAGCATTAGACAAAATGGTGGCTAAGGGTTATCTATGTGAGGTGGCGAGCAGTAAATGGGCCACTCCAGTGGTTGTAGTGCCGAAGAAAAATAAAGAGATCAGAATTTGCTGCGACTTCAAGGTAACTCTAAATAAATATTTGGACACTGCGGCCTATCCCCTTCCCACACAGCAAGATTTATTCTCCACAGTGGCCAAGGGAAAATACTTTTCTAAATTGGACTTGAGGAACGCTTATCTGCAATTAGAGGTGGACCCAGGCACCCGACCGTTACTAACGATAAATACTCATAAAGGGCTTTTCAGGTTTAAGAGAATGCCATTTGGATTGGCAAATGCGCCCAGTTATTTTCAATCTGTAATGGATAGGGTTTTGTCAGGTATAGGAGGCGTAATTTGTTATATTGATGATGTCCTTATAGCCACAGCATCAATTGAAGAACATCTGGCGTTGTTGAAGACTATATTTGCTCGCTTGGCGAAGTATAATATCAAACTAAAGAAAGAAAAATGCCTATTTTTGCAAAAAGAAATTGAATATTTAGGACATCTTGTCACGGAAGAGGGCATCAGACCTTTAGATCATAAGGTACAAGCAATACAGAAGGCCAAAACGCCTACGAATATCTCTGAATTAAGGTTATTTCTTGGTTTGGTAAACTTTTATGGGAAGTTCATACCCAATTTGCCAGAGCTTTTGAAGCCTCTTCATGAGCTTCTTCACAAAAAACGTCCTTGGGTTTGGACAAAGGAATGTGGAGAGGCCATTGACAAGTGCAAGAATAGCATTACCTCTGAGAGGGTGCTAGTCCCTTATGATGCGACTTTGCCATTGTGTTTGGCCACTGATGCATCGCAGATTGGAGTGGGCGCTGTGTTGTCACATATTATAGAAGGCCAGGAGAGACCGATTATGTTTGCCTCACGGACTTTATCGGTAGCAGAACAAAATTATTCTCAGATTGAGAAGGAGGCTCTAGCCATTATTTATGGAGTTACCAAGTTTCATCAGTTTATTTATGGAAGAAAATTTATTCTTATTACAGACCATAAGCCATTGGTGACCATTTTGGGCTCAAGATCAGGAATCCCCACCTTATCTACTTCAAGATTGCAGCGTTGGGTGCTTATTTTGTCAGCTTATACTTACGATATTAAATTTCGAAGAACTCAAGACCATGGGAATGCAGATCTTCTGTCACGTTTTCCTGTGGGCTGTGAAGAAATTCCAAGATTAAATAATGTCTATGCTTTATCCTATGTGGAAGAATTGCCGATCACAGCGGAGGAAATTGCCACGGAAACTGAAAAAGACGAAGTGCTCTCATTGGCCAAATTTTATACTCAGCAAGGCTGGCCTGAAAAGGTGGCTGATCACCTCAGACCTTATTTTCAAAGGAAACTTGAGCTAACTGTAGATGGGGAGTGTTTGGTTTGGGGAATGAGAGTTGTAATTCCACCATCTCTCAGAATAAAAATGTTGAACTGTCTTCATGAGACTCATTCCGGTATGAACAAAATGAAGGCTGTAGCAAGATCACATTTTTGATGGCCAAATCTAGATACCCAAATCGAGTTTTTGGTAAATAAGTGCAGAAGCTGTCAGCAATCCCAGGATGGGCCAAATAAAGGAAAATGGCAACCCTGGAAATGGTCAACCAGACCTTGGCAAAGAATTCACATTGATTTTGCAAATAAGGAAAACATTAATTTATTAATAGTAGTAGATAGTCATTCAAAGTGGATCGAAGCCATCCCAATGAGAGAGACCACCACACGCAAAACCATTGAGCAACTACGGCGACTTTTTTCTTCCTATGGTCTACCGGAGGAACTTGTATCTGATAATGGACCTCAGTTTACTGGTAGTGAAATGAAAGGTTTTCTGGAAGGAAATGGAATTAAACAAACATTGATCCCGGCGTACCACCCGCAAAGTAATGGCTTGGCTGAAAGAGCGGTTAGAACAATTAAGACTGCCCTGGATAAAAATAAAAGGAAATTGGGGATACACACCATTCAAGACACCTTATCAAAAGTTCTTCTGGCATATCGAAGCACCCCGCATGTGACAACGGGAAAGACTCCATCAGAGCTCTTTATTGGGCGTGCGCTTCGAACCAGAGTATCGTTGATACATCCCAGCTTGGCATCTAGAGTTAGGGACCAGCAAGCCAGGCAAATGAAGTATGATCGGCGAACCCATTTGGAAGAATTCCAGATAGATGATTTAGTGTGGTGTAAAAACTTTAGAGGTGGTTATAAATGGATCCCAGGAAAAATTGTGGGCAAGAAGGGAACTAGAGTCTACACCATTTTGATCCACGGACAGGTAAAGGCCTATCACAGGGATCAAATTAGAAAAAGGTGGAGGAATGGTGAGGAAGATGAGAGTGGAGATGGAGAGCGTCAACCCGAGCACTCAAGAGGAGCAGGTCCCAGTGCCATAATCTCGGAGGTTGTACGAGACAGAGGTTATATGGAGTCGCTGTCGCCAGGACTAACTAGCCAGCGGTCGGATCAAGATTCAGAGGTTCAGAGTGATACAGACGATGGAAAGTCATTGGAGCCTCTTCGCTCGCTGGACCCCGAGGCCTTGAAAGAGGAGGGTCCTGTCCTAAGGCGGAACCCACCTCGAGCGAGGAGACCGCCTGTGAGATTTCGTGTTTGAAGAGAGAAGATGGTGATATATAGCTAGCAATAAATATGTATATATATATGTTTCTATGAAAATGTTAATCTGCAAGACGCAGGTTATCATCATCCCTTTTTGATTTGTTTTTGTCACTTTTTGGCGTTCCGAAAATAAACAATAAAAGGCTGTATCAGACTTTACTAAGACAATAAAGATTTGCTAAAAATAAATGTGTACGAAGATGTTGCATAAATAACGTTTAATCTTGGAATAAAGTTATATACAAAATCATCAATCCATAAATAGATATGCATAGATCTACCCGATATTTATTATAGACTACTAGCAGAGTGACCCGGGGTACGCCCGGGATTTACCCGAGTGCTTATCTGCCCTAATGAATATATATTTGGTTAGAGCATTCCTAGCCAAGTAGAATAATGTGAATATATAGTTTTAATATTTAATTTATATATAATTTAAAATAGCCTATCGTTTTCCTAGTATTTTTTTTACCTATGTATGGAAATTTTGGAACTGTAAAAAAAAACTTTGTGCTTCAATAATATAAAAAAAACACCTAGGCTAAGTTTCGAACCAAGGTTGTGGAAATACGAAGCCGTACACCTGACCATTAAGCTAAGCTTGGCATCATAAATATTCGCATGTAAAGCTACATATTTCTAACGACCTTTTTGAAATAGGTTTTTGAAACATGGAAATTATAATACTTTAAATAAATAGAAATAGAGTGAACACAAATAAAACATACCAAATATTTCGAATTAGAGCAGTTATTTTAAACGGCGAATTAGATCAGTTATATCTAAAAATGAAAATATATAAATATTCAAATCGAGCGAGCGTCTATAAATATTTCGATTTAGATCAAGTATTCTAAACGCGTATGTGTTATTAAGCGAACTATTATTAATAAAATATTGAGAAGATTTAGATTTTAAACGTATTTATAACCTTTAAGTACTTGATAGAGGGCGTTGTTCGTGAGCTAAGTAGAATAATTTGAATATATAGTTTTAATAATTGATTTATATATTTTTTAAAATAGCCTATCGTCTTCCCCGTATTATTTTACCTATGTATGGAAATTTTGGTTTGAATTAGTGAACTACTGCGAATTTGTATACCGGAAATACAAACAAACATACAAACTTTGATTTTTATATATATAGATTACGTGTAAATTGAAACATAGATCTGATAGTCTGATTATACAAAAGTCACTTGAAAAATTGAGAAAAGACAATTGTGAGGATAACATTACAATTCATTTTGATGAAAACAATTACTAACTTATTTTGATTGCAAAAACAGAGGCAATGAGAGATATACGTTGAGTAAAATGTAAAATAATATGTTTATTAATGTTTAAATACTTTATAATATAGAAAGTATTTTTGAGTTATTTTAAATAAATATATGTGTGTTCCACAATTTTATATGTATAGAGTTTGCATGTAGCGAATGGCTCGCGCGGAAGAAATAAATTATTGTATATATTGCCAATTTTCAATGTTTCATAACAATAAAGAGAGAAAATAATATGATCAATCAATATTTTAAAGTAATGGGTCGATGGAAGGGTGGTATAAACCGTTGGTTTTTGATCGCTACGAACCGGGATCGAATCCGTGCATTGGACACTTTTTTCGGATTTAAGAAAAATATGCTCCAATGGCACCCGATTCTTGCAAAAGTCCAACCCCACCAGCGAGTGCAAGCAACCAAACGGGGCTCTGGCACATTTGTAAATGCAAAGTCGAACTGCTTTTCACATTTGTAGACATGTGGTGCATTTACAGTTAAAGCAGTCGTCAACTTCTACCCACCATGATTATAATGGCCTGTACCAGGTGTACTTGAGATAAGCAAAAAAAAGTTCAAGCTCCATATTATCCTAAATGTATCGTATGCGAGATTAAATAGTTTGTCTTCAAATTCGATCTGCATTTGTGTATGTGTGTGTACTCGATCTAAATATACATTTCATATAACCACAGAATGTTAAGAATTACTATAAGATATTTGAAGAGACCAAAATACCACCACCTCAAAGCCTGGCAGAAGTCCGTGGAAATAAGCGAAGTCTGACCGACCACCTTTATACACTGGTCCGCAAAATTAAAGGAACAACACATGTTAAAGAAAAATAAAAGTTATATTAAGGGATATATATCAAGTTTTTGGTATATTCAAAGGCTTTCATGAATTAAGAGAGTATGTAAAACAGAAAAACAAATAAAGTTGTTCCCAATATGCAAAATAGCACCGTCTACGTTGACTCCGCCTCCAGCACGTGCCTGAGTCTTTCTCAAAGCGTCCTAATTTTACGCTCCACTAGATTTTTATTGAACCTTTTTGTTTTTAAAAGTTTTTATGGCTTATAGACAACATTTATCATAATAAAAAAAATGGCAAGCTATTGGAAGGATGGAAGCAGGCCAATCACAGGCAGAAGTAACAAGATGGCTTGGAGTGACAAGAAACGTTGTCTCGAGGCTTTGGAAAAAATTTCAAACGACAGCTAATGTTGCCAGAACACCCGGACAAGGACGGCCAAGGGTCACAACATTAAACCAAGACCGTTATTTGAGTCTCCTTGTGCGTCGCAATAGAAGAATGACAGCATCGCAACTACGAAGTGACCTCAATGCAGCTACAGGAGTCTTAGTATCAACTGATACAATACGCAGAAGGCTTCACAAGAAGGGCCTCTATGCTCGACGACCCATAATTTGTGTGCCATCGACACCACCTCAAAAGTGAGCAAGGAAACTTTGGTGCAGACAACATGTCGCCTGGAATCCAGATGAATGGAGGCGTGTAATGTTCACTAATGAGTCCAGATTCTCTCTAAACAGCGATTCTCGTCGTGTCTTTGTCTGGAGAGAGGTAGGAACCAGAAATAATCCCCGGAATATGGTTGAAAGGGATCCCTACAGAAGCCAAGGTTTTATGGTCTGGGCTGGAATCTTCTTGGGCGGTCGCACAGCACTCCATATTTTTCGGCAAGGAACCCTGACTGAACAGAGGCATCGGGACGAGATCTTGGCAGCATATGTGATGCCTCAAACATTGGAAATGGGAGAAAACTTTCTTCTAATGTATGATAATGCCCGTCCACATAGGGCTGGTGTGGTCAACACTTTTCTCCAAAACCATGCAATTGCTCGGATGAATTGGCCAGCTTCGATCCCCAGACCTAAATCCCATTGAGCATGTATGGGACAACCTAAGACGGCGGATCTTACCCCTTTAACCCCCTCCTAGAAACACTCATGAGCTAGAAACAGCCTTAACACAAGAGTGGGCGTTGATTCCACAGGAGCTGATAAACTCCCTAATTCTTAGTATGGGTCACCGATGTAGAGCCTGTCTATCAGTTAAAGGCGATCACACCCCATATTACCAACAATATCCAATATATTTATGCACTGACTGCAAGAAGATCATTGCTTGACCGGCTAATTTGCATTAAATACGTGTTAGAATTCTTTGATTTCGGGTATTCTAATCAATAATGGATTAATAAATTTGTGTATAAAATTTCATTGATATATGTTCAATAAAAATTTTTAGATAAATGAAAAAATATGTTGTTCCTTTAATTTTGCGGACCAGTGTATATCAGCGATATGAGGATTATGGTGATCACTGGAATAAGACCTAACTGTGTTTAGGAACAGAAATTTCGAGTCCCATAGCTCAGTCTCAAATCGAGAATAGACAGTAAATTTTACTTGTATTCCTCTATAAAGCATATTCATAGTGAAGTATGAAAGACAACTGATATTTGATAATGCAAAATGAGAGGGCAAACGTCTGAATTTGATCAATTTTTTTTTCACATTTCATCATTTTATATATTTTAAAATATACATATTATAAGCTTCAAAGCATTTTATATAAATAACAAATGTTTGAATAATATTTCTTTTATTATTTTTGAGGTTATTGAAGTAAAAAATTTAGTCATAATCTTATTGTTCCAAATTCTATTTCATATTGAATTCAAAATGATGGAGAATATTTTAAATATATCTCAAACAGATAATTTATAATTTAAAAAGATACATATTATTTTTTTATTTCATATAAATATTAATATATTGAATTTTTAGGACGCTATAAAAATTTCGTTTCCAACGGTCCAACAATGGGCCAGTCGGTTGGGAATTGAGGTGGAGGCGGGTCTGCTTTGAGACTCTGTCCGAATATACTTGTTTCCTCAGATATTGAGGCTTTGTCTTCCTCTCCCCCGACTCTTTGATCTTTGAGACGGAGTCCATAGCATCGGCAGACCAGTTCCTGGCAGGGCCTGGACCATCAGCTCGGCCGAGAGCGAGTTGGATGCTCTGGTTGTGCCAGAAGAGTGGAATAGGGCTTCTACGGAGGCGAAGCGCCACTATAAACAAAGGCTAACGCGCTGAGCAGGTACCTCCTGGGTGGATTGGAAACCCTTTGCGAAAATATTCATGACCTGGTCTGGTGATGCATGGACTTTGAATGAGATAAAATTATTACATTAAATGCTATAAACCATCCTTGCTGAAAAAAAAATCAATAAACACCAAGTAATCACATAAATAGAGTTACAGAAACAAAATAAAATAAAATATCAGCTTAGCTCAAAATATTTCCAGTATTCTTCAACAAAATCAAACTACATGATAGAATCCATCTATTACAATAGTTGAACGGTCTGGGGATTAAACTGGCGAAACCGATGGGAGAATTCACCAATGATGTACCATGCCCTTCCTTGATTATATGACGTTGAAAGGTTTCATTAAATTCAGTGCCATTTTCGAACTCTGGGTGACCCTCAATCATATACTAGATTTTTAGCAAAAAATAAACGTCGCATTTTGCATCAAAATAGACGCCAGAACTATGCCTTTATTGATTGAATGCCTCATCAACCTTGCACACTCTCTCTCTCGGTTAAGTGACAAATTTACATATATATCTCCCCCATAGAATTAACTAACCACTTTGAGAGCGCTGAATAACTCTTTGGATAAATTCTACGCATCCCTTGCGGATAACAAGAAATCAAAGCTCTCCCTAGACTGCCGAGAGCCATAAACCAAACCATGGTCTCCTGGTGACATTCTGAATTTTACAAAGATGTTATTGTGGCATTGACCTCCACCAGAGTCTGCTAGATTGAATAAAATGGTTGATAGATATATAGCAAAGTTATTGTATCTATGTTGACGGGAGAGAGAGGAAGGGCCTTTATATATTTTAGGTTAGCTTCGCCTAGAAATGTTTCCATCCATAAACTCATACTATTTCTAGTATATTTACCGCAATGATAAAAATGATGGGAGGGCCTGGTTCATCATTTGTGAATCTACTTGGCGGTTTTGTCAGTTTAATCTACCATCCCGCTTAATTTTTGTATTTTCCTGTTTTTATTTTATAGTAATACTGAAGATACACTATTGGAAAAGGGATTTTAAACAACTATGCACATAAGCTTATGTACAGTAGAAATACAAATATTTATAAATTCCTAAACATGCTTCGAGCGCTGCTCTTCCGCAAACAACAAGTAAAGTTCATTTAGACTTAATATGAACATTATGAATTAACTCGCCATCTGTTTTACGCAATTTATGATTCATTTGAAAACGAAATCAGATGGAAAATATGGAATTAAATATTCAGAAGTCTATGATAAGGTCATATTAACGATCGGATAAAATAATTCTAAAAACTGGTGAAAAACGAGAACAAAACATTTAACTTGGAATTCAAGATTCTGAGCTATCCAATGAAAGCACCTTATTACATAAAAAAGCATTTGCGCGCCATTTGTTATGAAAATTGGAAACTATTATAGAAGCGTATGATTCTTTTGAAAGTTAAACAATTTTAACTGCCCTTACTGCGATGGAAATATTATATATTTATAATTGTATGTAAAATTCTACAGACCTCAAACCTTATGTCCATAGTAAATCTAAATACCCATTCCAAGAGTCTAGTATCAGTATCACTATTGTTGTTTCTTGAGCACTCCAAGAGAGCAACATCTGACGACGTCAATCTATCTGCGGATTTGTTACACCGTGTCTATGGCATAAGTGAGGGAGAGAAAACACAAGTTGTGATCACAGACTTTTTCAAGAAAATGTAATTATTTTTTTATGAGAATAAATTATAAATTAATGCTTTCTATTTATCATATTAATCAATTAATGCCGGTTTTGCATTCTATATATTGACTTAAATATATATTGTTATTATTAATTGTTATAAATAATTTATTGAAACTTTAAATTTCACATTTTAAACGTGTTTGATACAACTCCACCCTCGCCTTACGCCGCTTTTTTGCAACATCCGGATGGTGGCGTTATAACGAGAGTAGACTGTATAATTATAATTTCAGAGACGTCTCACATGGTGAGAGAAAAAAGGAAAACGAACTTATCAAAAGTAGTAAAATGTTAAAGGCAAACTTATAATGGATAGCTGAAGGTTTAGAGTGACGCAGTGGTAAAAAGAAAGGAAGTCTGAGTCGATTTTTGCAATGGCGTTCGGCAATGCAATACGTGCCTGTGTAAGTGAGGTATTGCCTTCATTGACCGAACTCCCAAGACGTTCCATAATCAACATTAGATCAGACGGGAGAGGTAGGTAAGTTGAAAGTGGAGGAATGGGAAAGATGGAGTCAAGTGTTGCTCTGTTGCCAATGATGATTGAGCTCGGATGAAAATGGGAAAAATAAAATAAAATGGTGAAAATGATGGTTGTAATGATGATCCGAGCGTTGAGGAAAAAAAACTCGAACTGGTCGCCTGAGTTCACTGTTGGGAAATGTACAGCGAGGAAGGTTGAGCCAGCTGGTTGAATTAAAAAAAAAGTTTGATTGGCGAGCAGGAGACTCTTGACTACGGGAAATATGAAATTTGAGGATTGTGGAAGGTAAAGGGTACTGTTTCCTTTGATGATTGAATGATCAACAACAATGTTGAATGTAATGAATGATGTTGCGGCTGATGGATAAAAAAAAGAAAGAATCTATGGATTTCCTGAACTCGTTATCGGGAATTGTATACCGAGGAAGGATGGTCCAATAGATGAATTAATAAAAAATAAATAAAATGGGTGGCAACAGGAACCCTATGGGAGACTATATGAGGTTGAGAGGAAATGGGTTAAGGAGGTGTGAGCAAGTGATATAGGAATATAGGTTTGGGAGATAGAGATAGAGAGAGGCGTCAATATGAAATTAATATAGTAATATAATAAAAACAATGATATCAGAAATAAGTCGATCTTAAGGTGTTTAAAAATATATAAATTTTATTTAAAAAACTCAAATGATGTTTAAAAAGCTTGAATTCGTAAAGTTTTAGAATCTATATAATAAAATCTATATAATATTCCAAATGATTGCTGATGGTTGAATATTCTAAGATATAATGACCAATGACAATAATATCTATATAATAATGTTGGGTTGGAAGGTTTATAATGGCTGCGTGTGTTGGGGTATAGGAGTACTGGGATGATTGGCGGTGGTGGAACGAAATTGGGAAAGTCAATATGGCCGCCGTATTTGTTTTTCTTTGCTCGTGGAGCCTCGCAGAACCGTACCCCATGTCGTTCCGCACAGCTTCCAGTTGCGGGAAGTTTTCCGCCGGATAAGTCCCGTCGTAAGGTGCCATAGGCGGGGCAAAGGCACGTGGAGGGCCTCGGTGAGTCGGTCTATCAAGGTGTCCACGCTGGGCCGGATGAACGTGGCGGGCACCTCAGAAACGTCCACGTAGCGTTCCTCGTCTTCATCCATAGTCCTTTGTCCACTGTCCACCATCATAATCCTGTCGACTTATACGGGTCTACTGTCGTAAACCCGGGTAAGACAACAAGTGAGTTGGAAGCAGTCGGGGTTGAGTGGCAAGGCGTGCAGAGTGGGAAGTCCGCACGGGACAGTAAGGACAAAGTTTGGGATCAAAAGGCGCTCTTCCAGAACGACTCAAGTCGCACCAGGACATGGGGAAAGTTGAGGGTTAACACAGGAAAGCTTGGCGTCCTGCATGAAGTCGCGGGGGCAGAGAGGAGTCAAAACGGCGCCCACGAGGGCCGCCGTGGGATGACAACGGACCTAGTACTGAGCGGGCCTGTCGAAATCCCAGCAGAACCTAACTAACTGTCAACAGCCGGACAAACGCCCCTTTTTCTCCCTCTCCGGATCCCCGGGTATTGATTCTCATTGGTCAGTCTTATGTAGGTCATCCTCCCTTCCCTTGGGGTCCGGTGGCAAACTCGAGACGACTGGAAGGCGCCATACTTTATTACTTACATAGCTTTGTTTAAATTACGATATATATTTTTTTATATATGTGTATATTTATATTTTATATATTTACATCTAAATATATCTTTATATATTTAGCATTGTTTAATATTATTTATTCATATTTATTCGATTTTATTTTTAACTTTATATAATATTATATGAACGATACAATAAAAGTAGTTTTAATCTCAATTTCTCTCTCTCTCTCTACTACGGTATCTGCTACGGTCAGACTTGTTCTTCGATCAAATGGAAACGTTCATCGATGAATTGTTGGAAGACCTAGCAAATCTTTCACCTCCGATGTTATGGAAACAATGGACCAGGATAAAGGCAAATCTCGTCGCGGAGATTCGGTCACTCGCGCCTGCCGGCGCCGAGTCCGGCGGTGGATACTTCGAGAGAGCAAGCCTCTTCCTGGGGCGGAGACTGGAGGACGACACTGCCCACTCCGACTCTCCTTCCTTGTCGGACCTCGGGCGTTCCCTCCACCTTCACCGACGACGACGGCAACGCCATCTCCGGGGGCCAGCTTAGGCGTTTCCTTCTGGAGCGCTTAAGCAGTCGCTTCGCTCAGAATCCAAGTTCGGAAGAAGCCATCGCCGACTTCCTTGCTGAAGTGACATCCCTGGAGTTCGACGAGTGGGACCAGCTCTTTCTCGCCGATATCTCCCGCGACCAGATAGCGGCAGCCATCCACCGCCTACCAAACGGCCGTGCCTCGGGATGGGACGGACTACCCTGCAAGTTTGTCAAAGCCTTTAAAGAATTCTTCGCCGAAGTTCTTTGGCAAGTCTTCGAGGCTTCTCGACTCCGCGGGGCCTTACCTCCATCCTCAAGGCGCAGCAAGGTCATCCTTCTGCCAAAGGTGCACGGTGGTCCGGGTCTACAGACATTCAGGCCAATCAGCCTGCCAACGACCGACTACAGGGTCCTCAGCGGCGTGCTCATGGCCCGTCTGCGTCGTCATCTGCCAGACCTGGTGCCCGACTGTCAGACCTACGCCGTTCCAGGACGGTCATCCTCCTGGAATATCGCGCGAGTGTCTGACGAAGTCGCCGGGGCATCCAGACATGACACGCCACTGGCTGTCAACTCTTTGGACCTGAAGTCGGCCTTCGACACCCTGAGCAGAAGCTACCTGTTCGCCCTGCTGGAGAAGCTGGGCCTACCATCTACCTTCCTAGGGTGGATTTCTGTCCTCTACGAGGAAGCAGACGCCTCCATCCGGGTCGGAGATGTATACACCAAGGCCTTCCCGCTTCTCAACGGGGTGAGGCAGGGCTACCGTCTCAGCGCCGCGCTCTTCAGTATCGGAGTTGGACCTTTGCTACGCAGCCTCGAGAGGACCCTGGGCCGCGGCAACGTGGTCGCCTATGCGGACGACATCGTACCCTTCATCAGGGACGACGCTCAGTTTGAGCTCGTGCCCCTGATCTTCGAAGAGTTCCGCATGTCCTCCGAGGTGGCTGTCAACTTCACGAAGAGCTGCGGGCTCTGGTGCGGTTCTTGGAAGCACCGGACGGATTCTCCTCTGGGAATCTCCTGGACATCCGAGTCGCTGACCGTCCTGGGCTGCACCATCACCACCAGGAACACCGTCGCCTCCCAGGCCTCACACCTGATGGGGCTGCTGGAGCGAGCCATCGCAAGAAGGTCACCCTTCACCCGCGGCCTATCGCTGGTGGGTCGTGCTCGCGCGGCCAACAGACTGGCCCTGGGTTCGATCCTGCACCACCTCCACGCCTACCTTCCACCTGAAACCACCATCGGCCGGCTGCAGGCGCGGTTGGCGCACTTTGTGTAGGGTACGAGCCGAGTCTCGTGGCTCCCCGGGCGCATCCTGGCTCGTCCAGTCTCCGATGGTGGCGTCGGCCTGCTTGACATCGCGGGTCAGCTTCGGCTCGCCTGCCTGAAGGGGGTCCAAGCCTCTCTTCGCGGCGCTGCCAACGGCTACACTTGGCTGGTCCGCAGCCGGGCGTGACTGACACCGTCGGCTCCTGAGGTCTGGCTCTCGATTAGGAGATGGAGACTGCTGAGCCTGTGGGAGGCCGCCTCAAGTGTCCTTGAGCTGGACCACAGGGTTCTACATCCCGCCATCCTGAGGTCCCTGCGCCTTCGAGGTGACAACAGATTCCTGCGGCCGCCAGACCTGCTGGCTCCCGAGCACTGGCTACAGGCGACTGTCGGGGACTTCTTCGATGGCGTCCCTGCCCTAGCGTGCTCAACGCGGGCCGCGCTCCTTGACGCGCAGCATCTGGGGGCCTTCTGCCAACGTCTCCTGCGGGAAAACGCCAGCTCCAGCTATCATGCGGAGTACGAGGCGGAGACCATTGTCCTGCGGGGATCTGCGACCCCCATCACCCGCCTAACCAGCCAGAGGGCGCGCCGGGCATTGGACTCGGAACGTCTCCAGGCGCATCCTACTGCAGAGCTGGCTGCCCAGTGGACCCCCACCGTGGATGTGCCCCGCTCCATCCCCTGGGCTGACCTGCGTCGAAACTGCTTCTCGGGGCACGACGCAAAAGTCGCCCTACGGCTGGCCCTCCACGCCTTACCACATCCTGACCATCCTGCCTCGAGGTGTGCCAACTGTGCCGCTTGTGGGTCCAGCGACGGGTCGCTGGCCCACAGATACTGGAGTGGCCGAGCCGTGCGACCGCTGCTCCGGGAGGTGTTCGCCTCCTGCGAAATGACCCTGGATTTGCAGGCCTGGCTCTTCGGTGTCGGCCTCCATCCTGAGGCAATGAAATTCACCAGCGTGGCGAAGGCTACCATCTACAAGTACCATCTTGGTCTTGAGTTGGGTAATGCCAGCCATCACCTCGACCTGCCCACTCTGTGGGAAAAAACTCTCGCAGTCCACCGGTGGCGGAGTCTTTCCCGTGGTGGGCACCACCAATGAATACCGAGTATATATTTTATATAGTATATGTATATTAATCAATTTCATATTTACACTTATTTATAAATATATATATTTTATATATATATTTATTTATCAATTATTTTCATCTATTTTTACTTATTTATTCATACATTTATCATTATATAATCATATTTATTCATATTTATATTTTATCTGTATTTAACCTTATATAATATTATATGGACTTTGAAATAAAGTAGTTTCAATCTCTCTCTATCTCATGCCACCGAAAGGGACACCGGCGAGCCTCCTGCTCCTTGAAAGGCTATGGAAGTCATCCTGCCCATCTTCAGGACACACGGAGTGGACAAGTGCCTCCAACCTCCCAGACCACAACCTCTACAAATTCCGCTGCGCTTACATCAGCTGCGAGGGGTTCTGACACCATCCAGAAGACCCCCATTGCACTTTCCAGCCCTGCCGCTGCGAAATGTTCCATCCCTCCCCAGATAACTCCACCCTATGAGCCTTCTGTACCGGCGCCGTCTCTGCCAGCACCTTCCTCGACCGCTGCTGTACCAACAGAGGTATCTGCCAAAGAGACACGTTCTTATCCAATCCACATTAGAGCTCTAAAAGAAACAGCCTCTTCAGACCACTTTACAACAGGTAGAGGAGCTGTTCGAGAGCTTGAATGCCAACACCATCCTAGAACCTCTTTATAAAAACTATTATAGGGAGGAGATAGCTGTTGTCTCCCCTTCTAACAGGGGTGACGTCCTCGAGTACCTGTCGCCTGAGCAGAGGTCTGCTCTGAAGCTATTCTTCGACATGACAATAGGCGGGGAGAAGTCCGATCTTCGCAGAACGCTGTCCGACTTCAGGGCGGAATGTGATATCATACCAGACGACCAGTGGATTTCCTCTTATTAAAATATTATTTAATTTTACTTTTTTCTCCTATTGACCTTATATAATATTATATGGACATTGTAATAAATCAGTTTCACTTTCTCCGCGTGGACAGCAACTGCCTCTCAGCTTGGCACCCCCAAGGTTCTGTACTAAGCCCATTTATGTGGAATGTCATCTCCCAGTTCCTCTTCATCATACCCCCCATTTGAGAAAGTTTACTATTCCTTTATGCAGATGACTTCACCCTGTTGACTCAAGTTCGGGGCCGTCTGCCAACCAAAGCTATTAACACATTTCTGGATCAAATCTCTTCATGGAACACTAATAACGGACTCGATCTGAACCTCAGAACGAGGCAAGCCTGTATCTTCCAGTGACGAAGAGTCCGACCCTGGACTCAAATTTCTTGGCCAACCCATTCCTATTAGAAAGACTATAACCATCTTGGGGGTGGAATTCGATCAGACATGAGGATTCGTCTCTCACCTATCCAAACTCATTTGCAGGTGTCGAGCAAGTGTTCCAAGATTGACTAACTCAATCCATAATAAATCGGTATTTTCAATGCTGCTGGCATCTAAATCCTTTAGTTGGTGGTCATCCCGGCCCTTCTATACAGAGTGCCAGCTTGGGGTCATCGCGCTTACTCCGAGGAGGGTGCCCGTCATTTCCAGAGCATCCACTACACGTTTGCAAAGCAAATATTGAGAGAAGGCCCTTGTGCGCCAACCATACCAGCTATATCTCTGACAGGCAGTCCCCCTCTTGACATCATCATCCAGGCCCCGCTGGCTTTCCTGAAGGAGATCAAGGAGGGGAACTACGAATCGAAGCCAGGACCTGCTGCGCTACCATAGCCCCATTCAGAGGACCCCTTTCCTTCAGTTTTAACCTAGAAGAGGTAAAAATGCCACTAATTTTCACAGATGGATCAAAAAGTGATTCAGGCGTTGATGCTGCGATCATCTTCCCTTCCCAAGTACATCAGCCAGTTCTCCTATGGCTTCACCCATACTGCACTGTCTTTCAAGCTGAACTCTGGACAGCTTAACTCGCGGAAATAAGTTCAACCAAAACAGCACTGACTATTGCCTCGGACTGTAAATCCGCTTTAGCAGCTATCAGCTCCTCAGGACCAATACGTACATCGCTAGTAGCGAAAATAATATAAGTCCTTAACAGAGCTCCTCACATCAGGCTGTGTTGGGTACGCGCACACATTGGAATCAATGGCAATGAACTAATAGACAGTGCAGAAAAAATGCCTCTACTTCTGTCCTACCTCACTCATACTTCACCCTGCCTCGAACTCCTGCTCGAAACCTAACACAAAAGGCTGCTCTATCATCATGGACTGTATTATTTTGCCAAGACTACTAGATCAGATCCCTCAAGAGAATTTCTTCCACTCCAAGCCATCTCCATAAATTTCTACCAAAAATCCGCCATGGACCCATTCTCACGGGCCATGGCCATGTACTGGCCGACATTACACGTATTCATCCCGAAACAGACCCTACCTGCATCCACTGTTCAGAAGAGCCACAAACAGTTGATCATCTCCTCTTCAGCTGTCCAGAATTCCTGAGACATAGAATGAAAACAGCTATCCTGCTTGGACTGACCCACCTTAATCCTACATCTATGGCCAGCCTCCCATACTTAACCTTGTTGGGGTACGTTTTGTAATCATACCCCATCAGAAGATGTATGGTGTCAACATCAATTGGATACATGGCTTCCCTCCCATATAGACTTATAGATTACTTTTTGCCCAGAAACCTAGCCACTTGAAGACACCAGACATCCATACTGGAAGCTGATGCCTGGTGGAGATGGAGACATCAGACATCCATGCTGAGAACTGATGCCTGGTGGAAAAGAAGACACCAGTGACATCCAGAGACATCCGTGCTGGAAGCTGTTGTACCATATGTATATATATGTCCCTCATTTAATATTTAGATAGAGGTGACTAAAAGAAATTATTAAATTTCAGCATCGAATTTAATATCCGGAAATTTATAATAAATTATAAACTCTTAACAAGTCGGATATCTACAGTAGCCCCAGTTAAATTAGTATTTTCAAAAAAAGGGATTTAGGAATAGAATAAAGAAAGAAAATAATTTATCAGGTTAAGATTTAAATCAATAATTTTAGTAATACTCAGACTATATATTATTTAATTTCTTAAAGAAATTAATTTGTTTTCTCAATCTACAATGTTTTTTTTTTCTCTCTCGGCAACACGGTAAATTGGAGGCGTGGTCACGATCACGTGCGTGTTTTTTTGACGAATGAAAATGCCAACCAATAAAAAACTTTAGCACGAGCAGCGAATCAAAATGGAAAGAGGCAAGGATAAAAGAGAGTTTCTTTGCTAAAAAAAAAGGCAGTCAGTCAGGGACAGTCGGTCAGCGGTCAGCAGTGGGGAGTCAGGCTCGAGACGCGGAAGGGAGGAGACCAGACTTTCTCCGGCGCTTTCGGAAAAAGGTAAGCCTCTTTGCCATTATGGCTTAGTCTTTCTTTTGAGCAGGAACTGACTTAATTTTTACATGGGCCCTAAAGGGCTCTAAGGAATGTAATTTTGATGATACCTTTATTTTGTCTCGCTAGAGTAGTCTCTATCTAGATCACTATATAGATAGCAAATCCCGCCAGCATAGAAATGTTCCCTAACTTTGTTTTTTTTTTTTTTTGAATAAATATCTAGTATATAGCTTATATGGAAGAATCTTTCTTTGTGTCCTCTCATACATATTTCATTCTTTTGTTTTATGGTGCTACCCTCACATCTTATTATTACATTTTGTATTTTGTACATTAATACAGCAACAGTGGCAAACAGCTTTTTATTAGGGCCACCTTGAGGGCATCCCTTTGTCAGATTTTAGTAACATTTGTATTTTCATATGAGGAATTTGCCCTTCTTTCACTGTTTAAATAAAATATTGTATGATTCTTACCAATTTGGAGGAAATGCTACCAAAAATCGAGTCTTCTAATAATTGCTGGCCAACATGCATTGTCGAAAGCGCCTGCCATACCCACTGTAATCAAAGAAGCCAGTTCTCCTTGTCTGTGTTTCAATATGGTTTCCATCATATCTACCATTGTACTATTCGTTGATTTATGTTTAGTAAAAATCCATGTTGCCTTGGACTCATTAGATCGTTCTCTTCGTAATTTTTATTGAAATTTTTTTGTTTCAAATATTTTAGAAATGTTTAATGTCAATAATATAGGTCTATAGCTTTTGCTTGTATCATAGCTTATTTTATTAGGTTTTGGAATGATCTTTACAGTAGAGTCTTTCCATACATCCGGATAGGAACCTAATTCAATGCATTTGTTGAACATCTGCTATAAAATCGGGATTAGAAGTTTACCAGCATGTTTGATCATATTATTACTGATAAAAATCTGGACCTGATGCTTTCTTGATATTTAAAATTGAAATAATGTTTTCAACATCTTTTTTTTATATATATAAATGTTATTTGGTCTTATATTCAGGATATCATTGGACGTCCTCTATTGTTGTTGGATGATCTCAGAGTTTTTAAAGTTATATGGGCGCTTCTTAATTGATAATGCTCGGCTTGTCACCGACCCGAGTCCTCTAGTTTGTAGAGACGGCCAATAGACGGCGCTCAATTCCAGCGTCTATTTTGATGGGAGAGCCAACCACTATTTTATAGATTATCTAATTTAATGCAGGAACAAGAATAATACAGCAATTCCCTCCCTTTTCCCAAGTACACGTGAGCCTTTGTTTAAAGAGGGATTTATTTACACATCTGTTCTAAAACTTTCCTTACTATCTCTTTTGTGTATGAATCTATTTACAATTGATCTGTAGAAATTATAGAGTTCTATTGCTATATTTTCCTTTCTGAAATAGTTCCCAGCGTCTTCAGTGGGTTGCTAAATCTCCAGGTGTCTTTTATAGATTATCTAATTTAATAATGATTTCATGGATGTTACACAGTATGTGCCACAAATGACAAAGAATAATTTTGAATATAGAGATCAGTATCAGACAAATATATTAAGAGAGAAATAGTAAAAAGGTAAAATTGTACTTGATTCATGTAGATAAATCAAGGGAAAGGCATCTCCTGATTGTGAATCAAAAAGTTGCTGTTGGCCTGTTTCTTAAAAATGGCTACAATACTAGGTGGTTTACACACAAGATCTGAATTACATATAACGGCACACTCTTCCACAAGGCCTGAGGATATCCTTTTCTTCAAAAGGATAGTTGACACCCGGGCCCCCACCATTATCTCTCTCTCTTCAAAGGACAGTTGATACCCCTGGGAGGGATGGATGTTGGAATTCCACATGCCAGAGGCCTCGTTAGTACATTCCAGACCACTTGAGACCCCGGCGGTGGATCTGTCAACAACCCCCCATTTCTGTACCTCTCAGGGATCTCCCCCACGGTGGCTTGGAAGAAAGTTTGGTGTACTGGACACTATGTAATCCTCAAAATGCTTCTATACCCTATATATTATTTGACATTCTATCTTCCCAAATATAATTTTAGCTGCTTAAGTTCTATATTTGTTTATCTCTATATCACACACCATTCCTATGATGGTAACGACGCTGTTACCGAAATGTCACACTTGTATATTTAAGTAAGGAAATTTGTACTAAGTCACTTCTTACATCCCTTTCCATTTTGTCCAACTGAGCCCAACAATTTCCAGGAAACGGATCGCAACAACCTCAGCATGGAACTTCCTGGTCAAGTGATTCAACTCAGCAATCAAGAAGGACGCGAGTAAAAGTTCTTAGCACTAGGCCATACTAGTGAGCTGGACTCCCCAGGTAGTTGACGCTCTGCGCTCCAGGAACATGGGTTATAAATATCTCTCTCTCTCTCAGTGAAAAAAAAAAGAGAAATACTTCTCGGTAAAACTTGTCAAACGTCGTTTTACAATCATAAGCCGCATTATATTATATTAGAACAACTTCTCTTTAGAGAAATTAGAGAATTCCCTGTTGAAAATATACAGCTATTTTTGTTGTTGTCATATCGTAAATTCTTGAATTAAAAAGATCTCTTTCCTTCGCCTTAAATATTCAAACAGGTTATGGGACCAGGCACCTGCTTCTTGGGGTGAGTTTTTTTAAGCGAAGTTTTCCTTAAAACGTTTAGGGGAAAAGTTCAAAAAAATATATAGCTGCATGATTATTTTTTCTTTGAGAAAAAGGGCATTTCCTGATCATGCAAATAAAAGTTGCTGATGGCTTGCGCCATCTATCGGAATAAGTATCAACTAATCATTGATTTTTTATTATTTCAGAATTGGCCAAATACCGTTTCTTGATACTTTTCCTTTGTTTGTTAATGCAATTTAGAATGCTAATATTAGATGAGGTTTATATTTAAATTTTAAACTAAAGAAGAAAAATGGAAATGGATGTGTTAAGACTAAAAGTTGTAAGACCATTAAGAGGTGAACAAGATTGGCAAAGGTGTAAATATTTACACTTAACTATCAAGTGGATGTGTTAGAAGTTATAGAAGGAAGGTTAATTGAACCTGAACAAAATCGCTTGAAGGAAGAACAGATGAGGCATTTAAGAAGAATTTACAGGAATACAATAAAGCTAACAGTTGTGCTGTTTTGATTCTGGCCAACTTGATGACAGAATAAACCATACATAAGGTGATGAGGTTTGAGTCTGCACGAGAAGTATGGCTGGAATTACATAATCTGTTTGAAGAAAAATAAGAGAATTTACTCTATGAGATTTGTTAGCAATTCTTTCAGTTCAAGTGGTCAACTCATTAAACGATATGACCAGCCACATATCAAAGCTCAAAAATTTGTGGCTGGTCATAGCGTGGCACACTCAAAGTCAGTGGAGGTCTGTAAAAAGTTTACATGAAAGTCCTGAGGTCAGATAACTCAGTAGAAGTAAATATAGTGACTATAAATGATTTTATGTTCCAGTTATATCATGAGCGTAGGGGACACCAAGACCAACGTTATAATAAGAACATTCTCTGGAACACCAATTAGATATGAAAGTTAAATGGTCCAAATAATTATTTGATGCATGTATCCTTATAAAAGTATATCTTTCTAAGTTCAACAATCTACTAAATCTCATGAAGCCTGGAGAATTTGTCTCAGCAGATGTTTGTGAAGCTTTTGATTAATGGAAGGATGATTCGCCAATAGAACACAAGTTAAATAAAAATACTCGTGTTCTATTTGCAAATCATTTGCCATGTTTTCTCCTGTATCGTTCCTGAAAGCTAGAGATTAAAAGGTTTTTGAAGTGTTATTGTCTTCAATCATCAATAAACATTTTAAATTGTTTATTTAGTAAGTTTGGTGTAAAAGAGTTACTAGCATCAATTAATCTTAGCCAGAATATATACAGTAGGGAGTGGATGATTGTCCCGAAAATATTGTTTTAACAAATGTTCCTTAGGCAAAATTTCACTCGTGTAAAAACGAGCGAAGCCGGGTACATTCTCTAGTATATATATAGATAGAATGCGAGCATACATTTTATCTTTCCTTCCATAAACGATTCTGCAGAAAAAAAAATCACTGATGATTTTTATTTCTCAATAAAAATCATTTGATACAATAATATTGTCCTCGATTTGTTTTGATAATGGGTATGTACACAGATTGTTTTACGAAACATCTTTCTTTACCGCGCGCTAGTTGTTTAAAAAGTTTTAGCAATAGTTTTTAAAGAGTCTATAATTACTATATCCTCTCGTTTTATAAATTAAAATGCGTTTTACTAAGCTATTTAAAGTATCGTTTAAACAATACCAACTTTTCTCCAAAAAGTGTATTTCTCAATCGGCTTTTAGGTCTGGTTACTGTAGACCAGAGTTTTACACAACTCAACATGAAGACTTGATGAAAACAGTGACCAAAGTAAGTCAACTAGAAAGATCTATAAGAATTTATCACAAACATTTATTATTAAATACATTTTACTTTTAAATCGAGAGAACTTTTAGTCAAAAATTATCAGAGCGAGCCATTCTTCGTAATACACCATTTTGATAATAATAATAATAAAAAAAATAGGCATATAAATAATTTTAACCTCATATGATGAAGTAAAATATGGAATATTATTTCACAAATGTGTATATTATAAATATTAAGTTTGAACACAATGAGTTATGCACAGTTGTTCTTTTTGAACAATTCATGCTTCTCCATGCAATATAGTCAATGAAGAAATAAGCAAAATGTCTTATAAATATTTCAAAATAGATCATTAAGCAATAAGGAACTGAACTTCCATGTTTATCATACCCTTTCATCACTGCTGATGCGAAAAAAAAAAATCTATTTTTTTTAAGATTGAAAGATTTGTTAATTATATATATATATTTTTTGATGGTCAGTGTGTTTCTCTATCTCAAAGAAGGCCATTACTATATTGTAGCGTAGAAATCAAGTCTAGGAATATCTTAACCCTTAACTGGACGGGTGGATTTTTCTTACGTAATTGGACGGGTTGGGTAGATTCAACCAACCTATGTAACTTTATGAAATAAGCGCTAAATAATGATTGAAATCAATATCTAAAAAATTATTTAATTAATATATAGTTAATATACAGATTTTGACTTTTAAAAATTCTGAATATAATCTTTTCACAGTTTTAAAAAATTATAATGAAATGTTATTGCAAACGCTTAGTTGACATACAGAGCAAAGGGTTTTTATTTTTTACTGCGTTTTTTGATGGACATTTGTAGCACCATTTTGGAATATCAGATTGTTGTGGCATCGTAGATTCCCTTGATGTACTTGAACCATCATTTTTCTTGAATTATCGTCTGTAATTCCCGCGGGAGATATTTGAGATTACGTGTGGCCAGGTGTTCATCAGTCAATGCTCTCCCAAGATCAACAATAAAATGACTCCTTTCTTTTTTACCTTTTTTATCAATCTGATTACCGATTTTCTTTTTTTTTTTTTGGAACATAGGAGACTAAAGTGGTTGTTCCAGAGAAACTAAAAATAGAGGTTCCTGATTCTCTATTAGGGTGCGGTTGAAATTGTGGTGAATCTAAGGTTTGTTCTTTCTCATCGTTCCTAAATATGTAAGACCATGTTCTTTCAACTTATCAACTAATTTTACTGAGGTGAATCAATTGTCTGCTGGAATATTTCTTCCAAAGTGTGTTGGTCGACTATTCTATAAAACTTATATATTTTGGGATGGCAGGGATAGTTCTCTCTGTTGACTTGGTTGATTATTCTACTTATCCAAAGAAAGAAGTGTTATTTTATAAAAAGGAAGCTAAAAATAGCGGAAAATAGAGACTCAAGTATGAGCCACGAGCTAACACTGACACGAAAAATTCTCACGCTTCTGGACGGGCTGGGCGGAATCCGCCCACACATGCAAATTTAACCCCCCCTCCTAAAACTGAAATTTATAAACGATGGATGGAAAATGTTTGTATCACTGTAAAATTAGAATACATGAAAGCTGGTAGCTCTAGGTAAATTAAAAATATATATTTTTCCTATATTAAATTTATGCATGGGCAGAATCTACCCAACCCGTCCAGTTAAGGGTTAAGATATAAAAGTATTTATTGATGACGTCAGTATGACAAGTCGACAAATATCACAACTCAACCAAACTATCTACAGCTAGAGAATATCGAGCAAGCAAGCTAGACAACTAAATGATGATTTTACAAAGGTAAAAATTTAAATCTGTTTCAAATATTTTCATTGAATAATTAAATTAAATAATCTTCTTCTTTCTTATCTCCACACTGAGTGAAGTAGAATGTGTCTGCCTTTGTCATCAAGACTGGGAGCACTACTCAGTGGCAGGCCGACTTAGCTCCAAAAGAAATGGCCGCCTCTGACATGAGGAACAGACGCCATGTGCAGCTGCTCCTAACATGGAGTACAAACTCAACCTGTATTCCTGGATTAGGAGCCCTTACAGGGTACTATCAGCTGGGCCAGCTGAGCCCAGGTTTTTTAGTGAGCTTGTTACTGCTCCCCCTCCTCCTTTTTCATCTGGGCTTGGGACCGGCAAAGGCGGAGTTAATATAAATAAATTAAATAATAAATTATTTCACAGCACAATATATATAAGAGATGGTATTTTCTCTGGTAAGAGAATATCTCTCTCAAAAGGATATTTTAGCTCTGAAACTGCATTCATGGACAAAACTTAAGGAAATGGAAAGTCTTTAATATCACCGGTTGTCTGTATTTTTTTTTTTTATGAACCCTCCCAGTGGTTTCACCAATTTAATCTACCAGACTTATTCTTAGAGCTTGAATACTGTATTGGATGATTCTGTTCAATGTTGAGGTGATTACCTAGGTTAGAAGTTGGGGGTAGAGGAAGCATGGGTTGGACACAGCTCTCTGGATGGCTGTCTATAAGATTCTACAGAACTTGTTTATAATTCCCTGGGTGTGTTATTGAACTAATTTTCATCTTCCAAATTGCCTTATATCCCTCTCCTTTAATACCTGAGTATATTTCTGTCCCACCTAAAGTACATCTATGACCTAGACTCCAGATTGGGTGTGTCTGGTGGTGTCTTGCCCATGGAGCAGATCAGATCGGTCCATGCACCCTGATCACAATACCGGCCAACTGAGGTGCCTTGTTTATGTTAGGTGGTGGTGTTTTGTCCATGGAGCAGATCAGATCGGTCCATGTACCCTGATCCAATATCAGCCAACCGAGATACCTTGTTCATATAGGGACCGTCAATTCCTGATTTTGTTGCTCCATGGAAAGGGGGTTGCCATTGCCCCCTTAGCCACATTTCAGAGTTCCCTGTTCACGGTTACTGTAGCGGCTCGGGGCTCACGACATCGTACTTCACCCTACAGGGCAGTCCCTTACTTGTGCTGTCTCTCCCACCCGCCACGATGAACGAAGAACCCAGGTTAAAGTTATGATCACAAGTAAATGCATCAAGTAATTCCACCCTTCCACAAATAAATTTAATATGAAGCAATAATGCACTATCTATTGGGTTGTAAAAAAAGTTCGTTCGATTTTATTTGACAATTTTATTTAAACAAAAAAACAATAATTATAACAATTAATTAATCAATTATGTATTCTCCGTTATTATTTACGACCTCCTCCCAACGTTCGACTAGTTTGTTGATGCCGTTCCGCCAAAAATCGCCCGGCCTGGTATCGAAGAAGTTGTTGAGCCAGGTTTTGAGGTCCTCTTCATCATCGAAGGTAGTGCCTCTCATATGGTTTGACAAGGAATGGAAAAGGTGGTAATCGGTTGGTGCAAGGTCCGGAGAGTACGGCGGGTGCTGTACAACTTCCCATTTGAGCTAGTGAAGGGCGGCTTTGACGACTTGTGCAACATGCGGCCTAGCGTTGTCATGAAGGAGAATGATTTGTCCTTGTCGATCGGGTCTTTTCTGTTGAATAGCCTCATTCATGCGATGCAATTGGGCAATGTAGAGGTACTTGTTGACCGTGGCATTCCTTTCGAGCATTTCCCAGTACAGCACACTTTCGCAGTCCCAAAAAACGCAGATCATAGCCTTTTGTGGGTGAGATCTTGCTTTATTCTTGGCTTCGGCGTATCTCCTGGAGCCACCCACTCTTTTCTTTGCTTCATATTCACGTATAGACACCATTTTTCATCTCCCGTAACGATTTGGTATAAAAATCGTTGTTTATGGCCCCGTGTTGATTGATGGCGTACGAGATGTTGAGCAGCGATTTGAAAGCGATTTTCTTTGTTGGTTTCATTGAGCTCGTGAGGCACCCAAGCTCCGAGTTTTTGAAAAAAACCTATTGATTGAAGATGGTTGGAGATGGTCACAGCACTACATTTCATTTTTTCGACTAACTCACCGGTTGTTTGGCGACCATCTTCCTTCAACAGGGCCTTTAGATGTTCCTTGTCAAATTCTGATGGTCGTCCGCTTCAAGGCGTGTCTTCAAGGTCCAAGTCGCCAAGTTGAACTTTACAAACCATTTTTGTGCTGCTCGCTCCCCTATGACACCTTTTCCATATACGTTGCATATGTCCCGAGCTGCTTCGGCTGCTTTTTGATCTCGATGTGGTGGGTCGGTGGAAGGCTGGTTAAACCGTTTGGTTTTCGACCACTAGGACCCGGGTTCGAACCCGCATTGGACACTTTTTCTGTTTAAAGAAAAAAAAATGCTCCAATGGCCCCCGATTCTTGCAAAAGTCCAACCCCACCAGCGAGTGCAAGTAACCAAACGGGGCTCTGGCATTAGTAAGTGCAAAGTCGAACTGCTTTTCACATGTGTAGACATGTGGTGCACTTACAGTAAAAGCAGTCGCTAACTACCCACCATGATTATCATGGCCTGTACCACGTGTACTAGGGATAAGCAAAAAAAAAAAAAAAAAACATTGAAGGGTGGAATCTCAGAAATGGCATTTAAGCAAACTATGGACATAAATACATAAATTTACAAATGAAAACTGTTCTTTGTAGAGAGGTGTCCTCTAACGTGAGTGTCCTTCCTTTCATTGTGGTTCTACTGTATTTATTTAGTTTTTTTTTTACTTATCCTAAACACGACTTCATATAGGTTATATGCCAGTTACGCTGGTTTTATCCAGCATTTCCCCGAGGTCACCTACAGAGAGGTGTAACTTTGACCTGGTATTAAATGGCCGCCTCTAACATGAGGGACAGATGCCTTGTGCAGCCACTCCTAACATGGAGAACTGCTGATTATCCTGTAACCCAAGGATAGGAGCCCTTACAGGGTGCTATCAGCCAGGCCAGCTGAACCCAGGTTTTTAACGAGCTTGTTACTGCTCCCCCCCCTCCTTTTACATCCGGGCTTGGGACCGGCAAAGGCGGAGTTACACACTGAAGGTGGAATCTCATAATTGGAATTTAAGCAAACAATGGACATAAATACATAATTTTACAAATGAAAGCTGTCCTTTGTAGAGAGGTGTTCTCTAGCGTGAGTATCCTCTCATTGTGGTTCTACTGTATTTAGTAATTTTTTTTTTTCCTTGTTCCAGGTCTGGACTTCAAGTCTAGACCAGATCCTGAAGGCCTCTTTATCGCCTCAATGACCACAGCTGGGTCGGTGTAGATGTCTGTTCGGCAATGCCCGATGTGATGTGCTCTGGGCTCGCTGGAGTAAAATTTGTAAATGCAGTTTACCAAAGTGTAACAAAAAAGGGGATTTACTCATGAACAATCATAAAATAATCTCCTAGTGACACAGAAGTTTTGGTGCCAAGTAGATGGGGGGCAGAGGTATCTCCGGACTTCCTATCATTCTTATCATGTTTGTGGCCTGGTTATCTGAAAGTGCTAAGCCATCGTGGCCACTGAACTTTGAAAATATTATCACATAGAAAATTGGGAAAGACAAACTTCAGAATGACACAGCAATTTATTTAAGGACAAGAACACAAGGTAATAAGACCAAATCCAAATAAATAAATAATGTGTGACGTTTCGGTAACAACGTTGTTACCATCTTCAGACAAAAGTACTTCTTCTACTTTCTTATCTCCACTCAATCATATTAGGGTATCAAGCTTGTAAAGATTGAGATCATGACTGGGTGAAGTAGAATGCCTTTGTCATTAAGACTGGGAGCACTACTCAGTGGCAGGCCGAACAAAAGTACTGAATAAACTGAAAGTACCTAGAATACTTTTGTCTGAAGATGGTAACAACACTGTTACCGAAACGTTCCACATTATTTATTTATTGGGATTTGGTCTTATTACCTTGTGTTTATAATCTATAATCTAAATTGTGCCTTATCATTAAGCCAAGAACAAAATCAAAACCTTTATAAGATATAAGTAATGAGGGAAGCTTCCAGAGTAACAAAATATAAATAATATAAATATTTTAAAAAATTAATCATCTGTACAACAAATCTAATGAATACTTTGCTACAATATAAAACACTATATCATTAGTACAGTAAAACCTCCATGACAGGACACTCTCGCTAGAGGACACCTCTACACACAAAGGACACATCGCCAAACTTAACATTTTATCTGATTAGTAACTTTCTAGTAAGAGGCCACCTCTCTCTAAAGGACACTCTGGAAAGGTTCTGTTGTACATCACTGGAAGATGATGGAGGAATGATGTAAACTATTGATTTCTGTGTGATGCCCACAATCTCAGATTGAATCCCATATTGGCCAATTTTCCCAAACTAAAAATTACCTCAATGGCTCCAATTCTTGCAGATGTACAATCACAGCTAGGGATCTGTCGAAGGGTGGTCTAAACTGTTGGTTTTCGACCACTACGACCTGGATTTGATTCCCGCATTGGATACTTTTTTTATGATTTAAAAAAAAATGCTCCAATGGCCCCCGATTCTTGCAAAAATCCAACCCCACCAGCGAGTGCAAGTAACCAAAGGGACTCTGGCACATTTGTAAGTGCAAAGTCGAATTTCTTTTCACATGTGTAGACATGTGGTACACTTATAGTAAAAGCAGGCACCTACTTCTATCCACCATGATTAGCATGGCCTGTACCATGTGTACTAGGGATAAGCAAAAAAAAAAAAAAACCCACCAGTGAGAGCAAGTAACCAAACAAGGCTTGGGCACACTTGTAAGTGCAAAAGACTAACTGCTGTGTTGACATGCGGTGTATTAGAGAACCCACAGCTATTCCTGAAGTTCACTGGGTTAGATTGGCAGAAGTGATTGTTTAGAAGTAAGCTGTTGTTCAGGTAGTGTCAACATATAGGTTTCCCCTTACTCCATGTCCTGTGATGATGACCAGAATTATCATGTAGAGTGATGTCACCAGATTGTGGAGAAAGACATCAACCCCTACGTTGACCAATGGGAGGAGGAACACATTTACCCTGCCAAGAAAGTCTTCAAGAAGTTTGGAGAGGCTGGACTTCTGGGCATTACCCGAAGCACAGGTAGATTCCACTTTCACTATAGAGACTCCATTTATTTCCTCTATATATATTGTTGCACCAGGTTGTGGATTGGCAGACTCTTCAGCCTTGATTCTTTCCTCAGACATGTCTTTCCAGAACGTCTTTCAACCATCCTACCAATTTATATAAGGGAATAATGAGATAACTTACTTTAAGTAGCCTCCGGAATTATTTATTTCTCCAAGAAAGGTATTTACAAGTTTTTCAGATCGATCAATACAACTGAGATACAAACTGTTTACAAATAAAATGCGGACTTAGCATCATGTGACTCATGATGATAATCCGAGTAGACCACCACAGATTATTCTGTGACCATATATATACAGTTAAACCTGTCTATAGCTCCCCCTCTTGGGACTCACTAAAATAGGGTGCTATAGAGACAGGTCACTTTTAATGTAAATTGCATCGTACTACGTATTTAAAATTGGGTGCTATAGAGAGAAAGGCGCTATTTAGAGGGGGTGCTGTTGTTGTTGTCGTGTCAAATGAAGAGCCTAAGATGTCTCCATGCATCTCTTTCACAGCAGCAGCAATGTCCTCTATCTTGGGTGTGTAAAGCTGCTGCTCTGGGTCTATGTCAATTTTATGTTGTTGTTGTCGTGTCCAATGAAGAGCCTCAGATGTCTCCATACATCTCTATCACAGCAATGTCCTCTATCTTGGGTATGTAAAGCTGCTGCTCTGGGTCTATGTCAATTTTATGTTGTTGTTGTCGTGTCCAATGAAGAGCCTCAGATGCCTCCATACATCTCTATCACAGCCACAGTCGCAATGTCCTCTATCTTGGGTGTGTAAAGCTACTGCTCTGGGTCCATGTCAATTTTCTGCAAGGCTGCGGCTATTGCTGGGCATGAGAATATGTCGGTAGGTGTTCCACACCAAGACAGTTATTTCATGTCCTATAGGTTCTTGTGCCATCTGGATGTATCGTCATTTCTTTATAGTGGTTTGTTCTAAGTCTTGTTATAGTTTTTGTCAGTTTTCTCTCAGAGGGGGTGCTATAGACAGGTTTAAAACTATATATTTATTATAACAAACCTCACAAGTAATAAGACTTGTTCAATCTAAGTAGTTTGTGTAAACAAGTCTTTGCAGTTCACCTCTTGCACGTGTTCATTAAAATGGTTAAAACTGAATATCATGCCGTTTTTAAATTCTTTGATTTGAATGGATTAATCCCTAAAGGAATTCATCCGAAGTTGACAAAAGTTTACAGGAACTCTGCTTCTTCAATTTCAACCGTAAAAAAGTATGCAACTGAATTTAAACATGGTCGCACATCACTCAAATCACCAAAAAATTACAAAATTGATTGGCAGATTTAGGTTACTTAACAGTGTGAATAAAATAGTTACCATATATAAACATTAGGCTTTTATTATAGGTGCTATAGAAATCTGGCCCAGCTGATAGTACCCTGTAAGGGCTCCTAATCCAGGATGATCAGCATTTGTATTCCATGTTAGGAGCGGCTGCACATGGTGTCAGTTCCTCATGTCAGAGGCGGCCATTTCTCTTGGAGTTAAGTCGGCCTGCTACTGAGTAGTGCTCCCAGTCTTAATGTCAAAGGCAGACACATTCTACTTCACCCAGTCATGATGGTTGTCAAATCTCCCCGCTATTTAGTCTCAAAACCTAATTTATCATAAGATGTGTGAATCCTTTCTTCCTCCTATCTCCTGCTATAAACCCTGGGATACCTACTTCCCTGTGTGACCAGATTATGGAGGTCTCGGCCTGGACTACACCTATACCGTGGCCTTCATGGAGGCCTTGGGACTGTCTTGCAAGTGCAGCGGTGTTCCCATGTCCATCATGGTCCACACGGACTGCTCCACTCCTGCCCTAGCCAAGTAAGTCTCACCCCAACAGTCCTTCATGCCATGGGCTGGCTACACATGGCTGGCTTTATCCTAAAAAGACAAGGATCACCTCTCCCATCAAAATAGACGTCAAAGCTAGACGCCATCTATTGACCGTCGCCACAAACTAGCAGCCTCAGGTCGGTGACAAAGCCACAACACCAGCTTTGGCAAACTGAAAAGCATCCACCTAGATGGAGTCTAGCTTTGATGTATATTTTGATGAGAGGTGAACCTTGTCTTTTTAGATCAATATCTTCCCGGAAAAATTTCCATATCTATATCCTGTTAACCTAAAATTAATTATTAAACTTAGTGTAGGGGATGAATTGGTTTTGAATTTGAAAATTATTTATTATTATTAGCCAATTATACAAAACAAACTTAGTATACAGTAGAACCTCCCTGTAAAGGACAACACCTAATTGTAGAACCAAAGTCTCCTTTAAGGAGAGGTGTCCTCTTACCGGAGAATTGCAAAATAGTAAAAATGCTTATTTTGTAAATGAAAACTATTATTTTTAGATAGGTGTCCTCTAGTATGAGTGTACTCTCATGGAGGTTCTACTGTATATGTGAAACAAAGAACAATGGTGGTGATGCTTATCTCCATGGTTAAACCAATTCCTGAAGTCCACTCCTCTCCAATTTTACAGCATTTGAGAGAGGAGTAGAATTCAATGGAGTATTTAGATGCCTGTTGATGGGACATCAGATGTAGGTAGGAATGTTAGCTGGACATAGTGAGATTCATGTCTTGGGTACCAGGAGTTCACAGACTTACTTCACCTGTCCCATCCAGGATCCCGCCACTTTGAGGCAGTTAACAGTTCTTGGAGGTGGGGGGGATACAAAATATCCTTTTCAAACACGAGAGCTCATCTATAGCCATTGCTACTCTGTGTAATATTCCAACAATAAATGTTGTACTAAATTCAAAAAATCACGGGAAAACGCCTTTGCAACCTTAGAACAATTTTTAACTCCTTGCCAAATGCTTTATTTTTATTTGTTTCTCCTGACGAAAACAAAAGATTTTTGTCAAAACGTTGAGATAATAAAAAACTCTAACTGGCCGAAGTGTCTATTTTTTAAAAAGAAATATGAATGCCAGCAACCTTTATCTTCAGGATATCCAACAAGAATTAAGCTTCATATGTTGCTGCCAAACTGAAAACATCAATACCATTAGATGCACTAAACAGGACCTTTGGGAGAGGCCGCTGCTTATCATAAAACAGCTCGAGGAGCATGAACTCATGGAATTTGTGTAATCTTTACACAAGGGGATAAGAAACAACAACAAACATCAATACAGCAGAACCTCCTTATAACAGCCTCTTTTATATCAGCAACTTTATAACTGGTTATACAGTGGAACCTACATGAAAGGAAACTCCCATTAGAATACATCTCTCAACAAAGGACAGTTTTTCTATCGCCAAAATGACCATTTTTATTAATTTGCAGCTCTCCAGTAAGCGAAAACTTCTTTTTAAAGGATATTTTGCATTTCTTTCCCTTAGAAAGAGGTTCTAGTGTATTCCTATGTATCAATTGGGAAAATATATGCACTAAGTTAGATGTTGTTGTTGTCGTGTCCAATGAAGAGCCTCAGATGTCTCCATGAATCTCTACCACAGCAGTTGCAATGTCCTCTATCTTGGGTGTGTAAAGCTGCTGTTCTGGGTCCATGTCAATTTTCTACAAAGCTGCAGTCAAAGTTAGACGTGAGGAGTATATAAGATGCATATATAAGCTATGCAAAAGTAGACAGGAAGCAAATAAGATATCCAGATGAGCATTAACCATGTCCCTCACAGAACTAATATTTTAGGATTCCTGATCAGTGCTACAGAACTTAGCCATTTTAATTCACCTACACAAACTTAGCCCATCTTTGATATGTACAATTTGGGTTGACAGACCAGAATCAAAAGATAGAAAGACCAGATCTGAATAATCTAATTATTCATCTTGTAATATTTATTTAGCCTTTTTTTTTTTTACCTATTCAACTGAAAAGAATCATTCAACATAATTTCTTTCCTTGATTCAATAATTTAAAAAATAGATAAATTTGATGTATTTTGGTTAAAATCTTGGTTGAGAATTGACTGTTTACACTGTGAGAGCCAATTTGGACTGACAAGATGGAGCTACCCAGTACCCTGTAACACAAACAATGGATGATAAGGCACAATTTGGATTATAGATTATAAACATAAGGTAATAAGACCAAATCCAAATAAATAGTGTGTGACGTTTCGGGAACAGCGTTACCGAAGATGGTAACAACGCTGTTACTGAAACGTCACACATTATTTATTTACTTGGATTTGGTCTTATTACCTTATGTTTAACAAAACAATGGGTGTTTCAGTTTTGGAAGTGATGAGCTGAAGAAACAGTTCCTGACCCCTTCTATTGCTGGAGAAGTGGTTTCCGCTGTTGGAATAAGTGAGCCTGGAGGAGGCTCAGATGTGGCCAGTAAGTTTACTTCTCCCACACTCCTCTTTTATAATATTACAATGGAACCTCATTATAAAAGCTTCTTTTATAACGCCAACTTGGTTATAACATACTAGACGAATGGCCCGGGCAACGCCCGGGGTTTACCCGAGTGCGAATATATTTTAAACACGTTGTCTTGGGTGGTCGCTATAGACAGGGTGGTCTGTATAGACAGGTGTATGTATCACACAGCCGATAACAGGGTTGTCTAGGGTGGCCGCTATAGACAGGGTGGTCTGTATAGACAGGTGTATGTATCACACTGCTGATAACGGTTGCCTGAAGTGACCGCTATAGACAGGGTGGTCTGTATAGACAGGTGATTGTAACACACTGATGATACCAGGGTTGCCTAAGGTGACCGCTATAGACAGGGTGGTCTGTATAGACAGGTGGATGTATCACACAACTGATAACAGGGTTGTCTAGAGTGGCCGCTATAGACAGGTGTATGTATCACACAGCCGATAACAGGGTTGTCTAGGGTGGCCGCTATAGACAGGGTGGTCTGTATAGACAGGTGTATGTATCACACTGCTGATAACAGGGTTGCCTAAAGTGACCGCTATAGACAGGGTGGTCTGTATAGACAGGTGGATGTATCACACAGCTGATAACAGGGTTGTCTAGGGTGGTCGCTATAGACAGGGTGGTCTGTATAGACAGGTGAATGTAACACACAGCTGATAACAGGGTTGTCTAGGGTGACCGCTATAGACAGGGTGGTCTGTATAGACAGGTGGATGTAACACACTGCTGATAACAGGGTTGTCTAGAGGGGGGCGGGCAGGGAGGTCACGTGTTTGCTGGCAGCCAATGGGCGCGCATTCTATCCGTGAGCTTCAGACAAACAAACAGACAGAATAAGGCAAATATATAAGTAGATTCTAATTGTAAATTCCCAATTGTTTAATAACAACCTAAAATCTTGGTCCCAAGTGATGTAGATATAGTCTTCTTCTTTCTTATCTTCACTCTCTCTCTCTCACTCTCTCAATCATATTAGGATATTAAGTTATGACCCTTGATGGTGTCTGTTTGACAACCATCATGACTGGGTGAAGTAGAATGCATCTGCCTTTGTCATTAAGACTGGGATCACTACTCAGTGGCAGGCCGACTTAGCTCCAAAAGAAATGGCCGCCTCTGACATGAGAAACAGGCGCCATTTGCAGCTGCTCCTAACATGGAGTACAAACGCTGCTCATCCTTTATCCCTTTATGATGAATTTCTCTCAGTGTAACATGGCTTCCAATTGAGATTTGACTTTTTGGAGTTAATGACCTTAAATAATATCAGGTTTCTATTTCAAATCACCTTGGAACTATGAGCCAAAAATTATCAAAATATGAGTCTTCTATGTATTATTTATTAACAAAGAAGCTAACAACATTGTGGCACTTAGCCAGTTAAATTGTAGCAAGAATGCGTTCCAGCCTTGAAATAGAGAAATTTTCTTTATAAATACAGTAGAACCTCCCTGTAAAGGACATCACCTAATTGCAGAGTCAAACTGTCTTTTAGGGAGAAGTGTCCTCTTCCTGTAGAGTTGCTAAATTGTAAAAATGGTAATTTAACAAATGAAAACTATCCTTTGTAGAGAAGTGTCCTCTCATGGAGGTTCTATTGTATAATGTAAAAAATTATAAAAAAGTGAAATTATATTACGATGCACTAACGCGCCATCTGTTAATAAAATTACGAAACTATTTTAGACACGTAATATTCTTTTTAAAATAAAACAATTTCTTTATGCCCTTACTGCAATGGAAAAATTAAAGGGAGGGCAGTAAGGGCAGTCGAAATGGTTTTATTTTAAAAAGAATATTACACGTCTAAAAGAGTTTCGTTATTTGATAAAAGTGAAATTGTACTGGGATCTGATGGAAAAATTATGAAAAAGTTATCTCTAGATCGTGCAACTAAAAGTTGCTGATGGTTTGTGCCATCTGTCAGAATAAATATCAACTACAGTAGAACTTCTCTTTAGTGAACACCTCTCTACAAAGGACAGTTTTCATTTGCAAAATTACCATTTTTACAATTTAACAACTCTCTGGTTAGAGGACACCTCTACCTAAAGGACACTTTGGCTCGGCAATTAGGTGTCCTTTACAGGGAGGTTCTACTGTATTTTAAATTAAATATCAATGAATAGTTGATATTTATTCCGGCGCAAGCCATTAACAACTTTTAGTTGTGCACAATCATGAGATGCCTTTTTCTTAATATTGTATAATGTTCTTATATTTCACTAAGTTATTTGTTTCTCTCAGGGATGTATTCTACAACACAGTGTTGACCCAGGTATCCGCACCAAGGCAGAGCGGCGAGGGGATGACCTAGTGATCAATGGAGAGAAGATGTGGATCACCAACGGCTGCCAGGCTGACTGGATCTGTTTGTTGGCCAACACCAGCCAGGGTCCGCCCCATAAGAACAAGTCCCTCATCTGTGTGCCCATGGACACCCCTGGTGGGTTCTTCATACCCTACAATTCTGGAGCATGTGATCTTCTTCTTTCTTATCTCCACTCAACCATATTAGTGTATTAAGTCTGTAGAGCTTGAGATTTTTGATGGTGTCTGTGGCTGTGTATGTGGGGATGAGTAAAGCTCATCAAAGGAGATTTGAATTCCATAATAATTGGGTGATTATTACTAGTTGAAAACTTTACCCATAATAATTGGGTGATTATTGCTAGTTGAAAACTTTACCCATAATAATTGGGCGAAGTAGAATGTGTCTGATTTTGTCATTAAGACTGGGAGCACTACTCACTACTTCTTTCTTATCTCCACTCAATCATATTGGCGTATCAAGTCTGTAGAGCTTTAGATTTTTGTCAGCAATATGTTCCTGAAATAAAAAAAAAATGAATATTTTTATTCTAAGAGATGGTGCAAAAGTTATCATCAGGCATTCATTTATATGATCAAAATAATTTTTCTTTTGTGTACTTCCTTACCATTTCCTCACTCAGCCTAGTGTATGTTGTCAGGAGTGAAGGTGCTGGCCAACATCAAGAAGATTGGCAACCACAGCTCAGACACCGGACACCTGTTCTTTGACGATGTACGGGTGCCTGCCAAGTACATCATAGGAGAGGAGGGCCAAGGTTTCACCTACCAGATGCTACAGTTCCAAGAGGAAAGACTGGCTGGAACAATTCTTGGTAAGTTATTCAGAGCTTTGAGACATTTTTTTTAAATGATGAAAGTTAACACAGCCAGTTTTCAATTCAAAATGTCTTGAACTGAGCTAACCAATGAGGGACCACTCTCTAAATGTTCCGTTTCCAATCTTAAAATCCTTCAACTGATTTTCACATTTGTAGATATGTGGTGCACTTACAGTAAAAGAAGTTGCCAACTATACTGTATTTCTCTGGGTTTCCTTTCTCATTAAAAAAAAAGTCAACCACCTGGTGTGTGTCCCCCAGCTTTGTCAGGAATGGATTCAGTGATCCAAGAAACCATCAACTACACTCGTCAACGGCAGATCTTCGGTGCTCCCGTCCTCAACAACCAGGTGGTACACTTCACCTTGGCAGAGCTGCAGACAGAAGTGGAGTGTCTTCGGGCCCTTTTGTACCAAGCTGCTGGTATGATGTCTTACATTCTCTTTCACTAGAACATACATTGTAATCATATGTATACATACAGTCGTAACCTCTCTGTAAAGGACACATAGTTGCTGACCTAAAGTATCTTTTAGTGAGAGGGAAAAGTCTTGAAAAGTATGGCATCAACACCTACGTTAGCAATACACCTAACCTCACCAACTGTCTCTTAGACACCCATCAATCAAAACCAATATACAGTATATTGCAATATAATCCCTGTAAAGGACACCTAATTGCAGAGCCAAAGTGTCCTTTAGGGAGAGGTGTCCTCTAGCGTGAGTGTCCTCTCATGGAGGTTCTACTGTACTGCACTCTAAATGACTCCTCAACACAAGATAATGTTGTAAAACCAAATGTGCAGGTCAAATGGTGAAAGGAGAGAATGTGACCCTCCTGGCCTCCATGGCCAAACTGAAGGCTGGCAAACTTTCCCGAGAGGTTGCAGACAAGTGTCTCCAGTACTGGGGTGGCATGGGCTACAGTGATGAGACCATAGTGAGTCGCTTCTACAGAGACTCCCGGCTCATCTCTATTGGAGGAGGTGCTGATGAAGTCATGATTTCCATCATCTGCAAGCTGCTTGGCACCCTGCCCAAGCCAAAGAAATCCTAGGTATGGATACCTTCATAAACCTACAATCACATTCTTGTCATCTTTCATTCCTTATTGTTTTTAAGTTTATCCCTTCTTATGCTCTTTTTCTTCTTTCTTATCTTCATATCATATTAGGGTATCAAGCTTGTAGAACTTGAGATTTTTGATCGTGTTTGCTGGAGATGAGTCTTCTTCTTTCTTATCTCCACTCAATCATATTAGGATATCAAGCTTGTAGAGCTTGTTGATGGTGTCTGCTGGGGATGAGTCTTTTTTCTTATCTCTGCTCAATCATATTAGGGTATCAAGCTTGTAGAGCTTGAGACTTTTGATGGTGTCTGCTGGGCTTGAGTCTTCTTCTTCTTTCTTATCTCCACTCAATCATATTAGGATATCAAGCTTGTAGAGCTTGAGACTTTTAATGGTGTTTGCTGGGGATGAGTAGAGCTCATCAATGGATGAGTCAATGATGTGTTTTGGGGTTGCAGGTTGATAATTGCACCTTAGTACATAGTGGGAAAACCTTCTTATACAAAAATGATGCAGTTCTTCTTAAAATCCATCCATTTTCTTAATTTATCCACCTTATCCCTGTACAAAGTAGACAGGATCTCCATCTATGAGAATAGTAGAGTTTGTGAAGTAGCTCTTGCCTTGTTGAGACTGGCTCTTTTTTTTTTTGGCTATAATTGAAACTCTGGAATTTATAGACTCACTAGCGAATGTGTACCCGGCTTCGCCCAGGTTTTATCTGAGTGAAAGTTTGCCTAACGAATATTATTGATAATAATATTCCGGAACACACAGAATATTATGATAATAATGATAATAATATTCGTTACATTATCTCTATATATATAAAAATGAATGTTTGTCAGTCTGTTTGTTTGTATGTCCGGTATACAAATTCGCAGTAGTTCACTAATTCAAACCAAAATTTCCATACATAGGTAAAAGAATACGGGGAAGACGATAGGGTATTTTAAAAAATATATAAATCAATTATTAAAACTATATATTTTTAGTCAGAAAATGATGATGACGATATTGCTGTATCATGTTTGATTATCAGATACAAAATTATATCGGGAAAAATTCCAAAAAGCAGAGACCACGGGTGAAACCAGTTCATTATTTTGTATGCAGGAACAAAATTCTAACAGAAAAACATTCATTCGAGCAGAAAACAAAAGCCAGATCATCTTTCTATAAAAATATCGCTTCTCAGACACAAAGTTTGGAGCGGGACGTTTCACAAGAGTGACATCCACGGCGCCAATTTATAATTGTAACGAATAGTATTTGAATAGGGTACATTTAATAGGGTAAAACCCAGGCGTTGCCCGGGTCATTCGGCTAGTATATTTATATAATATAGAAAATATATTTTTCGAGCAAAAATATCCACTCTCTCTACTGAATAGAATTTTAATAAGATATATATAAATGAAAATATCTAGAGATATACTACATGATCTTAGCCAAAAGGCCGAGAAACGATATTTTATATGTAGAGATGACCTGGCTTCGTGTGCCTTCTGCTCGAGTGAATGTTTTGCGGTAGAATTTTGTTCCTGCCTACTAAAAATTATTATCTGGCTCCGCCCGTGGACTGCTTTAGTGAATATTCCCCTAAAGAATTTTGTTTATGTCAATCAAGCATGATACAGCAATATTGTCATTATCATTTCTGACTAAAAAAATATTGTTGCTCAGTACTATAATTTTTCTTGGTTAAAGTGCGACAAAAAAACTCTTCCAGATTTAACTCTCCTTTTCAAATTTCAGCGAGATTAGTTACATATTGAGGGCGTGCATAGCCGACAAACATATATATATATGTTCCCGGCTTCGCCTGATTTTTACCCGAGTAAAAGTTTGCCTAACAAACATTTGTTAAAACGATTCTATCAAACATCCAATCCCTACTGAATCTATACTTGTCATACTCTCGATAATTTGAAAATTTTCCCGGTCCCTTGAAAAAATACTCGATAAGTTGAAAAAAAAAAAATCAGTATTAATTGGTCCACTCGGTAATTTGAAGTTGAAGGAATAGTATCTTGCCACAAATGAAGATTTGTAAATAACTGTATTTAGCGAATGTACCCGGCTTCGCCTGGTTTTTATCCGAGTAAAAGTTTGCCTAATGAACATTTGTTAAAACAATTCTAAAAAACATCCAATCCACCTATATATTGATTTATAAACGTATATAAATATAATAATTGTTATACGCGTTTAAATATAATTTTGAAACACATAATTTTTTAAAAACATTTATTATATTTTAAATAAGATATTGTCACTTTTGTGAATTTGATAATTAATTATTTCTTTTTTTTCTCAATGAATTATATATATTAATTTAAAAATTCATTTTTGTTATCATCATCACATACAATGTAAGTTTTTTATATAAACAAACAATAATAAACAACAGCAACAATGTAATTTGCATTTTCACTATTATAAAACAACAACAAATTAAATTAACAATTTAAAAATATATTTTAACATTACATTTTAACATTTAACACAAAAACGTTACAATATTTTCTTTAAATATATATTAATATTGAAATTCCAAGTTTTTTTTACGTCATTGGAATATTATATTACTAAATTCTCAAATTAAATTTATTATACTTGGAACACATTTTAAGCATTGTTACAATTTATAAATATAATTTCACCAGATGCTGCTAGAGGCGCTGCTTGCGAGTGAAAGTAGAAAATTTGCAAATAAAATTGCAAAGAATATTTATTTGAAACCAAATTCAAACCAGAAACCTTCCCAGTAGTATAGTAAATAACTTCCTGAAGTTTCACGGCGATTGGATAATCTTACCTTTTAAAAACATTCATCATGTGAACAAACTAACATTCATCGTGTAAACAAACCACGTGTTAATTATTAACCAATCAAATTAATTTATCATCGCGACCAGTGCTGCGCCCAAGCGGTAAAAGGCTGGAACTAACGCTTTTTTGTTTTATATTATTTTAAAAATGCACATTAACCGTTTTAGTTTTTTTAATAGCCTATATCTTAAACGAAATCTTCAGCTACCTACATGCGAAATTTCATAATGATTTATTCTGTAGATTTTGCGCAACGCGATAACAAACATCGATTTTGGATTTCATTTTTATAGATATAAGGATATGTAAGTTGATGATGATGTTAAACACAGGATTTAAGAATCAAGCAAATGCTACAGGTGTATGGAGATGAGTTTCTTATAGTTATCTCTTCTTCTTCTTTCTTATCTCCACTCAATCATATTCAAGTATCAAGCTTGTAGAGCTTGTTGTTGGTGTCTGCTGGGGATGAGTCTTCTTCTTCTTTCTTATCTCCACTCAATCATATTCAAGTATCAAGCTTGTAGAGCTTGTTGTTGGTGTCTGCTGGGGATGAGTCTTCTTCTTCTTTCTTATCTCCACTCAATCATATTAGGGTATCAAGCTTGTAAAGATTGAGACTTTTGATGGTGTCTGCTGGGGATGAGTCTTCTATCTATCTATAAGTTATCTTATATGATAAAGAAACTCATCTCCAGAAGCTTGTAGCATTTTCTATTCCAGAAAGATTTAAATCACATAATTAAACATTTTTGAAGAATAAACTATGAAAAGGTTGATGAACTTAGTGAATAGAGAATTGATAAGGCACAATTTGGATTTTAGATTATAAACACAAGGTAATAAGACACACTATTTATTTATTTGGATTTGGTCTTATTACCTTGAGTGAATAAAGAAGTTAATAGCTTGATCTTCAAAAATGTTTAATTATAGATACAAGAAAATAAGACCTAATCCAAATAATTTAATAGCGTGTGACGTTTCTGTAACAGCATTGTTACCATCATCAGAAAAAAGAATAAATTTATTTGGATTAGGTCTTATTTTCTTGTATCTATAATCCAAATTGTGTTTTTATCAATGTTTAATTATGTAAATCAACAATTTAAATCAATTGACAGGATTGAATATCAAATCAGATATAAAACCCAATAAATTTTAACTTCCTGACTTAGAATGAGCTATACGAGGGGTCAGTAAACTTCAGCTTGTGAGTCACATGCGGCTCTTTGGAAGTAAACCTGCACCTCTTTATAATAGTTCCATACATAACTATATTATTTATACAAGTATTAGGGGGGTCGGTGGAAGGCTGGTTAAACCGTTTGGTTTTCGACCACTATGACCCGGGTTCAATTCCCGCATTGGACACTTTTTTCTGTTAAAAAAAAAAAATGCTTCAATGGCCCCCGATTCTTGCAAAAGTCCAACTCCACCAGGGAGTGCAAGTAACCAAACGGGGCTCTGGCATATTTGTAAGTGCAAAGTCGAACTGCTTTTCACATGTGTAGACATGTGGCGCGCTTACAGTAAAAGCAGTCGCTAACTACCCACCATGATTATCATGGCCTGTACCACGTGTACTAGGGATAAGCAAAAAAAAAAATAAAAGTATTAAAAGAAAGAAAATAAGATCTAATCCAAATAATTTATTAGTGTGTGACGTTTCGGTAACAACATTGTCACCCTCATCAGACAAAAGAATTAGATTTTTATTCTTTTGTCTGATGATGGTGACAATGTTGTTGCCGAAACATCACACACTATTAAATTATGTGGATTAGGTCTTATTTTCTTGTATTATAATCTATAATCCAAATTGTGCTTTATCATTATACGAATACTATTTATTGTTGGCCAGATAAAAAATGTTGTGGCTCTTCAAAAAACATTTGTACCCTGTAAGGACTCAGCTGATAGTACCTTGTAAGGGCTCCTAATCCAGGGATACAGGAAGAGTCTGTACTCCATGTTAGGAGCAGCTGCACATGGCGTCTGTTCCTCATGTCAGAGATGGCCATTTATTTTGGAGCTAAGTCGGCCTGCCACTGAATAGTGCTCCCAGTCTTAATGACAAAGGCAGACACATTCTACTTCACCTAGTCATGATGGTTGTCAAACAGACACCATCACAACTTGATATCCTAATATGATTGAGTGGAGATAAGAAAGAAGAATAAAAAAATGTTAGAAATTTTGTAAATTGTAATTTTTGACTTTTCCGACTCAAAAATTTGCCGAACCCTGGGCTATACCATGTTGTTTATTCCCCCAAGAGTTGTTGACATTGCTGATGTGTTCAGACCTACACAAGAACAACTCAACCACCAGAACAATTCTCCTCCTTCTTTTTTAATCCATCTACACTGATTTTATATAATTATGATGGCTTTAATTAATCTTTTTTTTTTTTTTTTAAGTCTATTTTGATAATATTGTTGACAAATAAAAAAATATTTTATACAATGTGTGTGTGTGTGTGTGTGTGTGTGTAACATTTTTGTACTCTATATATAACACAATACCCTTGGCAGAGCTGACTGCTATGGGGCGCGTCCCCAGGTGGCGGATGGAGGAACGACCTTCAGATATTAAGGCCAGCTGTGAAACAAGCAGAATAACTCTGACAAATAAGCAATCGCGAACCAACAGCAGCATTGTTAGAAGAGGAGAAAGACCTCTTTAAAAATCCTGACTTCAACTGACCCAGTTGATAGACCTCAGCAAGGGTCCCACTCCAGGGATACGGAGGAGCTGCATCTGTACTCATGCTAGAGTCAGCAGCAAAAGCTTCCATGTTAGGAATGGCCTCAAACTACAGGCAAAGTCAGACTTTCACCAAAGTGTGCCTGGATCATGGTGCCATGATCAATGAAAGCTGCACCCCTACACCCCATTCCATGAGATCAGTGGAATTCGTGTAATCTTTACACAAGGAGATAAGAAACAACAACAATAACACAATAGATCAACACAAGGTAATAAGATCAAATCCAAATAAATAAATAGACGTTTCGCTAACAGCGTTTTTACCATCTTCAGACAAAAGTAATGAATGACTCATTCAGTACTTTTGTCTAATGGTGAATTATTAGTGTCATCAGGGTTTCTGGTGTAGTGGGCACTTTTAAGGAAGTAAATAGGTTTCAATTCGGTTGGAGACCAGAAGAAGTCTGGCAAGAAGATACAGTCAAGCTCTGCCATAACTATTTAGATAAGGCTAGACATATCCAGGAGGCGGCAAGCTTTCTGAGCTTAGTAAGTGAGGCAATGATCGTATCCGAAACATTGGTTTTGTACTTTTGTTTGAAGATGGTAACAACGCTGTTACCTGAAATGTCACACACTGTTTATTTATTTGGATTTGGTCTTATTACCTTGTGTTTATAATCTATAATCCAAATTGTGCCTTAACACAATAGAACAAGTAATTATAATTTTTAAAAAAGGTATAAGACACCACATCTCTTTTTATTAATTGTTTAAAGTAGCTTTCGGGCAAGTTCTTTCTCATTAAACTAAAACATGTAAACAAGGTAATGGAGAGAGATTATATAGCATCTTAAAGTTATATCTATGCAAATATAAAGAGACAAGGGTCACCTCTCCCGTCAAAATAGATGTCTAAAACCAGACGCCATAATATAGGACATAAGAATTTTGCAATTTACATAATTAAACATTTTTGAAGAATAAACTATGAAAATGTTGACAAACTTAGCGAATAGAAAAGTTAATTGGTTTTTCATAGCTTGTTCTTCAAAAATGTTTAATTATAGATACAAGAAAATAAGACCTAATCCAAATAATTTAATAGTATGTGACGTTTCGGCAACAGCATTGTCACCATCATCAAACAAAATAATAAATTTATTCTTTTGTTTGATGATGGTTTCAATGCTGTTGCTGAAAAATCACACACTATTAAATTATTTAGATTAGGTCTTATTTTCTTGTATTTATAATCTATAATCGAAATTGTGCTTTATCAATGTTTAATTATGTAAATTACCAAATTCTTATATCCTATATTTACATAGATATATCTTTAAAATTCTATATAATCTCTCTCCATTACCTTGTTTATGTTTTTAGTTTAATGAGAAAGGACTTGCCCGAAAGCTACTTTATACAATTAATAAAAAGAGGTGTGATGTCTTATACCTTTTTCTTTTAATATATTGAAATCCACAAAACAATGATAATTTTTTTTTTTGTTGATCCCTAGTACACGTGATACAGGCCACGATAATCATGGTGGGTAGAAGTTGGCGACTGCTTTTACTGTAAGTGCACCACATGTCTACACATGTGAATAGCAGTTCGACTTTGCACTTACAAATGTGTCAGAGCCCCGTTTGGTTACTTGCATTTGCTGGTGGGGTTGAACTTTTGCGAGAATCAGGGGCCATTGGAGCATTTTTTTAATCAGAAAAAAGTGCCCAATACAGGAATCGAACCTGGGTCGTAAGGGTCGAAAACCAAACCCTTATAAACATGATAATGAATGTAATAATTGTTTAATTCTTAACAATTATTACACACTCCGTAATTTTGATCATAATTTAGTTTACAAACAAGAGTAAAATTAGATATATAATAGGGGGTTGGTAGAAGGATGGTCTAAGCCGTTGGTTTTCGACCTACAACCCGGGATCAAATCCCACATTGGGCACTTTTTTCTAATTAAAAAAAAAAATGCTCCAATGGCCCCCGAATCTTGCAAAAGTCCAATCCCACCAGCAAGTGCAAAGTTGAACTGCTTTTCACATGTGTAGACATGTGGTGCACTTACAGTAAAAGCAGTCGCCTACTTCTACCCACCATGATTATCATGGCCTGTACCACATGTACTAGGAATAATAATAAAATATATAATTAAAAAGGTAAAAAGACCAAATCCAAATAAATAAATAGTGTGTGAAGTTTTGTTACACTATTGTAACCAAAACATCACACACTATATATTTATTTGGATTTGGTCTTTTTACCTTGTGTTTCTAATCTATAATCCAAAAGTGCCTTTTCAAGATATATAATTGGAAATATGTAAACACAAACTTCTAGTTGGTTTTGATGTTTTTATTTATTACAGGTGAGTCGGTCCGTTGTTTCCTCAATCAGGATCTTTCATGGCAATTGATCTACATTAGGATGGAGGCTTGTTCAGGTCTCTGCTCGGCTGGCTTAGCTGCTCTAGGACATTGTCCACAGTGGAGACACGCTTGGTATAGGGACTGTCCCTTCCTAGTAGAAGGAACCTAATAAATGGTACACAGCAATTCCCATATTCCTCCAGTACAGTAGAACCTCCATGAGAGGACACCTCTCTACAAAGAACAGTTTTCATTTGCCAAAATTACCATTTTTACTATTTAGCAACTCTCCGGTAAGAGGACACCTCTCCCTAAAGGACATTTAGGCCTTGCAATTGGGTGTACTTTACAGTGAGGTTCTACTGTATGTGGAAGGATGAGACAATATCTCTTCTCAGGACAGGTTCACATGTCTACTAACCTTAATCTAGTATAAACGTACAATCTTTAACAATTTTAGGCTCAGGTTAGGATTAGTCTTCTTTCTTATCTCCACTCAATCATATTAGGGTATCAAGCTTGTAAAGCTGGAGACTTTGATGGTGTCTGTCGGGGAAGAGTAGAGTTCATCAATGGATGAGTCAACACAGTCAATAATATGTCTTGGGGTTACAGGTTGACACTTAGTACATAGTGGGAAAACCTTGCAACCATTCTGGAAAGTCATTGTCCATAGATGACCAGACTTTTTTTTTTTTTTTCAATTATCCCTAGTACACGTGGTACAGGCCATGATAATCATGGTGGGTAGTTAGCAACTGCTTTTACTGTAAGTGCACCACATGTCTACACATGTGAAAAGCAGTTCGACTTTGCACTTACAAATGTGCCAGAGCCTCGTTTGGTTACTTGCACTCACTGGTGGGGTTGGACTTTTGCAAGAATCGGGGGCCATTGGAGCATTTTTTTTTTAAATCAGAAAAAAGTGTCCAATGCGAGAATCGAACCCGGGTCATAGTGGTCGAAAACCAAACGGTTTAACCAGCCTTCCACCGACCCTCTAATGACCAGACTTAAGTCTGGAAATCAAAGACTGTTGTTCTCTTGGGAGGACAGAACTGGTGTTTGTCCCTCCTGCTTTGTACCAGTCATGTGCAGCATTAGATGTTAGGATTAGTAAACCAGGGTACCAGTCTGAGACCTCCCCTAATTACATAGTATGCTTAAATTTTTTGATGTGTTGACTTATTTCAAATAACGAAATATTTTGATTTAATTATATCGAAGCAGGTGATATTAGCCATTAAGTTGATTAAGATTTATTGTCTATAAATGAAAGTGTAGTAGAACCTCCATGAGAGGACACCTCTCTACAAAGGACAGTTTTAATATGTAAAATCACCACTATTTACTATTTAGCAATTCTCCGGTAAAAGGACACCTCTCCCTAAAGAACACTTTGGCTCTGCAATTATATGTCCTCTACAGGGAGGTAGTTCTACTGTATATACAAAACCTAATTATCAATATTGTAAAAATCCCTTTTTTGTGTCTGTACTCAAAAACATTTTACAACGAGATCGACAACACTGCTGCTTTATATCTTGTGTGATTTAAAAAAAAAACTAAATCAAACTATTTATATTCTATGTATATATGTTATATTAAAATATTATTTTAATTAAAATTACATTTCTTAGATTCAAATACTCCACTAAATCGACCGCCAGAGGTCACGCTTCCCTTATAAAAACTCATTGTTGTTGTTTCCTGATGGCCGGCTCAAATCTTTGTGCATTATGTAAATAAGTTTTCCATTTTTATTCTTACGCCTTAAGCCAAGCAGTACTTTTATCAAATTGTGTTTTTATATATTCCTTTAGCGAAATTAAAGGTATTTTTGATAACTAATTTTAATTATTCGTTTTATGAATAAAAGAAACATTCGCGCTTTTAAATCCTTTTATTTTATATGTATAGATGGCGCGTTATTGCTTTGTGTTAATTTATGCCTAACTGGCCTTGTCTTTATAGTTTGCTGAAGAGCATTGCTCGAAGCAAATATTTGAATGTAATTCTACTGTCCTATAAGCTTATGTCCATAGTTTACTTGAAAACCATTTCTAAGATTCCATCCTTCAGTGTAGCATATAAAAGCAGAATGATCCAATACAGTATTAGAGCTCTGAGAAGCGGTCTGGTAGATTAAATTGGCGAAACCGCTGGGAGGGTTCACCACTGATGAGCCAAGCCCTCCCAATATATTTTTTCATTGCAGTAAGGACAGTAGAAGTTCGTTTTATGTATAAAAGAAACATTCGCGCTTTTAAATCCTTTTATTTTATATGTATAGATGGCGCATTATTGCTTTGTGTTAACTAATTTTATTATAATCTTTTCCACGACTGCATACTGAAATCAAGCAACAGCTAATAATTCTATATAAATAACAATCAAATTACAACAGAAATCTTATTTTTTATAACACATATATATATATGTACAGTTAAACCTGTCTATAGCACCCCCTCTTGGGACTCACCAAAATAGGGTGCTATAGACAGGTCACTTTTAATGTAAATCGCATCGTACTATGTATTTAAAAACGGGCCCTATAGAGAGGAAGGCGCTATTTAGAGGGGGCACTATAGACAGGTTTAATTGTATATATATATCTCTATATATATAAAAGTCAATGTCTGTCTGTTTCGCGATAAACTCAAAAACTATTGAACCAATTGGTACCAAATTTTGCATGTCGCTTTTTATAAACCTGAGGAAAATTTTCGGCTGCATTTTGATTAGTTTTTTTGGCTATTTCTTTTTTTAATTTGAAGAACTTTTTTTTACGCAGACTAATCCGGAATGGAATGAATACCTAAATATGGCCATTTTTTTAAAGCATCGGTGGTTCAGTGGTAGAATGCTCGCCTGCCACGCGGGCGGCCCGGGTTCGATTCCCGGCCGATGCATTTTTTTTTTACAATTTTTAAAACTCATTTATAAAAAATATAATATAAATATATACTATTATATCAACTATATTAATTAAATCAAATACCTAAACACTAATATAATACAATTTTTGCCATCACACACACTTTTTTCCTATAGTTTATGTGTTACTTCTGTATTGCTATTCTATGGCACTTCTAATATTTATTATTGATGTACTTTTAGTATGAAGGAAATTGCACCCAAGGGATTTCTCGGGCGAAGCCGGGTCATTCGCCTAGTATTCTATATATTCTGGATGGCTTTTCTTGATTTATCAAGAAATTGGGTTGGCCAAATAGGGAACAGGTTAAATCAACGTTTAGTTGATTTCTGTTCCACTAGATGGCGCTCTGCCATATAAAAAGCACATGTGCTCCTGGTCAGGATATGCTTTCTTTATTTTTAATATATATATTCATTATAATAAATACATTTTAATAAAAAATAATGTTTTTTAATGCAAAATTGTTACAAAATTTATTGGTAGATGGCGTTAAAAATTTATAATTTGATATAATTGTAAAATTCCATAGTTTAAAATTTTTTAAAAGATATTTTAATAAATATTGTTTTAATGTCCATCCATAGAGAGCAAAACAACAACTGACTCACCCGTGCTGGCAAGGTCACGCTCCGCTGCGTCACGTGGGAAAACATACGTAGATGTTCTCGTACATGTTCTCAGCACATCCCCCTTTTTAAGACTTGAAATATATATATACATTACAAACTTTAAATGCATAATATAATTAATAACGAAGGCGATCCACAGGTTTAACAATTCGTCCACTCCGGGTTCTTATCTGGCCGTCTTCTGAGTCGTTAGAGGGATAATCCACAACAGGGGTCTTTTCATTTTCAACCAGTTCCTCCCCCGAAAAGGTCGGCGTCGATGGGTCGGCTGGATATTGCACTGTATATCCTTTTCGTAGATGGAACCTGTTTCGACGTAAAGTCCCAACTGGTGTATCAACCATATACGACCTTGGTGTCGATGCTTTCTGCTTTACAATCCCCCAGGTTCGCATATCTGTAATCCAAACAGTGTCACCTTCGGATAGCTCCTCCATGTCCGTAGCTCCGCAGCGTCGATCATATCTGGATTTCATATCCTTTCTCCTTCTCCCCTCCTTTCTTTTCAGGGTCTGAGAGTCCACCAACTTTGGATTAAGATTCTCTGGTGCAATTGGCAAGGTCGTTCGGAGTTTACGTCCCATGAGAAGCTCAGCAGGGCTGTAACCGTTCTCCAAAGGGGTCGATCGATACTCCAGGAGTCCAAGCGATGGGTCTTGATTTTTCTTGAGGATCAACTTAGCAATTTTCACACCTGCTTCTGCCATCCCATTGCTCTGCGGGAATCGAGGACTTGAAGTGACATGTGTGAATCCGTACTGCCTTGCGAAATTTGCAAAATCACGAGCAGCTCCAAATTGCGTCCCATTATCGCTTACAACAGTTTCTGGTATTCCATGTCGGGCAAATATGGATTTGCAACTACGCACCACCACATTGGCTGTGAGCCGATCCAGCTGAACCACTTCAGGAAAGCGAGAATAATAGTCAATGACGACTAGATACCACTTATTCTCGAACTTGAACAAATCCATTCCAATCTTTTGCCACGGTCGTGTAGGAAAGTTGGTTGGTATCAAAGGTTCATGTTTTGAGACGGCTTCCTGGATACAGACACTGCACTTTCTGACCGTTTCCGCGATCTCCTCCGAAATTCCAGGCCACCATACCGTCTCACGTGCGCGAAGTCTTGTTTTTGTAATCCCGAAGTGCCCAGCGTGCAACTTATCTAGGATCTCCAGTTTCATACTTGCTGGAATAACAAGACGACAGCCACGCATCAGTAGTCCATTTTGAACGCCGAGTTCATCCTTGACATGCCAATAAGAGAGCAGAGCCTGTGACATCTTCTTCTTATCTGGCCAGCCTTGCTCAAGGTAGTTGACTACTGCTTTCAGGGTCGTATCTTCCTGTTGAGCTTCAAAAATCTTCGTCAACATCTCGTCCTTGATCGGGTTGATTCTCGTCGCAACCACTTCAATTCGCCTCGCCAGGTTCAAGAGCTCACATGCCCGGCGACTCAGAAGAGGTTCACTCAAACGACGAATGACATAAATCTTCTCCTTGATTTCATAATTGCCATTTCGCAGCGTTGATATAAACATACCCACAGTCTGAAGTTCGGAGAATTCAGCAGCTCTAATGTTGATATCACTTTCCACTAGTCGTTGCTGTCCCATTATCTTCTTGAAGAGACACAGAGGAACACATGTAACATCCGCCTGGGAGTCGAGCTTGAACTTCACCTTTTTCCCGTTCACTTGGATTTCTGCTGTCCATCGCCTCCTGCACTCGTCTTCATCATTATCGAGATTAGATGAATCCTCCACCGCTGAGACCTCCAGGAGAAAACCAATTTCTTCATCAAGTTCAGAAACAGCTTTGACTTCCGCAGTCTTCGCCTGCTTATATGGGCAGCAACTTGCAAAATGGCCTGTTTTTGAACATAGGTTACATCTTTGTCCTTCAGCACGGCAGGCCTGTCCTTCCCTGTGGGTGAAACCTCCGCATTTTGGACATCGTGATCTTGTTTTGGCTGACTTCTCCTTCTTCCCCGAAGGCTGCTGTTGTTGTTTCGGTGATTGTTTCTTCGAGTTGAACTTCACCTGATTGACCTTTTGGCTTGTTGAGGGACGCTGCAGGTCGACTTGCTGCTGTCGAACGGCTTCCTGCTGTCGAACCATTTTCACCGCCTTTTCCAAAGTCAGTTCGCTGTCCAACTGCATTCTTTCAGATAAAGCTTTGTCCCTCACTCCAACCACTATTCGGTCACGGATCAACTGCTCATGAAGACCCTCAAATTCGCAACTATCAGCCAATTTGTACAATGAAGTGATGAATTCGTCCACTGGCTCCCGATCCTCTTGGATTCTTGAATTAAATTTCGCACGTTCGTAGATAATATTCTTTCTGACACAGAAGTGGCTGTCGAACGCCTTGAGGACGGAATCAATTTTCGTTGCCTCTTCTTCCTTTTCGAACTTGAAGGTCCTGAATATATCATCCGCGCGGTCGCCCATCAAGTACATGAACAAATCGATCTTGTCCGCCTCCTCTTTCTTCTTCATTCCACTGACCACGAGGTATCGTTCGAATCTTTTCTTCCATTTGGGCCATTCGTTGGGAGTCGAGAAGTCGAAAGTTTCTGGAGGTTGAATCTGAGCCATGTTGAATTATCTTCCAAGGTAGGCAAAAATCGATATTTTGCAATATACGGGTTCGTATTTTATCCAGCTATCGCTGCCACCATGTTTTAATGTCCATCTATCAGAGAGCCAAACAACAACTGACTCACCCGTGCTGGCAAGGTCACGCTCCGCTGCGTCACGTGGGAAAACATACGTAGATGTTCTCGTACATGTTCTCAGCACAAATATTGTATTAAAAATTAAAGTGTTATCTTAAAATATTTTTTTAGATATTTCAAACTTTTCTTTAAATACCCATGTAAGGAATTAATAAAATGCAGATATGGGCTATTTTTTGACCCTAGAAAAATAACCATCTTTGTCATGGGGTGAGTGCTATCCAATGAACGTATTGTGAGGGCAGTCTTGCTGACACCATTAGTGACATTATAACCGCATCGGCTGCCATGTTTGGTTCGCGTCAGATGCAATTTTTGGAGCCTTTGTTGGCTATTAAATTAATAAATAAAAAATAGAACAACTTCAATTGTCTTAATCAATTGTGTTAAAATATTTCTATCATTGCAAAAGAACCATTTACACGTCAATAATAAGACCAATACTAATATATGGCCACCCCATTTTTATGACAGCACATAAGACCATCCTTAAAAAGCTAGAAGTCTCGAAAATAAAATGATCAGAAAAATCATGTCTCCACCCAGGTTCGTTCTGAACACAATCCTCAGGAACGATCTAAATATCGAAAACATCAATGACTGCATTATTAGACAATCATTTAAATTCTATGAAAAATTAGAAAGCCCCACCTTTAAGGAAGCCACAAACTACAAATGCAGAAAAAGGAAAATAAGAAATTTAAAACCTAGACAAATTCTCCATCAATTTAGCCAGAATGACGAAAAGTGGAAAAAAAGGAAAAACAAACCCACCTTGAATATCAAACAAGCCAGAAAAAACCTTCTCAAGAACAATATCCCCAAGGACCTGAGAATCCGGACCCAACGACATCATTATAAATTATAATTGTAAATGAACCCCTGTACATAACCACCCCCCTCAGTATATTGTAAATATGATTATCTAGGTTGTTCTTTTTGAGCGGCACCTAATAAAGTTATTTGGAACTTGGAACCCTAGAAAAATTGAATGACCTTACTTCAAGGGATCATTTCTAAAGTTTTGTACGCAGTTCGATAACCGAACTTTGATGGGATGCCACCCGCGATGAGGAGGTGGGGGGCCTTTCCCTGAGCGTGAAGTTGGATCCTTGTGGTCCTTTGATGATCGCTCAATACTGGGAACTGCCCGCTCTGAGTGTTTTTTTTTTTTAATAATTAAAAAATAGCGAGCATTCAAATACTTTTTACATAAATTAAATTTTATTGCCATCTATCGTTAAAATTTTACACAAATACATTTACTGGCAATGCGTTTCTTTTAAATATCATCAAATATTATAAATATAATAATATTTGATGATATTTAAAAGAAACGCATTGCCAGTAAATTTATTTGTGTAAAATTTTAACTTTTTACATAGTAGTTTAAAAATATTAACCACAGAATATTAATTTAGTTATTTTTTTTTTATTTCAAAAATATGTAAATGCCTTGAGCATATGTTTTTTGATATGTAAATAGATTCTCCCTCTCTCTCTTGTATTGCTTTCCTTTGGGCGCCAGTGTCCTTGGCGGGACATCGCGCTTTGTATTTACAGTTGAATAAATTTAGTTATTTTTAAGAAAAAAGGCATTTCCTGATCATGCAACTGGAAGTTGCTGATAGCTTGCGCCATCTATTGGAATAAATATCAACTAATCATTGATTTTTAATTATCCCAGATTTGGCCAAATAATTATTTCTTTTTATTTTGTCAAATTCTAGAACATTTTTTTTTGTTTGCTTATCCTTAGTACACATGATACAGGCCATGATAATCATGGTTGGTAGAAGTAGGCGACTGCTTTTACTGTAAGTACACCACATGTCTACACATGTGAAAAGCAGTTCAACTTTGCACTTACAAATGTGTCAGAGCCCCGTTTGGTTACTTGCACTCATTGGTGGGCTAAACTTTTGCAAGAATAAGGGGGCCATTGGAACATTTTTTCAAATCATAAAAAAGTGCCCAATGCAGGAATCGAACCCGGGTCGTAGCGGCCGAAAACCAATGGTTTAGATCATCCTTCCGCCAACCCCCATCCTAGAACATTAGACCATAGAGTGAACAGGTTTAAAATAACAATCATTTCCAATCATAATAATGCTAAAAATAAATAAAGAAAAAAAGGCATATACTTATCGTGCAATTGCAAGTTACTGACAGCTTGCGCCATCTATCAGAATAAATATCAACTATTCATTGATTTTTAATTATTCCAGAATTGGCCAAATACTTATTCTTGATTAATAAATAAAAGCTAACCATGTAAGCACTACACAATAAGGAGATGCCTTTTTTCTTAATTTATGAACCTTATACAATATGTACAATATCACATTTAAACTTTGACTCCTTCTTCAAGATCTTCTTTCTTATCTCCACACTAGGTGAAGTAGAATGTGTCTGCCTTTGTCATCAAGACTGGGAGCACTACTCAGTGGCGGGTCAACTTAGCTCCAAAAGAAATGGCCGCCTCTGACATGAGGAACAGACGCCATGTGTAGCCGCTCCTAACATGGAGAAAAACGTTGCTCATCCTATATCCCTGGACTAGGAGCCCTTACAGGGTACTATCAGCCAGGCCAGCTGAGCCCAGGTTTTTTACTGAGCTTGTTACTGCTCCCCCTCCTCCTTTTTCATCCGGGCTATGTTATGATAACATCTTAAATAGTTAAACAATTGATTATGTGAATAAATATTGGTGTTATATGCAATTAAACCTCTTTAATTCAACACCCATAGGGAAAGATGATTCCTGTTGAATTAAGGTAAGTGTTGAATTATAGACACAAGAAAATAAGACCTAATCCAAATAATTTAATTGTGTGTTACGTTTCGGCAACAGAATTGTTACTATCATCAGACAAAAGAATAAAATCATTTAATCATCCATTTATTCTTTTGTCTGTGATGGTAACAATGCTGTTGCCGAAACGTCACACACTATTAAATTTTAAATATTTGGATTAGGTCTTTATTTTCTTGGTGTATATAATCTATAATCAAAATTGTACTTTATCAATGTTTTTAATTATTGCTGGTTAAAGTAAAGTTGATAACTTGGTTGGGATTTTAAATCCAGTTGAATTATAATAAGTATTGAATTATGGTTGGCTGAATTCAAGAGGTTAAACTGCAGCACCAAAAAAAACTTACACTTTATAACAAAAATATTTATTTTTCTCAAAATTTAAAAAAATGAACGGCCATCATCAGTTAAAATCAGTGTATATGGAAGTTGTATAAAATATTATAACACAACAATTTTCTCTGTAGTTGAGTTGTGGACGTCTTAGTTGATAGTAGCTCTGAGCACAACACCAATTCTCAACAACGTGGCACAATTGAATCTCTTCATTAAAGACATCACCTAGTTACTTTGACAAGGTTTCAGAAGGTCTACCTATTTCCTTGATAAGGTTTCAGAAGGTCTACCTAGTTGCTTGATAAGGTTTCAGAAGGCCTACCTAGTTACTTGATAAGGTTTCAGAAGGCCTACCTAGTTACTTGACAAGGTTTCAGAAGGTCTACCTAGTTACTTGACAAGGTTTCAGAAGGTCTACCTAGTTACTTGATAAGGTTTCAGAAGGTCTACCTAGTTACTTGATAAGGTTTCAGAAGGCCTACCTAGTTACTTGACAAGGTTTCAGAAGGTCTACCTAGTTACTTGACAAGGTTTCAGAAGGTCTACCTAGTTACTTGACAAGGTTTCAGAAGGTCTACCTAGTTACTTGACAAGGTTTCAGAAGGTCTACCTAGTTACTTGACAAGGTTTCAGAAGGCCTACCTAGTTACTTGACAAGGTTTCAGAAGGTCTACCTAGTTACTTGACAAGGTTTCAGAAGGTCTACCTAGTTACTTGACAAGGTTTCAGAAGATCTACCTAGTTGCTTGATTCAGGTTTACCTAGGGTTTACTTGGCTTGGGTAGGGTGCCAAGCAGCTTGCAGATGATGGAGAGCATTACTTCATCAGCACCTGCTCCGATAGACATAAGCCGTGAGTCCCGGAAAAAGCGGCTCACTGCGGTCTCAGCACTGTAGCCCATGCCACCCCAGTACTGGAGACACTTGTCTGCAACCTCTCGTGAGAGTTTGCCAGCCTTCAGTTTGGCCATGGAGGCCAGTAGGGTCACATTCTCTCCCTTTACCATTAGGTCTGAACACACAGATATCACCTAGTGTGGAAGTTACATACACAGATATCACCCAGTGTGAAAGTTACATACATAAGATCATCTATTGTGGAAGTTACACACACAGATATCACCCAGTGTGAAAGTTACACACATAAGATCATCTATTGTGGAAGTTACAGACACAGATATCACCTAGTGTGGAAGTTACATACATAAGATCATCTATTGTGGAAGTTACACACACAGATATCACCTAGTGTGGAAGTTACATACATAAGATCATCTATTGTGGAAGTTACCCACACAGATATCACCTAGTGTGGAAGTTACATACATAAGATCATCTATTGTGGAAGTTACACACACAGATATCACCCAGTGTGAAAGTTACACACATAAGATCATCTATTGTGGAAGTTACACACACAGATATCACCTAGTGTGGAAGTTACATACATAAGATCATCTATTGTGGAAGTTACACACACAGATATCACCTAGTGTGGAAGTTACACACATAAGATCATCTATTGTGGAAGTTACACACACAGATATCACCTAGTGTGGAAGTTACATACATAAGATCATCTATTGTGGAAGTTACACACACAGATATCACCTAGTGTGGAAGTTACATACATAAGATCATCTATTGTGGAAGTTACACACACAGATATCACCTAGTGTGGAAGTTACATACATAAGATCATCTATTGTGGAAGTTACACACACAGATATCACCTAGTGTGGAAGTTACATACATAAGATCATCTATTGTGGAAGTTACACACACAGATATCACCTAGTGTGGAAGTTACATACATAAGATCATCCATTCTGGAAGTTACACACACAGATATCACCTAGTGTGGAAGTTACATACATAAGATCATCTATTGTGGAAGTTACACACACAGATATCACCTAGTGTGGAAGTTACATACATAAGATCATCTATTGTGGAAGTTACACACACAGATATCACCTAGTGTGGAAGTTACACACATCAGATCATCTATTGTGGAAGTTACAGACACAGATATCACCTAGTGTGGAAGTTACATACATAAGATCATCTATTGTGGAAGTTACACACACAGATATCACCTAGTGTGGAAGTTACATACATAAGATCATCTATTCTGGAAGTTACACACACAGATATCACCTAGTGTGGAAGTTACATACATAAGATCATCTATTGTGGAAGTTACACACACAGATATCACCTAGTGTGGAAGTTACATACATAAGATCATCTATTGTGGAAGTTACACACACAGATATCACCTAGTGTGGAAGTTACATACATAAGATCATCTATTCTGGAAGTTACACACACAGATATCACCTAGTGTGGAAGTTACATACATAAGATCATCTATTGTGGAAGTTACACACACAGATATCACCTAGTGTGGAAGTTACATACATAAGATCATCTATTGTGGAAGTTACACACACAGATATCACCTAGTGTGGAAGTTACATACATCAGATCATCTATTGTGGAAGTTACAGACACAGATATCACCTAGTGTGGAAGTTACCCACATCAGATCATCTATTGTGGAAGATACACACACAGATATCACCTAGTATGAAGGTTTACAAGATATAATAATAAGGCACAATTCGGATTATAGATTATAAAAACAATGTAAAAAGACCAAATCCAAATAAATAATGAGGGTGTGACGTTTTTGTTGAGGGTTCGGGCGAGAATCCTCCCTAGCGGCGCCAGTGTGGCGGCGGGAACCGGCCGAGACTGGAACCGGGCAGTTTTGGTTTTGGTTTTGGCTGCGAGCGGAAGTATCTGCGCGTCTAGCTGTGTGTGGTGTTCTCCTTATTTTCCGGCACTGGTTATAAATAAAACCGGTACCAAGGGAGCTCCGACGACTCAGAGTGGATTATTGACAAAACAACGGGCACAACACAATAGTTTTGGTAACAGCGTTGTTAACAATTTTAGACAAAAGTGCTGAATGTGCCTTTAGCACTTTTGTCTGAAGATGGTAACCATGCTGTTACCAAAACATCACACCCTAATTATATTTTTGGATTTGGTCTTATTACCTTGTGGTAATATGTAAGAAATAAATTTAAAAATAGAAAAAATGTTAAGTGTTGATATTAAAAACAAGGAAAGGGTATCCTGACCACTCGCATGAGCATTTTAGATGGCAGAGGGCCATTTGGTGGAACAAAAATCAACTAAATGTTTACCTTAATTTGTTCCATGATATTTCAGTCAACCCAATTTCTTGATAAATCAAGAAAATCCAACTGTGAATGTGTTTCGAGCTGTTGTCCCTCGTCAGCATGGCTGTACCTCAATGACCAAATAATTGTTCCACTAGATGGCATCAATTACATCACTACAGGATGTCTGAGCTGGGTGAAGCTTATTGCCAGTGAGTCTTTTCAGTCCATTAGGATATCTGTTCCAGTCAATCTTGCCTCTGTATTGGCAATGGTCAGGGAAATCAAAAATGGCATGAGTATGCTGTTGTTGTTTCTTATCCCCATTGTGTAAATATTATATCTTCTTCTTTCTTATCTCCACACTGGGTGAAGTAGAATGTTTCTGCCTTTGTCATTAAGACTGGGAGCACTACTCAGTGGTAGGTCGACTTAACTCCAAAAGAAATGGCCGCCTCTGACATGAGGAACAGACGCCATATGCAGCTGCTCCTAACATGGAGTACAGACTCATCCTGTATCCCTGGATTAGGAGTGCTTACAGGGTACTATCAGCCAGGCCAGCTGAGCCCAGGTTTTTTTACCGAGCTTGCTACTGCTCTCCCTCCTCCTTTTTCATCAAGGGCTTGGGACCGGCAAAGGCGGAGTTCCAGAGTGCCTCTGTATTGGCAATGGTCAAGGATATCAGGACGGCGTGAGTATGTTGTTGTTGTTTCTTATTCCGTTATGTAAAGATTACATAAATTCATGCTCCTCGAGATGTTTTATGATAAGCAGCGGCCTCTCCCAAAGGTCCTGTTTAGTACATCTAATACAAGCCAAAAGTGTTCTGGAGCTGCAGATGCCAAGCTACATTTTGGACAAGTGGGACAAGTAGGCTTCTGCTAGCCTTCATCAGGTAATACTGGCATTCTCTCTCCAAGTCTGTATTTCCATTCTGATGTGGTTATCTTCTCAGCTACTGCTACAATTCTCTCCTGGTCACACAATGGTCTCCTCTAGGAGAGTTGACATCTATCAAGGAGATCCAAACCATGCTGCCATATGAGAACATCCAGTTGTCAGGCAAGGTTTGTACCCATTGTCATCAGATAAATATATACAGTAGAACCCCTCTATATTGAACCCCAATGGGACAGAGCTTTTGGTTCACTATAGCCACGGTTTAGCTTTTTTTTTTTTTTTACTTTTCAAAAATATTAGACCGTATAATTAAAAGACAGCCATACACACAGGAATATGCTGCCTCTTAATAGTGGTCACTTTGTTTTAATTCCCTTAATTGACCAATTTCCTTACATTAATACTGAATAATAAAAGAAATCATTAGATGATAGGTTCTTCTTATCATTAACATACATGTACCTCTATGTCTAATTATAAAATCAAGATAAATCCTAGGCAAAGTGTTTAATGGCCAATTATTGTTGGTCCTACTGAAGGAATATGAAGGATTAGAAACGTGAAGTCAGCAAAGGGTAAGAGTAAAAAAGAGATGAGAGAAGAAGCGGATAACCAATTAGCATGTGAATAAAATGGACAACACATATAAACCACTAAAGGCATATGAGATAAGAAAGAAGAAGAAGACTAAAGGCATATGCTCTAGTGAAAGAGAATGTAAGACATCATACCAGCAGCTTGGTACAAAAGGGCCCGAAGACACTCCACTTCTGTCTGCAGCTCTGCCAAGGTGAAGTGCACCACCTGGTTGTTGAGGACGGGAGCACCGAAGATCTGCCGTTGACGAGTGTAGTTGATGGTTTCTTGGATCGCTGCATCCATTCCTGCCACGGCTGGTTGACACATACCAAGGGGGTGACATCTTGTTCTTTTTTAATGAGAAAGGAAGATTTATTATATGACTTGAAACTTCTCCAATGAACATTTGATACTCTTGGTCTCTCCTGGAAGTAGTCTTTCATGAGTGAGCTAAATTCAAGTATTTTTTAAAAGCTTTCATTTAACATGTTTCCATGTCTGTACATCCAACTGTCTGTTCACAAATCTTGTGATTGATTGTTGACATATTTACAGAGCACATCTAGAAATCTGAAATTTGGTATACTTGTTCACACCTGATATCAATGCAAGTTGACAAATTTTCAGACTTCTAGGTGGTTGGAAATGGTCAATTTTCCACATTTCCTTTCAAATTTGTGATTGATTTTTTAATAGGCTTCCTGACCTCATATTAGTCTAGAACTTCGCCATTGCCGGTCCCAAGCCGGATGTAAAAGGAGGAGGGGGAGCAGTAACAAGCTTGTTAAAAACCTGGGTTCAGCTGGCCCGGCTGATAGTACCTTGTAAGGGCTCCTAATCCAGGGATACAGGATGAGCAGCATTTGTATTCCATGTTAGGAGCAGCTGCACATGGCGTCTGTTCCTCATGTCAGAGGTGGCCATTTCTTTTGGAGCTAAGTCAGCCTGCCACTGAGTAGTGCTCCCAGTCTTAATGACAAAGGCAGACACATTCTACTTCACCCAGTCATGATGGTTGTCAAATACCATCAAGGGTTACAACTTGATACCCTAATGATTGAGTGGAGATAAGAAAAAAGAAGAAGATGTTAGAGGCGGCCATTTAATACCAGGTCAAAGTCCAAGTTACACCTCTCTGTAGGTGACCTCGGGGAAATGCTGGATAAAACCAGCGTAACTGGCATATAACCTATATGAAGGATAAGGAAAAAAATATATATTAGTCTGGAAAGAATTTAATAAATTAATTCAATCCCCTATTAACATTGAGAGTAAAAAATTTCTGACTTCCAGGTAGCCATAATGGTTGGGAATAGAGAATAGGATTTGTATATTTCCTTTCAAACAAACAAATATAGGCACAGCCGTTATCTAAAATAATGAGCAGCTGGAGTTCCTTAAAAATGTGACCGCTTCTTCAGAACTCTAATACTGTATTGCTTATATATGCTACACTGAAGGATGGGGGTCGGTGGAAGGATGGTCTATACTGTGGGTTTTCGACCGCTACGACCCGGGTTCAATTCCCACATTGAGCACTTTTTTTTTCTGATAAAAAAAAAATGCTTCAATGGCCCCCAATTCATGCAAAAGTCCAACCCCACCAGCGAGTGCAAGTAACCAAACGGGGCTCTGGCACATATGTAAGTGCAAAGTCGAACTGCTTTTCACATGTGTAGACAAGTGGTGCACTTACAGTAAAAGCAGTCGCCTTCTTCTACCCACCATGATTATAGTACTTTGTGTACTAGGGATAAGCAAAAAAAAAAAAACGCTGAATGATGGAATCTCAGAAATGGTATTCAGGCAAACTATGATATAAACTTTTAGGACAATAGAATTACATATAATATTTGCATCGAGCAATGCACTTTCGCAAACAATGATCCAATATAGTATTAGAGCTCTAAAGAAGCGATCTGGTATATTAAATTGGCGAAACCGCTAGGAGGGTTCACCACTGATGAGCCAAGACATCCCAATGTTTTTTCATCACAGTAAGGACAGTAAAAATTTGATTTATGTGTCAAAGAAACATTTGTGTCTTAATGTTTTCATTTGTTATATAGAGATGGCATGTAATTGCTTTATTATAAATCTTCTTCTTCTTCTTCCTTATCTCCACTCAATCATATTAAGGTATCAAGTTGTGACCCTTGATGGTGTCTGTTTGACAACCATCATGACTGGGTGAAGTAGAATGTGTCTGTCTTTGTCATTAAGACTGGGAGCACTACTCAGTGGCAGGCCGACTTAGCTCCAAAAGAAATGGCCGCCTCTGACATGAGGAATAGACGCCATATGCAGCCGCTCCTAACATGGAGTACAAACGCTGCTCATCCTGTATCCCTGGATTAGGAGCCCTTACAGGTTACTATCAGCCGGGCCAGCTGAATCCAGGTTTTTTAGCGAGCTTGTTACTGCTCCCCCTCGTCCTTTTTTATCCAGGCTTGGGACCGGCAAAGGCGGATTTTTTCTTATAAATAAATAGGCTCATCAAATTCTTTTTTTTTTTTTTTCATTTTAACATTTGAAAATAGCAACTCTCCAGTAAGAGGACATTTCTCTTAAAAAGGCACTTTGGCTTTCTTCAACTAGGTGTTGACCTTTACAGAGAGGTAGTTCTACTATATGTGGATTAACTTTATGAACTTTTAAAAACTGGTTGAATTAGAATGACATTAAAATTGGAAGGTTGAAATAAATTATTACATAGATATAGGAAACAAAATGATCCAAAAAGGACTCTGGTACACTTATAGGCACTGTATAGGATGTAGTGTACTCAAATTAAAAGTTAGCACCCATCATGATTATCATGGCCTGTACCATAAGTAAGATAAGACAGAAACTGATTCTCTCAGAATATTTTGAGCCAACTTTTCAGAAATACAAGATTGATAAAGCACACAATTTGGATTATATATTTTAATACAAGAAAATAAGACCTAATCCAAATAATTTATTAGTGTGTGACGTTTCAACAACAGCATTGTCACCATCATCATTTATTCTTTTGTCTGATGATGGTAACAATGCTGTTGCCAAAAAATCATACACTATTAAATTATTTGGATTAGATCTTATTTTCTTGTATAGAAATACAAGATATTTCTACTCAAATAATTTGAAATTTTAATTACAATTAAGAAAAAAAAAAAGGTTTTCTTAAAGAGATGAGGCATACCTAAAAAAACTCACTTATAATTGATCCAGCCAGTCTTTCCTCTTGGAACTGTAGCATCTGGTAGGTGAAACCTTGGCCCTCCTCTCCTATGATGTACTTGGCAGGCACCCGTACATCGTCAAAGAACAGGTGTCCGGTGTCTGAGCTGTGGTTGCCAATCTTCTTGATGTTGGCCAGCACCTTCACTCCTGAGAACATGTACTAGGCTGAGTGAGGAAATGGTAAGGAAGTACACAAAAGGAAAGTTATTTTGATCATATAAATGAATTCTGTTGATAACTTTTGCACCATCTCTTAGAATAAAAATATTATTTTTTTAATTTTCAGGAAAATATAGCTGACAAAAATCTAAAGCTCTTACAGGATTTTACAGTAATATGATTGAGTGGAGATAAGAAAGAAGTAGTGAGTAGTGCTCCCATTCTTAATGACAAAATCAGACACATTCTACTTCATCCAATTATTATGGAATTCAAATCTCCTTTGATGAGCTTTACTCATCCCCAAACAAACAGCCAATCAAAATCTAAAGCTCTCACAGGCTTGATACACCAATATGATAAGAAAGAAGAAAACCACATGCTCCAGAATTGTAGGGTATGAAGAACCCACCAGGGGTGTCCATGGGCACACAGATGAGGGACTTGTTCTTATGGGGCGGACCCTGGCTGGTGTTGGCCAACAGACAGATCCAGTCCGCCTGGCAGCCGTTGGTGATCCACATCTTCTCTCCATTGATCACTAGGTCATCCCCTCGCCTCACTGCATTGGTGCGGATACCTGGGTCAACACTGCGTTGTAGAAAACACCCCTGATAGATACAAAATTTATGTTCAATCTTTAATATAGAGAATAGTGGGTATAAACACAGTTAAAGCAATTAGGTCTTCATAACTACTTAACTTACACAGCTCCGCCTTTGTCAGTCCCAAGCCCGGATAAAAAAGGAGGAGGGGGAGCAGTAACAAGCTCAGTAAAAAACCTGGGTTCAGTTGGCCCGGCTGATAGTACCCTGTAAGGTCTCCTAATCCAGGGATACAGGATGAGCAGTGTTTGTACTTCATGTTAGGAGTGGCTGCACATGGCATCTGTTCCTCATGTCAGAGGCGGCCATTTCTTTTGGAGCTAAGTCAGCCTGCCACTGAGTAGTGCTCCCAGTCTTAATAACAAAGGCAGACATATTCTACTTCACCCAGTGTGGAGATATGAAAGAAGAAGGATGATATAACCAGGTTGCTGCTATAAAAGAGGCTCTGATATGGTTCAACTGTATTTACATAAGAGGACTGTTGAGGTAGTGAACTTACCGGCCACATCTGAGCCTGCTCCAGGCTCGCTTACTCCAATGGCGGAGACCACATCTCCAGCAATGGAGGGGGTCAGGAACTGTCTCTTCAGCTCATCACTTCCAAAACTGAAACATCCATTGTCCAGGTTACTGGGTAGCCATTGGAGTATTGTCAGTGTTACAGGCATTCAGTACTGGGTATCCATTAGTCTCTTGTCAGTGTTACAGGCACCACAGAGATGACAGGTATTAATTGTATTTGACCGTTGACCACTGTTTTCACAGCTACAAGTTAGAGATAACGTGGCAGTTATCTTTAGCCCCTCAATCGCAATAAACTGTGACGAAAGATTATATAACATGTCCTGCTTCAGCTACAACCGACTCTACAAGACCCCGAACTCAACAACATTCCTGGACTGGACCACAAACCCACCACTGGACCGGCCTTAGTGACCATGGCCCACCAGCCACCTTACCAAATAAACCCACTGAGCCTTACATCCCCACCTCTGTCTCATCAATATACACATTAAGGCAAATATTGTTGTGTGTCAACAAGTAGCCGACCGATGGTACACGTGAGCAATAAAAATTATTTTAAGTTTTGTTAATTTTTAATTAATTACTTTTATCAGAGAAATGGCACCACAGAGATGACAGGGATAAATTGTATTTGACCATTGACCACCGTTTCGCGGCAATGTGTTAAATACAACGTGCCAATTATAGATTAATCTTCATCCTGTTTGGATCTTGACCCGGTGATTGAGAAATGTCAACTACAGCTCCAACCCCTCCTACAACTGGCCCGACAAGACCCCGAACATCCTGACCTTCCTGGACTGGACCACAACCTCAGCACTGCACCAAATAAACCATCTGAGTAGTACATCCCTGCCTTTGTCTCATCAATATTATAGTGTGAAAAAATAATAGAAAAAAATAAAAAATGGCGCTCTGACATCAAGAAAACACATGTGCTCCTGGTCAGGATATGCCTTCTTCATTTTTAATACATAACTCCACCTTTGCCGGTCCCAAGCCCGGATGAAACCTGGGCTCAGTTGGCCCGGCTGATAGTACCCTGTAAGGGCTCCTAATCCAGGGATACAGGATGAGCAGCATTTGTACTCCATGTTAGGAGCAGCTGCACATGGCGTCTGTTCCTCATGTCAGAGGTGGCCATTTATTTTGGAGCTAAGTCGGCCTGCCACTGAGTAGTGCTCCCAGTCTTAATGACAAAGGCATTCTACTTCACCCAGTGTGGAGATAAGAAAGAAGAAGATTTTTAATACATTATAGTATAATAACGAGTTTTTACAAAGAGGGAAGAGGAGCTTCTTTTTATACAACATTCATTCTGGCAGCAGCAATATATGAAATTTAGTACTTGGAGTGGAAACCTACTTGGCTAGGGCAGGAGTGGAGCAGTCTGTGTGGACCATGATGGACATGGGAACACCGCCGTGCTTGCAGGACATCCCCAGAGCCTCTGTGAAGGCCATTGTATAGGTGTAGTCCAGGCCCAGACCTCCATAATCTGGTCACACAATCAGCAAATATAGTTATTTCAGTAGATAGAAGGTGGAAATTGAATAGAAAGTTTAAATGAATGTATTTTGAGAGATTTATTTATGAGGGCATTCAATAAGTAAGGTAAAAGAAAATCCGCCTTTGCCAGTCTCAAGCCCGGATGAAAAAGGAGGAGGGAGAGCAGTAACAAGCTCCAGCAGTGTGGAGATAAGAAAGAGGATAATAGTCTAGAACTAGGCTGCAATGACCAGGTATTCCTCCCTAATGTTCCTCCACTCTTCTCTTCTTGTAAGTTTGATACTAGCTGTCTGGATAGGCCGTATCTACAGTGATAATCTACTTAGTAGTGTTTGTTGAAAATAAAGATACTTCGGCCAGTAAATCATTATATTACCTCAACGTTTCGACAAAAATATTTTGTCCTCATCAGGAGCAAACAAAATGTAAAACATTTGGCAAGGCGTTAAAAATTATTCTAAGGTTCCAAGGGCGTTCTCCCGTAGTAGTAGTAGGGTTTGTTGCCACTCTGTAAAACCACTGAGAGTCAATGAAGTTCAGATTTTCTAACATGTCTTCACCCTCCACACACACAATGTAGAGTATATTACCTCTCTAATTACAATGATTCAAATTCTAACCAAATTAAAAGTAATGGCTTAGCATCAACATTGATATTCACTTTGGAATTCATTTTCTTCAGCTCAAAGGAAGAATAACTTCTTAGGTCCATTGAAGTCTATCAAAAATGATAAAGCACAATTTGTATTATAGATTATAATAAAAGAAAATAAGACCTAATCCATTAAAAGTGATGGCTTAGCATCAACATTGATATTCACTTTGGAATTCATTTTTTTCAGCTTATAGGAAGAATACATTTTTAGGTCCATTGAAGTCTATCATGGATTAGGTCTTATTTTCTTTTATTATAATCCTAACCAAATTGTTTAATTCAACAGATAGCATTTATCCTTTTGGGATGTTGAAATAAGGATGCTTGTTGCAATTCATAGAAGAAACAAAAACAATCTCTATAGTAAAAGTGGAATTTACCTGTGCTCCGGGTAATGCCCAGAAGTCCGGCCTCTCCAAACTTCTTGAAGACTTTCTTGGCAGGGTAGATGTGTTCCTCCTCCCATTGGTCAATGTAGGGGTTGATGTCTTTCTCTACAATCTGAAGACATCTCAGTACCATCAATGCCAACAAGAATGGATATCAATCCCACAACACACATGGCTGCTACAAAGCTGAAGGGACAAGCATCGGGTTTGTCTTCCCAAAAGAAGATCAGTCCTTGAATTTCTAAAAACAAATGAAACATTCCATAGCTTTTTCCCATTTGTAATTCCAACATTTTTACGTTCTAATTTTTATAATACCCAATTTACAACAGACAGTAAATAATGTTGTAGATCTATATCAATTTGTAAATAGCAGAGATAATTATCATAGATTTAACTATTTTTGTAAATATATTTATGATTATCTTTTTAACCTGAAAGGTTCAGGTTCCTAATATATATTATTGTTTCTCTCTTTTATTTTTGATTACTTTTTCTTGTATAATATGTTTATAACTGTTTCTGTTTAAAAAATGCAATTATCTCTAGCCGGGATATAGCCTTTTGTGTGTTGAAATAAAAAAGTCCTTGAATTCCAGTCTTAAATCTGGTCATCTACAGACAATTGCCTTAGAGTGGTTGCAAGGTTTTCCCACTATGTACCAAGTGTAATTCTCAACATGCAACCCAAACCACAGCATCGCTTATGGACACACAACAATGACAGTGGAGTGGACCCAGGAGGAGCTCTGAACCTCAGACAGCATCAAACAACACTAACAAGGTTTAGAACAGGCCATCTCAAGCCATTGAAGATAGAAAATAAAAACAAAATCTATCCCACTTGCCCAAAATGTAGCTTGCCACCTACAGCTCCAGAACACATTTTGGCTTGCATTAGATGTACTAAACAGGACCTTTGGGAGAGGTTGCTGCTTATCATCAAACAGCTTGAGGAGCATGGACTCATGGAATTTGTGTAATCTTTACACAAGGGGATAAGAAACAACAACAACATCATAGACTGCATTAATTCTTTCATTGATGAGTTCTATTTGTCCCCTGTAGACACTATGTTCAAGATTCCTAACATGTCTTCTTCTTTCTTATCTCCACACTGGGTGAAGTAGAATGCCTTTGTCATTAAGACTGGGAGCACTATTCAGTGGCAGGCCAACTTAGCTCCAATATGAAATGACTGCCTCTGACATGAGGAACAGACGCCATGTGCAGCCGCTCCTAACATGGAGTACAAACGCTGCTCATCCTGTATCCTTGGATTAGAAGCCCTTACAGGGTACTATCATCAGGGCCAGCTGAACCCAGGTTTTTTAGCGAGCTTGTTACTGCTCCCCCTCCTCCTTTTTTATCGTAGCTTGGGACCGGCAAAGGCGAAGTTTTCCAAACATGTTATGTCCAAGAGTTTACACACCTTATATGTAAATATGTTATGAAGAAACACTTCACCTTTCACTCCTCCTCTATGTTCCAGATCTCAACACAATAATAATGTGGAATACAATATTGGAAAGGTGGCAAGACAAACCCAAATAGATCATTTATATATGACATGAAATTCCCATTGATAAAAAACACAATTTTTACTCAATAAATTGGTACCATAAAACTTTCATGAGAGAACACTCACTATAGAGGACACTTCTCCACAAAGGACATTCTTAACTATCAAAATTACCATTTACACAACAAGGTAATAAGACCAAATCTAAATAAATGAATAGAGTGTAACCTTTCAGTAATAACACACTTACTGAAAGGTCACACACTATTCATTTATTTATATTTGGTCTATTAACACAAGGTAATAAGACCAAATCCAAATAAATAAATAGTGTGCGACGTTTCGGTAACAGCATTGTCACCATCATCAGAGAATTGTATTAAATTATTTGGATTAGGTCTTATTTTCTTGAATTATTTTTGCTATTAACAACTTAACACAAGGTGAAAAGACCAAATCCAAATAAATAAATAGTGTGTGACGTTTCGGTAACAGCGTTGTTACCATCTTCAGACAAAATTCAGTACAATCCATTCAGTACTTTTGTCTGAAGATGGTAACAACGCTGTTACCGAAACGTCACACACTATTATTTATTTGGATTTGGTCTTATCATCTTATGTTTATAATCTATAATCCAAATTGTACCTCATTAATGCTATTAACAACTCTCCAGTAAGAGGACACATCTCCTTAAAGGACATTTCTGAAATGCCTTTTATATGGAGAAGTTCTACTGTACAATGGAAAGATTGTAGGAGAGAAGCCATCTTGTCAATATCTTACAAAATAATCAGAATAAGATAAATACTTTATTTTTATTTTTCATGAAAGGCCTTGATAACTTAGAACTCTCTGATAACCAGGCCACAAACATGATAAGAATGATTGGAAGTCCAGAGATACCTCTGCCTTCATCTACTTGGCACCAAGCGATAGGTGAAATTTGCAAAATATAAATTTACTGGCAATGTTTCAATAATATAATAAAATTTTATCTCTACAGAGTTATATTTAAAGAGACAAGGGTCACCTCTCCCATCAAAATAGACGTCAAAACCAGATGCCATCTATATTTTAGCCATAGATTTGGCCCAGCCACTTTGCCAGCTAAACACCTCTATAGCAGATTGTCAATATTCCATTAGATCCCGTGTGGATCTCATGGAATAAAGTCCGCCATAGGTTGATGAGGGTCATTAGCCTGAAACCATAGTCTCTAGGTGGACACTTTTCAGTTTGTCAAAGCCGGTGTTGTGGCTTTGTCACCGACCCGAGGCCGATAGTTTGCGGCAACGGTCAATAGATTGTATCTGGTTTTGATGTCTATTTTGACGGGAGAGGTGACCCTTGTCTCTTTAGATCAATATCCTCTGGGCAAAAATTTCCATCTAGAGTTATATTTGTTACATAGTGAGAACACCTTACAACGACTCTAAGGCAATTGTCTGTAGATGACCAGATTTAAGTCTGGAAATCAAGGACTCTAACTCTGCCTTTGCCAGTCCCAAGCTGGGATGAAAAAGGAGGAGGGGGAGCAGTAACAAGCTCGCTAAAAAACCTGGGTTCAGCTGGCCTGGATGAGCAGCGTTTGTACTCCATGTTAGGAGCGGCTGCACATGGCATCTGTTCCTCATGTCAGAGGCGACCATTTCTTTTGGAGCTAAGTCGGCCTGCCACTAAGTAGTGCTCCCAGTCTTAATGAAAAAGGCAGATGCATTCTACTTCACCCAGTCATGATGGTTGTCAAATCTCCCCACTATGCTGCATGGAGATAAGGAAAAAGAAGAAGACTATTCTTCTTTAGGAGGGAAAGACTCTTTACATCTGTAGAGATTAAATTTGATGATATTATTGAAAAGAAACACATTTCCAGTAAATTTATTTGTTACAAATTTTATTGATAGATAGCAATCAAATTTACAAAAGATAGATGTTGATTTTCTCATTTAAGTCTTTTTTAAACACAAGGTAATAAGACCAAATCCAAATAAATACGTGAATAGTGTGTGACGTTTCAGTAACAGCGTAGTTACCAAAATGTCGCACACTATTTATTTAATTGTATTTGGTCTTATTACCTTGTGTTTATAATCTATAATAAAAATTGTGCCTTATCATTGAGTCTTTTTTTTTGTTTCACTTTGGTTAACTGCATTTTCAAATTTGTTAATTACAAATATCCCATAACACACCAATAGATGTATTAGAATTCAAAACTATTATAAACACATATGATTCTTTAAAAAAGATTTTTAAGAATCATACGTGTTTATAATAGTTTCAAATTCCCATAACATATGCCGTGCTAATGTACCAATAGATGTATGTAGCCATGTATAGTTATTTAAGGATGGTCATTCATTTACCTGTAAATTCAATAAAACTTTGTGACATATAAGAAAGAAGAAGAAAACTTTGCCATAGCTCTAATCTGGAGTTTGGGCCAAAAAAGTAGGGAATAAGTGGTATTCTTTCTTATCTCCACTCAATCATATTAGGATATCAAGTTGTGACCTTTGATGGTGTCTGTTTGACAACCATCATGACTGGGTGAAGTAGAATGCGTCTGCCTTTGTCATTAAGACTGGGAGCACTACTCAGTAGCAGGCCGACTTAGCTCCAAAAGAAATGGCCGCCTTTGACATGAGGAACAGATGCCATGTGCAGCTGCTCCTAACATGGAGTACAAACGCTGCTCATCCTGTATCCCTTACAGGGTACTATCAGCCGGGCCAGCTGAGCCCAGGTTTTTTAGTGAGCTTGTTACTGCTTCCTCTCCTCCTTTTTCATCCGGGCTTGGGACTGGCAAGTGGTAAAGCATTCCAATCGGGTATTTAATAAAAAAGTCTATTTGCACATGCTTGGATGAAAATTTGGGGGAAAATGCAATAAGCTAGATATAGTCAAATCTTACTATAACTTACTTTATGAAAATTCAAAACTATTATAGACTCATAAACACAAGGCAATAAGACCAAATCCAAATAAATAAATAGTGTGTGACATTTCAGCGTTGTTACCATCTTCAGACAAAAATACTGAATGAGAAATTTTACCACAGCATGTTTTATATAGTTATGTATTACTATATTGTCACATGCTGTGGTAAAATTTCTCATTCAGTATTTTTGTCTGAAGATGGTAACAACGCTGAAATGTCACACACTATTTATTTATTTGGATTTGGTCTTATTACCTTGTGATTATAATCTATAATCCAAATTGTGCCTTATCATTGGTCTTATTACCATGTGTTTATAATCTATAATCCAAATTGTGCCTTATCATTATTATAGACTCATATGATTCTTTTGATAAGTCTCAGATTGAGCCAAATGTCGAGGGGTCACCCCAATTTCTACTGCCCTTACTTCAATGGAAAAATTAATGGAAGGTCCTGGCTCATCAGTTTTGAATCCTCCCAGAGGTTTCGCCAGTTTAATCTACCAGTTTTATATCTGTAGAGAAGTAGAAGTTTAATTTTCAGCTTCTTTATTGTACAGTAGAATCTCTCTGTAAAGGACCCGTAGTTGCAATGCTAAATTGTGATAATTAGAGTCGACTTTGCCGGTCCCAAGCCCGGATGAAAAAGGAGGAGGGGGAGCAGTAACAAGCTCACTAAAAAACCTGGGTTCAGCTGGCCCGGCTGATAGTACCCTGTAAGGGCTCCTGATACAGGGATACAGGATGAGTAGCGTTTGTACTCCATGTTAGGAGCGGCTGCACATGGCATATTTTCCTCATGTCAGAGGCGGCCATTTCTTTTGTAGCTAAGTCGGCCTGCCACTGAGTAGTGTTCCCAGTCTTAATGACAAAGGCAGACACATTCTACTTCACCCAGTTATGATGGTTGTCAAACTCATCCATTGATTTTCTCTACTCATCCCCAGCAGACACCATCAAAAGTCTTAATGTCTACAAGCTTGATACCCTGATATAATTGAGTGGAAATAAAAAGAAAATGAAGAAGAGAGTTGCTAATTAGTAAAAAAAGGCAACTTTGGCGATGAAAACTGTCCTTTGTAGTGAGTGTCCTATCATGGAGGTTATACTATATTTGAATCTTATTTTAAACATTTATAAAACCTTTTGTTCGTTTATTTATATTGCAAGAGGAACCCTGTGACTCGAGAGAGATCAAAATTGATTTAATATTTATAATACATATCTGAAATTTTAAAAATGTTTCATAATTTTCCTTATTGTTTAACCTATAGATTTTCCTATTTCAATATTTATCAAAAGAGTATATTATATGGAATCGCTCATAGGTAATTTTTGAAAAGTTCGCTTGCAATTCAAAACTAAAACTAAACTAAAAATATAACTTTAAATTTCTGTAATAAATGTCTACAAATTTTTAGTCAACTTACCTTGGTTACTGTTTTCATCAAGTCTTCATGTTGAGTTGTGTAGAATTCTGCTCTACAGGCGACAGACCTATAAGCCGATTGAGAAATACACTTTTTGGAGAAACATTGATATTGTTTAAGTGATGCTTTGAATAAATTACTGAATCGCATTTTAAGTTTTTACAGATATACTTTTTAAAAATATGATGTAACAAATTAAATCATTTGCTGGGGTGACAGACAATCGCCTACAAAAGTTATCGGTTTATATAGCCGCTATCAAATCTCCGTCGTCTACTATTATTGTATTAAATGATTTTTATTGACATATATTGGCATAAATTATCTTTTATTCACTACTCGCGCGATTAAGGATGGAAAGGAAACAATAACGTTTACTCCCCCCCCTAAATTTTTATGCATTTAAAAATTAAAAAGATATGCATTATTATTGTATTCAATTCTATCTTTGATATTTATTAAATGCAACAACGTGTACCTGGGTACACTTGTCAAAGAAACAAAAACACTTTTCTAGCTTGCAGTCAGTCGAGTTTTTAGTTGCAGAGGGATGAAGGAATTAGCGTCAAGAACCTCTTCGTCCCACTTCTTTTTCAAATTTGCCATATCTAATCTGCCTACCAAATTTGCTGAAAATACATGCTGTTTGAAAGTGTTGAGCTGAGAACCTAACACTAATGCCCAAGGATGATGCTTATTCGACTCAACTATTTAGGTTACCAGAAAAGTAAATATTTTTAGTCTTCAAAAATTCAGGTTTTATTGTTTAAACAACCTCTGGTCTACATTAAAGAATAATACATATTTTAATCAAAGGTGGGTCGTGGATATATTTTTCTAAAAATATAACCCAATTGAAATATGTTCAAATAATTGAATGCTCATCGCAAGTGAGCAAGTTTAAAATGCTGAAACTTTGATAAGGCTTAGAAATGGCTATCATTTTGGCGTTCATTAAACGGGCTAATGTTTTAGTATGTAAATATATTTTATAGAATATAACGCTATATATTTGCCTTAAAATCATTATTATTATTATTATTTTGAAATATCTTAGTTTGGACTTTTATTTAACAGATTATTTATCATCATCTAATTTTAGCCGATTCAAACATCTAGTAAATATTATGGAAGATTTTAAAAGGCCTGTACGGCATTGATTACATTCAAATAATTGACATAAAAAAATTAAAGAGAAACATATAATATTATTATTTAATTTATTTAATTTGACACATTTCACCAAAATATGGTCGACAAAGGTAGCCATTTAAACTTATTTGTTAATATGATGTTATCAAACATAGTTTTCAACACTTGGAAATTAAAAATATATATATACATATAAGGCAGGGGATTTTAAAACCATATAAAGGTGGCCTTTTTTTGTGTTTGTATAAAAATATATATCTCTTTAGTTAGAAAGTCAAATTATTATGTTTAAAATAAATTTGTCACTGAACCTTCATGGAAAAAATACACATCATACATGAAAAAGGGGCCGAACGAAATATATGCCACCATATGCACTACTAATTGAGATATGGCGCAGTAATGTGCAAGGCTCACTACTGAAGAAAAATGCCAGTGTGGAACAATAGGTATCAGTGTGCTTACACTCTATTGCCAAAAAAAGTTGTAGTATGCATGCCTTAATAGAGCCTTTGGCTTGAAAGCTATTATAAATAATATTATTTTATCAAACCAAACCTACCTAACCAAATATGTCTCTATACATTTGTGATATTAGCAAAATAGAGTACTCATTCCGAGTCCCATACAATGAGGTGTGGTCTAAAGGAAGACGAAAGGAATATTACGAAAGACAAACTTCAGGATGACACAGCAATTAAGGCCAAAAACCAAATAAACATTTATAAGATACAAGATAAACAATGAGTGAAGTTTCCAGAGTAGCAAATATACAGTCGAACCTCTTTAATTCAACACCCCAAGGGATCAGAGCTTTCGGTTAAATTAAAGGAAGTGTTGAATTAAGGTTAGATGATTAGCTAATCATCTAACTCACTAAAATAATATTTTTTTGAAATTGTTTTGTAATATAAATTAATGATATTAATTGAAACCATTGTATGTACTTTTTTGTATTTTTTTTTTTTTTTTTTTCATGATTAACTTTTAGTATCAGGGACAAAATAGCATTAATACATATTTTTGAAACATAAATAATTACAAATAATATTTTATTCTAATTGAAGAATATAGTAGTTGAAAGGAAATACATATGGAAAATAAAAAGAAAATTTTAAAATAATATTTAAAAATAATCATGAAGATCTTTTTAAAAATTCCTTTATAGATGTCTGTTTTTGCACAGAAATATCCTATTCAGGATGTTTTCCAGATGGTCTATTTTAAAAAAACATGCGTGTCTTTCTTCTTCTGAAATGTCTTTTAATAAATAAATTATAATGTATTAAAGTCATCCACTTCTGCTGCAGGTGTTATTGATTTTGTGTTTAAATCTTTTATAATAACACGGAAATGGAATATTGAAATAAAATGTTATCATAATCATTGTGGCTACATTTTATGAAGATTTATTTATTTAAAAGGAAATTATTTGTAATTTTAAAATAACTCTAAAATATTTCAATGCTGAAAATTAAAAAGAAAATAATATTATTAGAGCACAAAGCCTAAATTCCCGCGTAAAAAAAAATAACACTCGCGACATTGTGCAACGGCATTGCAAAGTGAAACTTAAACTAACAGAGACCAAAAGTGCGTAGGCGCGATCCCTATCGGCGCCCGTCGTCGTCGCCGCTTGCCGCCGTCGTAATACCATTTAGTGGTAAAGTTGTATGTAAAAAGACATTCATCTGTCGAAATTGGAATTTTAAAATGGTCGAACTATCAGAACTGTCATATTATCGATTCTGCCGAATTACGGTTTGTTATTTGATAGGCCGGAGGTCAGGACATCAGAATATGGTCGAATTAAGGTAGAGTGTCCAATTTGCATGTGTCGAATTAACGAGGTTATACTGTATATAAATAATTTTTGATTATAAAGTAGCCAAAGGATGAGTATCATTTATTAAATGTTTTCGAACTTTCAGGATAACGCCCTAGAACAGGAAAAATTTATACAAAATGAAACTTAACTAACGTTAACGTCGTTTTACAATCGTAAGCCGCATTATATTGTATTATAAATGAAACCAAGTGTTGTTTGGTGAAACTAGATATGTGGAGGACCATAATTAGTTACTGTAGGAAACATGAGAAAATCCAAAACAGGGAAAAATACAACTATCTGCTTACAACAAGCTGAAATGACATAAGAATATCAAATTACTGAGGGAAGCCTTATTGTCAATGTTGTCTTCTTCTTTCTTATCTCACAATTGCACATTATTTCTTTTGAACAAAAAATCGTAATTTATTTCAAGGAGAAATAACGACTATTTCTACTCTTAGGGATGAAGTATGAATGGTGAAGAGTAATGATAAATTGAAAAATAAAGTGTCCAGGGATGGGAATTCCCATTCATCCTTTCATACTTCATCCCTAAGAGTAGAAATAGTTGTTATTTCTCCTTAAAATAAATTACGATTATTTGCTCAAAAGAAACATTTGAGGTAAAATTGTCAAACGTAGTTCTACTTGGTTTCATCTTGTATGTTAGTCACAGTGTCTGGACTGTGAATCTGTAGATGACCAACCAATGAATGTTACAGAGAGCAACCCGCTGCACCTGTCCTGGCATGACTCCGCCTGGATCCCCATCCTCAACCCCAACAATGTCATGGACTACTTCACAGAGCGCAGCAACCCCTTCTATGACCACACCTGCAACAACGAGACTCTCAAGATGCAGCGGCAGTCTCTGGACCATCTCACGTGAGGCTGAACTTCTCCTACTCTTGTGTTGTGATGTAGTCCTCTGATAAACCACTGCTAATACTCAGATAATCATCTCCAGTGACAGGACTTAAATATCGGGAAAAAAATAAGATAATTGGTTTGGTCACCATATACTTATTTGGATCTGAGTCCTATTATCTTGCGATTCTTATCTATTATCCAAATTGTAATTTATTATCTACTTCTATATTCCTGTCATTTCCTTCTAGTAGCTTGAGTGTAAATAATAAAATAGTGTAAAAAAAACTACCTGATACATCATCTGAGTGGTGGATTTTGGAAAAAACCTTCACTACAGCTGTGATATCAGCAAGTCTGTACTTTGGCACACTTGTCAAATAGACCAATATCAGCGGGGTATGGTGGGACACTATGTGATATACATACCTCTTCTCTTCTTCTTTCTTATCTCCACTCAATCATATTAGGGTATCGAGCTTGTTGATGGTGTGGGTAAAGTAGAATGCGTCTGCCTTTGTCATTAAGACTGGGAGCACTACTCAGTGGCAGGCCGACTTAGCTCTGAAAGAAATGGCCGCCTCTGACATGAGGAACAGACACCATGTGCAGCCGCTCCTAACATGGAGTACAGACTCATCCTGTATTCCTGGATTAGGAGCCCTTACAGGGTACTATCAGCTGAGCCCAGGTTTTTTAGTGAGCTTGTTACTGCTCTCCCTTCTCCTTTTTCATCCGGGCTTGGGACCGGCAAAGGCGGAGTTTGATACATATAGAATATATAAACTCAAGACTTATGTCCATACTTTGCTTACATTCCATAACCAAGATTTCTCCTGCATTGTCAGATATATAAGTAGAATTTCCCGATACAATAGTAGAGTCTATATAAAGCGGTGTAGTAGATAAACTGCTGAGAGGGTTCTCCACTAATGAGCCAAGCTCTTCCAATATTTTCAATTGCACTAGAAACTATAGAAAATTGAATGAAAAGTGGGCTACAGAAAAGGTCCCTTTATAAAATCCCTAGATGGTACCTGTTGTGATATGTTAAATAACCTATAATAATGTTACATAGTGTATTTATTATTGATTATGTAAAATTATGGCATTTGTCAATTGTTTTAACTCTGTGTAAAATATTTCCTTTTTACCTCTATCTTTCTATTTTATATAAAAGGAGATTACTGGATTAAATAAACATTCAGTTCAACTTGTAAAGCTAGAACGAGTCTTATTCAGATAACACTTAACTATTACAACAGTGGTTGTAACCATTACAATGCTATAATTTGATTCTCTTGTCCCTCTACTATCCCCTCAACAAGTAGGTATTCAGGTTAGACTAAGTTTTGGTTGATGGCTGTGCAGGAACATGACAGGGCTGGAGTATGTCCTCCTCCATGTTCAGGAGCCCATTCTGTACATTATCCGCAAGCAGCATCGCCATTCCACCACACAAGGTAACTTTGCCATTTCTCTTGCACACCTCCTTCCAGAATGTTTACTTCCTCAGTTGCTGATCCTGGTGGCTTCTTTCTCTTGATTTCTTCCCATCCAGTCCATCAGTCCAATTCTTCTTCTCCCTACCCATATCTTTCTATTCCTTTCACCCTCCTTTCTCTTCCTCAATTCTTCTCTCTCTCTCTCTCCGCCTACTATCTATGTACCATATTCAATTATCTTTTCCTCATCTGATCATCTTCAGCAGGCTCCATTCCTCTCCCATTCTTCTCAAAACTTCCTCATTCTGTCTACCATATCCTATACAAACTCCATCTGAAGACAAGTATTGCTTGATGCTCAATTGAAAGAGTACTGCAAGTTATCACTACAACAAACTCCCTCTATATTGTTACAGTGGCCAAAACGGGCTACCCTTTGCATTTTTTTTACAGTGAAATAACTCTTATTACTTATCCCCCAAGTATAAGTAGTACAGGCAACCATAATAATCATACTGTACATCCTAGGAGCAGTGGCCACCCAGACCTTTTGGTCCATAAACCGGAGCATGCGATAGCATACCCATTGCTGACATCCAGGTCACCCAGCCAAAAAGGGAATGAAGCATTCTCCATGCACCGAGCGGCCATTGTTTGGCCCCTCGCGCCCGCCATTATGGTCTGGCTCCATGGGGTCGACCAATCAAACCCACAGGCGTCTCAGAGAGTTCATGGCAAGGTTGCTGACCGAGCCCTCTCGTTCGGACTTAGTTAAACCTGTCCTACGCTCCAATAGGACTCCCCCCCCTTTGGCCCTCGAACCCTTTGGTCACAGTACTCCCTGAATCTGCCGACGAATCAAGGACCTCTGAGGTTCTGAGATTTACGCGGGGAACTGACATGAAGGCGGGAGGGTGGTACTACTGTGTGCCTCCCTTGGTTTTTCAGCAAACAGGGACACCCCTGGAGCAAATGCGCGCACGGCAAGGACGCTCCCAATGGCGCACACACAGAGCGAAGACCCAAGAGTTTCAAGACTCGTGCGCCTCGCGCCAGCTAACCAAGGGCCGATGGCCAGCTTACAGCTTCACTGGCGATCAGCCAGTGGCACTCCGACGCAAGGCAAACACGCAGAGTCGCCTCTCCACTCCCTATCCTCAAGGGAGAATGGTGCGGGTGGGAATACTTCTTTCCCCACAATCATACAGTACATTCTAGGAGCAATAGTTCCCCAGGCCTAGAAGGCCCATAAACCGAATACCTTTGCTGCCACCAGGTCACACAGCCAAAAAGAATGATGCATTCTCCATGCACCGAGCGGCCTTTGGTAGGCCCCTCGCGCCCGCCATTAAGGTCTGGCTCCATGGGGTTGACCATTCACCCACAGGCGTCTCCGAGAGTTCATTGGCAAGGTTGCTGACCGAGCCCTCTCGTTCGGACTTAGTTAAACCCGTCCTACGCTCCAATAGGACTCCCCCCCCCCTTTAGCCCTCGTACCCTTATCCAGTACTCCCTGAATCTGCCGTCGAATCAAGGACCTCTGAGGCACGAGGTTTACGCGAGGAACCTCGTGAAGGCGGGGGGGTGGTACTACTGTGTGCACCCCTTGGTTTTTCATGGCGCGCATGACAAGGACGCTCCCAATGGCGCACACACAGAGCGAAGACCCAAGAGTTTCAAGACTCGTGCGTCTCACGCCAGCAATCATACAGTACAGTGGAGTGAACCCAGGAGGAGCTCTGAACATCAGAAATAGACAGCATCAAACAACACTAACAAGATTTAGAACAGGCCATCTCAAGCCATTGAAGATAGAAAATAATAACAAAATTTATCCCACTTGCCCAAAATGTAGTTTGGTACCTGCAGCTCCAGAACACATTTTGGCTTGCATTAGATGCACTAAACAGGACCTTTGGGAGAGGCTGCTGCTCATCATAAAACAGCTCGAGGAACTCATGGAATTCGTGTAATCTTTACACAAGGGGATAAGAAACAACAACAACAAAATAATCATTATGGGTAGTTAGTGACTGCCTCTTACCTAAGTGCACCACCTGTCTTCACATGTATAAAGCAGTTCAAATTTTGCACTTGCAAGGTGCCATTACTTGTGGGGCTGAATAGTGCAATAATCAGGGTCCATTGAAGCACAAAAAGTACTCAATGTGGGATTGGATCTCAGGTTATGGCTGTCTAAACCCAACTGTTTATAACCATTCCTCCAACAACCCGCCTTAAAACAACTCGTAGTTAAACAAGGCTATCTACAATTCCAATTATGGAATAGTTAAAATTAACCATTAGTTTATATTTATATTCCAATAGATGGTGCAAGCCATCAACAACTTTTAGTTGAACAATCAGGAGATTCCTTTCTCTTAATTGACACCTAATTGCCGAGCCAAAGTGTCCTTTAGGAAGAAGTGTCCTCTTACCGGAGAGTTGCTAAATAGTAAAAAATGATAATTTTGCAAATGAAAACTGTCCTTTGTAGAGAGGTGTCCGCTAGCGGGGTGTTCGCTAAAGGGAGGTTCTACTGTATATTAATGAAGAAATGTATTGGAACGATTTGATCTTTTTTTCAACTAATTTATTACACTTATTGTATATATAGAACCTCGGTCTTTGTAGCTATCCTCTCTTCCCTTATTAAAGTGTTGTTGTTGTTTCTTATCCCCTTGTGTAAAGATGACAAGAATTCCATGAGTTCATGCTCCTACAGCTGTTTTATGATAAGCAGCGACCTCTTCCAAAAGAACTGTTTAGTACATCTAATACAAGCCAAAATGTGTTCTGGATCTGCAGGTTCCCAAGCTACATTTTAGGCAATTGGGGTAGATTTTGTTATTATTATTATTTTTATTTAATTAAAGTGTGGTTCCCAGTGACACCAATGGCGGACTACTACATCCTAGCTGGAGTGGTGTACCAGGCCCCGGACCTCAACACTGTCCTCAACTCCCGCATTGTAAGTCCAGAGCACATCCCACCAAATATTATCACACATTGAGAATTTAGGAAAGACCAATGTCAGGATGTCAAGGCAATTTTGATTCACATAAGAGTGGCATGTGCCAATGAGAGTGATTGGCTGAACAGCAAAATAAAAAAATTACAATTTTGTTGATTAAATAATTTCCTTTTTATAATACAATATAATGCAGCTTATGATTTTAGACGTTTGACAAGTGTCACCGCAAATGTTTCTTTTGAACGAAAAATCGTCATTTCTATATAGGTAAGCGGAACACTGTGGGTTTGATTCCCATCCCTGGACACCTTTATTTTTCCGTTCATCATTACTCTTCACAATTCATCCTTTCATACTTCATCCCTAAGGTTAGAAATAGTCGTTATTTCTCCATAAAATAAATTACGATTTTTCGTTCCAAAGAAACATTTAATTAAAAAGACATAAAATAAAAGGATTTAAAAGCGCGAATGTTTCTTTTATACATAAAACGAACTTCTACTGTCCTTACTGCGATGAAAAAATATATTGGGAGGGCTTGGCTCATCAGTGGTGAACCCTCCCAGCGGTTTCGCCAATTTAATCCACCAGACCGCTTCTCAGAGCTCTAATACTGCATTGGATCATTCTGCTTTTATATGCTACACTGAAGGATGGAATCTTAGAAATGGTTTTCAAGTAAACTATGGACATAAGCTTATAGGACAGTAGAATTACATTCAAATATTTGCTTCGAGCAATGCTCTTCAGCAAACTATAAAGACAAGGCCATTAGGAATAAATTAACACATAGCAATAACGCGCCATCTATACATATAAAATATAAGGATTTAAAAGCGCGAATGTTTCTTTTATACATAAAACGAACTTCTACTGTCCTTACTGCGATGAAAAAATATATTGGGAGGGCTTGGCTCATCAGTGGTGAACCCTCCCAGCGGTTTCGCCAATTTAATCCCCCAGACCAATATATTTTTTTCATTGCAGTAAGGACAGTAGAAGTTCGTTTTATGTATAAAAGAAACATTCGCGCTTTTAAATCCTTATATTTTATATGTATAGATGGCGCGTTATTGCTATGTGTTAAAAAGGCATATATTGGATCAAAATATCATTTATGTTACCAATATGTGTTATAATACTTTGATAAAGGTTGGCGTTTAGCCAACTGAAATATTGATAAAATAAATGATACTTTGATCCAATATATGCCTTTTTAATTAAAGATTTATTTATGGATTGCTCTATTTTCAAAAAGAAACATTTGCGGTGAAACTTGTCAAGCGTCTACAATTTCTATTTTCTTACAATATGACAGTTTAGAAGCTAGTTAGCATTGAAAGATGTTACCAGCTGTGAAGGCTTGACTCAATCAAGTTGTTAAATCATTGGGGAAGTTGGTTCATACTCTTGAAGTAACAGTGGATTGTTGGGAGCATCTTCATAGCCTCAGGAATGGTCTCAACTTTGGAGTTCTTCGGTAACACATTAGGTCTTATTTTCTTGTATCTATAATCTATAATCCAAATTGTGATTTATCATAGATATATAACTAAAAGGTAATAAGACCAAATTCAATGGATTTGGGTACAGAATTATTGGATTGCATCTTATTACCTTGTAGTTGTAATCTATAATCCAAATTGTGATTTATCATAGATATATAACTATAAGGTAATAAGACCAAATTCAATGGATTTGGGTACAGAATTATTGGACTGGATCTTATTACCTTGTAGTTGTAATCTATAATCCAAATTGTGATTTATCATAGATATATAACTATAAGGTAATAAGACCAAATTCAATGGATTTGGGTACAGAATTATTGGACTGGATCTTATTACCTTGTAGTTGTAATCTATAATCCAAATTGTGTCTTATCATTAGATAAATGATGTCTATCACTAGCAGTCCATCTGTTACATTCCTATTTATTTTATTAAATAAATGAAAATAAGAAACAAAAGATAAATCAACTTTATTATTCGACAAACAAAAAGGTAACAACAGCCATTGGATGCGTGCGTTGGCCATTGGATGCACGCGCGTCTTGTGATGTCATTCAAGCGCGAAGGGCGCGTGCAGCAGGCAAACAATTTATTGCCTTATCTCCTTTCCTCTCTTCTCTTATATTACAGTATATTACATCATCTAATGACCCTCCAGTAGCTTTTTTTTTTACCTCTTCCAGGCAGCTCATTGGAGGTCTTCCTGCAATTTTTCCAAACATGAATATCATTTCTAATCCATTTGCTCAAATTATATGTTTATAGTAGGTCAGTCTTTGTTTTCATATTTGGGATTCTAGGGGTGTACTAGGATTAATTTGATTTAATATTGAAATATTTGTACTTTTATATCTGTCCATGGCACTCTGAGTAGCTTTCTCCATGTCCACATTTCAAAAGCTTCAATTCAAGGTAATGTGACCAAATGTAAATAAATAGCGTGTGTGACGTTTGGGAAAGAGTGTTGTTACCAAGGCGTCACAATTTATTTATTTGGATTTGGTCATATTACCATGTGTTCCTAATCTATAATCCAAATTGTACCTTATCAAAAGCTTCATTTATTTTTTTATTTTCTAAGATTCCAGCTCTCACATACAAAAGTGCCTCACCACAGAATATATATACTGATGAGACAAAGGCAGGGATGTATTACTCAGAAGGTTTATTTGGTGCAGTGCTGGGGTTGTGGTCTGGTCCAGGAAGGTCAGGATGTTTGGGGTCTTGTCGGGCTGGTTGTAGGAGGGGTTGGAGCTGTGACATTTCTCAATCTCCGGGTCGAGATCCAAACTGGACAAAGATTAATTTATAATTGGGACGTTGTATTTAATACATTGCCGCGAAACGGTGGTCAATGATCAAATACAATTTATATCCTTCATCTCTGTGGTGCCGTTTCTCTGATAAAATAAAAAAATAATAAAAATTAAAATAAACACAAGGTAATAAGACCAAATCCAAATAAATAAATAGTGTGTGATATTTCTTTAACAGCGTTGTTACCATCTTCAGACATAAGTACTGAATGAGAAAATTTACCACAGCAAAAAAAAATTCTCATTCAGTACTTTTGTCTGAAGATGGTAACAACGCTGTTACCGAAATATCACACACTATTTATTTATTAGGATTTGGTCTTATTATCTTGTGTTTATAATCTATAATCCAAATTGTGACTTATTAAAATAATTTTTAATGGTCATGTGTACTATTGGTTGGCTACTTGTTGACAAAATGTATGTGTTGCCCAGGGCAACTTCACCCACAACCTGGACATGGCATTTGAGACAGGTAAGTCTCCAGTCCTACAGTACTGTTGTTGTTACAAGAGAAGGCATCTCCTGACATCATCTTGAAGAAGGAACAAACAAACAGCAGCGCCTCATCTTGGAAGCAATTACATCCATCCAACTTAACACCTATTAAACAGAAAAATTGACCTTACTCCACAATACCTACACATATTTAATAACAATAATACCCAATCTGTCCTCTCACCCTGAAAAAATCAAACCTCCCAAGTTTCTAATACCTTTTTGTCTGAGGGGTTTCAGATGTTTTTTTTGCCTTTCCCTACTTTCTAAGGTAGTCATCCTTTTCTCAGAACAAATTTGTTTACATAGATAAAGAGGAAAGAATTTCTGTATAATATATAATCATTGAATTTGCTAAGTTCAAATTATGTAAATATTTACCTGTATATAAATAACTAGCCGAATGACCCGGGCAACTCCCCGGTTTTACCCGATTAAATGTTTTTATTCAAATACTATTCGTTACAATTATAAATTGGCGCTGTGGATGTCACTCTTGTGAAACGTCCCGCTTCAAACTTTGTGTCTGAGAAGCGATATTTTTATAGAAAGATGATTTGGCTTTTGTTTTCTGCTCGAATGAATGTTTTTCTGTTAGAATTTTGTTCCTGCGTAAAAAATAATGAACTGGTTTCACCCGTGGTCTCTGCTTTTTGGAATTTTTCCCGATATAATTTTGCATCTGATAATCAAACATGATACAGCAATATCGTCATCATCATTTTCTGACTAAAAATATATAGTTTTAATAATTGATTTATATATATTTTTAAAATAGCCTATCGTCTTCCCCGTATTTTTTTACCTATGTATGGAAATTTTGGTTTGAATTAGTGAACTACTGCAAATTTGTATACCGGACATACAAACCAACAAACAAACAAACAGACAAACATACAAACAGATATCTTTCAGTTTTTTGAATAGTTGCCTGTCAAAGAACGTAAAAGTCCGAAAACTTGCCGAATTTACAGCTTTAATAAAAGAACCTTGTCGCCGTTAACTTTTGTTCCTTCTTCAACTGTTGTTGTTGCTGTAACCCCGGGGTGTGTAGCTCTCTCCTTCGCCCGCTACCATCCTTCCAAGGGTTACTGGTGGGAGTTCCAGGATTCCTCCACAGGTTGGTATTCTCTCTTCTTCCTTTCTTTCTTCTTGACATCTTTACAAGGAAGACACTGGTCCCACCACTGACATTTTGTCTTCTTCTCTCTTATCCCAGTGAGCCTGAAGATTAGGCGACTTCTTGATGGGTAAATGTAGGTGTGTCTGTGCTGTGGTTCAAAGACTCTAGCCCCACCATACTCTGATGTTGGTTTGGGAATATTTATTAGATTTCACAGCTGACCACCACACCCTATCTGCCACCTGCCTGGTTGAATTTGACTGTCCCTTAGATAAATTGATAATTTGGCACTTCATGGTTTAAAACCTGAATTGTTTAAAAAGAGAACAAGAGTTATTCAATGACTAGTCCTGTACCTGTCACAGAGTGTAATGTCTGTCTGTCTGTCTGTTGATATTCTAGGTAAGAAAGGGAGAAAGTAGTTGTGTAAAGTTACCTTAAACATAACTCTGCCTTTGCCGGTCCTCAAAAGGAGGAGGGGGAGCAGTAACAAGCTCACTAAAAAACCTGGACTCAGCTGGCCCGGCTGATAGTACCCTGTAAGGGCTCCTAATCCAGGGATACAGGATGAGCAGTGTCTGTACTCCATTTTAGGAGCGGCTGTACATGGCGTCTGTTCCTCATGTCAGAGGCGGCCATTTCTTTTGGAGCTAAGTCGGCCTGCCACTGAGTAGTGCTCCCAGTCTTAATGACAAATGACATTCTACTTCACCCAGTGTGGAGATGAGAAAGAAGAGACCTTAAGCATATTCAACTTTATTTTACCTATTGAGATAAAATGAGCTGTCATATCTGGGATATGTCAATTTCTACATTAATACATTAGCTTTCAACACAAGCTCTGTTGGCTGGTAAGGAAAGTGTTATGATGGTGTTTGTCAATGCAAGGATTGGGTTGAAAATGCTATTTTGCAAAAGTCCAACCCCACCAGTGCAAGTAATCAAATGCAGCTCTGGCACACTTGTAAATGCAAAAGTCACACTGCTTTTCACATGTGTAGACATGTGGTTCACTTACAGTAAAAGCAGTCACCAAACTCTACCCACCAGGATTATCATGTTTACTAGGGATAATAATAATAAAAAAAAAAAATATTAGGTTGTGTTCCATGTTGTGAACACAGGTTGTATTCCATGATGTTATCTTGGGGTGAACTCAAATTTTAACCATTGTGTATACCATGTTGTTGGTGTTTCTTATTACCTTGTGTAAAGATTACATAAATTCCATGAGTTCTCATGGAATGGGGTATAGGGGTGTAGCTTTCATTGATCATGGCACCATGATCCAGGCACACTTTGGTGAAAGTCTGACTTTGCCTGTAATTTAAGGCCGTTCCTAACATGAAGGCTTTGCTGCTGACGCTAACATATGCGTGGGTATACCATGTTTTTTCCCGGAGTAAACACAGAATGAGTAAGTTATGGGAATTATCTCCTTGAGCGACTCTCGCCTGAAAAAAAGATTATTCTCTCCAAATTCCTCAACATTGTCTTCGAGCATGTTGGGGACAAGAACTCTGTCATTGGCAAGGGCCTGTCTGAACTGCTTGTCTAAAGGCGGCTTTAAGCTCCTGATAGGATCCAGACGTCCCTTCGGAGGAGGCTTCTTCTGGTGTAAATATTTGTCTTTATTTTTAACTGTTGTTGTTTCTTATCCCCTTGTGTAAAGATTACACCATGATCTCATGGAATGGGGTGTATGGGTGCAGCTTTCATTGATCATGGCACCATGATCCAGGCACACTTTGGTGAAAGTCTGACTTTTCCTGTAGTTTGAGGCCGTTCCTAATATGGAAGTAGATGCCTTTGCTGCCGACTCTAACATGAGTAGAAATGCAGCTCCTCCGTATCCCTGGAGTGGGATTTTTAACTCTGGTTGTAAAACTCTCATTTTTCTGTTGGCTAGATGTCAATAAACTCAATTGTCAATATGAGTAAGTGGGTGGATGTCCCAGATGCCAACAAACCAGCCAAGCCAGCTAAAGAAGAGCCCAGCTCCCTGTTCCAACGTCGCAGGGTGGACATCTTGCTGGACAACCTCACCTCCAAGTTCCCCTTCAAGCTGCCCTCCCCGCCCCAGCTGGAGAAACAGACTCAAGGTGACACCTCCATGTGCTATCCATCTCTACTCTTTCATCTTCCCGCATTGGGCACTTTTTTTCTGAATTAAGAAAAAAAAAATGCTCCAATGGCCCCTGATTCTTGCAAAAGTCCAACCCCACCAGCGAGTGTAAGTAACCAAACGGGGCTCTGGCACATTTGTAAGTGCAAAGTCGAACTGCTTTCCACATGTATAGACATGTGGTGCACTTACAGTAAAAGCAGCTGCCAACTTCTACCCACCATGATTATCATGGCCTGTACCACTTGTACTAGGGATAAGCAAGAAGAAGAAGAACTCTTTCTTCAAATAAAAGACACTTTGACCAGTAAATCTTTACAATAAAAAGATTTACTGGGCGAAGTGTCTTTTATTTGAATCAATAAGAATGCCGGCCAGGCAACCTCTATCTTTATGATATCTCTACTCTTGTCCAGTGTTTACTGACAGCAGTGGGGGACTTTGTACGCTTCAGGGTTACATTGAGTGAGACAATGACCGAGCTTTTTTAACACGAGAGGTAGCCTTTCTTTTTTTCATTCTGGGACACACTTAAAATTTTATATATATATATGTATGTTATGAATAATTTGTTGTTGTTGTTAGATAAAGGGTTGATAGGACAAAGGATCGATAAGATAAATGGTTGAGATGCAGTCGTGATAAGAAAAAGATAATTATTTACCGTCAAGTAGCTTTTATTTTCAATTACTTGAGGAAATATTACACATTAGTTAGTTTCACATTATATAGAATTCGTAAAGTTAATCCTATATTAGTGATTCAAAAAGATAGATATGTTAACTACACATATTTACAACAAAACTTAAAGTTATTCTAAAAACGAAGATAACAAAAGTAAAATTATCAATGAATAAAAATAAAAATATATTTTTTAAATAAAGAAATATTTGAGTTTATAGATTATATATATATATAATATATATATATATATATTTTTTTTTAATTAAAAAGGCATATATTGGATCAAAATATCATTTATTTTACCTTCATCCCATATGCCTTTTTAATTAAAGATTTATTTATGGATTGCTCTATTTTCAAAACTTAAAATTATGTTTGTTATAAGGTAGTTCATCATTTAAAAAAACTCGAAGTTTGTTATAGCAATGGTATTTTAAATGGGGTAGGATTGGAGGTTAGGTTTGTTATAAGAGGGAAGGTTCGCTATATATATCCAGGATGTATGCAAGCTGGGTTATATCATATACATATTGTTACATCAATTTTAATACGCCCTACATGTATTCAAAATATTCTATTAATATTTATTTAAAACAGATTATTTAGATTATCAGTATTCTTTTTTTTATAGTTTTCATTCCTTTTGTAATATTGTTATTGTACATATATCTTAATTGATTATTGAAGCGAGAGAGGACCTAGACCAAGACTGCGGATCACGACCTACGATAGAGACAACGAATAAATAAACACAATAAATTTAAAAGGTAATTTATTTTTATTTACTTTTACTTTTTATTTATTTGCTTTGAATATGGAAACCCGCTCGGGAAATGTGTATAACACCAAGAAGGAAGAAACTAAGGTTGACGACCCTGAAAAGCTGCAACTTGGTGCAACAATATTGGACCATAGAATCAGCCTGTGCCTCTTTGGCAAATTGAAGATTTCTTCAATTCCTTGTGAATCAATTGAAATCAAAGCCTATCCTGGACTGATATGAAGGCTGTAGCCTGCAACCATGATCTACATGTGAGCATTCTGAATTTTCCAAAGCTGGTGTTAGATAAAAACAAGGTAATAAGACCAAATTCAATTAAATAAATAGTGTGTGACATTTCAGTAACATCATTGTTACCATCTTCAGACAAAAGTACTGAATCTGGATTCTGAATAATTTGGTCTTATTACCTTATAATACTTATAAATGACTGCGGCGTATAATTATAGAGCTATACAACCAGTTTAACCGCATAAGTTTCTTTTTATTTATGAAAAATCATTTTTAATTTCAAAGAGAAATTAATATTTCTAACTTTTTGGATGACGTATGAAAAGGTTGAATATATGAAGAGTGATGGTCTATATATGAATGGATGACGTATGGAGGGTGAAAAATATGAAGAGTAATGTCGAACGGAAAAATAAAAGTGTCCAGGAGTGGGAATCAAACCCACAACCTTCTGCTTACTGGGCAGGTGCCATGTCCACTAGGCTATCCTGGACGTATTTCTCCGTTCGTAACTAATATTTAAACTGACTAATAATACTTATAAATGACTGTGGCGTATAATTATAAAGCTATACAACCAGTTTAACCGCATAAGTTTCTTTTTATTTATGAAAAATCATTTTTAATTTCAAAGAGAAATAATTTAATATTTCTCTTTGAAATTAAAAATGATTTTTCATAAATAAAAAGAAACTTATGCGGTTAAACTGGTTGTATAGCTTTATTACCTTATATTTATAATCTATAATCCAAATTGTGCCTTTTCACTGGTATTGGATATACTGTAGAACCTCTTCTTCTTCTTTCTTATCTCCACTCAATCATATTAAGGTATCAAGCTTGTAAAGCTTGAGAATTTTGATGGTGTCTGCCGGGGAAGAGTAGAGCTCATCAATGGATGAATCAATACAGTCAATAATGTGTTTTGGGTTTGCAGGTTGACATTTAGTACATAGTGAGAAAACCTTGCAACCATTCTGGAAAGTCATTGTCCATAGATGACCAGACTTAAGTCTTCCTGTAAAAGACACTTAATTGCAAACTGTCCTTTAGGGAGAGGTGTACCAGAGAGTTGTTAAATAGTAAAAGAGAGGTGTCCACTAAAGGGAGGTTCTACTGTGACTACATCTACATTACAATGTCCCGACCAAGTGGTGGTGTATAGAGGAAGGGGCCCCAGCTGCAGGACCCACCTCCATGTTGCCCCCCAAGGCCCCTGGAACTCCATCTCTAGAGACCAAGCCTGACATCAAACCTGTGGTCAAGCCCTGATACCTCTCCTCCCCCCAAACATCTTGTGTTTATTTTCTTTTCAGTCTTCCAATTCTCTCTTTCTTTTATTTATAAACTATTTAAACACCCAATTGTGTGTTTCTTTGTTTTTATCAAGTAATTCCTTACCGTGTCAACACAAGGTAATAACACCAAATCCAAATAAATAAATAGTGTGTGATGTAACAGCATTGTTACTATCTTCAGACAAAAGTACTGAATCATATTCAGTATCATATCAAATGGTAACAATGCTCTTACTGAAATGTCACACACTATTTATTTATTTGGATTTGGTCTTATTACCTTGTGTTTATAATCTATAATCCAAATTGTGCCTTATCATCCTTACAGTGTCCTTAAAACCCTGTGGTGAACCCTCCCAGATTTACCAACCAGATTGTTATATATGGGGGGGTCGGTGGAAGGATGGTCTAAACTGTTGGTTTTCGACCGCTACGATCCTGGTTCGATTCCCGCATTGGGCACTTTATTCTGATTAAAAAAAAAAAATGCTCCAATGGCCCCTGATTCTTGCAAAAGTCCAACCCCACCAGCGAGTGCAAGTAACCAAAAAGGACTCTGGCACATTTGTAAGTGCAAAGTTGAACTGCTTTTTTCATGTGTAGACATGTGGTGCGCTTACAGTAAAAGAAGTCGTCTATACTTCTACCCATCATGATTTTCATGGCCTGTACCACGTGTACTAGGGATAAGCAAAAAAAATATTGTTGTATTGGGATGTTTGCCTGGTCCTTTAGAGGATTTCTAGGGGAAACTACTTACAGTAACTATGGGCTTTGAGGCTAAACAGGTTTGGGTGAGGCCGCTGCTTATCATCAAACAGCTCTAGGAGCATGGAATTTGTGAAATCTTTACACAAGGGGATAAGGAACAACAACAACAAACCTCAATTTGGATTACAACTGTATCAATTCTATATTTACCAAGTGTGGTTGCATGGGACTAGGGTGAACTATATGGACTTTCTAGGGGGTCGGTGGAAGGATGGTCTAAACCCTTGGTTTACGACCGCTATGACCTGGGTTCGATTCCTGCATTGGACACTTTTTTTCTAATAAAAAAAAAAAAAAAAATGCTCCAATGGCCCCTGATTCTTGCAAAAGTCCAACGCCACCAGCGAGTGCAAGTAACCAAACAGGGCTCTGGCAAATTTAAAAGTGCAAAGTCGAACTGCTTTTCACATGTGTAGACATGTGGTGCACTTACAGTAAAAGCAGTCGCCTTCTTACCCACCATGATTATCATGGCCTGTACCACGTGTACTAGGGATAAGCAAAAATAAAATATTGACTTTCTTCCATCTTCAAATGTCTGCTGCATATCTCCCCAATACAGTAGAACCTCCCTGTAAAGGACAACACCTAATTGCAGAGCCATAGTGTCCTTTAGGGAGAGGTGTCTTCTTACAAGAGAATTACTAAATAATAAAAATGGTAATTTTGCAAATGAAAACTGTCCTTTGTAGAGAGGTGTCCACTAGCAGGGTGTCCTCTATAGACAGGTTTAACTGTATATTGACAAAGTCATATCCTGGTGGATATGCAACTGAATAATACTGATCATTACCTGCTAATGTTTGCTATAACAAATGAAAACTTCGAAACTATTTTAAAGGCGTAAGATTCTTTTTGATATTAATTTTTCTACTGCCCTTACTACAATGGAAAAATTAATGGGAGGTCCTGGCTCATCAGTGGTGAACCCTCCCAGCGGTTTCGCCAGTTTAATCTACCATACCGCTGTTATATTGCATTTTTGGAACTTCCTTTTATAGTGATACTGATGCTAGACTCTTGGAATGGGTATTTTAGATTAACTATGGACATAAGCTTTGAGGACAGTAGAATTACATACATTTATAAATATATAATATGCTTCGAGCAATCGCTCTTCCGCAAATATCAAATTGTTTCTTTTATTAATTTTTCCATTGCAGTAAGGACAGTAGAAATTGTTTAATATCAAAAAGAATCTTACGCCTTTAAAATAGTTTTGAATTTTGATAACAGATGGCGCGCTAGTGCATCATATTATAAATGAAAACTTTTCATGTTCCAAATCTATGATGAAGAAATAGAAAATTCTTTGATACAGTCGAACTTGGATAATTCAAAGCCCAAGGGACCAAAAAATAAATTCAAATTAAAAATGTTTTGAATAAAAGGCTTAAAAGTCTAGGGACCAAGATAAATATTTGAATTAAAGATGTTATTTCCTTTGTCTCACTGCTTTGTTCTTATGCATACCTCTGGTGAATCCTGTATAGGGTCAGTGACCCTAAATAAAGGCTTTTTGTTGTTGTTGTTGAATTAAATATGTTTTCGTATTAAAGATGTTGGATTTATACCAGTTCTACTGTATTTCAATAATTCTGAGTTGGGAAGGGCACACTTATCCCTAGTACACATGGTACATAGTAAATTGGCTCCTCTTTATTTATTTTTTAATATTACCTTATATTTGTCTGGCTAAGGTTAATTATAATTAGGAGGTTAATCACAAAACAAGGTAATAAGACCAAATCCAAATAAATAAATAGTGTGTGACGTTTCGGTAACAGCTTTGGTACCATCTTCTGACAAAAGTACTGAAACTCGATTCATTCAGTACTTTTGTCTGAAGATGGTTACAACACTGTTACAGAAACGACACACATCATTTATTTATTTGGATTTGGTCTTATTACCTTGTTTTATAATCTATAATCCAAATTGTGCTTTATCGAGGTTAATCACAAATATTTCTTCCTGTCTCAATTCTGATGCTATATAATTTAGTTTAATTATAATAGGAATGAAAGGGTAACAGGCAAAGTCAGACTTTCACCAATGTGTGCCATGGTCAACGAAAGCTGCACCCCTACATCCCATTCCATGAGATCAGAACTCATGGAATTTGTGTAATCTTTACACAAGGGGATAAGAAACAACAACAACACACATGGTACAGGCCATCATAATCATGATGGGTAAAAGAAAGCGACTGCTTTTACTGTATGTGCACCACATGTC